>CM076241.1:17257849-17872911 GCA_038380155.1 Pseudococcus jackbeardsleyi
AAGAAATCTCCCTTAATTTTTTCAGAAAATTTTCTGCAATTTTTTGGAAGAAATTTTCTTTTTATTTTTCAAAGAAATTTCGTTCAATTTTTGGGAGGAATTTCCTTCCATTTTGGGAAGAAATCCCCTTCAATTCTTGTTAGAAACTTTCTTCAATTTTTTGAAAGATTTTTTTTTAATTTTTAAAAAAAATTCCGATTTCTGGTAGAAATTTCATTCATTTTTTGGGAGACATTTTTTTCAATTTTTTGGAAAATATTTTCTTCGAATTTTGGGGGGAAAACCCTCAATTTTTGGAAAAAATTTCCTTCATTTTATAAAAAAAAAAAATCAATTTTATGGAGCATTTTTCAATCACCACAAAAATTATTAAGTTCTTCGAAAGTAACGTAACTTTTGGGAAAAGTAGGTATTCAAGTCTTGAAAAATTTTTTCAAGTAGTACAATTTTTCAACAAGTGCCAGTTTGATAATAGGACAAATATAACTTTTTCCAATGTTTAAAAATTTTCAAATTGCCATTTTGGAAAGTTCTAAAATAAGTTACATAAAATGAAATGATAGAGTGGGGAAAGAGGGATCACTAAAAATTATTTGAAAAAGTAATACGTCGACTCTTGAACAAAATTGGTACAGCTGCTCAAATGAAATTTTCTTCAGAATTATATCTACTTAGAAATAAAATTGTGAATTTTTTTTTTAGATGGTTCATTATGTATCCGCATCAGCTTTGATATCCCAAGCTAAACAAACCAATGGATCAGCTCATCCAGATCTCTTTGGACAGCTTTTGAATAAAGCTGGAGGAATGGGCGATATTCGAGACTGTCCCGTGAGTATTATTCCTACATTTTGAAAAAAATCTCCAAATTATGCTGTTTGATGAAGAAATTAATTCTTTGATTTGTTTGATCCCTTTTTCTGCAGAGTTCTTGCGGAGCTAAAATACAAATCCGAAGGATGTTGATGAATCGACCAGAAATAGTCTCAGTTGGTATTGTTTGGGATTCGGATCGACCATCCCTTGAACACATTATGTCATTGTTGGATACCCTGAGGGTACATTTGAGATTATCCGACGTCTTTCACGGAACCTTCGATCATAATCAAGATCAAAATGACTACCATCAGTTGGTAGGAGTAGTTACCTATTATGGAAAACATTACTCGACATTTTTCTTCCATACTAAACTCAGAGTATGGGTGTATTTCGACGATGCCAACGTTCGAGAGGTTGGACCTCATTGGGAACATGTAAGTTTTATTATATTTTATCAATTAATTCCATGATTGGAAATCAACGTCTCTCTAATATTTTGACTATTTCCTACAGGTTGTTGATAAATGCAGACGTGGCAGATACCAACCCCTTCTGTTGTTATTCGCTGCCCCCAGTGGGACCCCAGTTGACGCATCAAATGCTCCTAAAACTATCACAATGGTAGAAAAGCCAACGATGAATTTACGCAATGGACACGATATGGTGGGAAAACCTCCAATCCAGAGGTCTTCCATGTCTCCTAATGGTAGTTTGGCCCTTGGAGGTCGCAGATCTTTAACACCGAGCCCTGAAAAACCTCGTTGCAATGGGGATGTCACTCAGAGAAGGGCTGTTACACCGAATCCAGAACAATCCCCTGGTCATGTTGGGGTAAGTTGAAAAATCGTTGGTTCTATTTTTGATTGAGGAAGGCATTTTTATAATAAATTTTGCAATTTGTCTGCAGCAAAAACCAGTGTTACCGAATAACGATTACCAGAACTTATTGCATTTCCAAGAAGCAGTATTCAATCGGTACAACGGTTGCGACAACGATGACCAACGCCAAGATATGATCGAAAAATACAATCAACCCGTGAGAAAAGAACTGGTTCGAAGAGATTCCGGCAATTGGAGCGGTGATCGGAATAGCGCATCGTCATCCTCGTCCACTTCGCTGGAAAATCCTTATCATTATATTATTGGGAAAATGCATTTAAGGTATTGCGACGTGACAATGATATGGAAATTATTACATCGAATGACCCATTAATAAGAACGGTTTTGTTAATTGATTGTGTCTTTGTTTTTTCTGCAGAAGTTACGGAGGTGTGCCAAGAAGTCCTAATAAGACTGGAGATGGATCTAGCGGTAGTGGAAATAGCAGCGGAGGTCCGGCTGATCCCGGATATGACTCTTTTTCACTCTCTTCTACCGATAGTTTGCCTTTGCAGCAAACGTTGAAGCATAATTTTCAGGTAATTAGAGGTTTAATTGAAAATTCTTCTAGAGAAAATTAATGAAAGATTTTCTGATACAAAATGTATGGTTTTTTTGTACAGCTTGCTCAAATACCTGAAGGCCATCAACCTCCGAATTGCACTAATCTGTTGAGGGAACAATATGAAAATAACAATCGTGTTGCTGGTGAGTTTAAATGCTGTTTTAATTTACCTGTTGAGTTTGAAGGAGATTAGAAGTTGACCAAAATGTGATTTTTTTTAGACGATTGTGAAAGACTTTGTGCCGAAGTTGACCAACTGTTAAGTCGTTCTGAGAATGCTGAAGATTTGCTAACCGCACTGTCATTATGTAACGCAGCCGTTAACAAGGCCCGAGCTGCCATGGATGCTCCTTATAGTAATCCACAAACTGCCAGTTTTGCTAGAATGAAGCATAACGCTTGTGTTATGAGAGCTCGAAGTCTGCATCGTCGCTTGGAAGAGCCTCTTCATAATAACCTAAAGTGTTAGTATATTTTCTGCAATTTTGTGCATCTTTCTCCAATTGATATCGTTTTGAAAACTCAAATTTGGAAATGGAATTCATTTTGTTGGTCTAAGCTTAAAAATAATTTCAGTTTTGAATTCGACGCGAAAAATAGATGTCAAATGACACCCCACATGATACCATTCTGAAACTTGGGATTGGGTTTACTCTGGAGCTGCACTCAAAATTTTACTCTCAGTCTAAATATATTTGGGTGGCACCTAAAAATGCATAATAAATGTACTTTGAAATAAGATTCTCAAGTAGATTGTGGATTTCTATAAATTTATTTTTTCACGACAATTTGAGTTTGATTTCTAATTTTTGAGGATTACTCAAACACCACACTCCAAAATTGATTTGAAAGATGAAAGTATGTGATATGCTGAATTTATTTCTGATTTTTTGTCATCTCTGAACTCGAACATTGGGCTTCAGTAATCTGTAATTTAGTTCCTCAAATTTGAGTTTTACTCAAATGTCATGCTCTGAAATGATTCTTCAAGATATGAGCTTGTGATATGTCAAAATCTATGTTTTCAAACTCTCCAAACTCGAATTTTGTATTGAGAAGGTCCTAAAACCACGTAGAAACTCAGAACTATTTGCTCCAATAAAAATTATTTATCTAAAATCAATTTAAATAATCGTGATCAAAATCAAACGTGTTCTCTAACCCATTATCTTTTTTAAAAATTTTTTGTTTCTAATTTTGTTACTATTTTTGCAGATGGAGAAGCTCGTCACAGCAGAGAAGGAAGCGGCTGCAGCAATCGTGGCTCAACCGGCTCTCATTCGCGCCAAAACTCAAAAGATAAAACTCACAGCCATTCTAGGCAAAACAGCCAAGACTTACTCGACCTATCAGTTGCAGCTCAATCGAAAGGATCACCCGAGACGAAAACCTTGACCGGAAAATCATCGCCCAGTAAAAACATCGAAATCTACGCCACTCTGCCGAAAAATAAAAAAGGCCTGCTGTCGAGATCGTCGACAACCAAGGTGAAAAACGTCGTCGAAGACGAAGAATACATCATGAAAGAACGTCCTGGCCGATCATTGTTGGGCAACAGGTCAAAATCAGCTTCGAAAAAAGAAATCGAAAAACGCACCCGGAGTGAGGAACGGAATACCAAAAATATCAAGGAGACGATTACAATTGTGGCCAAAGAACCCAAAGAAAAGGATAAAAAAGCCAAACAAGAGGACAAGCAGAACAAAAAACAGCACAAAATAAGACGAAAGTTGCTAATGGGAGGTTTGATGAGGAGAAAGAATCGTAGCATGCCTGATCTTCGTGAAGATCAAGATATCGCTAAAGATTCGCCCAGCCAGCCTCCACCTAAAGAGGTCTCCAAAGACGATTCTATGCTCAATTCTAACGTTGCCATACAATCCAATTTGAGCGGATATTTGTCCGAAGGAAACCTCGAATATGCCGGAAATCCGAACTTGGAAAGGAGTAAACTGATGAGGAAAAGTTTCCATGGCAGTAAAATCCTACAATTTAATAAAGTACCACCTCCTCCTCCATTGAGGACCACTTCTCAACTGAGTAAAAACGACAGACAATATCAAGATCAATCTCCTCCCCAGCAAAGATCTCCCATGGAGCAGCAAGTCTATGCTAATCATCGATCGTGGTGCCAAGAACCAGCCTCGTTGCCATATATGCCCCGAGGATACGACACAGAGAAGCCCAAAACTGACGCCATCACGTATTCAAACGGCGGCTACATGCTGCACGATAATTCCAGTGCAAATACGGTGGTGACCGAGGCTCAAGTACATCACGAGCCTCCATTCCAATCTTTACCACCTTCGATCGACGAGCCCGATTTTGCCAGTCCGAATAAACCAGAAGATATGTTCCAGCTTCCCCCGTATCCTAGTCCGCATGGCTCGACTATACATTCTCGACAAGCCAGCGAAGATTTCCCACCTCCGCCGGCCACCTTACCTCTTCCTCCGGAAATCAGTAATGAATCGAGTTTCCTGACCATGCTGCAGGAAAAAAGAGATAAGTTGATGGCTTCTATGAAGCAGGAGGCCGAAGAACCCAAGAAAACCACCGGAGGTGAAAGCTGGCTCAAAGAATTACAAGCTAAACAGGCCGAAAGACGTAAATGCATCGAACCAGCCGAATCCAAAGGATATTCCGCTCCTCCTCCGGAAAATAAAAACTTCAAAGATCTGAAATCGAAATTCGAACAACTTCATGTCGAAGATGACCCTAAACCAGCTCATTATCCGTCTTGTCTGAAAGAAACCTTGCAGACATCTCGTTCATCGCCCAATTTGAGACCGGACGAGATCGACGACAAAGGTGGCTTCGATAATCGCGAACCCAAACGTAAATCTGGTAAAAAGAAGAACGTCACGTTTTGCGAACAAGTCGTCTTGGTGGCCACAGCTGACGATGACGAAGCTGACAGCTACATACCGAATCCGATCTTGGAAAGGGTACTCAGGACTGTGCTGAATAAAGAGCCCAAAGAAGCTGGAGAAGTTCAAGAACGAGCTATTCATTCGGTCGTACCGCTGAAACGGACGGATTCCTGGAAATTATCTCAAGGGTTGCCCTTGAAAACGTATCCAGAAGGCGATTCTGTGGATGGAGCCGAGATACAGAAAGAGGCAGCTAAACAGATCCAAAATTCGATGAAAATGGCCTCAGATTCTGTAGCTACCAAACCGCCGTTGGGTCGTAGCCCAAGTATGAATGATAATCCACCGGATGAGGTGGATGGGCCTTCGTTTGGTGCTCCTCCAATGACTCAATATGGTCTCGAAAATGGTCGAGGTGTCCAGGGTGCCAGAAATGGAGTTGGGAATACGTTCAATAATGTTCCGGCCAATTCCTACAGTCCTACGTATATTCCGGCCAGTTCTTTGTGCTCTTCTGCCAATAAGAATAATGATTCTTATAGGAACGAGTACCCTGAACCGATTTCTTTGCAGAATGAGCCACCTCATGGCTCATATAATGGATATGCCAATAACGATTATTACGCTGATCAAAATGGTAACTCGAACGATAACTATGTATCATCTCATGCTCGTAAATTCAACGATCAAGGGTATTCCGGCACCAGGGAGAACGTCAGGTATTCACCGATCTGCAATCAAGACTCTGGTCAACCTCTTCATAATGGATATCATGGCCATAATCATGATCATGCCCATCCTCATCCCCATTCGGGCTACCAGCAGCCTCCATCTCCATCTTACCAAAGTCAATCCTACCAGCCGATGTCGTTGCAGTATTATCCATCTCAGAATATCAGATCGAGCCCTCAAATCCACCGAGAACCTTATCACCCTCCGAAACCAGCCCAATACCAGAACGGATCTCATCATTCTTCATCTCTGATGAGGCAGAACTCCAATGCCAGCCACTATAATAGACAAGTATCGCCGCAGAGCCCCAGACGAACAGTTCCCAATACCACTCAACCCACCGAACACCGAATTATTGGTCCGAACTGTCGTCCGGCGCCTGCAGAGACTCAAAGGACGACCTATAACGGGCATCAGTATCCGGTCAAACATCCTGTCAACTCGTCTCCTTATCAGGCGATCCCTACGTCCAGTAATGCTTACAATAATTACGCCGAAAAGAGTTCTCCAAGTCTGTCGACTAGTTCTTATCAAAGTGGATCGAGCAGCAGCGATAGCCTGTCGAGGACATCAGCCTCCGGCATATCTCCTTACCAAACAGTACCTCATGCTAATTCTCATTACTCACCCAGTGAGGCACCAGCCAAACCCACGTACCAGAATACTTCTCCTTATCAGCACGTACCATATAATTCGCCAGCAGCCCAATCTGGATCGTCGAATTACCATGTAATGCAGTCGAAACCTAGTCCAACCCTGAGAAATAGTCTTCCACCGGTTTACCATCATCCTCCGCCTCCTCCGGCCAACACCTCCAGTACCGGGTACCCGAATCAGAATCATCAGTTACCTCAGCAACCTGCTCAGTCGAACAATTACCCTCATTCGCAGAATTACCAAATGCCCCAGCAGTCTCAAAATTCTCCCAATACCAGTAACTCGATGAACTACTCGCAGAATTACCAATCTGCTCAGAATTCACCGAATACTTCTGGTAGTTCGGTAAATGGGTATCAGTATCAGAATTCGTCGACCAACGGATACCAGCACTCGAATCCGAATTATCAATTACCTCCTCAGAATTCCAGTTCGAATTCAGCCGTTTACCAGCATCCTCCTCAGAATCCCAGCTCCAATTCCAACGTTTACCAGCATCCTCCTCAGAATCAGCCAAATACCTCTGCCCAGTCTTCCGTATACCAAAGAGTTCCTACTCCTAATCAGCAAAACCGTATTTCGGTCTCTGATTACAATTTACCTCCCAGTGGGATGAAATATTCGCCGTATCAGCATCCTCCCCCACCCAAACAGCAGTTCGATGCTAAAAAGGGGGTGGCGATGAATGGTACGAACGTTGTGCCTTGTAATTTATGTCGAAAGAAGCAGATCTCACCGCCATCCGTGTATTGCAACGATTGCGATTTTTATATATCGAGGTTTAAACAAAAAACGTAACTGTACGTTGGTTTTTTTTTTTAGATATTTTATCTCGTTACCTTTTGTTTTAGCATAATTTTTTGTGTCTTTTTATGAAATTGTATCTAAACGAACAAATTTTAATGTATTTTTGACAAAACAGTATTCGAATTTTATTAAAGTTTAGGATAAGATTTTATTACGTGATCTCAAAATTTATTTTTCTTTCGTTGTAAATAATTGATTTTCTACTTAATTTTTTTTTTATAAATATTTCGCGTCGTTTTAGATGCGCTTATTTTATTATTTTTACTCGAGTATTTTTCTAAGTATATAATTTGTTTGCCATGTTTTTTTCTATCTACTTTACGAAGAAAATACATCGATTTTATAATTTCTACGTGTAATTTAATCGCCGAAGTCGAGAAGCGAGAATTAATTGATCGACGTTATGCAATTACAAGAAGGAAATGAACTGAGATTTTAGTTAAATTTTCATACACTTTGGAAGTATCGCGGTCTTGTTTTGTGAACGTAAAGCAACGTTATGGGGTTTGCGAAAATTGTAGCGAATGTTACGTCAACTAACACGAACGTCTTAAATAATTCAAAGTTTTATGCTTTATATTGCTTTTGAAAACAGGAGTGGAAATTTTATCGACGTAATGAAATTTTTAGCGGATTAGTTTCAGTGATGTTTATCTCGTCAAGTAGCTTTTTACTGGGGTATTACTTCAATTATTTTAGCGTCGGATCAATGGTCTTGGAAAAGTTGGAGAACAGCGGAAAAGTTCACGGGGCGTTTCTTTTTAAATTCGAGTATCTGTAGAAAAAAATAGTTCGAAATGCACTTGCTCCTGAGAACTTTTGAGAAGTTATGAGGAAAATTTGTTAAAACTCAACTAGTACCGTTGTTGGTGAATATGGAAGGGTTGAAATTAATTAACCAGGAATGCAAAAACAGGTGATCCAATACTGTGATTGCCATTTTCCTACCGTATGGTCTGCTTTTGTCCAAAATCAATCGACTTTTAGACATTTCAATGAACGTGTGGAATTTTCGAAAAATGTTGGATCATTTACAAAATCTAATGTTACAATTTCAAAAATTCGTCGAACTTTGAGAAATTTTTGGAAATGAATTTTTTAAATAATATACCAACTTACGATTTATTTTTGTTTGAACTTGAAATTTTAATTTCAAATGGTGATGCCTTCTTTATGAGGAATTTTCAAAATTGAAAGAACTAACAAAAACTCTAAATTTCATTACCCTCATCAAGAATTGAAATAAACATGATCTGAACATGAAATTTTTTTAGTAAAAAATTTTTTGGAAATAGTCTCCATCCCACTTGAATTAGGGATTTTGCCTAAATTTTTAAAAAATACAATTCATCATACCTTCGTGCAGACCTGGCTGACTACCTTGAATCTTTTAGGAGTGTGAGAGTATAGGATCTACTTTTCTGTTTTACATAATATTTTACTTGATTTGAATATTTTTCAAAATTATTTGAATAAGTGAACTCGGTTTGTTGGGCTAATTTATTAAAAGATCATCTCTAAAATAGATTAACTACGTTTTCGCCATAGTTTTGAGATTTTATTAAAAATACCTACGATTTTTTTTTTTTGTAAAGTTTCAGTTTTTTTTAGTTACCTAGTAACAAAATTTAGAGACGTAAAATTTCTCCCTAATTTTTGAAAAATGAAATTTTCAGATTGACTGGGTACAAAAATAAAGCATCTCCGGAAAATATAGACTTTCTGTACTCGAAGTAATAATGCAACCAACTATCAACAGAACAGTTGAAAAAATTCAAAATTATCTTTGAAACAAATTTAAATGGGGAAAGGGGTAAACAAATATCAAAAAATTTCAAATTTTCGTCTCTTTTGTCGAGGTAATAGAAATTGAAGCCTTCAAAAAAAGCACGTCTTGTCGGTCTTGTGGACTTTTCCCCACAGGTACTTACCTTAGTTACCTATCTACTTTACTTGAATTTTTGAATTTTTTCTGTTACCAATGCTGTTAGTAAGATTTGAGAGGAACGAGGGTTTAATTTTGAAATAATATCTCAAGAATGTCGTGAATAGGACTCCTTGAAGATGTAAACGATATTATTGACAGAAATCTGTCGTGTATCTATTTTCAATGCAGAATATCATATTTCTTCGTTTATTCGTGCGATGTGATATTCTCTGTGAAATAAAAAATGAACCATACTCGAAGGTTGTATAAATTTCAGTTTTGTTTCTAATTTTAAAAGCTGTCAAATCATCGGAAGGAAATACTGAAGAATTTTCAGTTTAGTATACCTAAGATGACCTGAGTAAATGAATAGAAGCACCTATTTTCAAATCCAAATCTTAGATTCGTATAATTTGCATTTTTTTCGTGGTTCTGACTTTCACCTACACCGCTGCTACAAAAAAAAGTCTCAATTAGGCTCTTTGAAACTTAATTCTTTCAATTTAAATTTAGTAGGTGTATCAAAAGAAGAGATTACCATATTTTGAATTTAAATCATTTTAATAGTTGGGTCTTATGTCTTGTTTAAATTTTCTATTACTCTTAATTTATTATTTTATCCTTGAACGATATTAGTTTCATTCAGATCTACGCTTACCTTTAACGTTCACTATCAAGTATCAATGATATCATGTTTCATATTGTTTTATTTTCAGAAATAAACTTCAATTATAAAATGAAATGAACGTAAGTTGTTCGTCATTTTAATTTCGTTTCATTCCATTTTCTACGAAAATAAAAAAAAATAAAAAAAATGAATACATTTCGATCGGCAGAAAATGCCACACTGATTTTCATCAATTTCACAGAATGGAAAATTCAATCTAAAATATTAACAAGACGATTAAAAATACTAAACGATAAAATAACAAACAAATTATTGCAATTCTAACTGAAAAACTAACTAAAAATAATTAATCCACCATCAAAACCCTCTTAAATTAAGAAAATGTCCCAAAAAATGAAAATCACGCTTTAATTTCTCTTTCCCAAGTTACCACTTTCACGCTTGTCCGTTCTTCGCATTTCACGTCTGTGCTCACCTTTTCCCACGTTGGCTACACTGATTCTGCATTTAGAAATTTTCATCTCGTTGCGTTCGTTAGAGTTTGTTTACATTGAACTGTTCAAGTTATCGTTCGCAGTAGTTCGACGTTGCATCTGGGATTGAAAATTTCTTCAAAATGTCGTAGCTTTTATTCACTTTCGCGAGTTGAAAAATTCATAGTTCGTTTATTCAGTGCTAAAAATCGCGTCCCCAGTGATATTATCCCCGATGCTTAATATGAAATTACGTAGGAAAGTGAAATTCGCCAGTATCGATATCTCGTGCAGTATTCTAAACGCTAATCGTAATCTTCGTGTGTCGTTCAGGTGAATTTATTAGTTAAGACTTTTAAAAAAGTGTATAATGGGTGAAGAATTGATTGTGGTGTTGAATCGTCGCGACGACCCAACAGCCGGATTGGGTTTTTCGTTGTTGGACAAACCAGGCTTCCCTCCGGTCATCTACGATATCGAAGAAAATTCTCCAGCCGCTGAATGTGGGAAAGTAAGTTCGCATGTCATTTCGTTTACTATTCGAGCACTCATCGACGATCCGATTGTTTTAATCGTATCAAGTATCGCGAAGAAAGAGGAAATGACGAGCCGAATAGAGGTGTAATTTCGCTACCGAATATGTGTGGGTTCCTAGTCGAGGCGTTTTTTTTCTCCAACTCATTGTTAACTGTTCTCTGTACGTAATCTCGTAACGAGACGAGATAAAAAAACTCGTTTCTAACTAGACTTTATAATTTACATCGTCTGCGTCTCGTATACAAAACAAAAACCGAAATTTCGCACTGAAAAGTTACGTTTGGAGGTAAACTGTTCGATGTTTGAGTCGATAAAGCTGATTAATTGCTCGAATGCGGAGGTGGTATCAGAAACAGCTTCTCGTATGTGCGATGAAAAATTCAACGTGTTGAAGCAAGCTGCCTTCGCCGGAACAAATTTATCAAATTATCGTCATCGTGTACTCGATCGATGATTAATTCGCGAATCTACGTCGAGAGAAAAATCGTACCCAGTTTACCCTTTGTAATTTTTTTTCCACCGATCATTTTTCATTGTGGGACGCGTTTGTGTTTCAAATAAGGTGCGGGATTTTTTTTCAGGCTCGAAATGGGTGAAGTATTTGGGCTGGTTATCGTCGTCGAATGTTCTTAAAAAAATAGACGTGCTGAGGATAAGATTAATTGTCGAGAACGTGCTAACGTATTAATCCGATAAGTTGGCTTTTTTAAACCGGTCGATTGTAATTTTTGGGTTTGAAATTGATTCCACACAAGGGTTTTCCAATGAGCTTATCAGCGATGACTCGTTTCAAGATTGGGTAACGTGATCGGTGCTCGATATGATTCATGATGTAGTGATATTGAATGTGGAGAGCTTTTCAAATCGTTTTATCGAAGTGTGATTTTTCAAGAAATTTTATACGTGGATTTTAGGTTAAAAATGGTGTTCTATTTACCTCTATTGTAATTGAATAGGCGATAATGATGTAGGTTTATCTCGTTGAAACCGACTGATGGCGAAATTGTGTGATAATTGAATATGAATTATCGAAACATGAACTACGTAAATTTTTGATAAAAATGAAAAGATTTGCAGTAAATAAATTATTAGATAAATATATTTGAGAGAGCATCATTATTAGGAAAAAATGGCATGGAGATGATAATTTATTTACTTAGTATTTTGATGAATTGTTTTGCTAATGAGTTTCTCTAGGAATTCTTATCGTTATAAATTAGAATTAGATAGGTTATTTTTATATTTGAAATTCAAAATACAACATACTTGAAGTTTCGATTTTTTTTTTTTAAAAAAAAAGGAAATGAAATAAAAATAGAATTTTATGAAATTTTTATGTTTAAAAATGATCATTCGATTGTTTGAAAAAATTAGACTAAAAATTATGAATTTTATGAATCAGGTTTTGTGGGGGGGAGGGGGCAATAAAAATGATTTAGTTGAAAATTCAATCAAAGGAGGTGCAAAAAGGAAGCAAACGAAGTATTTATCGAAACTGAAAATTTTTGGAATTTTTGCATCAGTTTTGAAAATGAAAATTAACCAATTCTGGTTATTTTTTCAGTGAATTATCACCGATTCAAATTGAGAGTTTGTCTTCTGCTTCTTGCTCTTTTGAAAATACCTAATAGAATATGTTACAGTTAGAATTGTATTTTTTTTTTCAATCCAAGTAAACCATTTTTAAAATGTGACTGGCTCAGTTTTCAACAAATGAAATTTTGATGATCTAGGTCAAAATTTATTTTAAAAGATCCAAGTTGAATTATATTTTAATTCAGAATTTTTACAATTTCTTCAATTCCAATTTTTGTTCGAAAATTGTTCAGTCCTTTTTAATGTCATGTTTGAATTTTTTTCTTTAATCAAGTTGAAAAAATGAATCTTGGACTAATTTTGAGTGCTTCCTTAAAGTTGGAAAATTGTTATAGTGAAAACAATTTTGAGATCGAAAAATTTTCCACCTCGATTTTTTCTAATTTTTGACATTTTTTAATTTTTTAAAATTTTTTTTGGCTCGAAAATTGTTTTAATAGTTTTATTTTTTTAACCATAAAATTTTTCAGATTAAACTTGAGTATCTAGAAAAATTTTCAATTTTGAATTTTTAAAAAATTTTAAACTTCTCTCTTGTTATTATTATTTTTTTTTCAACTGAGTGAATAGCTATAAAATTAACATATGAAATCGGAAAAATTTCAAAATATTAGGATTAGAAAAATGTTGAAAAAAATGGAATTTGATTGATATAATACAGCTTTTGAAAAAATTCATAGGTAGTTGAAAAAAATTGAGCTTAAAATAAATTTGAGCTTGAATCTTTGAAATCCAATTTGCAGTAAAAATAATTAGGAGCCAGTGAAATGTGTTATTCCCCACTCCAGTCAAGGTCAAAAAAATAAAAAAGTCTGGAAATTACATTCTCGACGTGTCACCGCCACTCGTTCTTGTTTTTCGTTGAAAATGAATCTGTACTTGGCTTGGCATGAGTTTTACTAAGAAATTACTCTTACATGTATTATTATTCATATAATTTTACGTAAATTTCAATGTTATACTGTCGTCATATTTTTCGAAAGTGTTGATGATCTCGAACTGTCCTTGTAATTGTTTTGACCCATAAGTGACTCATTTCCGAGAAATTTCAAGTCATTTTTTTCATCAAATTTCATCGTGTGATATACATAAGTGTAATTTTCTGTTCTACATAAATCAAGTTTGAGACATTTTGACATATTTTTGACTATAGTTCCTGTCGTTTTTTTGATGTTCGAGTGGTTTATGGTGAACCAATAATGAGGTTCTGGTCAAATTTTCAACTAGTAATCAAAATTATTCAACATTTAGATTGGCTTATGACTTGTTTCTAATAAAAGCTTTTAGGAAAAAAAATTGATTCATTTTCAATTCTTGAAAAAATTATGGAGTCATCTCCGCGTTTCTTGAAATTTCCAGCCACAAGAGCCCAATTAATTTTTATATATTTGACTTGTAATAGCATATAAAAGCATTTTTTGGATCATTTAAACAAAAAAAAAATCGTTTTTTGAAAAATTTTCAAAACTGATATTATACTTATTTATAAATACCTAAGATAGTTGGTTTTAGTTTTTTAAATGAAATTATACAGATAAAAATGGTCCAGGGAAGCTAAAGCCAAAACCAAAACGATTATGTACCTAATTTTGGTTTCCCAAAAATATTGGTTTTGGTTTTTCAAACGTTTCTGATTTTTTGTGATTTTGTTTGGGTTCACTTTTCGGTTTTAGTTTTGCTTCAATAACACTGATTTTGACAGCTTGTAATATTGATTTTGATTCTAGTTGTTTTTGGACTTTTTGAAAACTCTGCTCTCCTTTTCTAAATCAGTGAAAAGTCACTAATGAACAGTCAGAATTGCAGCACAGGAAACCCAGCGAAATTCACTGATTTTCAGCTAATTTTCACTGATTTTCCTGTTAAATTCATACACATTTCACTGATTTTTCAGTGAATTTTCTCTGATTTTCTTGTAATTTTTCTCACTGATTTGAAAAATTTTTTCATTGGTTTTCTCCTGTGCTGCAATTCTGACTGTATTCTCAGTGATTTTTGATAATTTTCACTGATTTATAATAAGAGAGTGTAATCAATTCTGAACCTATCAACATTTTAGTGTATTTTTTTTGGATTTTTCAGACTTAACTTGAATGTATTTTCAACAAGTATTCGCCAAATCAATCTCTGACGATCCTTTATGAAATTTTATGCCATATTTGGATCAATATGCCTCAATTTAATCCTACTTTTGTTTCAAATTCAAGGATTTTTTTGTACCCTTTGCAAGAGTTTTATTCAATAATTTGAATCTACTTTCCCTTTTTATTTTTTCTACCAAATTCTTCTCACGAATATTATGCCAAATCAATCGTGAAAAAAATTTCGAAATTCTCATTTTAGCTTCTCGTTAATGGAATTTCGTACCGTCGACGGCGTATTTCAACGCCAATTTTTCTAATCCAATTATCCCAACGTACTTTTCTATAGTAACCGACCCCGCTGGCCTTCTGTTTCGCCCATTTACAGAAACAATTCGATCGACTTTTTTCCTCGTATTATACGTATACTGCATACACGTTGGTATATTCGCAACGATATTACGATACTAAATACGACGCCCCGGATCCCCATGGGATCCTGATGACGAAACGATGTTTACGTCAGAATACTCTAATGCTTTCGATTTCAAAAGCCGACCCCCATCAACGCCCATCAAAAAGTCTTGGCCCAAGTTCGGTGAACTGAGAAAATGAACGCTAATGTGTGCCGGACTGCTGGTCATGTCGACGTCGCTCGTATTCCACATTAAACCGTATAAACCAATTAGACGTACAGAAGTAAACAGACATCAAGAGAGCGGAGGCAAATTCGCCGAAACTTGGGATCCATTTTAACGCCGCGTCCTAAAGTACAGATAAAATCAACAATTAACCCGCTTCGGTCAACTCTCGAATCGGCGTTAATTTTTGTCGTCTCGTTTTAACGATCTCGTCGGGTACACCTATGTGCTTTTGGTCGTCTCATTATCGTGGAAATATCGTCGTCGGAGGCGGTTGGCCCAGTATTGTTTGAGGAAAACGTCCACCTTTCTCGAGCCACTATTTATCAAAAGCTTTTCGATATTTTTATCCAACAATTGGAACGATTGACAGGTCGTAGAATGGGTGATTTGTTAATACGTAGAGAATTTCCGACCGCGTTGGGATGCGAGACTGACGGCCGGACTGCTTGTCGATACGTTTAACGAGATAAATTACATACGGTAACGATTTGTTGCCTAGGATGTATTCGAAACCCTTTTCGAAGCAGAATATGTATTGAAATTTTTACCCTTGTGACGTTTATTTTGGAAAATAAATCATACGTGGCCTATTTAATACGTCGTTAGGGATGCTGCGACAGTCTCAGTGGCTGAAACGATTCTAGGGAATTGGGGGTTTTATTATTTTCTATACGGCTGTGTAATCAATTTTTGAAAAAATTTGGTCTCAATTGGAAGACCATTTTAATTTTTTTTGTTAATTGATTTGGTTCTGTAAATCGTGATTTTTGACTTTGAAATTATGCTCCACTATCCTGGGGGGGGGAGTAATTTTGAATATGTGATTTTTACACGTTTCGAGCCACCTGAAACAGTTTTTTTTTATCAATGCAACAAAATTTCATAGTTTTGTGATAGAAGAAGCTATACAAAGATCTGAATTTTTTTTCGATTTTTTTTACTCTATAGGAACCTTGAAACAAATCCAAAAATTCAGAAAATTTCTCATACTTTTTGATACAAATTTCAAAATATCGGAGGGGGAGGGAACCAATCTATGAAATTGGCGATCAATTTTTCAAGATCGTTGTAATAATGAATTTTTCTCATGTAATCCTGGATATAGAAACCACTCATTCAAAAATTATTGGTTCTTGGGTTGACAGTTGACACTGATTTTGGGCCTTTCCGAAGGTGTGGATGTGGACTGTGGAGCCAACGGATACCTCAACTAAAAAACCTTTAAAATTTGGAAAAAAATTGACGAATCGATACATTGACCTTTTGTAGCCTTTTTTTATGGAAAACTGCAGAAAAAATTCAATGGATTGGTTGACACACTGACATTTATTTAATTTATTAAAATTGCTCATAAATTTAGAAATTGAAATCCAAAATAATTCAGAATAGTTTTAAATTCATCAATTTATTGAAATCTTTTAGCAGCACTGGGGAAAAAACAATAGAAACACTTGAATATTCAGTGGCGTCGTCAAGGAGGTGGGGGCAAAGGCGGCCTGCCCCCTGAAAATTTTTGTAGTATTTAAAAATCATACAATAATTTGAATCGCTTCCCATTCCATCAAAATAAGTAAGTATTTTCAAAGCATTACAACTTGAAAAAATATTTTTTTGACATTAAAAATCCAATTTTATCAGAGCTTCGCTCGAGCATGAATAAGTCTACCTTTCTAAGATCCATCTGAGGTAAAAAAAAAAAAAATGCAAAAGAAAGTTCCTTTTCACTCCTCATACAAGAATTTCAAGTCTTTCATACCCACTTGTACGTACATTTACAAAAAAGTTTCCGACGCCACTGGATATGTGCTTTTTCAGCCCCTGGAAAAGTTACCCCCCTCCCCAATACGTAGAAAAAACCAGAAAAAAGTTGTTGAACACAGGGCCCTTATTGTGTCCACCTCCCCCCCATTTTCGATTCTAGCGACGCCACTGTGAATATTCGATCGAAAAGTCATCAATTTATTGTAGAAAAAATTCCATCAATTTATTGCAGAAAAAAATTCATCAATTTATTGTAGAAAAAAATTCATCAACTGACATTTTCATAAAAATTCATCTTTTAAACATATTCACGATTGAAAACTTCTGCTTTAAAGCAAAATTTTGTCGAGTTTTTTCACTCTGAAATTCGAGCGGTTTGTGGGTTTTTGAAATTTTAAAATTGATTTTTGCTATATTTCAGAAGAAATGAAAATGAAAATTCAACAAATTCTATCTCATTTCAACAATTTTTCTGATAATTCGAGCAATATTTTGGATATCTTTATTAATATTTATTTCATCAATTTTAACGTCAATTTAAATTTTTATAACGATAAATTTTACTACATCTTTGATTACTTTTTATTCAATAGTAAGAAAGAGTTTGTAACATTTGCTCGGTTTAGAAATTTCAGATTGATTTGATCAGTTTTTCTTGTATTGTATTATCAGGCATCAAATCAGGTTACTTTTTGAGTAACTTGGTTACTTTTTTCGAGTTTGGTTACTAAAAGTTATTTTTTCCTTTCAAAGGTTACTTTTGGTTACTATTTTCAAAATTTTTCCTAAAAAAAAAAGAAAAAATATATAGCTTTTGAATGCCTTTTTTTTTTCAAAATTTTTCGCCCCCGCTTTGCTCGGGCTCAATAAATTTACACAATTTCATTTTCAAAATGATTGTATGAAACTTCTTTTTTTCCAACTTAATTAATTATTATTTTCCAGTGAGAAAAATTGTCCTTTCTCATATTTATATCTAAAGAACGCGGTAATACTTTCGATTGGAATTTTCAAAAATGTTTCGATTTTTTTGGAAGGAGATCAGGAAATGAGTCAATAGATATCGTTTTTTTAGATGTCAATACAAACCACGAAAAAAAAAACACAATTTTGTTTGTTCTAATAATAAAATTTCGTCAGAGCTCAATCAGAATTGATGATTTTTCACAGATCTTTCAGTTAAATATCACTGATTTTCAATAATAATTTTGATTGAAAGATCAGTGAAAAGTCACAGATTTGAAATAACATGACCAAAAATTTTCGCCTTTGCTTGAAATATTGATTTTTTTTGGGGGGGGGGGGGTAAATTCAGAAAAGTCAGTATCAGTCAGAATTTTTGCTCACCCCTGTTTTATTATCATTATTATACATAACGAGATAAAGTATCTAATAAATTTTTAATTTTAGATTTCCTCCTGTTTTTTCCACGCATTAAATGGAGGCGATTTGTCTCGTCTCATATTTTATAGCAAAATATTATTTTGTCTGTGCTTAAAAATTGTAATTTATTTTTGAAGTGCTGGAAAGAATGGAATAATGAAAATAATTCTTCCGCAAACGTACAAAAACTTTCAAATCTTCAAAAATTTCCAAAAATTCTATATTTTCTAAAATTGCCGAAATTTGCAGAAAAAATCAAAATTTTTGGTTTTTACACCCCCCCCCCTTCTTCCTGGATTCTACTGGAATTCCTAAAAATTAACGATTCTGAGATTACTTTTTGGTTACTATTTTCATGGAAAATGGTTACTAAAGTTACTTTTTTTTTTTTCAAAATTTCAATTTGATGCCTGTATTATTCATTTTTATGAAATTTTGAGTAATTTATGTGATATTTCGATCAACTTTTGCGGCTTTCCACCCAATTCTCGTAATCATACTAAAAATTTCATGAACATCGTTCAATCAAAAATTCATCTTCAATAGCTAGAAATTTTTTTATCCAAAAAATTGCTCATTTTCTGCAGAAATTCTCAAAACATACCCATCAATCTCAAAAAATCTCCTCAAAACTCTTTTTTTTTCAAAAATTAAGCTCAAAATGCATTTAAAACTCATTCCACCGCACCAAACTTTTTCATCCATTAAAAAACAAACCAATATCTCAAACTCATCGCATTCTCCATCTTCTCACCGACTACGTAAAAATAAAACGAGAAAACACGTACGAAAAAAAAATTTATCAAAAAGGTCAAATTAGGAGATTCATTATTCGTCGGCAAACACCTCGTAAGTATATAATACGACTAACTACATAAGTACATGGTACGATTACCTTACGCAGATCGCCACAGTTATCGCCTTAAATAGGTAGAAAATTACGTCTCAAGGATATCCTTCTTCTATTATTTCATACGCCGAAAGTTGAAACTAAAAATATCGCCTACGAGTGGTTTTGAGTAGTAAATGTGTGTCCATGTGTCTGTGCTGGTATATTGCATTGCATATGGAAATGGAAAGAGCAAGGCAAGGGCGAACGATGCGATGCACGATGCTGCTCATCGTATTGTATTCGTACATTCACAAATAGTACCAATATTGTATAGTTTTTCTGTCTTATACATGGGTTGTACTTCTACACCCTGCTCGACTCGAAGTGTTTCGTAATTACGTACAAATGGTTTCTAATTACTTACAAAATGTACTTCTGTGAAGCTGGAGTACGGTTTGGGATGAGACTATAATACATTTTTATAACAAGCAACGTGTAACCGTGAGCGCAAATGGGCACATAATACGCGACAGCTTCGTTATTGAAACTATTCCAGCTATTTTAATACTTTCAATTCATTATACGACTCTCAAGTTGAGATTTTTCACCATAATGGTGATTTGATTGTATGCGAAGCGAGGTGGTATGTGCTGAAAGTGCCTTCAGTGGTCTGTCTGGATTATAAAAAATTGCAAGTATACCGTTAACTTTTTTTTGTGCGATGAAGCGGTCTTCATCAAAGGATTGACCAATGAACAGTTGAGGATTATAAAAGAGAAAACTGATTCTTCAATTTTTAGTACCAAAGCTTAAAAATTACACATTCTTTAGGGGATATGGCTCAAGTGAGCCTGCTCTCTAAATCCAAATCAGTAAAATTTAACTGATTTGCAGTCAAATTTAACTGATTCCAGCATCTAGAATTGGAGCGGCCAAATTAACTGATTATCTGTAAATTTAACTGATTGAAATCAGTTAAAATTAACTGATTCATTAACCAGTTATTTTTAACTGATTTCAATCAGTTAAATTTACAGATAATCAGTTAATTTGGCCGCTCCAATTCTAGATGCTGGAATCAGTTAAATTTGACAGCCAAATCAGTAAATGTTTATAGATCAAGTCGTCGGCATAATATTGTTTTTAATTATGAAAATAATTTTTAAAAATATGGTAATTAGTTTGCAATTACCGTTATACCTTCATTACCCTTCCAATTTTATGAGGAATCCGATGGTACTATTTTCACTCAATTCGGTGACCGAAAAATTCCTGGGTCTACGTGGGATTCGAACCTACGACCCTAACATTCCTACGTTCCTATCTACCTGTACTTAACCACTAGACTACGGGGGCTTATCTAAGCGACAGTCTTTTAAAGCAGTATATATATTTGTGATACCAATGTTCTATGAGAGACATGTATTATTTATGTATTTCAAAAAAACTTCGTTGCTTTGTTTAAGGATCTCCATATATTTTTTTTAATTTCAAAATTTTGATGGTTCAATTATAGGTAAATGATTTTTTCAAAACGTGTTCCACTTTAACTATTCTCAAGTTTGAATTTAGGAATTGTTTTATTATTGTTTATTCAAAAAGTACAATTTTTTTCGAGATGAAATGTATATTATATACATTCAAATTTTCTTGATATTTTCAAAAATTTATTCAAGTTCAAATCCCTTTGAACTAAAATTTTTCTGGAATACCTATAACATATGTACTACCTACAACTAAATCTACACGAATTGACTTCAGGCATGAAATTAAAATTACACTGAGAACGACTGAATCCTTTCAATATTTTTTTTTTTGTCAAGTAAGCATTCATTTTTTCCACCTTAACAGAAATAAATTGATTTCAGATGTACTTTGACTAAACGATTTTTTTTTTCAACTTCTATTTTTCAAGTCCAAAATTTTTTTCTCATTTTTTTTCAAAACTTCAAATTTTTACGTAAACTTTTCAGGTCTACAATTTTTTCTGAACATTTTCTTCAGCGTTATTTTTTTATGTGAAATTGTAAATTTTTTCAAGAGTAGAATTTTTCATCAAAATTTACTCAACGTCTCGGCAAATTCATAAAACAAGCCCAGGTTGATTCTTCAAGTCTAAAATTTTTTCCGGACAATTTTTCAAAGTCCATTTTCCAGGTGTAAAATTTTTTCCCTTAATTTTTTTCAAATTTCAAGTTTTTGTCAATTTATCAAGTTTGAAATTTTTTCATCAACCTTTCCAACATAAAATTTTTAAATTCAAAGTGTTCAAGTTTGAAAAATGTTGAGAAAAATGATAAAAAAATTTTAAGACCTTGAAAATATTTTATGTTGGAAAAGTTTGGTAAAAGAAATTTAGAACTAGAAAAATTGACAAAAATTTTGAAATTTGAAAAAAAAAGAAAAAAATTTACACTTAGAAAATGGACGTTGTAAAGTTCAAAGTTGTCAGAAAAAATTTTAGACTTGAGGAATTGACTTGGGCCTGTTTTACAAATTTGCCATGACGTCGAAAACATTTTGATAAAAAACATTCATTCTTGAAAAATTTCACATAAAAAATTGACGTTGAAAAAAATAGTGGACCGTAAAAATTTTGATGTTTTGAAAAAAATTTGGGGAACAAATTTTGGACTTGGAATATAAACATTGAAAAAAAATACGTTTAGGAAAAAATGAAAACGTAAGTATAACCAAAGTCGATCTAAAATCACTTCATTCCTATTTTACCGGAAAAATAGATACTTGAAAAAGTTAGCAAAAACCAGGCTCCCAATATCCGCAACTGAGAAAATAAAGACTTTCCTAAAAATTCTTGGTCTTCCCAGTCTAAAAATGTGTGAAAATAAGGACCCGAAAAGTGTGTTAAGCCTGCTTTAAAAATTTGAAAAAAATGTATTTTATAAATAAATTTATTTAAAAAATACATTTCTTTTCAAATTTTTCAAACGAGCTCAACGCACAACACCATGTGTTACTGTGCTTTGCGCATGTGCAACAGGGCAGGTGGTACCATAAAAATTAACTGATTCAAACAGTGATTTTCATGAACTGCCAACTAGCAGTAAAATTTTTTCAATGTACTGAAAAAAACCAGTGAAAATATGTGTAATTGAATCAGTACTTTTCAAATGAACTGGGAATCAGTGAAAAAGTACTGATTTCAATAAATTTTAACTGATTTGCAGTTAATTTTACTTATCAATTCAGTAAAATTTATTTTACTGGAATGAATCAGTTATATTTTAACTGATTTGGATTTAGAGAGTGGATACTGAATTGAAACCACATGTCGAAAATTGGTTTTTAGATGACACTGATTTTATGCCTTTTAGAAGGATTAGAATCAAAGGGGAAATCTCAACTCCAAAATCTATTTTTTACCCTGAAAGATGATTTTAGCATCCAGGTTCACATATGAATCACTGCAACTTTTTTGAGATTTTTTTTCAACCAAAAAATGACTTTTAAGTGGGTTTTAAAAAGTGCAAAATTCAGCAAATTCAAAAATCTCGTTTTTTCGATTTTTCTCCAAAAATTGATTTTGTACAATGAATTATAATTTTTGACCATAAAATTATATTTTTACAGAGTCCTCTCCAAAGATCAGATGTGGGAATAAGGATAGAAAAAAATCCATTTTTTCAGCTGGCGAAACTTTCCAAAATTTTCGAAGCTGAGTTTCCTTTAATTTTTGGTCGAAATAAATGAAATAACAAACCAAAATAAAACAAAACAAAGCTAAAGTGTTAAACCGGGGCAAATGACCTCATTCTATTTGAATGACCGTTATTACTCAAAAGTCTAAAATTCGCCATTCTAATTCATTTTCTACAATGATGAAATTCGTGGCTTGGATTTTAGGCAGTTTTCTGTCAAAATGTCAGATTTTTATTTAAATAGTATCATGCGATTAAATCATTTTATTCGTCTGACATTTTACCTAAGTACGAATTTTTTTCAAATTGAAATGTTTTTTTCATGACTGGTAAAAACCATTTTTTTGATGCAGAATTTTTAATAATTTTCAATTCAATTTCAACAATTTTCATGAAAATCCATAAAATTGAAATCGAAAAATGCGGAAGAAGAATCGTTCATGTATACAAAAAATATTGTGAATTACGATGATTTTTAAAAAATTTAAAAAAAAAATTATCCCATTTTATCAAGGTTTTATTTTTCAGTTCTTCGTGCGATTAATTTTTTCGAAATATTTCTACAACTTTTTGGGACAGTAAAATATTTTCTTAGTGTTTTAAAATATTTCGACGTTTTAAATAAATTTGTTTTATCTTAATGCTCATCAGTTTAAAGAATTTTATGTCATTTTAATTAAATCTTGCTGTTTTAAACGAATAAGGTAAATTATAACAATTTTTTGAAATACTTTTTCAAAAAATTTTCTAAATTTTTTACTTGATTTTTTACGTGGTGACTAAATTTTACAAAATTTCAAGTTATTTTTGGTTTACCTTGAATAAATTGAGATGATTCGTTGCATTTTAAATGACCCCTCCCCCCCTTAGCCCTGTATATTTTGAAATGAATTTTAATATCATTATCAAAAAAAAAAATACTCATGCCTGTTAATTTTTCGAACATCTTGTCATAAAAGCTGAAATTTCAAGCATTGGCATTTCGCTGAAGCAATCATCAAGGGTCGGAATGCTGGACATTTTTATTACAGAAAGATGAAGGCCAAAAGAATCTTGTCTTTGTATCGTTTCCAAATTCCGTTGCAAATACAAAATTTCATTAATAAATTTTCCCCAAAATTTTCGTAAAATTCCTATACTCATAATAAAATCTGTTTTTCGTTAGATTATTATTTCGTTCGTTTCTTTTCATTGAACCCTGTCGACCATTAAACTTTTTATTAGAAAAATCACCGGAATAATAGCAAATTTTATTTTTAAAATGATAATAATGAAAGGAAAAAAAAGTAGCGAGATTTAATTGGAAAAAAATGATGTGAAATAATCAAGAACGATGTAACGAATGGTTTAATTAACAATGAATATGTAACATACGTAACGCTGAGCGTAATAAAAATCAGTGTTGCCACTTGACTCGTATGAAATACACAACAAACAACCGCCTCAAGTAGGCAACTTATGACAAATGTGACAAACGTAAGTATCTAGTAAAAAAATTGCATGACAAATCGAAAATAAAAACGTTAAAACAAATTTCGATACAAGAGATAAAATTCAATATACAAACGATTATAAAATACAAATCATCTCACAGACGATACAATAATCAACAAAATAAGCATAGCTTAATTACAAAATCTCGAAAATCGCGACTAATTACAACAGCAAAATTTTTTAAACGAATACTAAATACTTATCTAACGACAAAGAAAAATTCAAACGATATTAACGAACTCTAAAAAACGTCTAAACTTCGTAATCGCTAAACTTTTCGTTAACCCATCAGCAGGCTGATTGTTCGTAGCTACATGTTCTAAACGAATCACTTTATTATCGACAAGATCTTTAACGAAGTGATATTTTACATCGATGTGCTTAATACGACGATTATTTTGAAAATTTTTAACTAGGTGAACACAACTCTGGTTATCGATTGAGATAGGCACATTTTTAACACCATTGATACCTATCGCTTCCAAAAGCTGTACGAAACCTACTATCTCACTTGACACAGCACACAACGATATATACTCGGCCTCTGTAGAAGAAAGACTCACGACAGATTGCTTTTGGATTTCCAGAACACAGTATTTCCATAAACTTGAATTAAATTACCAGTAATAGACTTTCTGTCACTCTCATTCGCGTAATCTGCATCACAGCTCGCTGACAAAATCTCATCACTCTTGAATCATACTTTAACCTCAATCCTCTCGTACCTTTTAAATAACGAAGAACATTTTTCAAATAGTTAAAGTGTTCGTCAGTAGCGACTTCCTGGAAAGCGACTGAATAACTTGAGATAGAGTAACATAAGTCTAGTCTACTACCTAGCATAATATACATCAAACTACCTAACAATCGATTATAATTTTCGTTTTTCGGACCAGACGTATCTAAATTTTCTAGAACATTGTATAATTTTTCCTCAACCGAGTATTCTTCGGATTACAATCCTGACATACCGAGACGATTCTAACACCTTATCAATCAACTCTTTCTGATCCACAAACAATTCCTGATTATCTCGATCATAATCAACGTGAAGATTCAGAAAATTTTCTAACAAACCTAGATCCTTGATCTCGAATCTCGTCTGTAAAATACCAATGAACGAATCTATAGCATACAAGCTCTCACCAGCGATAAAGAAATCATCAATAAAAATTATGACGATCACACCTCGACCAATAAATACACAGTAATCAACCTTGATCTGTACCATACCTATTTCGATCATAAACGAGCCCAACTTTTATTCCAATTCTTACTCGCTTGTCTGAGACCATACATTCCTTGCAACAATCTCCAAACACTCATCTTGCACACCGTACATAGGATGACCTTCAGGAAAATCTAAAAATATTTCCTCTTCCAACGGACCATAGAGGAAAGCAGTAACGACATCGGCGTGTTTCATATACCATTTATTTTTTTAAATGACCAACGCAAACAACAAGCGAACTGTACATAATTTCGCTACAGGGAGAATGAGTCTCATCGAAATCTATACCTGGTCTTTGTCGAGAAACCTCTCGCAACTAATCTAGCACGATAAATATTGTTGGGTTTCTTTTTATAAACCCAAACCGAATCAAGAACTAACGCATTCGCAGAGTCGCTTGACAATTACCCAAACTTTCCTCTTCTCCATTGCTTGAAGTTCACGACTTTTTGCCTCTTGCCACAACATTTCCTCCGACGACGATAAAAGAAGACAATCGAGAGAGAAAACCTCGCCGATAAGCGCACACAAATTCAGCTCATAATCACTTAGATGAGAAGGCAACTTAGTTTCACGTTTTGGACGTGCATTCTCACCGTACTAGATGTAGATTCTTGCCTCGGTGCAGGTTCTTGCTTAGGTGTAGGTTCCTGCCTATCTACACTAGAGCTTGTACTGACAACGTTATTATCGGCACTAAAAGGCGGAACAATATCGACAGACTTGTTATACATACGATTCTCATCAAAAACAACATCGGACGAAACAATGACTCTATTTTCGGCAAAATCGTAAAAGAAATAACCGTTAGGCGAATAACCAATAAAACAACATTTTCGACTCTTATCTGACAATTTTCCTTCTCGCTTAATAACTCGTACAAAACGCTACACAACCAAAAGGTTTTAATTTTGAATAATTAGGCATCGAACCAAAAATACCTTCGCCGGAATACCATTCTTTTTAGGAATACGATTTCTACAATAAACAACAGCGCGAATCAGCGTAAGGCCAAAATTTTCCAGATAAATTTGCATCTTTCAATACAGCACGCATACGCTCACACAAGGTCCTATTTAGGCGTTCAGATTTTCCGTTGGATTCTGGCGAATGAACTGTGGTTTTTTCATGAAAAAATACCTTTCCTCTCACAAAACCTCTGAAACTCTTTATTCACGTACTGCACCGTTATCTGATCGCAACCTTTTCACTTTACAACTCAACTGATTTTCGACTAAGTTTACAAAGGTTTCAAATTTTTGAAAAGTCTCAGATTTTTCCTTCATCACATACACGGCCGAAAAATTACTAAACTCATCTGTAAAAGTAACAAAGTAACGTTCTGGAATAGGAGAATTAGTAATTTTGCAAGTGTCGAATGAATACGAAAAAGAACACTTCTCGCTGGATTTTTCTCCTCCTTATTTTCACATTCGGGCTCATTTTTGTAACACGTTTTCGGCGAGTCTGTTTAGATACTTGACAAGAATCACACAAGGCAAAATCCTTCAAAATTTCCCTATCAAAAATACCACTACTTTCGAAATCGCGATCGTTTCACCCTCACCAGGATGACAAAAACGATTATGCCAGAGATCGCATGCAGATAACGCTACATCTAAATTAGGTTTACTCGAATTATTTGTAATCTTAAATTTTAACATATACAAATCATTAACCGGATACCCAATAGCTAAAACGTCATCATAATCACCATACATGATACGGGCCTGATTGTTTCTAAACAGTATTCCACAGCCAGCTAATTCAATACGTCTTACCGAGAACAAATTTTTATGAAGCTTAGGAATATAATAAACATCATCAAGCCTACATTTTTTACCCGTTTGAGTAACCAGGGTGACGGAACCGACTTTAACCGCATACACAAAACGACCTTCTTCAGCAGTTTTGATCTTTATTGGTGGATCAAAAATCGTAGCATTTTCTATAACGTCGACATTTATCATATGACGGGTAGCACCACTGTCTAAAGCACCATCTAAAGATCTATCATCGGTGACAGAAGCCGCAGACAAAACAAAATCATCCTCAACTACAGTCAACATCGCGAATTGATCGTCCGCCAAATTTGAACTAACGTTACTAGGCTTTTTATTTTTAATTTTGGGCAGTCGGATTTGTAATGACCCAACTTCTTGCAATAGTTGCAAATTACCTTGTTTCTCCGGTCTGAACCACTATTTGAGCCTACATGACTGCGAAACGAATTTCCTGAACGATTTCCTCTGCCTCGACTTGATTTTTGGCCACGTTGACTGGAAGTATAAAACGCAGCTTGTGAGGGAACTTTCAGGGAGTTGAGGCGACAGGACTAGGCTTGACTTCTGAGGTAGTGACTTTGAAATCGCGTAACTTTGCGCCGACGTCGTCCCATGTTAATTTAGCCTCTGTTTGTTCAATGGTAACTCTAAGCGGTAGGTACTCTGGCGGAAGGGAACGCAGAAGCTTCAAATAATAACGCCTATCATTCACAGGTTGTTTGGACAACGTATTCAACTCATTAACCAACGACCGAAATTTTGAGATATAGGTTGTGATGTCTTCTCCCAATGTGAATTTCATCGAATGTATTAGATCATCTAACTCATTAATACGAAGATCGAGTGTCGTTTGAAATTTAAGCAAAATATCCCAGGCTTCTTTAGCAAAATCTAAAGTAGACACCAGATGAAGCATGTTGTCGTCGAGATTTGAAACGATTACTTGTAGTGCTCTGCTATTCGAAAAGATCCAGTCCTTGGTGCGATCTTTTTCTACAGGAACAGCACTGGTAACAAAACTGTAGAGATTTTTCTTTTGCAACAGGAGCTTGACTCGGAAAGCCCACACTTCGAAATTCTCACCATTAAACGGCACCACGCCATTCTTGTCACGTTTCGACGACATTACAGGTGACACAAAAAGAACATCAAACAGTCTTTTAAAATAACACGTTTCGGTGACGAAAAATATCGCGAAAAGTGAAGAATTTTTAAAATTGCAATGTAAAACGAGAACGGAAAAATATTCACGAACTAACAGGCAAAAAAAAACGGATATGCCTGGGCCCATAACCTCTGATGTGAAATAATCAAGAACGATGTAACGAATGGTTTAATTAACAATGAATATGTAACATACGTAACGCTGAGCGTAATAAAAATCAGTGTTGCCACTTGACTCGTATGAAATACACAACAAAAAATACCCAAAACTCTTGAAATTGTAGTACCTATGTATGTTAAAAGAAAAAACAATTTCGTACATATTTTTTTGGAAATGAAAGCAATAAGAAGAGACATCTTTTATTATGTATGTATCAATAATAAAAAAATTGTTTAAAAAATGAAAGAACGAAATTCTTCATAAGAAAGAAAAAGCAGTATGAATAGAAATTCGAAACCTTGAAATTTGAACCTAATTTAATTCCACGTAGTGGAAAGAAATGGAAGGGGAATATTCCAACTCTTTTTTGACAAGAAGAAAACAATGAAGTGTAATAAAAATCTATGAAATATTTTTAGAAAATTATCCATAAAGTATATGGGAGTAATTTGATTACTCATTCTCTCATTTTTTTTTAGCTTATAAAAGAAATTGAAATGGAAATCATCGCCACCTCAAGTATGCAATTATTTCGATACGAATTTCGTTAATTGGAAATTAATTACGTTTATTTTTATGACACAAGATGCATATTCATAAAATACGGGAATATATTTGCAATGGGCGAAATGGAAGGAAGTAAATCGTGAATTATGTTGTTCAAACTGTGGTGAAAATCTCACCGTGTTCCAACGAATTGAAAATGAAAAAATTATTTATAAATTTCAAAAAGGTAAAATAATTTGTATTCGGGATAGCTACTCGAACGAAATGAAAATTTCTTAATTAATTTGCTCAAAGGTAATTGGTTTTTCGGTGAAATGTGTCATTCGCATTGTTTTATGGGTATGGAATTTCTTTGGCTTTTGTTATTCGATTTCTTACCATCCGGATGCTGTCGACAGGGTGTTGAAAAATCAAACTGATTATTGATACGATGAAATGGCCAATTGAAAAATGAATTTGTTGAACGTGCAAAAGTAAATAGAAACACAGAGGTGGAGAAATGATCGATAAAAATTTACAAACGAATCTGATCCAAAAAAAGAATAAAATTATTATTTATTTTGAAGCTGAAACTAAAAATAAGGTCATTTTTACTTCGTATCGATCATTTTGAAATGTATATTAGAATATTATTCAGCTGAGAAAAAATGTACCAGTAAGCTCGTTATAGCCAAATTTACACCTCGAACATCTCATTTCAAAACCTCTTAAAACAATTACCAAATTACACGCACCCAAGATATTTTATTAGACAACCTTTCTCACCTGCTCGAGCTAATAAAAGAATAAGAAATGAAAGAAAGATGGAGAGTGCGAAAAAGTAGAAAAGAAGTCACGAAACGTAGAAAAAAGCTACTCGAACAGGTCCATTCATTCGGGCGGTAAATTTTATTAAAAGTTTACCCCCGCATTCGTCGTATCCCTTTGTAGCATTTTAAAAAGGCTGCGAACTCGTATAAGCTCCGGGCGAATCGATTTGAATTTGAGTTGATTAATAAGTGCAGCTTTCGAAGCGTGAATGTTCGCGTTTTTTATCTCGACCGAGCACGTCGCCCTGCCTACGTTTACTTTTTTTTTTGAAAAAAGAAAAAGACGAGAGAAAGAATGAAAAATCGTGTCAGTGTCGTTACGTATCGTATTATAGTTGGGTGTCGATGATTTGAATAAAACCTGGCCGGATTAAGATTGTCTTTAATTTGTCTTCGGTGATATTCTCGGGCTTGGGAATATCTTTGGTAGGATTTGAATACACTACGTGGTATATTTATTTTTGTATTCGACGTGTATGGGAATATATCAAGATTTTATGGTCAATTGAGTGTGTATCGTTTACATTCCTCGTATCACTTGTGAAGGTATCAGAACGAAGTCACTTTTTTAAAAAACTTGATCATTTTTTACAGCTCAAAAGTCATTTTTTCCAATCTTTTAAGCCAAAAATATTAATTGTCCTCGTTTTTAATTAGTAATTGATATTTTTTGAACTTTTTTCTGAAATTTATTGTTTTTTCATTTTGTTTTGGTTGATCATAGAAATGATTTTTCTACAACTTTGTGAAAATATTGTCACAATATTGTGTCAAAGTTGGATCAATGTTGCGGTGATGTTTTGGCAATGCTGCAACGATGTTGTATCAATGTTACATCAAAGTTACACTCATGTTGAGGCGATATTTCGGAAATGTTGTGACAATGTTGCAGTGATGTTGAGAAAATATTTCGGAAATACGACAATATTACCGCGATTTTGATGCAATATTTCATCAATGTTGAGACAATGTTGTAATGTTATTGTGGCAACATTTCAAAAATGTTGTGACAAAGTTTCAACAATGCTGTGGCAATGTTTTAGAAATGTTGCAAAAATGTTGCAATGATGTTGAGACCATGTTTCAGAAATGTTGTGACAGTGTTGCATCAAAGTTTCATTAATTTTGCGGCAATATTTTGAGAAATGTTGTGATAATGTTGTATCAAAATTTCATTGATGTTGTGACAATGTTGAATCAAAGTTTCATCGATTTCGCGGCAATGTTTCAAAAATTCTGTGACAAAGTTGCATCAATGTAGCGGCAATATTTTAGAAATGTTGCGAAAATGTTGCATTGATGTTGAGACAATGTTTCAGAAATGTTGTGACATTTTTGCATCAAACTTTCATTGATTTTGTGACAATGTTGCATCAAAGTTTCATCGATGTTGTGGCAATATTTTAGAAATGTTACATTGATGTTGAGACAATGTTTCAGAAATGTTGTGACAATGTTGCATCAAAGTTTCATCGATTTTGCGGCAATGCTTTAAAAATGTTGCATTAAAGTTTCACCGATGTTGTGGCAATATTTTATAAATGTTGCATTGATGTTGAGACAATGTTTCAGAAATGTTGTGACATTTTTGCTTCAAACTTTCATTGATTTTGTGACAATGTTGCATCAAAGTTTCATCGATGTTGTGGCAATATTTTATAAATGTTGCATCGATGTTGAGACAATGTTTCAGAAATGTTGTGATATTTTTGCATCAAACTTTCATTGATGTTGTGACAATGTTTCATCAAAGTTTCATCGATGTTGTGGCAATATTTTATGAATGTTGCATCGATGTTGAGACAATGTTTCAGAAATGTTGTGACAATGTTGCATCAAAGTTTCATCGATGTTGTGACAATATTTTTTCAGAAATGTTGTGATAATGTTGCATCTAATTTTATTGATGTTGTGACAATGTTGCATTGATGTTGAGACAATGCTTCAGAAATGTTATGACAGTATTGTTTAATCGTTTTTAATGTTGCGGCAATGTTTCAAATGCTATGACAAAGTTGCATCAATGTTGTGACAATATTTCAGAAATATTGTGGTATTTCAACAATGTTGTTTAAAGATGACAAAAATGTGTTGTGGCAGCATTGTAATAATTTGGTAACAAATTAGTCCCGATATTTTAGCAGCAATGTTGCGATAATGTTGCAGCTATATTTGAAAATCGTTGTGACGTTTCCAACAGCATTGCAGTGGTATATTTGTTGTGTTTCACCAAATGTTGCTGCAACATTACGAATCAACAGTCATTCGAGACAATTCATAACCTCAAATTACCCCCGTTTGATATTTATTGCCTCCTAAAAGTTGTCAGCTTCTTTGAAAACATGCGGCCGAAAAAAAAAAAAAGCTTTCAAATAATTGAATATACCACACCGGAGTATACTGCTTCGCAGTTCGTACGTCGAATTTATTCGCTGGTGAAATTTTCGACCTAAAAATATTCTCGGTGTGAATTATCGAACGTGAACAATTGAATTGGCATTTTCGGTCGACGAAGTTGATGAAATTAAAGCCTCTCCGATGGGGAAACTGAACCTGTAGAGAACATTGTCGTCATCGACACCGCTGAGGCAGCCAATCCGTACGAAAAAATCCATACGATGCTATGATACCTACGTATAAAATGAAAGAACACTATGTCTATGGCGTGTATATGTCCGAAATACTTATATATCTACAAAGTATCGTACTCACACAGCATCCACAGTCGTAGCATGTAACGAAATTGTCGTACGTGTGTCGCGACCCACATCGAATATACGTGTTGGCTGATGCACTCACGTAATATAGCAGATTTTCCGCTATTGTGGATCAACTACTCATATATAAGGTGACTTAGGAGATGGTGAGGAATCTCCTACCAGAGGGAAAAGTTTCCTGCGAGAAGTGCTGAGAAAACGAGTATAAGGCCGAAAGGTTCATACTTATTTTATTGTTAGAAGGATAGTTGCTTATTTCGTCTATGATTGTTTTATCTTTTGCAAGATGTGCTTATGCAGAAGAAAATAAGGAAAGAAAATTAGGCGAGGGGCAGAAGGGATGAGCAAACATGCCACTTTTCTCGCGTATATTAAATTAACGACTGTAATTAGGAGGGAAAAAAATTCGCCAGTGGGTGAGGCATCTAGTACCCGGTGGAGCGGCTCGTCTTTTCCAACAATAACATTAATAAAGTACAAGCACACGTAGGAGCAATAGAACGGTTATTATTTCCTGTCTTCTTTCGCGCTATGTACATGTTTGAAACCGGCGAGGGCAAAGCCAACGGTACAGGGTGATTCAAGAAGAAAGCTAGTTTTCTGAATTATTTCTCGAAGTTGAATTGGCGGTGAGCAGCTGGAATGATTTTTGTTGCGGCGAGTGAATCGTGATTAGATTGGAGATAATAAAGTAGGTGTAAAAAAATTAGATATGGAAAGTTTCAGGTTTTAAAATTGGATGCAGGGTTGATTTGGAATTCTGACGGATTAGTTTGATTTTTCACGTTTTTTTCGTTTGATCATAAAATTTTCAGAACCAGTTGTAATAATGATACAATTTGTAGTCAGGAAGCTTTTTTGACAAATTCCTCAATTTTTTCTCAATTTTTAAAAATAGGTTTTAAATCAATTTGCACGAACACAACTTCAATTATGACTGAAATTTAATTTAAAAAATTGTTTAATCATCTTGGAACCTCTAAAGAATTTTATTAAATTCTTCAGTACTGATCAAACTTTATTTAAAAAAAAGATACGTCAATTTATGGATTGAAATATTTTATTGGCCATTATTCAAAGAAAAATATTTTCCAATTAATCTGAACCAGTGGCGTAGCCAAGGGGGGTCCAGACCCCCCCCCCCCCCCATGAGGTCAAAAATTCACGTGAAAAAAACGTCTTTTTAAAGCATTAAAAATAAATTTTTCTCAAAGCTTCGCCCTCGCTTCGCTCGGGCATAAAGAATCTCAATTGTTTGAATTATTTGCAATGATTATGCGAAAAAAGGCTCCATCTTAGTATTTTAAGTCTCCATATCCACTTTTTGTCTTCCCAAAGAAAGCTTCTGACGCTATTGTTTGAAGTTTCTGGTTATTATTTTCCTTTTTTAAGGTCAAAATGATCACTTTGAAAGTTGCTTATTTCAAAATTACACCTTTATCGAAGTTTTTTCTCTAAATATTTTATGCAAATCGTGATTTATTGATAAATTTATGAATGAAAGTGTTTCAAATTATGAATTTACTGTTCCCATAAGCCATTTTTTTGGGGGGTGGGGGGAGGTGAGGGGAACGGTGAAAAGTGAACTAAAAATTTCTCGAAAAAATTTGGAAGTGTGGACCCTCCCCCCTCCCCCCCCCCATTAGAAATTTCTGGCTACGCCACTGACTGAACTGAAGCCTCCAAAAATATTTCAAATTATTCAATGATTACCAAAGTTTTAAAAAAGAAATCTTGATCAATTCATGTGTTTGAAATTTGAATTTTATTTGGAATTATTTTGAGATAATTTGATGATGACATTTCTCAGTTATTCTGTAGCCTTCAGAGAATTTTTCAAATATTTCAATGATTTCCAATTTTTTTTTTTTTTGATGAAATTGGTTTTAATTGATTCTGAAGTTGAAATTATTGGATTTCATTCCATTCTTTCTGTTGGTTCCATAATCATAAAGATTCTCCCGAGGTCATTCTGGAACCTCGAACAAGTTTTCCTAATCTTTTTCTTTCGAGAACTTCTCCGAAATTGATGTAAATCAATTAAGGTTATCCGAACATTTTGTAAAATCTTGATTTTTCACATTTTTCAGAACCCCTATTATTTTTTTCAAAACAGATCGAAATTAATTTTTCTGGTTGAAAGTTATTATACAGTATGACACAAAAGTCTTGTCCACGAAAAACAGTCAGTTCTACCTTCAGGGTGTCCACAGATTGAGAAACCGGTTTTGGTTTTAAAAAATGGTTGTCTGGGTTTTTATGGTTTTGAAGTCTACACACCGAGACGATTAAAATGAATTTTTTTTGAAACCGGTTCGATAATTTGCAACCGGTTGTCAAAAATACTCCAAAAATCGAGATTGGAAAAAAATTTCCAAATGAAATTTGTAGAGCTTTGTAAGCCAAACATTGTCAGTGAACTCATTTTTTGAACCGGTTCACACTCGGCAATTTGACAATTTCAACAACTGAAAAAGACATGAAAATTTTTTTCAAATGAATGTTGAACACCGTTAAAAATCTCTTTTTTAGTTGTTGAAATTGTCAAGTTGCCGAGTGTGAACCGGTTCAAAAAATGAGTTCACTGACAATGTTTGGCTTACAAAGCTCTACAAATTTCATTTGGAAATTTTTTCCAATCTCGATTTCTGGGGTATTTTTGACAACCGGTTGCAAATTATCGAACCGGTTTCAAAAAAATTATCACTGAAATTTGAAATTTCTTATGAAAAAGAAGAGTATTTTTGAGGAAGAGATCAAAAAAGTGCTTGAAATTTCCTTTAAAATGAATGTACACAAGGGGGGGGGGGGGTTGTCAGAAAATTTGGTGTCCTAGTTGGTTGTCATGTCAAAAAAGTCATTCGAAAAGGTCAAGCTTTTTTCTCGATAAATTTTGTTAGACACGCTAAAGTAAAAATAAAATAACTTACATATTTTCGTATCAAAATCATTAAAAAGTTTCCCGAATTTTGTACATATGAGAGCTTTTTATACTACATATTAGCTAATAGCTATATTAATGTCGAAAGGCTAAAATTTCAGTAGAAGTAGCAAACTAATTAAATCATTGTAATGTCGGAATTTTCCATATTCTCTCTGATGATTTCAATCATATATTATTTTTGTTCTAATTTGATCGTGGCGGTAAAGCTATCTTAATTCAATAAATAATGCACACGTATACAAGACAAATAACATTTTAAAGTATGAATTTTACTTTCCCTCCTACGCTGTCACTTCTACTTATTCACGAGCTTGAAGCCAATTTTCGACGTAATTTACCTTTGGAAATTTCCATCTTGCGATAGCTGATTTATTCGTACACGCCAAACTAGCGTTGATTTTCCCTTTCGAAACACTCAGTACACGGTACTCGGTATTTAAGCGTCATCTTGACACAGCCGAGTCGCAGTCGTATCCTCCGCTGGTTGGAAAAAGACAGCGATAAACGGCGTCGTTTGACGACTCCGGCGCGCGATCCGGCCTTTCCAAAAACCTCGCTCTCGTACCCAGCTCGGGCGAAAGGCTAAAAATACGAGCCAGGTCAGATAGCCGCGTCGCGGCGCAGCATGGCGAATGACAAAGTGAGTGTCATTGTTGAGCACATGTTGTACGATGAGGTTTTTTTATCACTCGGGCGAAGTGAAAGCCGCCGCTGGCGGAAAGATGGCGAGGGGCTCGCGTATCTCCAGATGCGTCCGTTACGTTGCGTCGTCCCGAGTCCGGAGAAAAATCTCCATAAATAAGTGGGCGCTTTCTTTCTACATTTGAACGGGAGAAAAATTCGTCAGAGAGCGAGCCGAACAAAGACGCAGCCGAAGAGATATTACGTGAAGTTTTCAGTTGAGAATGAAGTATGAGGACGGAGGCGCCCGAACGCTACCGGCGGCTATGGCGGCTGCACGACGCGAATTTATTATTAAAATCAAACATGGCGACTGCGACATGTCAAGTTAATGACACTTGCTCTGATAATCCGTAGAACGCGTAAGTATCGAAACATACGCATTATCACGTATTTTATTGCGCTAACAACAACATCATGTCGTAAGTTCTAAATTTACGCCGCATTGCCTATGCCATGCCGTAGAATAAGTCTGCTGCTTTGTACGTGAATGGGTTTATGAGACTACTGGTTTGGTGTGATCTATGTGCGATGACTTGGTACTTGATGGGCTCGGGTAGTTTCTTGGATTCCAGTTTTATGTGCGAGGTGTGTGAGAAAATGAAGTTTGGTGGAAGCTTTGCCAAGACTGGGAGTATTGGTTTGAAAAAATTGATGGAATAAAGTGGTATTTCTAGAAAAAGGGGCTGTTTGAAAATATAAACGATTGTGTGTGAAAATGTTGGCAAATGCTCGTCAATTTTGTAATGAATTTCATTAGGATTTAAAAGTTGCGGAGTGATGAATGATTTTTATTTATGAGGGGGTTCGGTGTTCTTGGAACAAGACGAACGGAAACGGAAACCATAAACGAAAAAAATACTATTTTAAATATGAACGGAATTAGAAAAAGAATAGAAACTTCGAATTGAAAGAATACAGCCAGAATCGAAAAATTGGAAAGAAAAAGTCGAGTTTTACTAGATTCGGACCTAAACAGTGTCCATTTTTTTGAAAATGTGGAAAAAATTCGAGAATTTTAATCGTCTGGAAAAGTCGGAAGAAAGTCGAGGAATTTTGAAATTTTTGCTGGAATTTTGTAAAAAAAATAAATTATCTAAAATTTTTTGGCATTCAAGTTTTTCTTGTTTAATTTAATTTTAAATCAATCCAAGTCGTAATTCAATAAAATGAAGTTTTCTAAATCTGTTTGAAAAAAACCTTCATTTTGATACCCAATTATGGCATAGTTTTTTGAAAGAAAATTTTCCCCTCTTCTGAAAAAGTCCGGAAAACTGAAAAAATTGGTGTGAAAAATTTGGAAAAATCAAGGAAAATCATTTTTATGGGGTATTGCGGACACCATGTGAACAAAAAGATGGACCGCAAGGAAATCAGAAACAGAATGGAATGAAAAAATTTGTTTTCGTTTCAATTTAATTCAATTAATTTTTCATGGAGGATGAAAGAAGAATGTGTTTTGGGGGAAAAAACCACGAAATTCGAAAATGACAATGAAGTGCAAAAATTCGTTTAGCACGAAATTGCACAAAGAAAATTAGTGATCGAATATTGCGGGTTTTTCGGTCGAAATATTGCTAATTTTTTCAATTTTTTAGACTGAAATTTCGATTGGAACCGAACAGCAAGTTTTGAAAAACACGATTTCTAAAATACCCATAGCCAGAATTTCAGCTACTCGAGTTAATGCATCAGTATTTTTGTCGAATTTTTAAAAATTTAAAAATCATGTTTTTCAATAAAAATGTGTCATTTTTAAAAAAGAAATACTTTTTCAACAAAGGTATAAGAGGTAAATTTGGCCCTAAGCGCTTTTTGACTCCGAAGTATTTCCGATAGCTGTTTATTTTGACTATACAATTTTTCTTTGCAAAATTTTGGACCCCCTCCTTTTTTACCTTCACTTTCTTCTCTCTCATTCAATTAAAAATTGCCAAAATCGAATATGGTTGGCCAATCTGCATTGAAAAAACACATCTTTGGTATATTTTCAAGGAGTAGTCGCGAACTTCGCTATTAAAGCCCTTTGTACGGTTACAAGTTTTAATTAGTAGAAATTGCACTCTTCAAACTTGAATCAATAAAAATCTGAAGATTGACTGATTGAAAGAGACGGAATCATGTCACTGATTGGCAGTGAAATTTTCCCAATTCGTGATTCCACAGTTGACCAGTGAAATTTGACTGCCAATCAGTGAAAAATTACCGATTCAATTAGTAAAAATTTGTATTTTTGAATCATTAATTTTTGCTCAACTACTGAAATAAATCAGTGAAAAATTTAATTCATTTGAATCAGTAATTTTTACGATTGAATGAGTAGTTAACTACTCATTCAATCAATGAAATTTTATTTTTACAGATTCAAAAATGAAAATTCACTGATTGAATCAGTAAATTTTTCACTGATTTCTACAGTGCCATGATTCTGTCGATTCCATCAATTAATTTTGGCTGATTCATGATTATAGGAAAACACGAAAAAATTAATCGAAATTGTTCAAAATTTCATTCTAGGTATACCACTTTGATGTGCAAAAGAACGAAATTTTTTGATTATTTTGACAGGATTTAGAAATTGACCGAAGTTTGGCACTTGAATAAATGGAGGTTAGGGTCCAAAATTTTCTGATATTTTTTTTGCCAAAGTACACTATTTGAGGTGTCAAGGAGCCCAAAAGCGCTTTAAACTAAATTAACTTTTTACTCGGCCATACTCTAGCCAAGTTTTGGTATTTTCCAGTATTTTTGAGAATTTCTCCAGAAACAGTCCAATGCAACTGAGACAGCTAGAAAAAAATTGAGATTTCTCTTTTTATCGAATAATTTAACGAGAAAATCGACCTGTGGCTGGATTTTCAGTCGGGCGTCTGAAATGTGTAGCTATTTTTGATAAATTTTGAAGTAGGGAAAAATTCTGACGACCAAAACCTTCAGAATGTAGCTGAAAGTGGCCAAATTCGATTTTTCAAAGTTGGTGTTTGGGTAAGAATCTTTTTTGTCGTTGATTTGGATGCCCTCTGGTATGAAATAAGAAAATATGTGCTGAAGAAAATCGAAATCGCGATAGAGGCTCTAGATTGGCTCAAAATGGTTAAATTCCCGAGGAGAGAGGGGGAGGGGAGGGTCGATGTATTTGGCGAAAAATGATTTTTTCCGAGTTGAATGTTGAAATGAAATTTTTCTATATTTTTCTGAATTGAATCGTTTTTTTTGTTTTTTTTTGTTTTTTTTTTAGAAAAGGGAGGCCACAATTTTCTTCAGATTTCCAATTTACATCCAATTTTTTACTAATAATGTTTTCGTTTTTTTTTTTCTGTTTCAGGTGAGTTATTTACAAATTTTCATAGCTAAAATGAGAAATATAAATGAGTAAGTAATTAATACTCGTACATAAATATTTCATGATTCTTGGAATTGGAAGAATCTCAGTTCAAAAATAGTTATGAAATAATAAATAATATTGATTATTTCGGACGTTTCTCCTAAAAATCATACAGTTATTCGTATTTTTTTTTCGAAAAAATTTACTTTTTTTATCGGTATTTTAACCATTTTTTTCCACATTTTAAGTAAATTTGAAACATTTAAAAAAAGTTTTAGAAGCATTTTGCAAACTAAATGTCCTAAGAAATTTGCAAGTTACGCTTTTTGCTAGTGTGCTTTAAATCTTTTTTTTATTCTTTTTTTTGAAATTTTAAATTTTTTTTCTTTTCTTTTTTAGAATTTTAGAATTCTCTTGTTTGAATTTTTCAATTCATCTCCGACTAAAAAATATTGCGTAAAAAATACATTTTTTACCCCCCCCCCCCCTCCCACAACCAAAAAAATCGTAAAATTTTTGAAACTGTCCTGATGAAATATTTTGCAAGCTTTTTATAGAAAGCTATGATCATTTTTCAATAATTTTTTCCGATAGTTTCAACAACCTTGAAATATGGTTGGGACAGTTTAGAATGAACCTACTTGCGTGTGTACTTCATTTCGAAAAATTTTGTTACATACGTCTTTTTATCACTTTCTTTCTCGAATTCGTTATTTCTTTGATAATTTTTTCAAATAGTTCAGCCGAGAAAAAAATCCGCAATGTACGCAAATAACTCGAATGAACGAAATCAGCCAACGTCTTTGCCAAATATCAGGAAAACATATACGAAGAACGATGTGTACATTATATCACTCGCCCATTTTCAAATCGATCCGAGTATTTTCCAAATACCAGCGTGGGCTGTTTTATTCGTCTCGTTATTCCGTTATCAAACGACATGTGAACAGCTGATTGATATTTCCTGGCAATTTCTTGTTCCTGTTGAAAAGCTTTTCTTTTCATTACTCAATTTTCTCGTTTTAGTTTGACTCATGTTTTTTCTGCAAATGACGCTTTTAACGTTATCAAAACTATTAGAACGAGTGAACTCGCTGTTATCTACCTTTTACCTTATCACACAGATGATTCGGATTCCTTATCATCATAAAACCTGTCGAATGCATCTCTTTATCAGTTGATAAAATCGTATACGTGAAGTCCGGGGTTCGCAGGTTCATTGGAAGTTACGTATACCTAACAATACGTAGAGTTTGTTTCGGACATGGATGCATGGGTCTTGACTCTTGACTTGAGTACCATTATTAGTTCAACATTGTGCCTGTACTTGACGATCCGAAAGGACATACTGGTGGAAAAATGTGTACAGAAAATATAGGACGAATGACGAGCCGAGTTGAACTATAGAAATCGTTTGAGCGTTTAATATTATTCGGTCGAAAGATTTCTCGTATTTGAATGTACGTTCGAATGGTGTACAAAATACAATGTTCATCGATGACGATGAGGATTACATACTGACGTAATAAATATCCTTGGTATTCATTTTGTCGACCATCAGCTAGAGACGAAATTATAGGAGGGTCCTCTCTTACACTAAAATTGGCAAATGTGGATATAAATCGATAAATTTTGATTGAAATTGGTAAATTTTCTCCGACTTGATTCCTTTTAGAAAAAAAAAACAAAAAAGAGATCGAATTTGACCTTGGAAGCAAGAAATCTAGAAGTTAGCCAGATTTTTAATAATTTTAATTTTTATACAAAATTTCCACTCTTGCTTTGCTCAGCTCAGGTAGAACTTTCGTTTTCCTTTTTTTTTTTTTTGAAATATTATTCAATTTCTTCAATCAAGAACTCAAAATTTTGATTTTTTAAAAATTTTGGAGTCATCAGCACCCTCGAAAACAAATGAGTTAGAATTTGACCTTGGAAGCTAGAAATCTAGAAATTAGCCAGATTTATAATAATTTTAATTTTCAGACAAAATTTCCATTCTTGTTTTGCTCAGGTAGAACTTTCGTTTTCCTTTTTTTCTAAATATTCAATTTCTTCAATCAAGAACTCAAAATTTTGATTTTTTTTTAATTTGGAGTCAGCACCCTCGAAAAAGCATAAATCGATACGCCACACACTATTTTCATTTGTTTCGTGCGTTTTTCCAAAAATTGGAAAGCTGGTGCGGCACTGAAGGATTAAATTCAAAAAATGAGCCAATATTCGAACTCAGCATCCTCAAAAACCTAACAAACGACAGGTTACATGCTATTTTTCTTTTTTTGAAATTTTGACCCCTTCAATGGGGCTACAATGGGAGTTCGGACGTTCAGAGGGATCGGATGAAAAAAAAACTGAATACATATTCGAACTCGGCGTCTTCGAATCAGTAGAAATCGATGTGTTACTTTGGGTTTTCAATTTTTTTTGGATTTTGGCAAAAATTCAGGATCCCTGTGCCCCTTAGATATGTTGAAATTCCTTATTGGAAAATAGTTAGTTGAAAAATATGTGAAAAAATCTTACTGCATTTTTTTCAGATTTTCTTCATGTTTTGTACTCATCGTCAAATTTGAGCTTTCATCGCAAAAGATCAACTTTGAAATTTTCAAAATGAGATTATTAATTTTGAATTTTCTTTCAATTCTTTAGAAAACTTTTCCATCAGATTCATCTTGGACCAGCCGTTCTCTAAAATGAGCTTTCAAAGTCAAGTTGTTTTGCAAAAAAAAAAAACAATTTACGAAAATAACGAGGGTCGCCAAAGGCGGCGATTCTTTCATTAGACTGCTAAGAAGAAACTATGAAAAAAGTTGAGCAAAATTGGAAGAAAAGTTAAAATTTTCTCGAGTTCACCTGGAACGAGCCTATGTTGAAAATTGTTAAATTTAGATCAAAATTGGTTCTTTGGAAGTTTTTTTTTTGCAAGTTGACAAATTCTGTTGAAATCAGCAAAATTTTTAGCACCTCCTTCCTCAAATTTATTATCAAATTTCTCTTCCTGCCATCAGCACCACCATAAAGAACATCGTGTTGTGTAAGACCTCATCAAAAAGCAAAAAGTATGAAAGAATTCAAGACGATTCGACGATTTACCGTTAAAATTGTAAATAAACGATACAACAATACGACGAGATTGGAATTTTATTGTTTTATATTTCATGAATGAGTAGCTAGCGCAAGCGTTCTAGGTCGTATCAAAGTGTAGACGTTGAAAAAAAAACCACAAACTCGTGAATTGCAACGATCGTTGGTTGGTTTTTTTTGACGCACTTCAAAGAAATCGTCTGCGTGTGTAATTCTATCGCTATTGTGACGCTTTTATTATGTAATGGAATTGTAATTACGTTTAAGGATTATATGTGTGTTCTAGGATGAAGTTTCTGTGCGGGAGTTTGAGAGAGAAAGAGAAATTGAGAGCGGTGCGGCGGTGGAGGCGAGAATTGAACGTGAGCGCGATTTTATCGCTTTGCGGGTTGTTTCGGCTTTCGGCTTCGGGGATTTATCTCGTGAAAGCGTTTGGGAGAATATTGATTGGTGTGCGGTGGTCGTGTCACGAAGTTTAGATATTTTTCGACTATTGTTTTTCGCTGCCGAAGTATTCGAGTCGTATCGAGATGAAGTGTTGGGTGCTTTTTTTCTCTAGCGAGAAATGGGTTGGAGGCAATTTTGGATTGGAAAGGGGCCATTTGGGGTATTGAGATGTTGTTTTGATAATTTTCGAGTGTGAGGTGGCTTTATTAGGGTAATTGTACGGATGGGGTTTGAAAACTGGAAAAGACATGTTAAATCGTTTTTTTTTCAATTTTTTTTATGACTGGAATTATTTTTTGGTTTTGGATGGATTTTTTTAAATCGAGATTTGTCCGAATAAATGATTTTTTTTGCAGTTTCAATCTCTTGACTTAATTTGAAGCATGAATTATTGAGAAGGTTTTCAACGATATACATTTTTTTCAGAATTATTCTGAAATTTTTCCTAATGAAAATTTAGAATAATAATGAAATTATGTTCTTTAACTCCCTCCCTTTCCTTTCCTCAGACTTATCAATCAATTATAGAATCATTTTTGAGATGCCTGAGAAATTCCAATAATATTGTGTTGTTTTTTCAGCACTGAATTTGAATACAGGAGGGTAATTTTGCTCCCATTCTCTTCTAAGTTCAAAAAATTGGACTCGAATGAAAAAAATATTGGAAAGTGAGACCTTTTTTGAGAAATTTCTATTTTTGTTTGGATAAAATTAATATGTTATGTAAAATTTGAAGTTTCCAAATTTGGAGGTTTTCAGGCAAACCTCAATTTTCTTTATATTTTTATAAGTTTCCAAAATAAGGAAAAATTTAAATCTATTTCTGTTTTACTTTTATTCCAATCAATAGAACCTTGAATCTCTTGAATCCGATTGGTGTGTTTTTTCTTTAGTTATTTTGAACTTTTCTGGTGAACTTATATTTTTCTAAAAGATTTTCAAAATTCTTCAAAACGAATGGAAATCGTGTCCCCAAAAAATTTATTCAAGCTCATTTTCCACCTCTCTAGTCGATTCAATCCATTTTTTAACCATTTTAAAAACTTCAGCTGACTTATAATTTTTCTTTCGAATTTTGGAAAAAATATGATTTTGTTACTGAAGTTTCTATTTTAAAAGTAATCTTGATCTCTCAAAGCTCGTTTCCATTTTATAAGACTTTGGGAGCTTTCAGCTGAACTTGATTTTCCCCAGAATTTTGAGTCATCTCCAAAATTCTGCCACAAAAATTTTGTTGAGGTTTGATCTTGATTTTTCAAATTCATTTGGTTCATTTTTTCGCCCATTTTGAAGTTTTGAACAAAATTTGAAATTTCTCCAGGATTTTCTCATATATCTTCACAAAAACCGTGTTGCTAAAAATTTTATTGAACGTGTTTTCCATCTTTGAAGTTGATTCAGACCATTTTTTCAGTCTTTTTAAAGATTTCAACTGATCTTGAATTTTGTTCAAGATTTTCTGGCTTTTCCAAACCCAGTTTAAATCAAATTTTGTTGCTGAAATTTTTGTTTAGGATGTGAAATTTGGTCTCTCAAATTAATGGAGCACGATTTCAAGTAATTTTGGAACTTCAGAATATTTTGAATTTTCTCCAAGATTTGCAAATTTCTTTAGGACTGTCAAAATCTATTGCTTTTTTCGAGTTCTTAATCTAATTCATTCAGAATGTTTTTCTACTAAGTATTGCAGTTTTTTTTGTACATCAAAACTTGAATTTTCCCAAAAATTTTCAAATTCCTACGAAACTGGTAAAATTTGAATTTTTTTGCCAAATGTTTTCTTCTTTTACTTTTTTGATATCTTTGAATCAATTCATTATATTTTTTTGTAGTTTTTCAAAAATAAAAAAAATGTATGAGTCGAAGTTGTAATTTTGGGGTGTCGAAAAATTTTCAGACTGTCGTTTTTTAAAGAAACGACATGAAACTTCGGATCAAAGTTACCTAAAAATGATCATTTTTTGTCGGTTTTCAAATAAAAAAATATATGAGTCGAAGCTGTAATTTTGGGGTGTCGAAAAATTTTCGAACTGTCGTTTTTCAAAGAAACAACATGAAACGACGAATCAAGGTTACCTAAAAACGATCATTTTTTGTCGTTTTTCAAAAATAAAAAAATATATGAGTCGAAGCTGTAATTTTGGAGTGTAGAAAAATTTTCAATGTGTCGTTTTTTAATGAAACGACAGGAAACGACGAATCAAAAATTCCTAAAAATGATCATTTTTTGTCGTTTTTCAAAAATAAAAAAAGATTTGAGTCGAAGCTGTAATTTCAATGTGTCGAAATTTGCAATGAAACGGCTAGTAAGGGGATCCATCATACCTAAAAATGATCATTATCTTTCAATTATTTTGAAGCTTATCATAAATCTTAAGGTTTCCTTGAAATTTTCAGCGACTTCTTTAAAGTAGACAGCATTAAACTTCAGTTGCTTTAAATGACTGCTCATTTTTATTTCTCAAATTAATTTTAATCCGTTTCCAAACGTTTTCAAGCTTTCTGCAAAATATAGATTTAATTTTTCAAAAGCATGAAAAATTCAACTCAAACTACTAAAAATTTGCTCTGTGTGTATTTTTAACAACCCTCATTTTATAAAGCAGAAATTTCACTCGACGAAATGTTATTTGTACCTGTCATGCCATGACGACTGCGTTTACACTTATAAAAATGTTTAAAACTTTTAAACGAGCGTATTTCAACTTTTAAAGTCGAAAGCTCAACCACTTGTTACTTACTTTTAATGTTTTACAGCTTTTCTGGAGCCACCGGGTGGAGCTGAATTGATTTTTTTTTTTTTTTTTTAATATTCGTTAACTGATAGTGTGATGGGTAAAAGGGGAGATAAAAAAGAATTTCAAAACTTGAAAATTATTGTGTATTTTTATCTTTTAATACCTGCTCAAAAAATTAATAATCTCCGTTGAATCATTCAATTCATGGAAGAGAGATAGGAAGATTCATCTTAGGAAACATCATTCGATAGGTATCAATTTGGATATACGTCTCTTTGGGGTGCAAAGAAAACAGATCATATCGACCTTCCTTTTCCGTTTTTTTCGGCGGTATTTATTTAAAAAATTAATTCACTTCGGTAAAAAGCGGTATGGAAAGAGAAGAAAGAAATTACTCGATTACTAAGCAAACACGGCTAATGAAATGGAACTCTCTTATACAATGATTGGGCCCAGCGTCGAGCTCGTACAACGTACCAGCACAATGGCGACGAGAAGTACGCAAAATAAGAAGGAAAAAAAAACAAATATACAAAAATGCTTAAACAAACAATCGCGCTTTTTTTGCTCGCTCGATCCCGTCCTATCTATTTTCTCGTGTTTTTTCCCCGACATCCAGAATTCGTGTAAATTTGACGAGATAGGAATTTTTTACCTGCGCGATTGGGACCGATTTTTAGGTTCGGGTTACGCATTTCGAGGAAATTTTGACGCGAAATTTTATCGTATCGGGGATCAGAAATATAGAATGTAAATTTGTATTTTTTTTCCGAAGGGTATGATGTATGTAATCTCGTTGTCGGCGAGTTTTGTTATGGCGAAGTAGTGCGATATGGTTGGCGATAAATTTCTAATACATTGATTTTTCCGCCTACTCGGGTGCGTTTATCTGTGTACTATGAATACCCCGTCGTGCCAGCTTTCGACTGTACGTGTGTTCGACAAAATGAAAATAAAAAACTTGTTTCTATTTTAAACATTCTGCAGTGACAACGACCTTATCGGCACGATACATTTTTATGTACGGATTGGCTGGTATGGAGGCGTTGTCCGTGCTGCAGCTTTGGAGGGAGCTGGTGATGGGTTTCTTGAAATGGTTAAATGTGGTCGAATAAGAATTGAGTGGAAGAAAATTCGAATGATTGTCGAATTGTTGGAATTTTATTGGCGAAAGAGGTGAAAAAGTTTGAGAATTTTTTCTTACCTTTCCCTCCCCTCACCGCAACTTTTCTCCCATCATCATTTTGAAACACAAATTTAATATACCTAAATGAAAATTTGAAATTACATTTCTAAGATTATCAAAAATGGTGCTTCAATCGATCAATGGAATCAAATCGTGGTTATCAGAAAATTTTGAATTTTTTTTCGGGAATAGAAGTCGACTCTAGAATCGGAATCAAATTGACTCGAAATTGACTCTGCAGTCAAGTCAGAGTCAAGAGTCAAGGTCATAAATTTACTTCAGAGTCAAGGTGGAGTCAGAAGTCAACTTTTTGGCTAATTTCTATTTTTGATTTTTTCGTTCCTTGAATTTACGTATTTGTTGTTAGTTGAAGAGGTGTGGAAATTTTTTCAAAAACTTTGGGAAGTGCTTTGAATTTTTCTTGTGACGTCAGATTACTCTTTGCCTTGATTGAGAAAATATCAAAAAGTCCAGTTTAAATCAAATTTTTCATCTTGAAAGATTATTATTTTTTTAGAGAGAATTGAAATTGAAAGAAAAAGTTTTAAAATAAAAATATTTTGAGATAGATTTTTGAAAAAAAAATATATTTGAAAAAAATGCAATCTCAATGATCGAAAGTAACTGTGATTTGTTAATATTGAAAAACTATTTCAAATGTGTATATTTTTGAGAAAAGGATCCACTCGGTCACTCATGTCGATTTTGAGTTATTGCCATATTCGTAATCTTCATAAAATTACTTTTCAAATGAGCTATTTACGAGGTTTTTTTGTGAAAAATTGACAATTTTATAACGATTTGAAAAGTTAAGTGTCGAAAAAACATATTTTGAGAAAAATGCGTTTTAAATTTCTGAATGGAAATTTTCCAACCAAAAATGTGTTTCTGAGTCAAAAATCCGATTTTTTTTTATACACACAGAAATTTTCACGTAGAATCCGAAAAATTAGGTTTCGGAGCTATGTTTTGGAGCCCCATCAGGCTTGCCAGCGTTAAGTACATAAATGGCCACAAAATTCCCGAAAACGAGTTGACAAATTAAAATCTATAATTTTTTAAAATGAAAAATAAACACAGTTTCGTTTCTCGATATTTATTAAATTATTTCGGTTTAAAACCTCGTCTGGATTGTCACATCTGATGGTCGAAGGATCGTAAGATACGAATCCATGAAAAAAATCGATTTTTTGAACCCAAATTACGTTTTTTTGATTTTTTTTTTGTGACCAAGTATAGTTCCTTTTTCTTAAAAACGTCTGCGTATGTCGGTTTGAAAATGTTAAAATTTTTTTAAATATTTTGAAGAAAGAACTATAGTTTGAGCTCCATGTAAAATTTTTTGAGTGAGGAAGGACGTCCTACCAAGTTTTTATGTGCAGGTATAAAATTCCAATTCATCGTAAAGCGCACTGAAAAAATTAAAATTACAAAAACTGATGAATTTTATCCAAAAAATGATAAAAGTGCCCATTTTACAAAATTGATGAAATTTATTCTCAAAAAATAATATTTATCGAAAAAATATATATTGATCCTGAAATTGGCTGAAAAAGTCTTACCAATTTTGTGGATGAGGCACTTTCATTATTTTGAATTTTTCAATCGAAGAGTAAAAAGAGAGGATTTTTAGATAGATGTGAAGCAAAAAAAAAAATGTTATCTATAAAAATAGCATTAGTTTTCAATCTCCAGATTCAGCAGACTTTTAGAAAATCTTTTTTTTTTTGTACTTACAAGAATATTTGAATTAAAAATTAGCAAACCAGAAATTTTTTTCAATGAGAAAAGGCAACCATGATTGAATATTGAATAAGTAAAGTATGTTTGTCTTCAAAAATCGTGTCTTAATAACTACGGGGCGGTGGAAGGAGGGAGGGAGGGAGGGAGGGAGGGAGGGAGGGAGAAGACAAGAGGCATGAAAATTTGCTGTAAAATTTTCTGAGCATTTGAAAATTTTTCCTCTTATTTTCTAAATTTATTCCTGCAATAATTTTAAAAAATTTGTAATTTTTTTGTTCAAATACGAGAACTTACGATACTTACTAGAATCTTTATTCATTTTTGAAAATTGATAAATTGGGTATCACATTCGATTTCCAGGCTGAGGACTTTCACGATACGCTCTATTCGAATAACAATGAGAATTTTCCAATACTAATACTGCTTTAGGTAAAAATGAGCTGAAACTTGTCCACATTGTTTATTTTTTATCAAAGGAAACCGTCGAACGAAAGCTTCTTGATTGTGCCGGTATATTATACTTTTTCTCCTCCTGCTTCGTCTCTGTATTGCCCTTTTTTTTTTTTGGTCCTGTAATAGAAAATAAGATGGAAAAAAATACCATCGGCAGGGAAAATGAAAAAAGAAGAAAGAAATAGCTATTCAAAGGCCGGAATATTCGCGTTTGTCGTTTTATTCGGTTTTCGAATCGAAATTTCTAGAGAATAATTTTTTCAGCGTTTTTACGCGATAGGTATTTCGAATTGAAAAAACGATTGGGAGTTGGAAAGAGGGGTAATTTCATTTAGAGATAACGTAAAAAGTATAGAATTGAATGTTGTTAATACTGGGCGAAGGGAAAGGGCCGTCGAAATTTAATGCTTCTTTTTGCATTCCTACAATAACGCAAACCACAAGACCATCAGAGTTCGTTTGCTTTATTCGTTTGGGAATAGTTTTTGAAAATTCAAGAAAATGTGCTATATTTTTGATTGAAGTTTTTCGAAAATTTCGTGGATGTAATTATCATCTACGGTTGGAACGAAGTTGGAGGAAATGTTTCATTTTAAGATAAACGATGGAAGTTTCCTTTGGTTTATAATTTTCGAAGAACGATTGGAATTTTTTCTGTAAATTTCAAGCTCGAATCATTTCAACGATTTACTTGAACGAATAACGAGAGTATTTTTGGAAACGATGTAAATTTTTTGTCGAAATTTATTCGCAAAATCAACGCCCAACATTGTTGAGAAAATTTTATACGCCTGAGTTGAATCTTCTCGACGGCCTACGCTAAGTTGGTGCCTTGCTTTTTTGATGAGGATTGAGAATAATTCGGTGTTTCCGAGATGATATTTTACGTACCGACGTATTTTACTCTTTTTTTGGCTCGAAATGATAAAAAAAGAATGTTTTGAGAAAGTGAAAGTAAAAAATTTTTCGTTCTTGTGTAAAAAGTGATACCTTTTTGAGGTGAAATGTTTCGAAATTAGAATAATTTTTTCTGAAATGATTGTAATTAAGGTGAACGATCTTTTTGAAAAACTAATTAATTTTTTGTTTTTGGAAAATTAGGTACATGATTAGAAAAAAATTGACTCAGAAGTTGACTCCAGACGTGCTCTTTATTATTATTTTTTTTTTGAAGAAATGCCAATTGCATCAGCCCAGCGATAGTTGGAAACTGGAAGCTCGTCACCATGTCATTAGTGCTGGTTCGATGCATTTAAGAATTTATTAATAATCCCTTCTTTCTTCCTGTCATGTATCGTCCATCAAGAAACAGTGTCAGCTAATGGTATTGATATTTTTAGCCATTTTGAAAATTTTCTAGTACAGGAGCAGCTGAGGCATTGTGTTTTTACACGTTTAAAAGTTCAAAAATCTTTTTTTTTTGAGGGGGTCCAATATCTTTTTTATGGGTTCAAAAGTCATTTTTGAGATTTTAAAACTCATTTTTTCGAGAGTTCAATTTTTTTTAATGACCACCATCTTCTGAAAATTTAAAAATTTCTTTTTAAGAATTCAGTAGTTAATGAAAATTTTGGAAAAATTTTTTGAGAATCCAAAAATCATTTTTTTTGAAGGTTTAAAAATTATTTTTTGAGAGTATGGAGGTTTGAAAATTCAAAACATCTTGAATAATTTAGAATAATATTTTTTGCGAATTCAGTTATTAAGAATTCAAAGCTATTTATTCGAGGATTTCTGAAATTATTTTTTTAGGAATTCAAAAATATTTTTGTAAAATTCAAAATATTTCGAAAATTTGAAGAATATGTTTTTGAAACTTCAAAACAATTTTTGCAGCTTTTGAAATTATTTCTTGAAGGTTCACCAAACTTTTTTCGGTGAATTCAAACTCATTTTTGAAGATTTGAGATCATTTTATAGAAAGTCAAAAATCATTTTTTTAAAATTTGAGATAATTTTTGGGATTTCACAATCTGTTTTTGAGACTTTAAAATAATTTTCTGGATAATTTAGAAATCATTGATGGTTCAAAAATCTTTTTATGTGTTCAAAAATATATTTGTTGGAAATTCAAAAATCATTTATTGAGAAACAAAAAAATCCCGATCTTTAAAGATTTTCAACATTTTGATTCCTACAGGTTCTAGGAATTTTTGAGATATTCTGCTCAAATGTATCTTTGAATTTTCGATAAACTTGATAGTAAAAATTACAAAAGGGTATTCAAATTGAACTACAATTATTTTACTTATTGGTTTGAGAAATTCAGGGGCGAGAAAATCACCTAAGTAAGTAATTGAAAAATTACCCGATTAAAGTTTCTGTTTGAACTCAACTTGTGAAAACCTCTCGAATATCTGAAACAATTGCATTCGTGAATGTTTGCCACGTCTGCGAGCTAATCTGGTCTGTCTGATAGATCAACAAACTTCCGATAAAATCCACTCGAGAATGTCTACTTATCAAACAAAACACATTGTTGCATCTTCGACTGCGAAGCTCGTAAAATATTCAACGTATTTATCAATTTATACTCCTGGACGTTGAAACTGTTACTCGAGCTCCATTCGTGACGTTTATTTACCTCACAACTTATAAATCTACGTTAGTTTATTATCCAGAGAATTATGTTAGCCGAAGGAAAGGTCGAACCCTTGCCATACACTTCAAAAGTGGATTTTATTCGTGGAACTTTTCTTTTTCAAAGATGTAGCAAATCGATGTCTTGTGGGGGTCGAAGTAAACTTCCACCATTCGTTCGGTGTTCGGATTTTTTTTTTGTAAACTAGACATTGTCAATCAATTTTAAGTATTTGTTATTTCGACGACGACGCCAATGTGTTGTTTGTTCAACTTTCTTCGCCATCTGCATTCTGAAGCTGGTCCCTCTTCGCCCAGATCGTTCGTCTAATTCTGGCCACGCTTCGTAGTCTGTATGCAGCTGTAGAGGGACAACTGTATCGATGCACTGATCCGGGGTTTATTACTCGGCCAGATGCCATAAATGTGCTTTCGGTATTCTGTGAACTGGGTCAATTTATCGGTGCAAGCGAAAAAACGCACGTCGTTGAACGAATTAAAATAAAAACCCCAAATGTAGCCAACAACCCGCTGCTAGGCGCGGTTAATTAGCGTAAAAAATTATAATTAAACGGGTACTCGATGACCTGGTCAAGATACTATAATTTGACCGAGGTATTGAGCGTAAATACAATGGAGAGTTGTGCGAATTCGAACGATGGATTTTGTGATCTAAATAGATCGATTTGTTTTCATGGTCAAGATTCTATTTTGTAATTTGGATGTTTTTTAAATGAATCTTTAGAAGACGAATTTCTTCCTCTCTTTCCACCTTTTTGACCAAACATCTCATTATTGGAGTTGTTTGTTTTCAGCTTATAAATTTTATTTACTTACGTTTGAAAGTAAATGCTTGTAATTTACTGATCCGTGTCTTTAAAACGAATTTCGTTCGGTGTAAAAGTATCTTTCATATAATTGGTGCGTCGAAAATGGAAAAAAATGAAATCGCCTCAACCTTGGAAATTCTCTATTCGAGGCGTAATTTGCAACACTTTCAAACAGAAAATTCAGACAATTTTTTTTTCTTCCGAAAACGGAGAACTTTTTTCCTCGTATTTTTTCCACGTGTAAGATTTTTTCAACCATTGCGTTGGATTCGATCCGACCAATGTCGGAATTACCACCTTGCCAGGCTGAAGAATTTTCGCTGTCTGAAAATGGAACCACGTTGAAATTCCAGAATAAAAATAGACTGAAATTAATATCACGAATAACGCGAGTAAAGAACGAGGGAGGACAGAAACGAATAAAAAATTCGCTAAAAACAATATCGTAGGAGGCGAAAAAAAGAACCAAAAAGGATGAACTGAAATAAAAGAATGAAAACCTCCTCCAGATCAGACGCGAATTCGTAGTCGTGAAAAACACTCAGACGAGATTTTTCAAAAAGATTTTCAATTTTGATTATTCGTTTGCGCCGGATACACAGAACGAAGTGAATAAGACGCGAAATGGTCGATGACGATGAGGAAATTTCCCTTCGTTCGGTCTTGGCCTTTTTTTATGTCGATTGCTCGTTGACATCCTCTTTGATTGAGGGGTCCCGCCATTGCGACGCTTTTTCGTTGAATTTTGTTTGAAGTTTAGAAGCATTTTGGGTTGGAATGTTGCGATAAAGGGAAGTCTTGAGTGGGAATAAGTTCCCTACGTGGTTGATGAATGCATTGTACATGTGTAAGTCTAGGTAAATCATGGTCGTTCACGATAAAATTATCAAAAACAGGGATTTTTTGAGGGTGAACTGAGATTCGAATGTGGTAGTTCGGCTCGTTCCTAAATATCGAATTTTGTATTGTTGAATTTTTTCTTGTATTTTATCTCGTCCATATTCTCAAAATTTCTTCAATTCTAATGACATTTTTCTCAACTTTTAATTTTTTTCAATTAAGTATTAAATTATCAGTTTTTTTTCAACTCTGTACTTATTTTGTGTTTTTTTTTTCAATTTTTTTTTTCGATTCCAAAATTTATTCTCATAATATTTTCCAACTCAAAAATTTTTGAAATTTTCCAACGAAGAATTTTTGAAATTTTCTAACTGAAGAATTTTTAAAATTTTCCAACTCAAAAATTTTTGAAATTTTTGAAATTGAAAATTTTAGATTTGACAGTCAAGAAGAAAATTTGGAGAAAACATTAGGAAAAAAATTTCAATGTTGAATAAATGTTGAGAAAAATTTTTGTCTTTTTCATTGGACTTAGAAAATTTCTAAAATAATAATATGAACTTGAGTGTTGTTAGGTAATCAAAGACTCGCATGAGTCAAACAGGAAAGATTGAGTCGTTTGCACCAATTTTTATTTTCATGCTTGATCCATTTCCCGGGTAAATTTAGCTTTCGGGTTGATATCGTTAAAGAGTTCTCTACAATTTTTCATAATTTATCATTTGCTTCTAGAAATTACTCATATTTACCGGTTATTACCGTAATTTTTGCTGATTTTCTGTCTTATCTTACTGGCATTCGAATTTCGAACTAATAATGTAATCTGTGGTATTTACTGTAATTACTCGTAGCTCGTACTTATTCTGAAAATCTGAATTTATTGAAACATATAATTTATCATGGTTATGGCTGGGAATCTAATTACGGTAATGTAGGGTAATTTACGATCATTACCTGCTCGTAACTCATCGTATTTTTTCAGAACTTGTAGTTTACCATTTTTGCCGCAATTACTTGCGACCCACAACGGTAATTTTTTAATTTTTTTTATTAATTACGGTAATTTGTGACAATTTACGGTTGATTTCCGTAATTTTCGTAATTTACCGTATATATTGATGTTTCGTAGTATTTACACGCTAATCTGTAACCTGTGGCAATTTCCGGTGAATACGATAATTCTGGCAATTAAATGCGATTACTCATTGATATCTTACGGTAATTACTGTAATTTACAGTAATTACCATTTATGTAAGAAAAATGTCTCAAAATTACATAATAATCATTGATGTTTTATGTTAACTACTGTAATTTTCCGCAATTTACCGTAATTTTTGAAATTATTGGTAATTACCGTAATTTGTGGTAATTGACCATGAAAATTGGTAATTTTTGGTAATTACGGTAATTTGTGGTAATTCTTGGTAATTACGGTAATTTGTGACATTTCATAATGTTAACAGTAAATTTCCGTAATTTTGGTAATTTACCGTAAATATTGATGTTTCATGGTATTTACGTTAATCTGTGTTAATTTATAGTAAATATGATGATTCTGGCAATTAACGTATTTGATAAATTATGTAATTTGCAGTAAGTAATTGACCTTGATTTTCAAAATGAATGGTAATTACTGTATTTGTGGTAATTCATCGTAAAGATTGATAATCCTTGGTAATTACGGTAATTTGTAACTCTTCATCATGTCAACAGTAAATTTTCGTAATTTTGGTAATTTACCATAATTATTGACATTTCATGGTATTTTCTCTAATCTGTGATAATTTACAGTAAATATGATGATTCTGACAATTAACTGTAATTACCTATTAGTATCTTATAATTTTATGATAAAATTAGAATTACTGTGATTTACAGTAATTTACCTTGATTTTTAAAAAGAATTGTAATTACTGTATTTTGTGGTAATTCATCGTAAATTCTGGTAATTTGTGGTAATTACTGTGATTTTTGGTAATTACTGTAATTTTTGCCGCTAGACATCCCTGATTTTTGGTAATTATTGTGATTTTTGGTAATTACTGTAATTTTGGTAAGTACTGTAATTTTTGGTATTACTGTAATTTTTGGTAATTACTGTAATTTTTGGTAATTACTGTAATTTTTGGTAATTACTGTAATTTTTGGTAATTACTGTAATTTTTGGTAATTACTGTAATTTTTGGTAATTACTGTAATTTTTGGTAATTACTGTAATTTGTGGTAATTCTTGGTAATTACTGTAATTTGTGTGAATAACGGTAATTACCTAATTGTAATTGTTGACGTTTTATGGTAAAATCCATCATTTCCGTTGAATAACAGTATCTGAACTCCAAAATACCGATGCTCTACCGTAATTGTGATCGTCAAACCCATCGTTCCTTCAGGAAATTCATACAATAATGAATGAAATCATCATTCTACTTACCTTTTCCTTTCATTCTCGGCGCAACTTTCTTTCCGATTCATCTTACGTGGAAAATATAGGGAAAAAATGAATGATCCGATTGTCGGACGAATTTTTTGTTCGCAAAGTTGGCCGTATTAAGTTTCGATTAACTCCTCGGCGTCCTCCTCGTCTATCGCAACTTTTCCCATCTCATTCTTCTGATAACTCAATTTATCGTATACACGGAATGAAAAACATTGCACAACTGTCAGCGGCGCGTAGTTAATAGAGCAGAATGGCGTACATAAAAAAATTTCTTTTCAGATAAATACGGATACGTGCGCGCTTATGTGTGTAGTAAATCCCGAAAATACTCTATCGTTATTGGATTTGTCAAATCTGCGCGACATAACAGCAGCAGGGGCCGCAGCGGTGGCGGAGTTGAATGAGATGGAATAAGCTCATAAGGGACGAGGCAGAATGTATACAGAGGATAGAGGATCCGAGGAGGAAGGAAAAAAACAACTAACACTCGATAGAGCATGCTACGTGTGTACGGAGTATTGGAAGAGTTAATAATTTCGTATACGAGTCTGTAAAGGCATCCTAGTCGTAGTATAGAGCAACACGTTAACTCGTCGTGTACCACCTACGATGACGAGGCGTTTCCTCCTGCTCGGCGGTTCGTCCTGTGTAGCTTTAAACTAGGTTATTCTCGTATCCGAGCTGGGCTCAAAGTTGCGAATTTTGTATTTTTCAAGGTGTACCCGAGCTGCCTGGTATACAAAGGTGACAGCGGCCGGCTACTCGCGTCCTTTTAGAAACAAAATGCTTTTTTGAAAAATGTAGTATCGATAAAAGAAGCCGTACGGTGGAAAGAAAAAAGTTTCCGAAAGAGGTGAAATTTTCATCGTACTTGGCCGCAACGACGATTTAATTTGAAAAACCGACCGTACGATTGGGATAAAATTGCGGAGGATTTGGAACGAGAAATAATGGCGTGGATGGTGGTTGAATTATGGTCGAATTTTCTCGCAGGAATGTTTCTGGTCGAGTTCGTGTTCGTAAATTCGCTCGAATGGATAAAATATTGGAAATTGGGGTTATTTTGTAAAGGGGGAAGGGTGGAAAGTTGGGTTTGCTGGATGATATATTGAAGATTACGTCCTGTTGAGGAGAAGGGAAGGTCATTTCCAAAAAGGAGTGACGCAAGGTTTCAGAAAAAGAAGAGAGATCACAAGAAAGTGATTTTTGAGGTGTAAAATTAAAGAAAATTGATAATTTTTATTAAAATGAGAAAATTCGACTTTATTAAAATTTTTTGGAAAATATTCCCAAAAAAAATGTCTTGAAATTCAGGATTTCAGTGTCCAATTTTTTAGTGAATTTTGAAGACTTCGCTCGAAATTCTTCAATTCCTATCTCTTCTCATTCACCCACCATTTGTCGTCGCCAGAAATTCAGATTCAAAAAAATTTGATTGATTGTGAAAAAAAAAGTGATTTAATATTTTGGAAGCAGTTTTCGAATCCGATGACTGAAGTAGAAATATTGAGTGAATCAAAATATCGTTTTCAAAGGTACAACCAATTTTCAACGTTGAAAAAAACTCGTTTTTCTTCGTATTTCGAAAGAACAACCATATTATGATTATTTTTGCCATCTTAGAAAATTATGGGGCGGATCTAAATAAAGCGTAATCCCAACCCTCATTATATGAAATCCAAATCAATAGTTTTCATTTTCCTCTGAATTTATGTGGCAGAAATTCGGCTAAAAAATTGAACACGACGACGATTAAACGTACAGCATATAATATAAGACGAAATGAATTATTATACGCGTCAAGATAGGCACGTCGCTTCAGAACGACTTAAACGCGAGAAAATTACGCCGGGTGCTAATTAAAATTATTTTCGCGATATCGAAACCGTGGGAAGTACCTGCTCCGAAGTGAGGGGCATCAACGACCACCTTTTTCAATTATAAATAATAATAATAAAAAAACCGGCGCGTGTACCTTACCTTTGCACGACAGCGAAGGGAGCTTTCGTCATCGTCCTCGCACACCGTACCAAGAAAAACATCCCAAATCGAGGGGGAATTTTCATCTCCGTCGACGCAAACTAGGTCATTTTGAAACATCGACCAAAAAAATGTAAAGAAAAACGCGGCTAGGTATGTACGTAGGTACGTGTAAAGAAAATGAAAAAGAAGATTTACAAGCGTGTAATTTTTTTCTTCTCGTCGTCGACCCTCCATCCATCGACGTAATTTTTTATACCGACGAGACGGCTCGTATACCTGCGTCGAGACTGCTACTACGAAAACCGAGTAAAAAATTGATCAAAACTTGTAAACACGGACGAACGGTGCAGCAGCGTTCCTCCCCAGCACCACCCATAGAATAGTCGTTGACGAATTCAAAATTCCATTAATTTCCCGAGAGCGTGAAGAAGTAATGCAATTATGCGTAAAAGATGCGAAAAATTCGCCCTACCGGGTGGGATGAATTTTTAGCACTTTGGTAGTGTCATTTTATCTAATTTTGTCCGGAGAAATTGAAAGGATGGCTGTTGGGAAAAGCAGAGATGAGATGTTGAAAAATCTGCAAGCATTTGAAGAAAATTCATTTGAGGGGCCAGAGGATTTTTTTTTGTACATTTTTCGATAAAATATTTTTTCGAAGACAAGTGTCTACTAGAAAGAAAAACAGAAAATGCTGAGATTTTTTATTAATTTTCTATGAAAGGTAAAAATTTCTTCTTGAATGTTTTTCAATTGTGTGTATTTAATGTTTCGGTTTTCGAACATTTTTCCCCTCCCTTTTCATAGGTCAAATCATTTTTTCGCCCAACGTTTGGAAATTTGATGAATTTATGTGAAAAAAAGTCTCGTGTTTTGTGGTTGAAATTATGATTTTATAAAAATTTCACCAGTCACCATCTCTTCATTTGTATTGAATAATTTTCCCCCTAAAACATAATTATTTTTGTGTTTTAATTTTTTTTTTCTTATATACTTAGACTTACCTACTGCTTTTAAAAAATTCATGAAATTCGTTTGTATTTCATTTTTTATTTTCTAAAAATTTTTTTCTCTGTTTCGCTGAAAGCAGGGAATAGGAGTCAGCCAAAAAAATGACTGTCGACTCCATTTTACTTCAAAGCTCAAAAATCAAGGGAGAAAGTTGACACCTGAATCCACTTTGGCTTCGAAGCAATACTCGTCCTGATTGCTGACTGTATCCTGACTCTGCATGGGTCGATCTGTGACCTTGATTCTTGACTCCGAAGTCAATCTATGATCTTGACTCTTGGCTCCAGAATCAATCTATGACATTAACTCTCAACTCCCGGGGTCAATTCATGACCTTAACTCTTGATTCTGAAGTCAATCTATGACTGATTCTTGACTCCAGAAGCAATGTATGATATTTCTCGATTCAGGGGTCAGTTTATGACCTTGACACTTGCCCCCGAAGTCAATCTATGACCTTAACTACGACTTGACCATAGAGTCAATCTATGACCTTGACTACGACTTGACCCTAGAGTCAATCTATGACCTTGACTACGACTTGACCCTAGAGTCAATCTATGACCTTGACTACGACTTGACCCTAGAGTCAATCTATGACCTTGACTACGACTTGACCCCAGAGTCAATCTATGGCCTTGACTCTTGACTCCGAAATCAATCTATAATATTGATTCTCAACTGGGGGAGGTCAATTTATGACCTTGACTCTTACCTACAAAGCCAATTTATATCCTTGACCCTTAATCTATGACCTTGACTCTTTACTCCGACTTGACTCCGGAGTCACAATCTATGACCCTGACTTTTGATCTCGATTCGTTTCCGAAGTTTATATATGACCTTGACCCTTGACTCCGAAATCCATCTGATTCTTCACTCCGAAATCAATCAATCTTTAACCTTGACTCTTGGCTCCGAAATCAATCTTTAACCTTGACTCTTGGCTCCAAAATCAATCTATAACATTGATTCTTGACTCTGGGGTCAATTTATAACTTGACCTTGATTTCCGAGATCAATCTATGACTTTGACTCCAATTTGACTCCGGAGTCACGATCTATGACCTAGACTCTTGACTCTGACTTGACTTCGAAGTCAATTAATGACCTTGACGTTTGACTCCGACTCCGAATTCAACTCTTTATTACTTGTTGAAAATGTACTCTTCACTCCGACCCGACTCCGAAGTGAATTTCTGACCTCGACTCCTGACTTCGCATTAACTCTGGAATCACTTTTAGATCTCGACGCCTGTTGCTTAAAATTCCCTATAAAGAAAGCGAATAGGTACACTCGTACGTTAGAAAAAAATTTTTTGAGTAAATTTGAAGTAAAAAAAAGTAGTATAAAAATGGCTGAAAAAATTCGGAAAATAGCAATATTTTTCATTTTTCAGATTCAGTATACATCATAGCAGAGGGCTATTTCGTCTTTAAATATTTTATTCGTTTTTATGGTCTGTCTCCCCGTTTTCAAACTTTCGGTCAGTTTTTCACTAGAAAAAAATTAATTCCCCCGAAGCTGCGCGAATTCGCAAAATAGGCAATTTCATCGTACCACTTTTTGTATTCATTTCGAAAAGTTTTATCAGAAATTCAACTCGCGAATGATTTTCGAAGCTTTTTACGTATAAAAGTGGTGAAAAAAAAATGGTAAACCAAATAACTCGTAGTTTACCAAAGAGAATTACGTAATTTGAAACTTCTGTATTTGAAAATTCGAATATAACGTATTACTGCATCGAAAAATACACGAATCGCCTGGAGACCGAGAAAAAGTCCTAATTAAATATGCAACCTTTAGCCCCACCTTGCCCAGTCCCGTACCCCTTTGGCGGTTTCTTTTAAGTAAATTTCAAACGCTTCTACGAAATCGTGTGGAACTTGCGAAATACTAAAATATGCGATTTTTTTACTCGCTGATACGTACTTTCGAGCGATGAGATATGATGCGTCGGTTTGAACCAAAGTGTACTCGAAAATTGCGCCAGGAGCAATTTTCGTTGGTTTTTGAAACAACGCGAGGTGACGAGAAGGACGGAGACGCGTAAGGGTATATAAGGATATGATGGAAGTCTAATAGAAGTTCAAGGTCGAAGGGCGCGCGAAAAAAGGGAAAAAATAACGACGATTTTCGCTCGGCTGATTTATACTAACACGCGTCATACAGCGTACGAGTATTTCGTATATTTCTCTGGCAGTCTCCAATGCGGCGGGCCTCGTTTCAAAGTGAAAATTCCGCCTCGCTGGGAAAAAAAAGGCGAGGGAAAAACGAAAACAAAATTCCGAACATAGAAGAAAGAACACAATCCTGATATTTTTTTTCACGTCTCGAGATCATTTCGCCGCTTTGAAATATTAGGTATAAAATATACTCGTCGAAAACGAAACGAAATGGGAAGCTGAGAAGGATGCGCGGAAACAAAATTGTATCTCTCGATGTAGCGCAGCTACCGCCATTGTTGCCGCTGGAACGTCAAATCCAGCTACGTATTTCCAGCAGCAGCCAAGTTGAGAGTTTCGAAAATATGAATCTACCCTCCTACGCGAAATCGTCAAAGAAACGACGAATACCTTCTCCGTAGCTCGAAACGAATTCCAATTCTGATTTCGTGCCGGGGGTACGGCGAGAAAATAAATTATATCTTATCGAAGAAATTTCTCCAAGTTTGTATTCATACTGTAACGTTTCTACTCATTTTGTTTCTTTCGAATCAATTTCTGAGCTGGTATTTTACGTAGCTACGTGCACCAAACACGTCGAATACGATGTACGAATTATCAAACTACAAACAACCCTAAAACCATCGAAGGGTGCGGTGAATGTGCTCGACTTGTCATCGTATCCGCTATAAATGTCGACGCTTCCTTCTTAATTTTATTCATTTTAATGCTGCTCTAACGACGAATATTCTTCAATTAACAGTAATCCGCGATTGTTCTCGTCACCTATCCTTTCCTTCCTGTCGAGTATCTTTTTCTGTTTCGAGTGTGCTCTGACGTGCTACTGCGTTCGACGCGACGCTTTCTTCCCACATTTCGTATTTTAGCCGAAGATGACGTAAAATTATACGGATTTTAGTGTCGCATTATCTAATATGAGTAAACATTCGTTTAGCGTAGCAATTATCTCGCAGTTGACGAATTTTATTTCGACTCGGAAGATATCGCGTCTTCGTTGGATCGTAATTAGAAGTCGTTTATTCGGTACCGATTATTTGGTTGAAATCGGTTGTGATTTTGAGGAAAAAATTACCGCTGATTTCAATAGTAATGGTTTTATAGTTTGAATGGCAGTGAGTAATTCTAGAAGAGTATAGCGGTGCTTTGAAAAGTAATCATCGGTGATTTCAAGGTGAATTGCTTAAATTTCTGGTAATTTTGAAGATAATTACCCTTAATGGTGAATAATCACTTGCTAGTAATTTTTACTGTGATAAAAATATTGAAAAAATTTCCCATAATTGAACTGAAAAATGTCAAGTCTTGATTAAATTTTAGTCGCAGTGACCACCATACGGTTGCAAGCGTAATATGCCGGTAATTCAACGCGAATTTCGGAAATTTTGAAGAAAATCACCAGTAATTTTGAGAGAAATAACTCGTTATTTTGTGTAATAGAATCATTTTTTTGAAATTACACACATTTTTGTGTATATGTTAGACTCAAAGTCCGAAATAGTATGTATCGCGATTGGTACAGGTGATTTTGTACCAACCGCGAAGTGTTCGAACAGTGTCCGAACTATCGAACTTTGTACAATGATCAATGTACAAATCGCGATACGTACGTGTAATACCGAACCCTCCGCGTTCTGTTCGGACAGTGCTGACACTCTGTACAGCTGACCTGTGCCAACTCCGAAATAAAGGTTGCTGGGTCATACTCTGCACCTCTAAAACGCTGAAGTAATTTTTTTTTCGTGCGTAGTACGAAGTTTTGCTTTTATAATGAACTCAAAGATGCAAAGGTTCAAAAAATGTTGTTTTTCCAACGTCTACTCGAAGCTGCAAGGAATTGGACTTAGAGTTGGAAAACTAACATTTTTTGAACCTTTGCATCTTTGAGTTCATTATAAAAGCAAAACTTCGTACTACACACGAAAAAAAAATTACTTCAGCGTTTTACAGGTGCAGAGTATGACCCAGCAACCTTTATTTCGGAGTTGGCACAGGTCGGCTGTACAGAGTGTCAGCACTGTCCGAACAGAACGCGGAGGGTTCGGTATTACACGTACGTATCGCGATTTGTACATTGATCATTGTACAAAGTTCGATAGTTCGGACACTGTTCGAACACTTCGCGGTTGGTACAAAATCACCTGTACCAATCGCGATACGTACTATTTCGGACTTTGAGTCTAACATATATAATTATTAATTAATTAATTAATCAATTAATTAATTACCACAATTTTCAGTGATAGGGGATGAAGGAAGAGGGGAAGGGGGTCGTATACTGAAAGATAATTCCTAGGCGTAACAAGAAAACAATCTTCTGAATTGAAAAATTGGCAATTTTTGAGTAATTACGGTAATTTTGAGTAATTTTTGAGTAACTTCGGTAATTTTTAGTATTTTTGCGTAATTACGGTAATTTCGAATTATTACGGTAATTTTGAGTAATTACTGTAATTTTGCATAATTTTTGCGTAATTACGGTAATTTTGAGTAATTACTGTAATTTTGCGTAATTTTTCAGTAATTTTTGTGTAATTACGGTAATTTTGAGTAATTACTGTAATTTTGCGTAATTTTTCAGTAATTTGTGCGTAATTACGGTAATTTTGCGTAATTTTTCAGTAATTTTTGCGTAATTACGGTAATTTTGAGTAATTGCGGAAATTTTGAGTAATTGCTGTAATTTGCAGTAATTTTGAGTATTACGGTAATTTTGAGCCATTACTGATGAGTTTGAATAATTATATGTAGTTAAATCAGACTTCCATAAGATTGCTTGGGTCTTGGGTCTTGCAGTAGGCTCAAATCTATCAGTCGATTCTCATAAAATGCAGCTTGTAGTATCCGGTCAGTTGGGGCAATTTAAAAGTCGTTTGAAGTCGTTAGTCCGATTATCATAATCTGAATTTTTTCCAATGGGTTCGTCTGTCAGGTCTTTCGGCTTTTGGATTATTTTTGGTCATTATAGTTTCATTTTGTCAAGAAAAACAATCGTCTTACCGTTGGATATTGATGCTAGGAAGCTACTATGAACTTGGGACCAAAAAATTGAAAAATACTAAGGAAAAAATTGACGGAAGCCGGGGGGGTGGGAGGGATGCCAAAACAGTCTTTGGTCTGGTACAGTGTTGAGCTCACTTCATTTTCATCGAGTTCATGCAATTGACCTTTTTTGCGGGTATGGTTGAACATCGGCCAGGGTCTTTAGTCCAGTTCTACATCCCACAAGCCTATTGTTGAATTTGAGAAACCGCAGGTTTTTTCGAGTAGTTATTTGTAATTTTAAGTGTTTACTTGTAATTTTGAGTGTTTAATTGTAATTGTAAGTAATTTCTTCATTCTTGTCATTTCAAGTAATCACCTAATACCTGTAATTTTGAGTAATTACCTGTAATTTTAAGTTATTACCCATAATTTTGAGTAATTACCGGTAATTTTGAGTAATTACCTGTAATTCTGAGTAATTACCTGTAATTCTGAGTAATTACCTGTAATTCTGAGTAATTACCTGTAATTTTGGGTAATTACCCGTTATTTTGAATGCTTACTTGTGATTTGAGTAATCGCCTGTGTTTTTGGGTAATTATCTGTAATTTAGAGTAATTTCGGGTAAATTCTCTTTTGTTTGCCGACGCACATTGACTCTGATATCGAATAATTTTTGGGTAATTATTAGTTGCCACACTTGCCGATTATTACCATTTTAACGACGCTTACCGTAATTACCGTGAATTTACCGTAATTACTAGTCATAACGCGTGATAACTGATAATTTTTGCAATATTGCGGTAATTACTAGTTATCACTCGTAATTACTAATAATGTGATGGTAATTCTCATTATTTGACCATTTTATTTCTGTGTTGGTAATTATGCGATGTGTGATTAGATATTTCATTTCAAACTATTCTTTCGCGTTTGAAATCGTACAGTAATTACCGGTAATTCAACTACAAATACTCTATTTCATTGGTAATTCACGGTAATCACAGTTATTTAATCAAAACCATCACAGTGAGATTATGTTGATAAGATAATTCGAATTCGATTTAGTAAAGCATCGTATCGCTGTCAACTACCCGTGTATTCCGCCGACGACATCGAAAGAAACTCGTAAAGCAAATCGAACCGAGTAATAAAATAAAACTCGAAATACCGATTCCGCTAGTTGCAATTTTTCCACGCCAAAACATCGCAACGAGATGAGAATATATCGACAATAAAGTACCTACGTTTCTGCGCTGATGCGGATATCTCTTGAAAATGTCGTGGTTTTTTTTTCCTTCCTCGAGTAGATGTCGAGATTTACATCGCGTCGAGAAATTATACACCAGCGGAGCTGTTTATTAGAATTATCGCGTTAGTCGGAGGTATCTCGTGAAGCTTTTTTCCATAATCTGCTGAAGCGAAATAAAGACTCGCGACGTTGATATAATTGCTCGACCGTGGCGCGTCCAAATAAACGTAATCAAAAAGTAAAACGATAATCAGGGGAATACTAGAGCAACTTTGTAAAAAACAAAAAACACATCAACCGAAAAAAACATCTCGAAGATGAATTCGGCGGTATTCAAGGAAGAATAAAATCAACGTTCGGAACTCGTACGAGTGAAAAAAATACATAATGAATTTCAAAATTACATCGCGCCGGTATCGTATGCTGAAGCGTGTTAATTATATTAGCGCGCGCCATCGAATCTCGTAGTGTTGCGGAGGAGGCGCAGAAAAGTCGGAAAACGCTAATTAACGAATTCATGCAGTAAAAGAAGACGAGAGAAGTTAAACAGCCAATTGTTTTACTTGCTTTCAAATTTTATTGTTGAATAAATTAAAAAATTAAGAGTCCGACAGGTACGTGGAGTATTTGAGGTATTTAGTTTTTCGCTGAGTCGATATGCTTGTCGGCATGGTTTATGGGAAGATGTGCAGAGTAGAAAGATTTACCGCGTGTGAATGATAAGAGAGGCGGAGTGGTTGGCCAGCGTATGAAGAGGTCAGTGTGTGAAAGTTATGAATGAACTGTATGGTACGTATTTCATTCTAGATGAATCAACCGCTGTAATTAATGGGATTTTTTACGATGCGCGAGCCAACATTTGATGAACCGTTGCCCTCTTGCATATTTATACATCTGCTGATGTAAATAAGTGCAGCGAAGTGAGAATTAATTGAAATGTGTATTTTTTCGTAATTTAGTTTTCCTTTTGATCGTCTAATGTATATTTTTTGTGTGTGAAGTTTATTTTTTAAACTAGGAAAAAATTTTGAATTTTTGAAAAATTAATTTCGAATTGAACACATTTCTAAAAGGTAGAATAGGAAATTCGAGTGGGCTGAGTAGAGATCGAGAAATATCGAAAAAGCAGATAAAAATCCCCCCCCCCCCCCAAAAAAAAAAAAAATCAGACGTCGAGGTTGATTTTTAAATTTTGACGTATTTTTGAAAATTCAAAACTTCTTCATGGCTTATTAAAGAAAAATAGAATTTCTTACTATATTAACAAAATGTGCTGATTCGAATTTTTCTCTAACACAATTTTTTTTGTAAGAATGAATGTTTTTGGTAATTTTTTTTATTGATTTTTTTCAAATTTAAAAAATGCTGAATTTTTTTCACATTTTAAAGAAGATACTCATTGTATGTGAATTTTTTAGAAGCATTGTCAATTTTTGGAAAATAGTTCAATTTTTGTCCAGAGAATTATCTTATTGAGAAAATTCATCTAATGCAATGGTGAAAAAATATCTTTTGGGAGGGGGAGGGGGAATTGTTCCTTTTTTCTCAAATCAAGTCTTGAAAAATTGTCTATATTTTGGAAGTAGGTATTATCCAGTTTTTTAGAAAATTTTCAATTTCTGAGTAAATAGTACAGATTGATTTTTTTTTTTAATTATCTGTACGTATTGTGAAAAAATCCTAGTTTTAAATATTGAGACAAATCTCTCATCTAATTCTTGAAAAACAATCCTGTTTTTAAAAAAAAAAAAAAATATATCTACTCACTTTTTGGAAGAATTCAATTTTTGAAAGAATTATTCAATTGTAGGTAAAATTATTCAATTAATAATTGTTCAAATTGTTAGAATTTTGGAAAGTATTCAATTTTTGAATTTTTTGGAAAAATTTCAAATTTTTGAGTGAGAGGAAAGACAGGAAGTGTTTATTTGGTTCAGAGAATTATGGAAAAAAATTATTTTGAAAATCTGTGGTTCTTTGAAGAAGTTTTCTAATTATTTTTGTCTGAAGTGTGTGCAAATTTGTAGGAAATTGCACATTTTTTAAAAATATCATCAACATTTGACTAATGAAAATTTAGAAAGTAGGTATTTTCTTACCGATCCTTTTCAATTTTTCATAAAGCGATCAGAATCAATCATTTTTTCAAAAAATTGTGTTTGTTACTTTTGTGTGAGTTTTGAAAATTTGGAATAATTTTTAATAAAATTGATGATTACTGCAAAATGATATTTGATGGCCTTGAAAAAATTTGCAAAATTTTCATTTGAAATTAATGCAATAAAAATTTATAAAAAATTTATTTTTTAATTATTATTTAGATTTATGACGCAAAATCGATATGAAAAAGTTTGGAAAAATTTTCACGAGTTTATAATTGATTGCGACATTTTTGTTAAATTTGTGAAAAATTGGAAAAATATTCAATGTTTCCTTAATGTCGATGACATAAAACTCGAATGAGGTCGGGTGGGATAAAGGAACTTACAATTATAAGTCAAATTTTGTTGGAAAAGCTTTTCGAGTTGGGATTATTTTTCTTTGTAATTTTGAAATTGAAATTCCTTTGCTTATAAATTGAAAATTTTGTTCAATTTTGGCAGTCATCTGGGACCAGTTCTATTCGATTTTTGAGGATTTCTTTTGCAGAAATTGGGCCAAAAAGTGGAAAACAAATGTCTTTTCCTGACTTCACCGGAATTTTTTGAAAAATTTCATTTCATTAATTTTCAGTTTGGTAAGAATCAAAATTATTTGTAAGTGGTGAGAAAGAAAACAATTATTTTGCAATTGGAAAAAAAATCGCCCCTCTGAATTCTGAATCATTCAATAGTATTTGGGAGTTCAAAAGTTGATGAGCTTCGACTTCAGAAATCGAAAGCAGAAAAAAAGTTTTCAGAGTTCTGCCTCGACTTGAAATTTCCTCACCATTTGGACATCTCCGCTGAGAAATCAATTTCTGTATTTGCTTCGGAATCGATTCACATTGAGAAGGTGACATAAAACAGATTGAATTTCTCACACCTGATGTCATGTAGGTGAATTTTCCTACCCCTCGTTTTCCTCTTGAAACCCGAGTAAAGAGATCAAATTTCTACTTATTAAGTGCTTTAAGGATGTGTTATCTTTTGTAATTCATGGCTTAAGAAATTCGATTTCCTTGGAAATAATCGATTTAACGTTTCGATAGAAATACCAAAAACAGATTACGAAGAGTCTTATTCTCCCCTTGCTTTTTTAGAGGGGTACACGGCGGCTCGCCGAAGAGGTTAATTTATTATTTGACGAGTGTTTCGCGATTTAATTGACATCGATTAAAAGCAAGGTAACAGGGCACGTTAAAACGCTGCGTTAGCTCGGTACCGTCGAACGAATTGATACGTTGGCAGGGTACAGATGCTGATGAGGCCAGAGAAGTAAAGAGCAGACGTGACGAAGGTGTCGTAGCAGCATCGGTTGTGTTTTTAGGTAAATTCGGCGTATTTTTCGGGTTTAATGATGCGATCATCTCCTCCTTGTTTCCCATTTGCACGTTCATTAATCCTATTCCTTTGCCGAATTGAATCTTAGTACGTTTGAGGATATCCCAGGGGTAAATTGCAACGAACGAGTACGAGAGGGAGAAAAAAATCGAAATATCATCCGAAAAAATACCCCTTTACGTAGCTTAAAAGTTTTTTTTTATTTTTGTTTCATTTCGAAAAGTTTGACGAAAGTTGGGTAGGAGGAGGGTGGTTGATATTTGACGTACAAGAAAGATCGCACGCAGATAGAATGGTGTAATTAAGATTGCGGTAAGATGTGACGTCATAGGACATCGATGTTTATTTATATATGAACCGAGTCGATTCGGTCGAACTCGAAAGGTATCCTCGACGTGTATTTTTAGGTAAGATGGCGTAGCCGAATACTTGGAGAAAGAGTGCGGGACGAGATTGGAAAAATACTAAATTCAGATATTATTAGAACCATCGGTGCGAAAAATATTTGTATTGATTGTGTTTTTTTTTTCGTTTTTTTGTCGCAGGTTGAAGCTGGCGATGTTATTATGATGGTAAACGATATCGATGTGCTCAAGTATTCAATTAAAGAAGGTAAGTTTTGGGCTATTTTTTTCAATTTATTATCGTAACGGTATCTGGCCGTTTTGAGCCAACTAGTGGGAAACCCATCCTTCGGATGGGATAGGGGTTTACATAATATCAAGTATGGTCCGCCTCGGGGCCCCAACCCCTGTATTTTCCAAAATTACGATTTTTTAATTTTTTTCTACATTATAGGAAAAAAAATAGAGGGAGTAAAAGTACCTAGACTTTTACTCCTTTTATAAAAAAAACTCGAGAGGTGAACGATTTTCAAAGATTTTGAATTATTCCCCATTCCCTCGCTTCGCTTCGGTAATAAACCTCAAAATTCGTCAAAAATCACTTTACCTCTCTCGAAGCATAATACACTAATTTCAATATGAAGAGACTTTCAATTATATGTGACCCGTGCAGGGAAAAGGTACCTAAAGTCGGATATTTCAAAAATTAGTTTTTTGGCTTAAATGATAGAGAAGACTATGAGAAACGTTTTAAGACTTGGATGAGCATTTTAGGTCAATGTTTTGGTGAGATAGAGGCATTTGAAAATTAGAAAATAATGACTTTCAAAAAAAAAGAAATTGAAAAAAAAACACGTTTAAAGCTGCCTAGTGGTCTGAAATGCTTGCAAATGCATATGCAAAAAAAATTGAAAAAATCACCCATTTTTCATGTTTTCCGACTTCAAGTACCCTCTCCCAAAGGTCGCATATTTTTGTCAAAGGAAGAGACCACGCTCAAAAGGTATTGCATTTCATTGGGAGGGGGGAAGAGGGGAGATTCACAATAAATTTTGTTCAGCAATTTTTTCCAGGTATTTAAAAACCCGTCTCATGTAAATGATTGCAAATGAATAATTAACCTTATTTATTTGAGCAGCGGACCCGTCCTATCCCAGTCACAACAAAATTGTTCGTTTTTATGATGCTCTGAAATTTTTTTCCAACTTGTTTTTTCATAAGTGAGTAATTTTGAAAGTAATGTGGCCCAAAAAAATTAGGTTTTGCTCTGTTATAAAATTTCTCTCACCCGTCGCAGTCTTCCTTTTCCCCCCAAAAAAAATCCAAGAAATTTTGAAAGAAATTATACTGATGTGTTGTAATACGGCAGCATTCGATATAAATTTTTTCCCAAATAAATAATTATCTTACCTATTTTTTTGCCTTGGTATTTCCGGAATAAATCCCAGAAAAATATTCAATAATTTTTTACTGCTTTCCAATTTAGAAATATTTCATGCGAAAACATGCGAACATTAGAAAATAAAAAAAAATTAAAAAATGCTAATATATTTTTACCTACCTATTAATTAAACATCCTACTTATTTCGATGAAAATGAAAACCCCCGAATTAGGAATTTGGCAACCAGCAATTTTTCATGTTGAAAAACTGCCTGTGAATTACATACAGATGCCCCAATACTACTTTCCCCATGGAATAAAATTTCGATCTTGGATTTTAGTATAATTAGATAGCGAGCTATAAATTATATTCGAACGAATATGGTTTTCACGAGCCGAATATTTAGACTGGAAAAGAAGCGAAGGTTAGTTGAAGGGAGGAGGGAAAGGTCAGATGATTTTGTAATTGATGTTTATCGTTACGATATGAGGATACATCCTTTGAGAGAAAAAAAAATATATGAAAGTTTGCTGTTCGAGAAATAAAAATTGATAATGGCCATCTCCATTTCTTCCTTTGAAAGTAAAAAATGTTTAATTTTTTGTACGAAGTTGAAACGTATTTTTTGATGATTTTTAATGTAAAATAAATGAAAAATTTTCTAATTAATTGTTTCCAATTTTTTTTTTTTGCTTTCTCGAAGTTTTTTTCATCGAAGCAATTTCTTCGAATTATACCAAATTAAAAACGCTGTAATTAGAATTTAATTAATGTTTCAGTATATTATTCATTTGATGTTCTGTTGTTTGGTGAAGGCGAAGGGAAGATATTTATATTTTCCTTATTAGAATGATACCTAATTACCTACCTACATATTTTTCTGTCGTTTTCGTAATTTTTTCATTTTTCATTTTGTTGTTATTAAAGATTTTTTTTTGCAACTTTGAGTTGAAATGTTTCGTACTTATGGAAATTTTTTCCCATTTTTTTTTTTTTTGGAAGTGTAAGGTCGAAGGTCAGTTTTTTTGGCTCTAGCTCTGCTACTTTGTCGAAATCTCTCTTACGCAATGATTTGTTAAGGGGAACGCTCAGGCATGAATTATCTCTCAAAAAATTATATTCATGCAGTAGCAAATCTAGTCACAATTTTTGAAAAGGCACAGATAGACCAAGCACATTAGGGAGGGGTTCTGGTTTCTAAATGATTCTTGGTGGTGGGGAAAGGGGGGCTTATTTTAGGTGAATTTACACCCGAATAAAAAATATTAATGCATAAAATAAAATGTTATTGATTCAAAAAATGTGATCGAAGAAAAAAAAATGAAAATACAATAATTATTGTTTTATAATCTGAAATTTTAAGCATTTGAATATTATTATGAATTACAGTGAACTCTCCAACTACTTGGTCTGAATTTCAATTTTTGACCTTTTTTTTTTCAATATATGGTAAACTAAAGAAAAATTTGTCATCTTCCATATTCTATTTTTTTCCTTTTATTTATTATTATTATTTTTTTGCATAAAGAAAACGAAAATTGTTTGAAAATAATTTCTCGAGCTATGCTTTTTTTTCAAAATAAGCTTGATCCCTTTCACGTTTTCACTTCCTCTTCGAAAAATTAATGATCCATTGAGAAAAAACGATGTAATTAACTGTAGGCGTTTAGTATACATTAACTCGATAGTTTCAAGAATTATGGAAAATTTTCGGGAGGTATATAATTTTTTTTGCAATTTTCAGGAAATTTTATACAATTTTCCGGATAAAATAAGTGTTATGAGGAGATAAAAGTGCCGTTAAAACTTCGATGAAATTTTTTTTATCAAATTCGAAGTGCCTCTGCGTAATAAAGATCGCAGAGGGAGGTGATTGGGAGAAAGTTGGCTGGAAATTTTTTAATGGAGTGAGACCATTTTTTAAATGTGGATAGTGTTGTAGCTTGTCTTTGAATTTTTATATTGAATGAAAACGGATCAGTCAAGTAAACTGGGGACTTTTCTATCTTTCTCAAAGTTTTAGAACGTCATTTCTATGTTTTTTTTTTTTTTTTTTTGAATGTCTGGCTGATTTCTTTTCCTTATTTTTTTCTTCTATCGAATATAGAAATGATAATAAAATTGAAATTTTTATCTGAAAAATTGTTGATTATTGCGAAATTCGTTTTGAAATTTTATCGTGGCTTGAAATTTGATATTAAATGGTTGAAAAGTTGATAAAAATTGTAAAATTTAATGAAATTGACATTTTTTATTTAATGCCGAAATGTTTTGTCAAAATTATCAGTTTTTTTTCCATTCAGGGGCAAAAATTGTATTTATGATTAGAAAGCTTTTCCTTTTAAGAGAAAATTCGCTGTACTTTTTCTACATTTACTCAAGGAATTTTCAGAACGTAATTGAATTTGGCATTTTATCGCTATCAAGATGCAGTCGTTTGGCTGAATGCATCACAGAGCCATTAATTTTATTAATTCTCTACGTACTTATTAATAAAATAATGTTCTCGTCGGAGGATATCCTAATTAAGCTTTATATGTGTAATGAGTACTTCACCGCTTTGCATTAGGTAATCTTTCAATTAAGTTGATAGATCTTAAAATCGAGATCAAATCGTATTAAGGAAGTATGATTTTATTTTCGAACGAATGAGATAGAATAACTCGCGTAGTTATTTTAAATTTATGCATAGAAAGTGATACAACTTTGTCAACATCGATGCGTTTTAATTTACGTTTCGCGATCTCTAAGGCAGAAAAAGTAAATATTAATTTAACAACGAGTAAAATAGGAAAATACAATTAATTAATATTTTTCGCTTCGTGTATCATCAGGGTACGTGTATTTGTGGGTGTATGTTTTCTTGCTAGAGTAATCAAATTGATTGCTATGGTAAATAACGCTTAGTCAGCTCGATGGAAATATTCGCCAGCGACATTATACTTACTCAAGTTGTGTGTATTTATTACACGATATAATGTATACGATTGTTTACTCGTAACGAGGACGAGGACGATATGTTGGTATTTGTCTGATCGACGACGTATATTTATTTCGAAGAAAATAACAACCAGGGAAAATATTCGATGTGAAAATTCGACCCGGGAAAAAATATTTTCAATATGAAATTTGTTGCGCTTTTATTCGTATCAAGGTTCTGTAAGCTTTACCAGCTGTAGAAAGGTTTTCTTCGCCTATCTGTGTCGTTCGACATTATTCATCCGATTTTTACCCTCGTTGAATTCGCCGTAAGTTTCGAAAGAGTGAGACGAAAAAAATACCTGCGAGAAATTGGCGTGATGGCTTGTTTACACGACGATCGTATCACATATTTGGTGAATTTTCACGTTCGATTTAACGAGGCTAAAAAATTTACTCGAGATTTTGATGTTGGAATTCGAGAAGCTAAAAATAATACTCGAGGGTCAGAAAATGAAAAGGAGTGTTTTTTGACGTGATATTTTCTCCTTGGTATTTTTCGATGTATTCTGAGATTGAATGTCGGGTCGGATGGGTTGGGTTTTTTGAGTGTTTTTGAAGAGCAGGGGTGAGAAAAAAAGGAGCAAGCTTGAAGTAGGTTCGAAAAATATTACGATGTGAAAGATAAATGAAAGATTACATGATATGGATGCTGATAGTTGGGAATTAGTTTTTTTGAAATTGAAGTTTTACAGCTTGATTCTACGAGGATTGCAAAATTCAGACGCAAAAATGACGTTGGCGCAGTTGTTCTTTGAATCAGTATTCTTTTGAAATAAAAATAGAGATGTGAGATTTTTAATGTTGGTGAAGTTAGCTTACAAGATGATCTTCGTCTTCGGATTGCAAGAAGCGAATTTACACGGTGCAAGTATAAGTCATAACTCGTAAAAATGACTTACCCTTATTTTCCAACGGCACTTTGGGTGCTCGGCTCGGTTCGGTCACTTTCGTGTGACTTGCGTTTTTTATGTGATTACGTGAGCCTGTTTTACGGATGATTTTTTTTTTCAAAGTCCACAATTCCACATTCCGACGTTTTTTTCAACTTTAAAATTTTTCTTGACGAGGTCTGAATTTTTTTCAACTTTTAAATAATATTTATTTTTTTTGACGAGGTCTAAATTTTTTACGAATTTTTTTTTCAACTTCAAAAATCAAAATTTTTCTTGACGTGGTTGATTTTTTTTTCAACTTCAAAATTTTTCTTGACAAGGTCTGAATTTTTTTCAACTTCTAAATAAGATATCTTGACGAAGTCCAAATTTTTACGATTTTTTTTTTCAACTGAAGCATAATTCGTACAAAGGGTATATAAGTCAAGAAAGAAGAAAGTGAAGAAATACAAATGGTATACCTAAGTCAAAAAACTGTATATGAGAAAAGAGACTTTATTGTTTTGTAAACAAAGTTACACTTGAGTCCCTTTTCAATTGAAGTTTGGAAAAGTATTTGAACAAGTCAAAAAATTTGAAGTTGAAAAAAATTTCGACATCGTTAAGAAAAATTTTGAAGTTGAAAAAAAATAAACCACGCCAAGAAAAATTTTGATTTTTGAAGTTGAAATAAAATTCGTAAAAAATTTAGACCTCGTCAAGAAAAAGAAATATTATTTAAAAGTTGAAAAAAATTCAGAGTTTCAGACCTCGTCAAGAAAAATTTTGGAAGTTGAAAAAAAACGTCGGAATGTGGACTTGAAAAAAAAATCATCCGTAAAACAGGCTCACGTAATCACGTAACAAACGCAAGTCACACGAAAGTGACCGAACCGAGCCGAGCACCCAAAGTGCCGTTGGAAAATAAGGATAAGTGTAAAAATGCAGTTATACGTTATTATCAGTGCTGCCAACTGACCACCGCGACTTCTTATCACTCCGATGACTTTTTAAAACATTTTCAAAACTCAGTGGAAGGGGGGGGGGGGGTTTCTTACGCAAATACATATATCTTTCGCCACTTCGCAATTTCTGCTGAGTCATGCAGACCGAGTGCCGCAAAAACAACACCGTTACGTCATAGAGGACCCTTAACCTTACATTTTAAGAAAAAATTCGGAATTTTTCTATGCATAGATTCGGAGATAGAAATTTTCAAATACGAAAGTAAGCACTTTTCTAGAATATTTCAATTTTGCTGACTCATCGCGATCGAGTGCCGCAATACCAACACTGTCAAGCCATAGAGGACCCTTAACCTTACATTTCAAGAAAAAATTCGCATAGTTTCTGAAGAAAAAATTTTCAAAGATTTGAGTATTTCCAAATGTGAGTGAATTCTGCTGACTCATGCTGAGGGAGTGCCACCGAATTGATAGTGCCACCTTGTAGGGGATGCTAAACCTTATCTTTAGACGACATTTTCAGAAATTTTCCATAGATAGATTCCGAGAAGAAGAATTTGAAGATTCCAAAATTGCATTTCGAAATTCAACGTGAAAGCCTTCCTTTAAAAATTCGATGTCTTGATTTTGTCCTAACCGGTCGACACGATTTTTGTTTCTGGGTCCTACTTGTGAAATTTGGGTCACTTTTATGTAACTAATGAACGAAAAAATATTTTTTTTGACCAAAGTTTGCTTTTACAAAAAAAAATTGAAGAAAATTTTTTTTGGACCAATCTTATAGAAAATTTTACGGCGAATCCAATGCCGCAAACCGCAGACCTCCATCTCTTTTAGAAAAAAAGTTACAGATCATTCTTTCCAAAATTATGTGAAAAAAATCACATTTTTGTGCCTTTCTCATGAAAAATGAAATGCTATTTTTTCACAGAATTTTGGAAAGAATGAGCTGTAACTTTTTTTCTAAAAGAGATAGAGGTCCGCGGTTTGCGGCATTCGATTCGCCGTAAAATTTTCTACAACTCTCATTATGGTTATTATGACCTTAAAGCCCTTACTTTTCTCTCAAATTTCACTTTTTTGCGAAAAATACCTCAAAAAATACGTTTTTTTCACAAAATTTTGGAAAGAATGAGCTGTAACTTTTATTCTGAACGAGATGGAGGTCTGCGATTTGCGGCATTGGATTCGCCGTAAAATTTTCCATAAGATTTGTCCAAAAAAAAATGTTTCAAATTTTTTTGTAATGCTCAGGCTTATTTCCCTCGAAAAATCAGTTTTTTGGGCTCCCACCCCCCAAAGCAAACTTTGGAAGCCAGGATTCCGCAAGGTGATGTATTTTGATGTCTAGAAACAGAATTTTGGCATGAGAACCCAGATACAGAACTTTTTTTTTTGTCGACCTGTGTTATTTTTTCTTTAGAGAGAATCAATTGATATTGGTATTTGCATCAAACTTTTTTTTTTACAATGATTCGAAAATTTTTCAAAATTTACCATTGAAATTAAAACGTTTTTCTACAATTGATATACAATTAATTCATATTTTTTACAATTTGACGTAATTTGTAATCCACTCGTACATTTTTTTCCAGTAAAATTACGTCAAGCGTACCGTTTTGAAACACGAAAAATCCGCAAAACCCTAACCAGCCTTATTTCGAATTCATTTACGACTCTTTGTACCTCGCGAAAATTGCATTTCCCTTTGTTTTCGTTTATTCCTTACTTCGCGATGTATTCAAACCATCCCATTCATGCTTCCACAATGGTCTAGCCCAGTTCAAGGATTACGTCGTGAAAATAGAAACTATCTGGGGTGAGGGATAGGGGGCGCATTACGAAACGAAAAAAAAAAAAGTACAAAAACATCAACAACTCTATGGTAACAAAGCTTCGCCTACACTTCGCTGCATTATATTTTGCAAATCGCACAATAGCGCCGTCTCGGAATTAGTACACTTGAAAAACATTCGAGAGTTATTTTCAAGTTCACGTTTTCAGTCGTCGTTTCGCCAGGGACTCGAGGTCGGACTCGCCTCGAACCAGGCAACTGAAAATAGGGAAAAAAGAGCAACTGCATCATGGTAGACGAAAACATGGCTCGGCGTCGTGCTGTAGATTATTAAAATGTATAGCTAGGTGCTGGCTGCTGGGCGAACCGAACCGAGAGGAAAAGTTTAATTATTTAAACCATACTGTATACTGAATAGAAGCTTTTCGCTGCGTAGTTTAGGAGAAAAGTTCTCGCGAAACGAGGAATCTTCACATCGACTCGGAAGAAGCATATTAAAGATAACTGCCGCGTATATGTAAAGTGTACAAGTAGATATATTCGGAGTGTGGCCATATTTAGTATACGATGGAAAAATTACCATTTTTATGATCTAGTAAGAGCGTTCTGGGTGAATTAAGTATTGGAAGAAATGAACCCTCGACTCGAACAGAGCTACGAAAAATAAAATGTAGGTGTATGCGATTGAAGGTGCTTTTTTCGAATATCAATTTGAAAGGTTGCAACAAATATTATTTATTGTTTGAGTAATCAAATTGAATGTACGAATAAGCTGTAAGGATTTACTCGTTTGCCAGCTCAATATGTATATTTGAGAAATGACCATTGTTTATCGAAAAAATGTGAATTCACGTTGCAATAGATTTCTGTGAAGTATAAAAATGCAACGTAGGTGTGTAGAAAATTACAAGTGGGTGTAAAATTATTAGGAAACTAAATTGAAAAATGAAAATATTGTAAAGAACGGGCATACGTACGAATATGTATAATTTGAAGAACGATAACCGTAGTATTTGCAGGTGCAATGTTGACGTAAGATTTCTACGAATAATTGTCCGAATTGTTTACATTGTTTTCATACGTATTTATTTTTTGGTAAATTCAATTTTCATTCTTTTCATCGGTACGTAATATTAAACATTTTATGTATTTTTTATGTTGCAGTTCTCAAGTGTTTACGATTAGCTGGAAATTCAGTAATGCTCAAGTTGAAAAGAGGTAAGATCTGAGTAACTTGATTTGCGATAGATTTTTATCTCGATTTATACCGAAACAATGTACCTTCGTAGGTGTGAATAAAAATCCATACGTTAGAATTCTCGGATATTGAGGATTAACTTCCTACACGAAAGGAAATGTCTGGTGTTTGTAGACAGATGCATTTAGTTTTTTTTTTTTTTTTTTTTTTTGTTGGGGTAAGAATAAGCTCTTAATCTTTGAGAATGCGTTCGAATTTTTTCAGTACTTGTTTTGAATTTTGCTGAAATGTGCATTTTCATCTGTTGAAAAAATTGCGAAGTTGGGAATCGTTTTATAGATTTTCGAACCTTTTTTTTAATATTCCTCAATCCTCATCATATAAATTTTATTTTCTACCTGAATATGAATAATTTGAAGATCCAGTAAAAAAATTTGATGAAATCGAAACAAAAACCCTTTGTATGTCACTCAATGTTTGATGCCAAAATTGCCCGTTGATAGTCTAAAATTTACTTTCCTGCCTGGCGAACTTCCTTAAATTTTTTTTTGCAATTCTGATATTTCAATATGAAATTTCACCTATAGAAATTTGAAAAATTGCTTTGAGGAGTCATGTTCCTCAATGTTCAAAAAACAGGGGTCAAACTGGGTTACTTTTTAAGTAACTTGGTTACTTTTTTCAAGTTTGGTTACTAAAAGTTACTTTTTTCTTTCAGAGGTTACTATTAGTTACTATTTTCAAAATTTTTTCTTTAAAAGAAAAAGAAAAAATATTGAGCTGTTGAATGCCTTTTTTTTCCAAAAATTTTTGCCCTCGCTTCGCTCGGGCTCAATACATTTACACCATTTCATTTTCAAAATGATTGTACAAAACTTCTTCTTTTCCAAACTGAACAATTACTATTTTCAAGTGAGAAAAATTGTCCCTTCTCATATTTATCTAAAGAACGCGGTAATACTTTTGATTGGAATTTTCAAAAATGTTTCGATTTTTTTAGAAGGAGATCGGGAAATGAGTCAATAGATAATCGTTTTTTTAGAAGTCAATACAAACCACGAAGAAAGCACAATTTTGTTTGACCTGATAACAAAGTTTCAGATTCTTAGTGCCCATTTTTCAAAAATTTTCGCTTTCACTGTGCTCGGGCTCAGTCTGAGCTCAATCAGGCCGAGAGGGAGGTACAAAGAAGAATATTTTTGTACCGGGCTCTCATTTTTTTCAATTATGAAGGAGGCAGAATTTTTTTTACTATAAAAAATGTGAAAACGTGTATTTTTTGAAAAAATTTCGGGCGGTTTTTAATTACCTTTCTTTTAAGAATTGATGATTTTTCACAGATCTTTCAGTTAAATATCACTGATTTTCGTAAGAATTTTGACTGAAAGATCAGCGAAAAGTCACAGATTTGAAATAACATGAAAAATTGGCAGAAAATTCATTCATTTTAAAAAAATTTTTACCAAAAATTTTCCCCTGGTGTGTGGGGGGGGGGATTTAGAAAAGAGGTCAGTAATTCAGTATAAGTCAGTATTTTTGCTCGTTATAATTATTCCAAACGTGCAAAAGCTTTCAAATCTTCAAAAATTTCCAAAAATTCAATATCTTCTAAAATTGCCGAAATGTGCGGAAAAAATCAAAATTTTGGTTTTTGCACTCCTCCTCCTCCTCCCCCTCATCCTACAGAAACTCCTAAAAATTAACGATTCTGAGGTTACTTTTTGGTTACTATTTTCATGGAAAATGGTTACTGAAGTTACTTTTTTTAAAAAAAATTTCAGTTTGAGGCCTGAAAAAAAGGCTTCGAATCTCCAAAATTTTGAAATTTTCATTCCGTTTCTATTTTCCAAAATTTCAGAGTATCATTGTACGATACGACCCTCGCTAAATTGTTCGAAATTACAGATAAACTTTCTAAAAAGAATTAATCAATCTTAAAATATTTTCAAAAAATAGATTTTTTCAAACATACCCTACCTACCCTTTGAAAGAATGATTGATTAGTGAAATTATTTTTTTTAAAAATGGATAAAAACGAAAACTGAAAAAATACTAAAAAAGTTCTTTGAAAATGAAAAAGAAACTGATAAAGTTGATTATCCCATCGATCAAGCCTTTTGGTCATGCTAGTCATTCAGAGTCGAGCATTCTGACTCAAAGGTCAAGATTTCCTTCAGAATTTTTTTTTTAAATTCATCTATCCTTGATAAATTTTAAGAGCTCGTTGAATTTTTTTGAAGTTTTTCTTAAAAATTATGTCATTATTTTGTCTTTTTCTGGAGGAGAGGGAAGGGGACGGGACGGGAGGAAGATGATGAACCGTAAAAAAAAAATAATAAATTCGTGTAAAAAGGTCAAACTGTCAAACTTTTTGCTTAAAAAATTTTATTTGACATCTTGTCGTATCAAATTTTCATTTTTGGATATTTGCCTGATTCAAAATTGAATTTTATGCCATAAAAAAACCAGCTGAGAATTTTTCGATCTCAGTTTTCAGCTTTTCTCAATTGTTTGTTTCATTTTCATTTTTTTTCAATCTTTAATTTCGATTGGGTGAAAAAATTTTATAGAGCCGAAGAATAACTACCTATACTCTCCTTCAAGAATGAAAAACAAATTCAAGTTGAAAATTTTTCGAACGTAATTTTGATTTTTTTTTCGAAAATTTGGAATATTTTGCAGGTTGTTGGTAAAATTGCGTTTTGTGGTAAGATTTCTTGGCTCAAGAATTTTAAATTTCGATACCTATTCGGTTCTTTTCTTTATAATTTTGATTTCGATTTTTTCCTGAAAACGTTTCGTGATCTTCCTTTTGCATCTCAAATAATGTTGAAGGCTTATTAATTATTATATTTTTATTATTATTTTTCGATGCTTGTGGTATTTTCACCCTCCCCCCACCCCAAAAAATCATTTAAATTCTTGGTCAGAACTATTCAATTATTCATGAAAAAAAATTTCTTGGCTTCTATGATAGAAACTGGGTGTGGGATTATTTTCATATTATGATTCGATCATACCTAACACATTTTCGAGTTGTTTTATGACATTAATAAGTATCGAACTTGGAAAAATAATTGCGGATTATCGTACTTTTTTTGAAAACCTTTTCTTTTAACATGGGCATTTGAAATGGGAATCCGACAAATCCTCTTTTCTCAAGTGGTGCAATAAAAATATTTCTATGTACAGTGTTTTTCAAGGAGCGTATTTTTGCCCCTACAATTTGATTGAATGGCAAATATTCATCTTTATACTTGAAATGGATTGTCTATTTTCTGAATTGAAGGAGATATTGTTCCAATAATACACTTGATATAATACAACAACTCAAAAAATATTTTTTATTAATTTTATTGTAACAAAATTTGAGAAAAAAAAAATGGAGAAATTGTTACGAGACTATAAAAAATCTTCGATTATTTTCGGTCAAAACTTGGCAAATTTTTTTCACCTGGTATGGCTCTTGCAATTGTGTTTTTTTTTTTTTTAATTTTATAAATATTTTGTGAAAATCTTGTAAAACTTTCATCACGACATGTTATTTCAACGTTACTTTCATTCAACTTTCCATTAGATTGAGGGGAGGGGAAAATTTCGATGAATGAAAAGCGTACCAGAGTTTTTCAAACTTTCAATTTTTGGAAAAAAAGTTGACTTTTGAAAATTCTCAGACAACAAATTTTTCATTCCTCGTAATATGCAGTCTCTTGGTAAAATTCATAAATAATCCTCGCACCCTTTTCTTCTCCTCCTCTAAAAAAATGACACCAAAACATATCGCGTTCTCTTCGGCAAGCACCTTTTCAGAAACGTCGACTAACCCGCTAAGAAATTTTTTAGCATTATGTTTTGCTTCTTGCGCGACTCGGTATACGAAACGAAAATAAATAAATTATGAGCCAACGAAGCCGAAGTTGCCTGCTTCGCCAAAATAAATGCGAAAAGATATCCGTATAAATGTAGATGTATTTTGAATCCGATGGGAATACATTACTAAACGTTATTTTTTTCTAGCCGCATACGCAGATTACGCCTTGGTATTTGTTTAGGCTTCGGTTTTTTTCCAGCACGCTTTTTCAGCCCGCGACGACATCCTCGTATAAGGGGTTTTAAGCGTGCTTTGGGTCTTCGGTATGGAAAATATGGTCGGTATGTGGCGAACAGATGTTAAGCAGTGGGATCGTATTTACAGGCGTCAACGGACTAGGTGATTTTTTGTTCGTGGTGCGGTGTCGAGCCGAATGGAATTGAATTAATGAGCTGGGGTTTATTTTGGTTTGAACTTTGGTGAGGTAGAAGTAGGTAGGATTGAGGAAAAAATCATCTGAATTTCTTTACCACTTTTTTGCTGGTGAACACCTTCTGAGATGATCGAAAATACTTCGATTTTTTAGGGTTTTCATTTCAGTGGGCTAAAAAAATACAAAGTAAACATATCTTAGTTTAAAAATAACCATCGACGGGGACACTATCGAGAAATTCGTATTCTTTTTTTAATAATGCATTTTTCATTTCAATAACGCCATCTTTCATGTGCAAATAATTGATATCAGATGAATTTATTGGATCCCAGACAATTTTATCTTCGTAATTTGGATGCCTGTTGGATAAAAATTCATATTAGAGAATCCATTTTTAATTAATATGCTGATTTGTTCCTCATACTTACCCATTGGCAGCAAAATTAACCCAAAGGTCGAGTATTTGCTCAGACATTTTCAAATCTACGCCTTCGGTCACCGGTGTTATGACCGAAGACCTATTGTAAAGGCTTATGAGTTCGTCTCCGTGGATAACACCTGTAGAAAAAAATGATTCTCAAGTTCCATATCGTAAAAAATAATGTAGAAATTAAAATATAACATACCCATGTCGAGATCTTCACTTGTGTACTTCTTGGAGTATGATTCTTTATTGAGATGATTGTAATAGTAGACGTATTGTGGACCTTTGTATAATCTCACAGCCTCTCTTAGTCCGGTTAAGTAAATCAAAGATGTGAACATCTGTAATGAAATGAAATTTGTTGTCGGAAAAGTTTTCAATTTTCTCTTGAGTTTGAAGCATTTTTCGAATAAGTAATTTTTTTCAAGTACATTGGAAAATCCGTGAATATTTTGGCTGATATTTTTCCCTTGAAAATAATACTTGGTGTAGATTTCGGTGACCAAGTCTCGTTGGTTCGAGTCCTTGACGTGATGCTCGTAACGAAACATTACTGGAAATACTTCCTTGTAGTTTGCTTCCAACACGTGCGACATACCGCTGCCTCCAGCTTTTTTGTAAGCAACTGTTACGAAAAATTCGAATTTTTTAAAATTTTTTCATTTTTATGATCCATGAGCTGGAAGGATCATTTTGCACTTTTTTTCGAAATTGAAAATAGAAAGAAGATGAAATGGAAAATTGTTCGATTCTCAGAAATATTTGGAAAAACTTTCACAGACCTCAACTTTGTCTAATGTTTTTTTGAATTTGGCTATTTTTAAAATGGAAAGTTCGACTTGAAAAACCACCTATGTAAAATTTCAGGTGCAAAATTTTTTTTTTTTGAATTTTTAGGTAATTTTTGAGGATTTAAATTGCTCGATAGTTGGTTCGTCGTGGCCCTCCAAAAATGCAAAATATGAAAATTTAATTTAATGTAAAAATCTGAAATTTGGTTTATATTCAATTTTTGATTTTTTTCTGCCTTTCTCGAATCGATTGGAAAATAGTTTCAAGACTTTCAAAGGCTACAGAGAATTTTGGATTTTTCCAGCTTGAGAAAATAGTCCCTAAAATCGCAAGAGTTGGGGTGTGAGTTTGATTCCGGAATCGAAGTGGAGTTAGGAGTTGAGGTCTGAAAGTGACAACTTTTTGATTTATTCTTATTCCCTTCGAGAAAAAATGAATTTTTGTTTACTTTTCAAACACGATTTTTCAAATTTCATCGATTAAAACATTTTCCAAAGAAATTTACTATCAAGTCAGGTCCTCATTTTTCATCAGATTTTTTTTTCCAAAATTTATGAACGTTGAAAATTTGTTTTGGTTCCTGATTTTGCTCCAAACTGATATTTGACTGGATGAAAATGTTGATATTTTATAATTTTTCCAAGCTAAGAAGTGATTCTGTATTTTTGAAAATTCGTTGAAATTCTAAAAGTGAATTTTCAATATTAATCTGAAATTTTATGTAGGGAATTCTTTTTCGATGAACTTTCAATGTTTATTTCCATTTAATACGTTATCGACAGTTGAGAACCCTCCCTTTTGAAATAATCATTTTTTCAAAATTTTCTTTAAGAGGGATTAAAAAATTTTTTTTGAAAAAAATCTATTGACGATTTTTGACAAAAGGATACATTACATGCTATGAAAATTTGAAAGAAAATTTCATTTTTTTCAAATTTAAAAATTACTCTGAAAAAGTATTTAGCGAGCATATCTCTAATTTGAAGATTCTTTGATTTTTTAAAATAAATCTCAATTTTGCTGATTTTTGATTAGTTTTCAATTTTTGCTGATTTTTCAGTAATTTTTTTATGTTGCATTCCTAATTGCGAATCATTTCTTTTTTTCAAAAATTTCATAATATGTATGTCTTCTTGGTGATCAAATGTAATTTTTAGGCAGGATTCACGTACATTAGAAATAAGAAATAAAAGCGTGTGAAATATTTGACCATGTTTTATATCTGATTGGAGGTAATTAAGAGTAAAACATTCTTAATTCTTATTTATTATTTATTATTTTTGAAATTTTTGAATAGATTCTTACTGCTCCTGTTATAAAAAGACCTAGAAACTTTTGAAAAAAACTTTTCAGAAATTTTGCTAAATATTCGAATGAATATAACTTCTAAGAATCGATTTTAAAATCTAATTTTTTGTAAAATATTTTTGAAAATTCCATGATCATGTTGAGAAGAGGATATCAAAACGTTGAATTGAATTTGATCGACGAGAAGACGAGATGAGTAAAATTTATACGCTTGAATTTTTGAAATAGTTCCTAACTTATTTGTGTCAGTTTCAAAATTACACGAATACTTACTTAATGCCATCTCGCCTCCGTCCTCTGAATTAATTCCATTTATCCAAGGAATATCAGTTTGTCTTTCGAGTAATTTGGCCGGCTCGTCGACTAAAAAGGCGCCTGGAACTTTTTCATTTTCGATGACTGGGCCGAATGGAAATGCTGGTAATAGATAACCAGTATTCTGAAATTTTTATGGATAAAAGTTTGAGAGATGAATACATAATGAGCAATGTAAAATGGGTACCTATTATGATGACTTAGGACTTACAAAAAATGAGTCATCATGTGAGACCAATTTTTCGGCTGGAACGTTTCTCAAGCAATCTAAAAGTTCTCGAGAAGTATTAACTTCATCTCCATCACAACCCACTAGAGAACCGAGTTTCCAAGCGTTCAATCTTGCTTTTCCTGGTGGTTTTTCTATGTCTAAAGGTGATCCACTTTGAGTGATAAGTCGATGAAATAGTCCTGCAAATAATTTTCAATTTTCGTTCGCACAGTTTATTCGATCCACTTTTTTTTTCTTGAAAATCGCTGGAAAACAGCTCAGAATAAAATCCGTGAAAAAATTCCATTGAAAAGTAAAAATGAAAAAAATTGCTGAAAAATCAAAAAATCAAATGAAAATTTACTGAAAAATGAGTAAAATATCTCAAAATTTGCTACAAAGCAATGAAATTTTTTAAAAAGTCTAAGAAAATTTTCTGAAATTAAAGAATTTTACCGATTTTTTCTGTGCTGTAATTCTGAGTTTTTTTTAGTGAGTCTTCGCTGATTCAAAATGAGGAGTATCGTTAAAATTCTGTTGTTCGAAACATTTGCAATTGTGTAGATGATTGGTACCTTTTGCTGAAGGAGCGAGTAAGGTCAGAGAAGCACTTATGCCACCGGAACTGGCTCCCATCAAGGTAACTCGACTCTTATCACCGCCAAAATCATCGATATAATTTTGTACCCATTGAAGAACAGCAACAACATCTTTCAGACCGTAATTTCCTGGTATTATTTCGTCTTCGGTGCTGAGGAAACCTGCGAAAATAGGGATTCCAAAGAATTTCGGGGTGTTTTAATATTTTGAAATGGTGAAATAAGGTGGACAGATGAATCGGTTCTCAAATACCTATACTTCCCAATCTGTATTGAAAAGTTATCAATATCACGTCTCTATCCATGAAATAATGAGGTCCGTGTCTGTATGGCAGGGCATCTAGGTACAAGAAACGACTTCCATGCACAAATACCATCACAGGTAGTAAAGTTTCGTTATTTTTAATCTGTAAAATTGATGAGCAAATGAAACAAATGAAATTGTCGCCATTGTCGGTACAAAAACTCAAACAATTTTTGGACCAACAGATTTTGAAAAAATTTTGAATTTGGATTGAATTCACTTTAATTTTCAAGAAATTGGCTTTCTATTGAAAATGCTGTTAGTGCATAAGTAAGAAAAGATATTACAAAAAAATAATTTAGGAGAGTAGAAAAAGGCCTTCTAGATATTTTTTTCGTGGAAAAACCAGTTTTCACTTCTAGCCCGATTTTGCTCTAGAAGTACTTGACTGATTTTCTTCATTTCTTTTTCATTATGCTCAAAAATGCTTCCTTTTCAATTCTACGATTTTTTTGTTCAATTTACTTCTGCAATCGAACACTAATTTAAATAATTTTATAAAATTTTTATAAGTTGATATTTTTTCAAACCCTTTGGTTAAAATATTGCTGGAATATCCCTTGAATAATGGTCGAAAAAATAGTTTCCGAGAAAATGGGCCATCAAGTGAGGACGGGTTTTCCATGAGAAAAATAGTATGTACCCTTTTTTTATTTTCCTGAATTATTTAATTTCATTGCAATTGTGAAATATTTCCGCAAAATTCAAAATTTTGTAATATTTTTTTTCACTCGCAAATTGTATGCATTTTTCAATTTGAAATATTAATTTGCCAATTTCTTGAAAATTGAAGTGTGGATTCAATTCAATTTTCAAAATTTCTCAAAATCTGTTGACCCAATTTTTTTTTCATTTTTCCATTTTTTTAAAATTGGCTTTTTTCCTACTATATGAATTCAACCCAATCCTTAAATTCTCTCTCAAACTTCTTTTTCCAACACATGAGTGTTCAAATCTAAGCAATCATGCTTGCCCAGTGTAAAAAATTTTGTAAAAAATAAAATAATGATTAGGTTCAAATTTCAACCGTGGTATCATAGATTTTACGTACTTTCGGTTTGTAAAGATGTAAATAGAGGCAGTCTTCATTTCCTCTATCGCTCAGTTTTTCCACTGCAAAATCTTGTGGACAACGTGGCGGTAAAATTGTACAGTCTCGTACTCCTTTCCACGGTTTTGGAGCAACTGGCGCCTTTTTCATGCGATATTAGAATTCCGTTAATAAAATAATTATATGATGAGCTCTATGAAAGTTGCATTATTGATATCCATTCTTTGTGGGAATATCAAATATTGTAATTTTTATTAAAGGTCGTCTCTTCAATCTAGAATTTTCATTCTGATTCAAGAATATTTTCAATTTTTTTTATTTGTCTGTTGTACCTTTTTTACTGATTTTCTTCATGAATCGTCTTTTTCATCAAAATATTGCCATAGTTTTTCAAAAATTGCCTATTTTTGGCTTTCCTTGAAAACTTCTCGTGAATAGATTACTCCTAATGTGTATTGTTCCAAATTTGATAAAATATCGTTATGTTATATTAGGATTTTTCTGAATTTTTTTTAGAGGTTTGGAAAACTTTTAATCCGTCCCATGTATAGATATTATTTTCATAGCTGAAGGTTTTCTTTGCAGTTTTCACTTTGGATAAATAAAATATTTAGACTTTTTAAAATGATATTGAAAATTAAAAAAATCAAGGTTTAAGCATTTTCCTCGATATCTATTTCGATATTGCATTATTTTATCTTCAGAAAACTTGTCCTTCATCAAAATTTCATAATAATCACAAATGAAGCTTGACTGTCCACTTACCTCGAATCTCAATTCGCCTACAGGAGGCTCCGCGTAAGGAATCCCATAAAAAGAGTAAAACTCACGGCCACCTCTGCTCTTTTCAAGTTGGCCTTTTAAAATACCCTGTTTCGTTTCAATTACAATTCCATACCCGAAAGTGATGAAAATAAAAAAAATCGCCGCGTAAAAATCAATAGTAATTTGCACTCGCATTTTTACACAATTTTGTGAAATAGCTACGTATTGATAATTTGCACGACTCACTTCACCACGCTCATAGATTTGTCTGTAGGTAATATTGCTTTGGCATGTAAATAGTTAGATGTAGCGATGATACCGATTGAAGACCGGTTCAAAAATGTGCCTATCGTTCCGATTTTATTTCCTCTTGACCTTGTTTGTTTTTTACCGACTTTTTTTTTTAGATGGTTTCTAATGACAGTTTTAGTAACCAACGTGAAGCAAAAATCAACAAAATGAGATAGATAAGTAAATTTGATCCGATAAAAATGTTCATTTTTGTTGATAACGTTGAAACAAAAAGGGGTACAAAGCCAAACCAAAGGGTTTTTCAAATATCCGATGACTGCTGAATGTTTTCGAGGGGAAAACACAGTTTTCTAAAATTTGTTACTTTTAATTCATATTCATATTTTTGGACAGAAAAATTCAAAAAAATCCATAAAAACAGATTACCAATTTTGGTGATCTTTTTGATCGATTGAAGCACTGAAAAAAAATTAAATTAATTCAAAAAAAATAATAACGTGTCCCAGTTCACAAAATAGGTGAAATCTATTATTTTTTTGGTAAATGAAATTAATTCGTTTTTTTATATTGGAAACGGTTTCGAGAGGAGTCGGAGCAACCGGATAATTTTAGAATTTTCTGCTTAAAAATGCAAATTTGAATTCAAAGTTACAAATTTTGAAAAATTGTATTTTAATCGATTGAATAGGCCACTAATAAGTATTGGTAATCCGCCATTATAATGTAAGTACTGAAGTTTATATGGACCAACTTTTCTCTAGGGTTGGAAAATTTCAAAAATTTTCTGGTGGTTCCAAAACGTCTCGAAACTGCTTCCAATCGATTTAGTAGGTCGAAAATAGGGTGTAAATCGATTTTCAGATTTTTATACCTCGATACGTGATTAGTGGGCGTAGTTTTGAATTTTTTCAAGGAAAATTTTCTACCTAAAAATGTGAATTTGACCTCAAAATTACTAATTTTAGGAAATTGTTTTTTAATGGACCATTTTAATAGATTTTTCTTTATAACTGGAGAAGTGGAGAATCCCAAAATTTTCTAGTGTCTCCGAAACGTCTCGAAACCGTTTCCAATCGATTTGGCAGGTTGAAAATAGTTTATTAACTAAATTTCGCGTTTTTTCGTTTATTAGATCAATTCTGATGTTTGGAAGGCTACTAAGAATATGAAAATTTCAAAATTCGCCAATATTTGGAAAATGTACTTTAGCACTTGAAATTTTAGATGTGAAGTTCTCTTATTAGTGTACTTTCGATTTTTCTTTTGTGCTCAAAATTTCACTTCAAGTTGGGATACTTTCTTCGTAAGGCAAAAGTCAACAATATTTAATTCGTGAATTTTTTCTGATTTTTTTTTTTAAATATGCAATTTACTGAAGCAATCATAATCATCAATTTATGCAGGTATACAAAACATTATTTATTTGAAACCAGGTAGTCTTTGGTATAAAGATTTGACAGCACGTTATGAAATTATACTCAAAAATCATTTAAATTGATAACTAAAAATATCCCAGTGTCTAATAATTAAAATTTTTTTGAGTAAAAATTTATAAGGCTGACAATCAGGGCATAGGAGTCAGGAAAAAAGTTGACTCCTTACTCCGACTTGACTCCGGAGTCAAGCCGGAGTCTGAGTCAATTTGGAGTCAGGTTGACTCCGACTCCTATGCCTTGCCCTGAATATTATGATTAGGACATAGGAGTCGGAGTCAAACTGACTCCAAATTGACTCCGACTCCGGCTCGACTCCGGAGTCGAGATAGAAAGTTAACTCCTACTACGGTTTGACTCCGGAATCAATTTCAGACCTTGACACTTGACTCCGGAGTCAAGCCGGAGTCTGAGTCAATTTAGAGTAAGTCTGACTCCAATTCCGGAGTCGACTCCTATGCCCTGCTGACCAATTCTTGTGGATTAATTAAAAATATCCATCAACGGGAACACTATCGAGAAATTCGTATTCTTCTTTTAATAAACCTTTTTTCATTTCAATGGTTCCATCTTTTATGTTCAAATAATTGATATCTTCTGGTGAATCTACCGGATCCCAGACAATTTTATCTTCGTAATTTGGATGCCTGTTGGATAAAAATTCGTATTAAAAAATGAATCTATTAATTATTTATGCTGATTTGTTCCCATGTCGGTACGTTACGTACCCATTAGCTGCAAAATTAGTCCATAAATCGAGCATTTGCTCGGACATTTTCAAATCTACGCCTTCTGTCACCGGTGTTATGAGCGAAGACCAATTGTAAAAGCTGATTAGTTCGTCTCCGTGAATGACACCTGTTGGAAAAAATAATTCGTAAGGTTGATATGTTGCTTGAAACGCAAAAGTTGAAAATTTCATACCCATTTGAAGATCGTCACCGGTGTACATCTTGGAGAATGATTCTTGATTTCGATGATTGTAGTAGTAGACGTATTTTGGACCTTTGTATAATCTCACTGATTCCCTTAGTCCGGTTACGTAAATCAGAGATGTGAACATCTGTAACGAAATAACGTTTTATTGCTGGAAAAGTTTTCAGTTTTGTCTTGAACTTGAATCCTTTTTGAAATAATTTTTTTTATTTACTTTGGCAAATCCGTGAATATTTTGACTGATATTTTGTCCTTGGAAATAATACTTGGTGTAGATTTCGGTGACCAAGTCTCGTTGGTTCGAGTCCTTGACGTGATGCTCGTAACGAAACATTACTGGAAAAACGTTTTTGTAGTTTGCTTCCAACACGTGCGACATGCCACTGCCTCCAGCTTTTTTGTACGCGACTGTTGAGAAAAAATCGAAATTTTCAGACTTTCTTGGTTTTATATCGATTTATGAACCATCAACTAAGGTGGATTTTTAAAATGGGAATGAAAATAAATTAATAGCAATGTGTTCAGATTTCAAAAATATTTGGCGAATGTTTCATCTACGCATTAACTTTATCTTTATTTTTTTTCAATGGCTTTTAAAGACTCTAATTCGATTGGGAGGGGAGGGGGAAGGGGTCGTCATTCGATTTGTCTTGGTAGAATGTGATTTTAGAGCGTATGAAAAAATTTCATCTTACTCCTGTCAGGGGGGGACTAGGATCTGAAAATACGTGTTTTCCAAGCTAAAAAATCTATCTTCACGAGTTATCAATAGATTTTTTTCAAACTTGTCGCGTATGTAGAGGAACTGAGGGAGGGTACTCTGAATTTTTTTCAGATTTTTTCGACCACTTTAATGGCCTGAAATTTAACTTTGAAAATCTATAATCGTCCTGGGAGACGCAATCTATGAACGGGCAGCAAGATAATTTTTTTCTAAAGTTTTTCAATCTGTTTTTCACCAATTTTTCAGATTTTTTCGATGGGAGAAAGTTGGTCAGATATTCAAATACAAGCATAATTACTGGTTTTTCCCTTAAAATTACTGTTTTTTATCAATTTTTCATGATATTTTGAATATTTGACCAACTTTTGCCTCCCGAAAAAATCTGTAAAAGTTCTGAAAGGTCTGAAATATGTACACTAAAAAACGTTGGAAAAAGTGACTTTTTTGCCCATCCCAAAATTATTTTCGAAATTAAATCTATGGTCATTAATGTGTGGTTGGGAAAACTCGAAAAAATTTCGAATTTTAACGAATTTTGAAGTATTGAGAATCGCTCCATGGTCCTGCAAAGGTGCAGATTATGAAAATTTGATCTAATCGATGTGAAAATTTGAAAATTGGTTAATATCCTTTTTCGACCCCCCTTTCCTTTCCTTAATCTATTAATACGTTTAGTTTTCAAGTTGTTTTGGAGACTATAGAAAATTTTGGAATTTTCCAGCTTTAAGAAATAATCCATGAATGAAGTTACTTAGAATTCCTGCAAACGTGGTCGATTCATTTAATGACCTGTGTGATAGATTGTGTTTCATAGGCTGATAAACCTGGTTTTCTAAAAGTTTGATGGAAGCATTTTTTAAATACTTGACCTTACTGCAGAATCAGGATCCATATCTTATTCAAATTTTGTATTTCCTCTTGATGGGCTCGAAACTGCGTCGAATGGTGAGAAAATCGGAATGATTTCCTGATTTTTTATTTCGATGCAGACTTGCCAGCCAGTGTAGGTATTTTTCAATAATCCTTGAAAAATTTGCTGGGAAAAAATGCTGATTTTTTGGTAGTGACGAGTTTTAAAAAATTGTGGTTTAATCGATAAATTGATCGCTAAAAGGTATGGGTGATACCCTTTTATTGACCCTGTTGTGTACTTTTTTTTTCAGGACTGAAAAATGACAAAATTTCATGGGAGGCTCATAGTCAGCTTGAAATTACTTTCAGTTGATTTTGAAAGTTGAAAGTAGCGGACAAACTAAATTCTAGAGCTTACAAATTTTTCATTTTTTCTGGTCTGCGAAAAAAAGTTGAAACGTGAATAATTTATCATCGACCTTCTGAATCGATTTAAAGCAGTTTTGAGATGTTTCGAAGCCTCCAGAAATTTTCTAACACTGGAAAAAAAATCTATAAAAATGGTCCATGTGCACTTGAGAATCGCAAATTATTTTTCAAAATTCACCACTTCCAGTTCAATATTTTTATAGCAAAAAATTTTCCTCGAAAAAATTGAAAATACGCTGATAATGGAACACATTGAGGTAAAAAACTGTGTTTTGAAAATTTTCGATTTCATAAAAATGAATTTTCCCCAATTTTGAATGGATTTATTTGATTTCTGAGTAATTATCATTGATTTCTTCAGTAAGTAATTTATCTCGTTGATTTTTCATTATGCTGCATTAGTATTTCTAAATTGTTTATCAGTGATTTTTTATATCTCGTGAATTCAACAAAACCTATTTTTTTTTAAGGACTTTTAAAAATACTGTCACTTTACTGATCTTGATGAAAGGGGGTCTCAAAACTAGGAGAAAAAAACTTTTTAGGAATTCCAGCCACGTCTATCTTGTCTTGCAGTTTTGTAATTTTTGCTGGATTTTTTGAGAAATATTTTGTCCTTTTTCAAAATAGTACGTTTAAATTAACTGAAAAGAGGAGTAAAATTTGTGCAATTGAATTTGTAATGACCTAATGACTAAATATCATTTTCAGTTATACGTACTTAATGCCATCTCGCCCCCTTCATTGGAATTAATTCCGTTTATCCAAGGAATATCAGTATGCCTTTCGAGTAATTTGGCCGGTTCGTCGACTAGAAAAGCGTCGGGAATTTTTTCATTTTCGATGACTGGACCGAATGGAAATGCAGGCATAAGATATCCGGTGTTCTATGAAATGGTCATTGAAAAACATTCGAAGGATGAATACACATGACGAACAAAATAAAATACGTATTGAATGTTGAACTCACAAAAAACGAGTCATCGTGTGAGACCAAATTTTCGGCTGGAACTTTTCTCAGGCAATCTAATAGTTCCCGCGAAGTATCAACTCCATCTCCATCACAACCAACTAAAGAACCAAGTTTCCAAGCGTTCAATCTCGCTTTTCCTGGTGGTCTTTCTAAGTCGAAGGGAGATCCACTTTGAGTTATTAATCGATGAAACAGTCCTGTGAACAATTTTAAAAATTTTCATTCGTACAAATAATTTGATATGATCTTTTTTCCGTTTATTTTTCGGGCTAAACGAAGTGGCTCGGGTAAAATTGGACCGAAATTGTCCAAGAGATAATTTTCTGTCGATGTCGTGCCATAAAATTTTAAAATTATTCTGTTTTTCAAAAGATTGGCAATTATGTAAGCAGTAGGTCTATTTACCTTTTGCTGAAGGAGAAAGTAAAGTCATAGAAGCACTTATGCCTCCAGAACTGGCTCCTATCAAGGTCACTCGATTTTTATCGCCGCCAAAATCATCGATATAATTTTGTACCCAGCGAAGAACAGCGACGATATCTTTCAAACCGTAATTTCCAGGTATAATTTCATCCTCGGTGCTGAGGAAACCTACAAAAATTGTGATTTCAAAAATCTAAGAGTACAAGCCGTTTGATATTTTGAAAAAATGAACCTAGATAGACAGATAAATCTGTATTTGAATACCTATGGTTCCTAATCTGTATTGAAAAGTTATCAAAATCACGTCTCTATCCATAAAATAATGAGCTCCGTATTTATTTGGCAAGGCATCTTGATACAAGAAACGACTTCCATGCACAAATACCATCACAGGTAACAACGTGCTGTTATTTTCAATCTGTTAGTGTAATAAACAAATGAGACGAATAAAAATTAAATTCTCGTCATTGTGGTCTGTTTGGAATTTCAACATTCGTATCATTAATTTTACGTACTTTAGGTTTGTAGAGATGTAAATAAAGGCAGTCTTCGTTTCCGCAAGGTTTTTCCAGAGGGAAATCTTGTAAACATGGCGGTGGTAAAATTGTACAGTCTTTTATACCTTTCCAAGGTTTTGGAGCAACTGGCGCCTTTTTCACGTGACATTGGTAATCAAAAAGTTATGTATTAGGTATTGAAGCGAAAAAATTTGTATAATGAGTTCTCTATTTTTGGATTAAATTACAATCTCGTACATTTTGGATTAGGTATTAGATTTTGACCTTACAAAAAAAAAAACAAGATTTCTGGAATTTTCGATTTTTAGGACTCGAATATTGAAGATAAATTTAAACTTAGAAATTGGAGTAACAATTGATGAAAAATTTTCGTAAGACCATTTTTTTTTCGATTAATTTTTTCTACTTCATATAGTTTTTTAATTTCTTCCAGATTTAAATTTTTTCTCCAACAATTCTACATAAATTATTGTTTCTTTGAATTTTTTCAACTTTGAATTATTCTAGGAAAAATTTTTCAACTCCGTGTTTTTTAAAAATTTCTCAAACTCAATACTAATTGATAATTTTTTTTCTAATAATACGAAAATAAACAAGATTTTAAAGAATGAAAATTGGAAAAATTTTGAGAAAATTCCAAAAATTTACTTCTGGAATAATTTTTTAATTGGCTTACAATTTTGAAAAAAAATGTACATTTTCAAGTCCATGGAATTTAAAGTTCCTTGTTGGAACTCTCGCCTGACGTACATAATTCAACACTATATCATGTCCAAATTTTTTTCAGGTTTGTAATTAAAAAAAAAAAAAAAATTATAAATATAACGAGATTAGGAGATGGTGATTCAAACATCTCGGCATTATTCTTTGAATTGTAGGTAATTAGGTAAAAGCTGATTTCTGTTTAATCAGCTGTCTGTATCCGATAGCCGATCAAATTATTTTTAGTGTGTTTTTGAATTTCATTTATGATCCTCTTATGCCTTGAGAGAATTAATTGGCTGCAGGTTTTAAAATGAAGCTTTTATAAAGAACTGTGTAAACTATTTGAAACCTATCACAAAATTTTTTCTTACTTGATGTTCGGAATTTTTTGCAAATTTGAATGTACCAAATTTCTTATTCATTTCTTTCAGTATTTTTTTCAATTCGATGGACTCTCATTTTAACTTGTATACTTGAACTTGAACAGTTGAAGTTGTAAAAAATTTTAAAAATTCAACTTAAAAAACATTTTGAACATTGAGCTTGAAAGTTGAAAAACAAACGATAGAAAAAGAAAATCGATGAAATAAATTTTGAGAGAAATGGAAAAATGTTCCAAAAAAAAAATTACGAACTTGTAAATTTTTTAATTGCAGAGTTAAATTTTTTTTTCAGAATTGGAAAACCAGAATCTGAAAAAAATGATAAAAATGGACTTTATTTGAAAACAAAAAATAAAAATCAGAAAGCGAAAGATGACTCAAATGTACTCGACTCAGAATTTTTTAAATTTTGTTTCAAAATTGGATATCAAAGAACATACTTTATGATCTCTGTAGTTTTTTCGGAAAGATGGGGGGGGGGTGAACATGGAATTTTTCTGACCTCATCAAATTATCATTCAAGATAAGATTATATAGATTTTAGGTTGAAGGAAAAACTCAGATTTTTATTGTGTACTTAGTGCAAAATCATGAAAAAAAAATCGAAATTTCGTAAAAACTAATTCGATGGTAAAATTTTAAATATATTTTTTGAGGGGGAGGGGAGGATCATTATCAATTTAGATTTTTTAAAAAAGTAGCCATAACAATTACCTTAAGCACCGTTCATATTTTTCAAGTTCCGAATATTCTACAAAATCAAATTTTGAGATTTGTTTTTTTCTGATTCCTCATTCCTTTACTCTTCTATTCTCGAGATCCTCTTTGATCTAATTTTCTTCAAGATTACCTTAAAAATGAAATCTCGAGATGAGAAAACATCGCTTTGACTTAATTTTTTTCAGAATGGTGAGGCTAAATATCCTCTTTCTTTTTGGGCATCGTTTTTAAAAAACCTGATGATATCAAAAACGGGTTCAGAATTCAAAAATCAAAAAAATACATTTTAGTGACTCGCTCGCCTCACTTGATGGATCACTTTATGCTATGAACATTTTCTTTCCAGATGTGAATAACTTTTTGTTTGAAATGAGCCATTTTTACGTGATTTAAGACCCTCGAAATATTACTTTTTTGCAACATTTGTATATTTTGAACTAACTTATTATCATTTTTAGCTATTTTTTTGAGATTAAATAATAAAATTATCAAAGTATTGACTTATCATCAGAAAATTGGCAATTTTAGGCTTTAATAAAAATCCTAGGTGTTCGAAGCCTGATATAATTTAATTATTTTACTAAATTCGATTTTTTATTGAAATTTTTTCTAAAGATCTTATTGTAAGATTTCTGAAAAATTCTGTTTCCATTTTATGAATGGAAGCTGTATGTTTTTGCTAGAGACTACTTAAAGATCTAAAAAATGAAGTCCAGAAAATTCAAATTATGACCTGACAAAAATTAAAAATTACTCGTGGAAAAATAAAATATTTAGATTTTTTAAAATGATATTGAAAATTAAAAATTACCTCGAATCTCAATTCACCTACAGGAGGCTCCGCATAAGGAATACCATAAAAAGAATAAAACCGACGACCACCTCTGCTCTTCTCAAGTTGGCCTTTTAAAATACCCTGTTTCGTTTCAAATACCACTCCATACCCGAAATGAAAGAAAATAGGAAAAATCGCCGCGTAAAGCTCGATTAAAATCTGCACCCGCATCGTTACGCGATAATGCGAAATAGCTGCGAATGGATAATTTGCACGGCTTACTTCACCACACACGTATTTAATATGGAAGTGAAATATTGCATTCGAATGCAAACATGTCAATAATGCATTTTTATTTATTCTTGTTGACCATTCGTAAAGTGACGACGCTACCGATTAAAAAACCGGTTCAAAAGTGTGTATTTGGAAGGGGAAAAATACCTGTAATAGGCTATAATTACGAATCGAGAGGAATCCCGAATTCCAGACTATAATAATTACTTAATTCTTCGGTTCATACAAAATATGTTCATGTTCGAGTTTTATAAATATTTTATGCTAATATTTGAAGTGAAATATTTGATTTTATATCCGAACATCGTAAAAATATTCAAAAATATTTCCATACAATATGAGTATCGTTTTACTTGTCTTGACGAAAGCTATATTTGAAATTTGTGATCTTTCCTAAAATAGTAACCTTATTCACAAAATAAGGCAAATAATTGAATTAAATTCTATTTTTTTTTTTTTTTTAATTAGAAAGCAAACTTGAGATTTTTGTTTATGTGGAACTTCCTAAATATTCAAAAAATCATAAATGTGATAATTTTCGATAAAAATAAAAGCAATTCGACAAAAATTAAGGAATTGGTTCAAATTCGTATGTTTGTGCATTCTTTGAAAACTCGTTTTTTTTTTATCCTCGTAAATCTACCCCACCCTTCCAGAAATGTACAATTATATTTCATCACAAAATAACCATTTTTTTTTACTTTTCAATTTTTATAAAAGAATTGCCATTTTTCAAAATTTGTATCAAAAATCTGTTTGTGATATTAAACAACTACCATTAAAATGTCCATATTATCGAAATTTAATGTTGTCCGATCATTAGAAAATTGTGAAATTTTTAACGTGTATTGCAAATTCTCATGGATAAAATTCTTGATAATCGGAGGAGGGGAAGTTACACCTCCAGACCATCCAAAAGTTGCAAAAAAATGAGTAAAGTTGGGATTCCCAAATGGCCTTGAATTTTCCCAAGTTTGGATTTAGGAACGTTGAAAAAATTGGGAAGATTTGATGAAAATATCACCAAAAAAAAAGCAATCGAAACTAATCATATAAATATTAATTTTTACTGAATTTAATGTTGAAAAAATTTCGAAAAGTTGAGAAATTTATTAAAAGAAGCTGGAAACGTTTTGAAAATTAGTTGGGACAGTAGGAAAAAATAGTTGGGAATTTCTCACAAGGAAAAAACAGAAGTTACGAAAACAAATACATTTTACCCAAAAAATAATGAATTTTATCAAAAAAATGAATAAATTTCACCGAAATAATAAATTTTAATCAAATAATAATGAAATTTATTGAAAAATAAAAATAACTCGTCTCAATTCATAAAACAGGTGAAATTTGTTCTAAAAAATAATATTTTTTATCGAAAAAAAAAATTTTCTATCAAAAAAAATGAAATAAAATTTACCAAAAAAATGAATAAATTTAAAAAAATAATTTTTATTCAAAAAAACGATAAATTTTACCTATTTTGTGAATTGGGACACGTTATTTTTTTTGATACATTTTATTACTTTTTTTTTTCAGTGCAGAAAAGTAGGCTGGGAAAATTTGAGATACACCTCCCTCCAGAACATCTGATTCGCCCCACCGGTGTCGTCTAGGTGCTCGAAGTCAGAAATCTGATAAAATTTCATTGCTTTTATATTTTTGACCATATATCAAAATTTTTGGGATAAAAAATTCCTTATAGTTTAGCGAACTTGTTATCATCAAAATTTGTCGTAATCACAGCTGAAGCTTTATTGTCCACTTACCTCGAATCTCAATTCGCCTAGAGGAGGCTCCGCATAAGGAATACCATAAAAAGAATAAAACTCACGGCCTCCTCTGCTCTTCTCAAGTTGGCCTTTTAAAATACCCTGTTTCGTTTCGAATACCACTCCATACCCGAAATGAATGAAAATAGGAAAAATCACCGCGTAAAAATCGATTAAAATTTGCACCCGCATCGTTACGCGATCATGTGAAATAGTAACGTATTGATAATTTGCACGACTTACTACATCACGCACGTGTTTATTAATGGTAAACATGTCAGTAATGCAGTTTTTTTCCGTTCCGATGCTACCTAATGTAGACCGGTTCGAAAAACACATGATTTGAAGGTAAAATTTCTCGTCGTGATTTTATTTCTTTCTATTTTGATATTTTTTCTTTGATTTTTTTCCTACGACATAAATTAACTGTCCAATACAAAAATTGGATATACTACTTACTTAAATAGTGATAGGATTTTTAAATTGTTGCATAATTTTTTTTTTTTGGTTGATTGCCAGTACTGCCAATAGGATGTAAGAATTCTTACAATGTATTTGTGAGTCATGAAATTGCCAATTTTTGTGAACATATTTTTACTTATTTTTTGTAAAAAGTATAGATTCTTATATTTTAGGTGATTTTATCCGTATTTCGGTTTATTTATTTTAAACATATTTTTAAAGCTATTTCATTCTAAAACTGGACAAAAATGAATTCGGGTTTTTCGATTTTGCTCAATTTTTTTCTACGAGTTCCCTTTGGTGGTCTCTATTCACAAAACTACGATCATTTTTTTCCAATTCTCCAGGGGTCGGAGGGGCCTCAAAATTTTTATGCAATCACGATTTCCAGCAAAATTGCTCAATTTTGGAAGCTCATATCTTGAGATTGTATGTACTTGAAGGGAAACTGTTTGCGAGCTCTGAAAGAGAAATGATAAGAGCTTCAAACTCGATAATCGCATTTTAAAAGGCTCAAAGTTGAACTTGGTGAAAACTCAACTTTCGTGATGAGAACAAAAGATGAAAGCTACCATTTAAAAATCTGAAAAAATTTCAGTGAGTAGCCCTTTTCACCTATTTATCAACCAATATTTTCAAGATGGGATCTCCAGTCCCCTGAGGGGTACAAGGGGGAAATAATTTTGACCAAAATTCAAAAAAATTGAAAAAGTAAAGTATAAAATCGATTTCTACTAATTCGAAGGCGCTTATTTCGGATATGTACTTTTTTTTCTGGCCTCTCTGAACCCTCCTATTAGCTCCGTGAAGGGGGGGGGGTCAAAATCTGACAAAATGAAGAATAACGTGTGACCTGTCGTTTTTTGGGTATTTGAAGGCACTGAGTTCGAATATTTGCTCATTTTTTAGATTTGACCCTTCAAGGACCTCCTAGCACCCCAATTTTGAGGAAAATCATGTAAAAAAAATTAAATGGCGTGTGACATATCGATTGTCGCTAATTGAGGGCGTATAAAATTCGAATATGAACCTGCATTTTGATTTTACTATTTTCCTCCTGATCTGACTGAACGGTAGTTTTCCATCAGCAAGGCTCTTCTTTTTGCGAATAATACTCGCTTCTTTGCCCAAAAATTGAAAGTAAAAACATGAAATAAAATAATGACGTTGGAAAAAAACGAAAAAGAATTGACTTAATTATAACAAATAATCAGGTTTAAACATTCTTGGATTTTCAAACAAAAATTCAATTGCTTCAAAATAATAATCTATAATTCGGTACCAAACATCCAATTTTGAATGAGAAACACAAAAATTTTTAATTAGCGTTTATTTTAAAACCAAATTTATGCAAATTAAAATTCCGCTGTTTTTTCGAAGTTCCTTTTGATGTTTTTAAGCAAACAACCTCGAAATAGTATTTAGCATACCAAAAAACCTAATTTTCAACGTCAATCGTGAAAATTGTCAAAATTTTGAATTTTTTATTTCCCCCTCTTCCCTTTGATTGGCCATTCCATTTTGAATCTGTATGAAAAATTGGATCACCGATCACCCACTCTGTTTGACTTCAAATATTTCGTCAAAACCCATCAGTAACCTTGAAAAATCGTTTAAGGTCCATTAAAATTGCATACTTCAGAGTTTTAGTAAACTTTTCAATTTTTTTTCGTATCCTTACTTGAAAACAAAAAAAAAACAGGGGAGGGAGGAAAAGAAAAATTAATATATTTTCCCGGAGTGGATTTTTTTCTGATGGGTTTCGATTTGAAAGTACGTACGATTTTTTATAATTTTTCCGACCTGAAACATGCTCAACTTTAATCATTTTTACTGAAGATGGAGGCATTCTACGAAGCCAGGAGTTGCCTCCTCCTCCCCCCCTCCCTATCGAAAATTTAATTTTTCGTTATCATTATCAATCTTTTATTCTGTATATTTTAAATTTCGTACTTGAATTTTCAGAAATCTCTCCAACATTTTTACACCCTTTATTATCCAACAGAAGGAAGGACTTAATGAAAAAATTAGAATTGGCTTATGAGAGGAAGAGGTGATTGGAAATTTTTGATTTTAAATTCGAATGAACTTTTTCTTATTTTTTCCCCATTTAAAGATTTTCTCTGATTAAATCTATCTGGTGATTAAACTCGATATTGTAAATCTGAACTGAAGTAAAAATTATTTTGCAAAAATGTTGAAAAAGCATGAAAATTTCATCATTTTTGTACATTTTTTTTCTTTGTATTCAAGAGAAAAATTTACTTTACCGACTCGTGTGATCTTTTTACTCAAATGGTACTCACCTCGAATCTTAATTTCCCTAAAGGAGGCTCCGCATAAGGAATACCATAAAAAGAATAAAACTCACGGCCTCCTCTGCTTTTCTCTACTCCGCCTTTCAAAGTACCTTGTTTCGTCTCGAATACGACTCCGTACGCGAAATCAACGTAAATAGAAAATATTACCGAGTAAAAATCGATTACTAAAATTTGAAAATTCATTATTACGCGAACAAGTCTACGAAATATAGATTTGTACGGCTAACTTTACCACGATTGATTCGTAACTCGTAAATTGGACAAGCATTACGTTTCGTAAGGTTTCAAGTCTACAGTGTTGTTTTTTTCACGAAATGAAACGATACTGATGATTAAAACGCTGATTTAAATTGTTTACCTTGATTTGCTTCTATCTGCTCGATTTATGCCAAAAACTGGTTTTTTCCGTCGTTAAAAATCAATATTACTTTGAGGAAGAGAGAGCATAAAGTAGTTCATCCATCTTCTAAATTAAAGTTCGTAAAAAGTTTCAGATGAAAATAGTTCGACGTGTTCGACATGTAGACATCATTACTGGATTATTTTTTGAACCGGTTGATTTTTTTCTAGTGACGGTTTTGCATCTACCGATAACGCTCACGATATTTGAAGTGAAATATTTGACTTGATAGCCATTTTGAATATCTTGAAAAATATTCCCATATAATATTAGGATAATTTTCCTTGTTTTATTAAGCGCTATTCGAAAATTCTCATATGTTTGTTAAAATAGGAACACTAATCACAAAATAAAGCAAATTATTGAAAAAAAAAACTGTATTTGTATAATCAATAATCCTTTCGAAAAATCAAAAGAAAAAAAAATCAAAATTGACGTTCAACGTTTCCGCGAATCTGTTCGATATTTGATTTACTAATTTAGCAAGAGATTGATGTGATCGCCGTAAATACTTAGTTTTTTTTTAGTGATCGAAATGTACACTTTGTTCAACTTGAACATATCTAAGGCTAATGATGAATTGTACTTATGTACAAGTTAAGTACCTAATGCACAAAATCTATGTACGACTTATTACGAGTAAGTACGTAACGTACCTACATAGATAAGGAACGAGAAATAATATCTCGTTATCTCATTTCTCTTGCACTCTTGGAAATTGATACTAAGGATCAGTCTGTGAAATGGGCTATCAGATTGGTAAGGTCAAATTTTTACCGGATTTCCGTTCGAACCGAGCGCAGCCGCTATTGAGATCGTAAAATGTTTTTGTTTGTTCACGTCAAACTGCAGTTTTCAGTCATAGGGCAAAATGTAAAATTTAGAACATTGTTTGACAAACAATATTTTGGAACTTTATTTTTAGCTGGGAATTTTTAAGACGCATGCCCCTAAATTGAACTTTTTAAATGGAAAAACCAAAAAAGGAAAATAATTGTTTGAAAGAATAAAGAACAAATTTCAACTTTCTCATTTTTTACTCCATTCTTTACTTTTTCATCTACTCGTTCTTTGGAAAAATATCGTTCCTTTTGCATTTCTTACTCTTGTTCTTCGTTTACCCTGCTCGCAGCCCTACTTTTGAAGAATTGAGGAGTTCTTGCGCTTTTGGAAGATTTTTATTTTTTTTCATTTTTTAGGCTCCACATGCTCCTTTCTTGCACAGAATTGGAATTCAAAAGTTAATGAATTTTAAACATTTTCCTCTCAATTTTTAAATTGAAGAATATTGCTTTCTAATCATTTTCCAGCTTCACTTTTTTATTAAAAAAATTTGCGTTCTAATAAAGAAAAAAATTGAACCGAGCTAACGTAATTACTGAAATATTTAAGATAATTTATCATAAATAGTAATTCTTGAAATATCTATTATAATTTACCGTAATTACTGAAATATTTACGGTAATTTACCGTAATTATTAAAATAGTTACGATAATTTATTGTAATTATTGGAATATTTACGGTACTTTATAGTAATTTTTGAAATACTTACTGTAATTTACCGTAATTACTGAAATATTTACGGTAATTTACCGTAATTTCTGAAATATTTACGGTAATTTACCGTAATTACTGAAATATTTACGGCAATTTACCGTAATTACTGAAATATTTACGGTAATTTACCGTAATTACCGAAATATTTACGGTAATTTACCGTAATTATCGAAATATTTATGGTAATTTACCGTAATTACTGAAATATTTACGGTAATTTACCGTAATTACTGAAACATTTACGATAATATACAGTAAATTACAATATTTACGGTAAATTACCATAATTACTCGTGCATTTTCGGTCATTTCTTTTCGTTATTATCAAAATATTCGCTATAACATGGTGTTTATCGGACTGAAAATCATGAAAAACATGAAAATAAGCAGCATGAATTTTGATTTTCCCAATTCAGTTGGCATCACGAATATTCAAAAACAGTAAAAATTAATAAGACGGGTTATTCAAAAAAAAAAAAAAAAGAATACATAAGCTGATCGAATTTCAATTGATGGGAGGAGACATTCAAAAATAATGATTCACCCCTCCCCCCCATTATAAAAAATGATTATGATAGTACCTTTATGGCGATTTTCAAACTTTAGGGGTATATTTGGCTCTACGGCGATTTTCAAAAATTGTGATTATTCTGAGGGTACCTGTAGGGAGATTTTCAAGAATTGTGTGGGTTTGAAAAATCATGAGGATATCTCTATGAAAATTTTTGAAAGTTGTGAGGATCTCGTGAGTGTAATTTTATGGTGATTTCTAAAAATTTTGAAGGTGTTGTGATCTCTGCGGAAATTTTTGAAAATTGTGAGAATACCTCTATGACGATTTTTGAAAATTGCGAGAGTTCGAGTGTAGCAATATGAGGTAAGTAACCGATGAAAAAAATTTAAAAATGGACTAATGAATATTTTAAAAATATCCATCAACGGGAACACTGTCGAGGAATTCGTATTCTTCTTTCAATAAAGCATTCTTCATTTCAACGGTATCATCTTTAATATGTAAATAACTGATTTCTGGCGAATTGACTGGATTCCAGACTGTTTTATCCGCGTAATTCGGATCCCTGGCGTGCATAAATATGCATGTTGAGTAAAAACTTTTGGATGGATAGATATCTATTAAATTGTTCTCCAATACATACCCATTTGCAGCAAAATTAGTCCACAAATCGAGCAATTGTTCTGAAATTTTCAAATCTGCTCCTTCTGTGACCGGCGTTATGAGCGATGACCAATTGTAAAAGCTTATGAGTTCGTCTCCGTGGATGACGCCTGTTGGAAAAAATATTTCGTTAGTTCGATATCGTACTTGAAATAATTGAGCAAATTGTAACTTGAAAGAAACGAGAGCGATCAGAAAAGAACAGGAACAAAAACGATGATTTTCGTATTCTTTTTCGTTTTTTTTTTCCTGTTTTTTTAAATTTTACTTTTTCATGTATCCTACAGAGCTACAGAAATGAGGAAAAAACCATCCAAGGATTTGAAAAACGAGAATGAATACAAACTTGAAATGATATCAGTTCTAGTTTCAGTTCCAAATTTTCAGTTTTCAATTCTAAATTTTTTTAAAATTTTATTTTCCTTCCTTTTCCAAAATAATGAAATATTAGTACCTAACTAAATCATATCAGCCCTGCTTATCCCCAGTAAAAATGAAGGATCAAATCGAATCAAATATAGTATTCAAATCAAATCTGATCAAACTTGGATTTTTCCAAGTGTGAATTTTCAATATGAAAAATTTCATGCACCTTGTTTTGAAAAATTGAACAAAAATTTCAAAATTAGGTACCCACTCCAAAAAATTTCAACGTTGATTTTTAAATGATATTTCAACTTTTCATTTTTTGAAATTTTTTGCATTGATTTCAAAATGTTCCCCATTTTTTTTTCAATTTTGAATCTTGAGAAAAAAATCCGAAATTTGTGTTTTTTCGGAAAGAATTTGTTACGGTTTCGAGTAATTTGAATGCGAAAATGGAAATTCTTACCCATGTAAGGATGATCACCGGTATAGAACATTTTGGCAAATGATTCTTTATTATGATGATTGTAATAATAGACGTATTTAGGACCTTGATATAATTTCACTGTCTCTCTGAGTCCGGTCTGGTAAATCAAAGCTGTGAACATCTATTGCGAATTTAGTATTTTATTGCTGAAAGAATACTAAGTTTCTTTTTTGAAAATTTTGTGTTGTCTTTGTTAATTTTTCCGATTACTTACTTTGGCAAACCCGTGGACATTATGGCTGATATTTGTTCCTTGGAAATAATATTTTCTGTAAGCTTCTGTGACTAAGTCCATTTGATCTGAGTTCTTGACGTGATGCTGATAACGAAATATTACTGGGAAAAGTGTTTTGTAATTTGCTTGTAACTCGTCGGATATACTTTTGGATTCACCTCCATCTCGGAAATAAGTTGCTGAAATTGAAACACACAAAAAAAGCATGAATGATTAAGGATTTCATTTTTACCTGATAATCTTTGATTATGACAATGACCATAATAAGAAGGAACGGGTACGTACTCAACGCTATCTCGCCTCCTTCCTCCGAAGTGATACCGATAATTAAAGGTATATCTGACTGTCGTTCCATTAATTTGACTGGTTCGTCGACTAGAAAAGCGCCGGGAAAGTTTTCATTTTCGATAACTGGGCCCCATGGAAATGCGGGTATAAGGAATCCGGTATTCTAAAATTTCAATTAAAATTGTGTTATTCGTTAATCAACTTTTACTTTCAGTCAGCGAAAATTAATTTTCAATTGTGTCTGCCTGTAGTTGTGTTTCAAACTCACAAAAAATGAACGATCATGAGAAACCAATTCTTTAGCTGGAACGTTTCTCAAACAATTCAAAAGCTTTTGCGAAGTATTCACTTCATCTCCATCACAGCCCACCATGGAACCGAGTTTCCAAGCATTCAATTTTGCTTTCCCTGGTTTTTCCAAATCAAAGGGATGTCCACTCTGGACTATGAGACGATGAAAAAGACCTATAAATGAATGTAAAAATTAATTTGGATTTTAAAATGGCGAAAAAAGCATTAAGAGGTAAGTATGAAAGTGATGCTGACGTTGGTTCATTAAAAATGCCTTGGAATTAAAGGGAGTTTACCTACACTGAAAAAAAAATATAATAAAATTTATCCAAAAAAATAATAACGCGTTCCAATTCTCAAATAGGTAAAATTTATCATTTTTTTGGATAAAATTTATTCTTTTTGGTAAAATTTATTAATTTTTTTGACAAATTTTATTATTATTTCTGAAAATAAATATTATTTTTTAGAACAAATTTTACCTATTTTGTGAATTGAAACACGTTATTATTTTTTTTGAATACATTTTATTATTTTTTGATTAAAATTTATCATTTTGGTAAAATTTATTAATTTTTTTGATAAAATCTATTTTTTTTTTTGATAAAATTTATTATTTTTGGGGTAAAATGTATTCATTGTTTTTTCCGTGTAATTTGCTACTGAAAAATCAGAATTGAGTTTCCAACAAGGGAGGTATCCCAACTCGAATTAAAATTTTGAGCCCAAACAAAAATTAATCGAAAGTACACCATGAGAGAACACTGTAATCAAAATTTCAGCTGCTGAAGTTCATTTTTCGAATTTTGGCAAATTTTTTAAATTTCGAAATAAGTACTTAAAATATTCTGAAAAATACCAAAATTTGATCTAATCAACGAAAAGAGTTAAAATTTGGTATAAGGTAACATACCAGTTTTGGATCAGACTACCAATTACGGATCATTTTTTTGAGGCGCTCTACGTCGTTCCGAAATGGTCACCAAGGATTGATACCAACATAATCGTGTACTCTCTAAATCCAAATCAGTTAAAATATAACTGATTCATTCCAGTAAAATAAATTTTACTGAATTGATAAGTAAAATTAACTGCAAATCAGTTAAAATTTATTGAAATCAGTACTTTTTAACTGATTCCCAGTTCATTTGAAAAGTACTGATTCAATTACACATATTTTCACTGTTTTTTTTCAGTACATTGAAAAAATTTTACTGCTAGTTGGCAGTTCATGAAAATCACTGTTTGAATCAGTTAATTTTTATGGAATGGTAGTACCACCTGCCCTGTTGCACATGCGCAAAGCACAGTAACACATGGTGTTGTGCGTTGAGCCCGTTTGAAAAATTTGAAAAGAAATGTATTTTTTTAAAAATAAATTTATTTATAAAATACATTTTTTCAAATTTTCAAAACAGGCTTAACACACTTTTCGGGTCCTTATTTTCACACATTTTTAGACTGGGAAGACCCAGAATTTTTAGGAAACTCTTTATTTTCTCAGTTGCGGAGATATTGGGAGCCTGGTTTTGCAAACTTTTTCACCCGAGGTTGTTCATCTACGACTAAATCTACAAAAATGGACTTCAGGCACGAAATTGAAATTATACACTGCAAAGTGCGAACGATTGAATCCTTTAAAATTTTTTTAAGTACCTATCTATTTTTCCGGTAAAACAGAAATGAAGTGATTTTAGATCGACTTTGATTACTTATGTTTTCATTTTTTCCTAAACTTTTTTTCAATGTTTATATTCCAAGTCCAAAATTTGTTCCCCAAATTTTTTTCAAAACATAAAAATTTTTATGGTCCATAATTTTTTCCAACGTCAATTTTTTATGTGAAATTTTTCAAGAATGAATGTTTTTTATCAAAATGTTTTCGATGTCATGACAAATTTGTAAAACAGGCCCAAGTCCATTTCTCAAGTCTAAAATTTTTTCTGACAACTTTGAACTTTACAACGTCCATTTTCCAAGTGTAAATTTTTTCCTTTTTTTTTCAAATTTCAAAATTTTTGTCAATTTTTCTAGTTCGAAATTTCTTTTACCAAACTTTTCCGAATTCCGACATGAAATATTTTCAAGGTCTTAAAATTTTTTTATCATTTTCCTCGACATTTTTCAAACTTGGAACACTTTTGAATTTAAAAATTTTACGTTGGAAAGGTTCATGAAAAAATTTCAAACTTGATAAATTGACAAAAACTTGAAATTTGAAAAAAATTAAGGGAAAAATTTTACACCTGGAAAATGGACATTGAAAAATTGTCCGGAAAAAATTTTAGACCTGAAGAATCGACCTGGGCTTGTTTTATGAATTTGCTGAGACGTTGAATACATTTTGATGAAAAATTCTGCTCTTGAAAAATTTTACAATTTCACATAAAAAAATAACGATGAAGAAAATGTTCAGAAAAAATTGTAGACCTGAAAAGTTTACGTAAAAATTTGAAGTTTTGAAAAAAATTGAGAAAAAAATTTTGGACTTGGAAAATAGAACTTGAAAACAAAATCATTTAGTCAAAGTCCATCTGAAATCAATTAATTTCTGTTGGTGGAAAAAATGAATGCTTACTTGACAAAAAAAATATTGAAAGGATTCAGTCGTTCTCAGTGTAATTTTAATTTCGTGCCTGAAGTCCATTTGTGTAGATTTAGTCGTAAATAGTATGTTACTTATAGGTATTCCAGAAAAATTTTTAATTCGAAGGGATTTGAACTTGAATAAATTTTTGAAAATATCAAGAAAATTTGAATGTATATAATACGTATATACATTTTATCTCTAAAAATAGATGAAAAAAATTGTACTTTTTTAATAAATAATAAAACAATTTCAAGAAACCAAGTGCCTTCAAAATTCAAACTTGAGAATAGTTGAAGTGGAACACGTTTTGAAAAAATCATTTACCTATAATTGAACTCTCAAAATTTTGAAATTTAAAAAAAATGTATGGAAATCCTTAAACAAAGCAACGAAGTTTTTTTGAAATACATAATTAATACATGTCTCGCATAGAGCATTGGTATCACAAATATATATACTGCTTTAAAAGACTATCGCTTAGATAAGCCCCCGTAGTCTAGTGGTTAAGTATAGGTAGTTAGGAACGTAGGATTGTTAGGTTGTAGGTTCGAATCCCACGTAGTCCTAGGAATTTTTCGGTCACCGAATTGAGTGAAAATAATACCATCGGATTCCTCATAAAAACGGAAGAGTAATACAGGTATAACGGCAGTTGCAAACTAATTACCACATTTTTAAAAATTATTTTCATAATTAAAACAATATTATGCCGACGACTTGACTGATTTGGCTGTCAAATTTAACTGATTCCAGCATCTAGAATTGGAGCGGCCAAATTAACTGATTATCTGTAAATTTAACTGATTGAAATCAGTTAAAAATAACTGGTTAATGAATCAGTTATTTTTAACTGATTTCACTCAGTTAAATTTACAGATAATCAGTTAATTTGGCCGCTCCAATTCTAGATGCTGGAATCAGTTAAATTTGACTGCAAATCAGTTAAATTTTACTGATTTGGATTTAGAGAGTAGTCTGAAGTCTTACCTTTCAGAAAATATGTAAACTTTGCATTTTTCGTGTTATCAAACCGCTTGTAGATTCATTTGAAAAAAGTGAGTCACATTTTTAGTTGAAATTTCGTATTTTTTGCAATGGCGATTGTTAAAAAGTGTAATTAGTGTTATTGATATTTAGTTTTTGATGCGGTTGCTGATTATTTCATGTTCAGGGAAGTACTATCGACACATTTTTCGCGTGATCAACCCGTTTTGCGAATTTTGAGTGTCATTTGCCAAGCTTCGAAGAAAACGTAAATTGGCACCAAAAAAGTTGGATTTCTTCACCAAAATTGTCTGTTCCGAGATTTTCGTCGTGTTTTTATATATTGGGTGATTAACATTATTAAATCCGCGCAATGAAATTCCAAAGTGAAAGTGATCCGTAATTGGTTTGATCCATAATTGGTAGAAAAATTTTCAATTTTCAATTGCGGATCAAAAATTTTCCTACCAATTACGGATCGATCCACAATTGGTAGTTTTTCAACTTCGGTTTTTTAACAATTTTTTGATGAAAATCTTTGAAGGCCATCTTTGTAATGTTAAAAATACAGTCAGAGTGAAAAAAAATTGCATAACTTAAATTTTATTTGATGATCCGTAATTGGTAGAACCCCCTAAAAAGGCGTATTTTTCTGGGTCCCTTCAAGCCTGCTTGAAATCGTTTTTTTCGAAATTCAACCGCGCTAGTTTGTAGAAGAGAGGTCAACGTTTATTTAAAAAAAAAAAATCACCAAAATTGGTTCATAAATAACGTCAGGGCATGAATTTAAGAAAAAGTGATCCAAAACTGGTATGTTACCTTATACCCTATTTTCGACCCGCTGAATCGATTGGAAGCGGTTTCAAGACGTTTCAGAGCCACCAGAAAATTTTGGAATTTTCCAGGGCTGAAGTAATGCCCATAAAAATGGCCCATATGCTCTTCAGCACCTATAATCGCAGATTACCCATATTGGTAATCTATTTAATCAATTAGAGCGCAATTTTTCAAAATTCGTAACTTTGAGTTCAAATTTGCATTTTTAGAGAGAATATTTTTCTGGAAAAAATTCAAAAGTGCCCAAGGCACTCATTTAACGGGCTAAAAAGCTGAAATTTGGTAGATACCCTATTTTCGACCTGCCAAATCGATTGGATGTGGTTTCAAAACGTTTCGTCGATTAAATAGGTCAACAATATGGCCAATCCGCGATTATAGGTGCTGAAATGCACATGAGCCATTTTTATGGGCATTACTCCTGCGCTGGAAAAATTTCAAAATTTTTTGGTGGCTCCGAAACGTCTTGAAACCGCTTTCAATCGATTCAGGAGGTCGAAAATAGGGTGTACACCAAATTTCAACTATTTTCGTTGATTAGATCAAATTTTGGTATTTTTCAGGCAATAAGGTTTTTCGAAATTTAAAAAATTCGCCAAAATTCGAAAAATGCACCTCAGCACCTGAAATTTTGATTACGGAGACCTCTTTTAAAAAATCATTATTTTCCCGCAAATAAATTTTGGCAATTTACCTATATAAAAAATTTTCCAACTGATTTTTTCCAAGGACCGAAAGAAAAATTTCTGAATTTTTTTTTCGAATATACGAATTTAAAAATAAACAGTTCAAAAGAATTATTTTTTAAAATAATTTTTCTGTTTTTTATGAATTAATCACGTTTCAATGCTCGAAACAAATTTCTCCTTTTCAGAAAAAATTAACAAAAATTGCGAGATTTTATAATTAAAATAGAGTGAATTGTGAAAAAAAGTTCTTTCGATTTTCCGAAAGTGGGAGGCAATTGCGATTTTTCTCCAAGTTACACAGCTTTTGAAGCTTCATATTTCGAAGTAGGTTATAGTTGAAGGGAAACTGTTTGTGGGGTTCGAAAGAGAATTGAGAGGAAATTCAAAAAATCACATTTTGAAAAGCTCAAAGTTGAACTTAGGTGGTAAAAGCTTAACTTTCATGATGAGAACGAAAGATGACAGCTACCATTTAAAAATCTGAAAAAATTGCAGTGAGTAACCCTTTTACTCCCTTTTACTAAATTTTCAAGTTGGGATTTTGAGAACGCTGGGGGGTAGAAGGGTCCAAAATTTTGACCAAAATTTAAAAAATTGGAAAATTAATGTAGCACATCGATTTCTACTAATTCGAAGGTGCTGATTTCGACCCCTCTAAACCCTCTATTAGCCCCTTGGGGGGGGGGGGTCAAAATTCGAAAAAAATTAAAAATAACGTGTGACCTATCGTTTGTTAGGTATTCGAGGACACTGAGATCGAATATTTGCTTATTTTTTGGATTTGACTCTTCAATGCCTCCCTAGTCTTCAATTTTGAGCGAGAGTATGTTGAAAAATTTAATGGGCGTGTGGCTTATCGAATGTCACTAATTCGAGGGCTTAGAATTAAAATATCGACTTACTTTTTGACATTGTCCCCTCCCCTGTACTCTACCCGACCAATCTCCCCAAAAAAATCGTAAGTAATGACGTTTGTAAATGTAAAATCAATAGACAAATTGCACGAAATTTTTTCGAAAAAAATTTGGCGAGTCGAAATTGGGTAATTAAAAATGAAGATTGAAATTGAAAATCGGTCCATTAGAACTCGCCTGAATGTACCCTTGTTCAAATTTTACAAAAATTATAATGTACCTTTGGCTAAAGGAGAAAGCAAGGTCATGGAGGCACTTATACCACCGGAACTAGCTCCAATCAACGTTACCCGATTCTTATCACCACCAAAATCGTCGATATAATTTTGTACCCATCGCAGAACAGCGACTATGTCTTTCAGTCCGTAATTTCCAGGTATTATTTCATCTTCGGTGCTGAGAAAACCTGAAAAATAATTTATTTTGTATCGAATACTTAATTCACATTGTTTTACTATGTAATCGGTGATTTCCCCCATTTATTCTTGGCCAAAGAAATGAGGGAGTTTGAAATGAAAAAGGTTCTTTTAAATTACCCTTAAAACGTGATTATTTGAGTCATTTTCCGATTTTTAGGCTTTTTTGAGAAAATATTCGCGGAAATTCCGATCAACAAATACCGTAAATGTTTGAAAAATAATTGGTATTATTTTCACCCTTAATTTTTGGTCAAACAAATGTGTATTTTTGAAGAAAAAAATGGGCCTGTCTAATCGAAAATTACGCTTAGAACATAATTATTCAACCGGTTTTCAATTTTTGAGGCCTATTTGAGAAAATATTCGCGAAAAACCGGTTTTTATGGAACATTTTTCTCAACCTTGAGATTATCGGACAGTGCTGAGAAATTGGGAATGGATCAGAATATTCAATGATCATATTACCTATACTTCCCAATCTATAATGAAATGTAATTAATATAACGTCTCTATCCATGAAATAATTAGGCCCGTATTTATCTGGCAAAGCATCACGGTACAAAAAACGACTACCGTGCACGAACACCATCACCGGCAATAATGTTGTATTTTCCATCTGTCGAGTTGAAAGCAAGCAGAATGTAAAAAAATTATGAAACTTTTGGGCACCTTTTGGTTAAAATGACAATTTGAATATTTCACGTACTGTCGGTTTGTAGAGGTTCAAATAGAGGCAATCTTCGTCTCCCTGAGGTTCATCTAGAGTGTAATATTGTAAACAACGAGGTGGTAAAATGGTGCAATCTCGAACACCCTGCCAAGGTTTCGCAGGAACCGGTGCCTGTTAAAAAAAAAATAGATGGAAATCGTTATACGAATTCGATAAATTACCGTTTTCGCATAAATTATTGTTGCATCATCATATCCGGCGTTATGCTACGTACGGGAAACTTATGTGTTAGGTTAGCACGTGACAAGCGAAAAAAAAAAAGAATCATACGTTTACTCAAAAAATCAATTTTTCAAGAGATCGGAGTCCAGCAAAAAAAAATCGATTTTAAACGACAAATTCGACGTACTTACCTAAAAATCATCGTTTTTAATCACTTTTCAGAAATAAAACAGATTCGAGTCAAAGCCGTAATTTCAATGTGTTGAAAGATTTTCAAAGCGTCGGTTTTCAAGGAAACGACGGATCCGACATACCTGAAAATGATCATTCTTTGTCGTTTTTCAAAAATAAAGATTTGAAACGAAGCCAGAAATTCAATGAGTTGAAAATTTTTCAAAATGTCGCGTCGTCCGAAAAATTTAGATTTTTGTTAATTTTTAAGTAGTAGAATTAGAATATCGTATTAATTACCTACTTCGCTTTTCAATTTTATTGCTCAAAAAACCCAATTTAAACTTGAAAATGGTGAATTGTCAGGGAAGAAATGGCCAAATGAAATCACTGATCCCATATTCGTGTTCAGCATCAGGTTGAAATACCTCGATTAACATTCTTTTCGCGATTGTTTTACTCGAGGTCGCGAAATTCACTTTTTTTTCAGCTTTTTTACCATGAAAAATTGGTGAAAAAAGTATATTTTGAAAATTCAAGCAAAACGCTTGCAAAAAGGGTGTCTGTCGGGGTATTTTGACCTGCTGAACACAAATATGGTATTGTTTTTTTCATTTGGTCATTTATTTCTACATAAAACACGAAAAATCTGCTCAAATTTCAATATTTTTGTACTTTTTTTCGCAATTTTTGGCCCTTAATTCAAAGAATCGGCCAAAACCGAATGCACAGCGAAATTCTACATGAAAAAACACGTTTTTTAATAATTTTTTCAGGGTGGTCGCTCTTTGCATGATTATGGTGTTTTTTACGATTAAAAACTTGAAATAGCCGAAGAAACATGAAGAAGTGGACCAAAATTTTTGAAAAAATTATCACAAATATACCTTTACGAGTTGTAATTTTGTGCCAAAGAACTGAAAATTTCGTTCACTTCCTTTGAAATTGAAAATTCTTGAAAATCAACCAATAAAATGGCCATATTTTCGAAAGGGAGGGGGTTGGGGGGTCAAAATTTTTTTAGAATGTTTTTACATCAAGGGGCACAACTTAAGGGGGTCAGAGTGAAAATCGGAGCTGGGGCAAAATTCACCCCTAACCCGGCCATACCCTTTGGAAAAAGTCGATTATTTTGGTTTAAAATTTCCTTTTTTTGGTTCTCAAAGGCTCTAAACGCGATGTTATCATTTTGGCATTTTTTTGGTATTCTACACTAGAGAAACACTCAATTCGCCAGCTCTAATTACTTATCACCGTTATTATGGATTTTCTACGTAAATAGCACTCACCTCAAATCTTAAATTTCCTATTGGAGGTTCCGCATAAGGAATGCCATAAAAAGAATAAAACTCACGGCCTCCTCTGCTTTTCTCTACTCCGCTTTTCAAAGTACCTTGTTTTGTTTCGAATATTACTCCGTACGCGAAATTAACGTAAATGGAAAACATTACCGAGTAAAAATCGATTGCTAAAATTTGAAAATTCATTATTACTCGAACAAGTCTGCGAAGTGTAGATGAATTGTACGTCCGGCTTCACTACATTTGATTCGACGTATCGTGATGATCTGATGAAATTGACGAGCATTAGGTTTCAAGCCATCGGCGGTGTGGTTTTTTCGTAATATATTATACTGCCGGTTAAATACAGCTGATTAAGATCAAAAACAAGTTTTTTTTGTCATTGGAAATGAAAATTACATACTTAAAGATTTTGGCATCTTATTGGAAATTTTGAAAAGGAAGGGGATGTGAAGTAATTTCCCTCTATTAAAGTACATCTGGTATAAATGTTTTCGATGGATATCTTTTGGTTCGTAGAATTTGCTTCTGGATTTTTTGTTGAACCGGTTGATTTATTTCCGCATCATATAGACACTGAAACATCAAGATGCTTCACTTGTGGGCACAGACGTGAGGGGATTCGGAAAATAATCACTCATCATCATTAAATTCCCGTTTGATCGCGCTGATCGCTAAACCCTCGAGACACGACTCTATCATAGGAACCCGCTCCGGAGTATCATTTCGTCACTGCGCATGCGTGGGCACTTGGTTTTTTTTTTCTCGTCGCGTTTCTTATCAATGTTTTACCTCACCGGAATTTTTTCCGTAAAATGAAATGCAAATAAGAACTGTAATTGCAGCGTTTTTTATGGATCCGATCAAATTTTGATATTTTTCAGGCTATTATAATGCAATTTGAAATTTAAAAAATTCGAGAAATGCACTTCAGCACCGAAATTTTAGATATGAGATGCTCTTATGGTGTACTTTCAATTTTTTTTTTGTTCGGGCTCAAAATTTTACTATGAGTTGGGATACCTTCTTTGTTAGCAATAAATATAAGCTTATCTAAAATAGACTTTGAATATGCCTGCAGTGTAAACGCTGGTTGGAATTATTCTAACAGCTTCAGTCTCCAGTTAACAAAAAAAAAGTTATTTTTTTCCATCCCACAAATTTTCAAAATGAATTCTCAATACATCTGGTAGTCATAGAGATTTTCAAAGGGTCTAACCGGGTGAGGGGTGAATCTGACCCCAGCCTGATTTTTCAATTTTCAAGACAGAAAAAAAATGAATTTTGAGACTTCGAGTAAAATTAATACGAAAAGAGTATTACTTGGGGTATTTTGACCTGCTAAACACGAATCTGACGTTAATTTCTCCTTTTGGTGATTTCTCTCCATGTAAAACGATTAAAAATTGAAAAATCAGCTAAAATAACAACTTTCTGTAAGGGTTTTCACGATTTTCGGCTTTTGGGCCACCGTAATCGTCAAAACTGAGTACGGGACGTGAATCTACGTTAAAAAACACGTTTTGGGGATATTTTAAGAAAATAATCGCTCTTCGCCTACGTGGTCTTTTTTACAGTTGAAAATTTCAAATGGCCAAAACCTCATGAAGGAGTGCACCAAAATTTTTCAAAAAATTATCTTAAATATACCTCTACGAGATCTAACTTTGTGTCAAAGAACAAAAAATTCCTGGCAGGGTGTCTACCGGTCGCGAAAGTCGCGAAAGTCGCGAAAAAGTCGCGAATTCAGATGGCGGTCGCGAAAGTCGCGAAAAAGTCGCGAAATTGGCCCAAAAGTCGCGAATTTTTCCCAAATTACATTTTTATTAAAATGTCAGCTTTTTGAACACAATTTTCTAAAAATTTTCGCCCTCGCTTCGCTCGGGCTCATAAATTAACATTCAATCGTTTTTAAATAACAAACCTTTCCCCCATTCCAGACAATTGAATATTTTGAAACAAAAAGTGGATTCTTTTAGTAGACTTGATAGCAATCGCGATTGGAAGTTTCAAAAAAATTTTTTTTGAAAAAATGGGAAAAATCGTAGTTATTTTTTTTGATTTCACTACGATTTTTTGAAAATTTAGAGGGAGAAATCATTTGAAAATACATTTCTTTATTGTTGTTGCTATACTGAATTCTCAAAAAAAATTCGCCCTCGCTTCGCTCGGGCCAGATCACATCATTATCTATAACTAAACTTGGAGACGGCGCGATGGGGGAATCGGGGAAGTAATTCCCTCAGCCAATTTCTAGTTGAAAATTTCGAAAATTCGGCGAAATCTTGGAAATTTTATCAAATTAGGTCTTGTGGTGTTTTGTAATGTGTTTACCTACTCTCTAAATCAGAATTTTTCCAGAACTTCGGCCTCGCTTCGCTCGGCCTTATTAAATTTTCCCTTTCATGATTTTAAAATGAACCGAATGCTACAAAAGTGATTTTTTTTCAACCAGTTTTATTACTTGATTTTTTTTTAAAAAGAAATCATTTTCGAAGTTACAAAATCGAATTTTTCAAATGCTTTGGCCTCACTAGGCTCTCGGCCTAATCATATTTTTCTTTCAATAATTTTGAAAAGTAAAATTGACCAATTTTTATGCAAATTTATCAATTTGAAACATTGTTTTATTGCACTTTGAATTTAAAGTCTTCTAAATTTTTCTCTCCTCGCTTCGCTCGGAAATGAAACTACTTAATCCATTTAAGCATGATATTACTTTCCAAGTTTTTGTTACGTTATTTTCTAAAAATTGTGTTATTTTCTCTCCATTATGTTGCTTCACATGTAGCCCTCCCATGTTTTTTCCCCTGAAGTTTAGGTTCAGAATCGGCGGAGTTTATCAGCGACTCCAGCCTGTGAAAAAAATGGGTATTTGCAAGGGAGGGACTAAAAAGTGCTTCAAATTCCCTTTAAAACGAGTATACGCAGGGGGGGGGGTCTTTTGGGCGGTGTAAAAAGTCTGGAAAAAATCGCGAAAAAGGGTCGCGAAAAGTCGCGAATTTCGATTTTTCAAAATTGGTAGACACCCTGATTCACTTCTGTTGGAATTGGAAATTCTTGAAAATCACGCAATGAAATGGTCATAGCTCCGAAAGGGAGAGGAGGTGGGAGTCAAAATTTTCGCCAGAATTTTTTTTACATCATGGGACACCATCTGGGAGTATTTGATCAAAAATCGGAGCTGGGGCCAAATTCACTTCTTATCCGGCCAGACCCTTTAACTGATCAACCAGTGGCGATTTTAGAAAGGAAGATCTAAGGAAGTAAGAAACTGAGCATTTTTCAAAATCTTTCGAATACGAATTTATCAAATGACTAGGTATTCAAAATTTGAATTGGTTCGCTTCTTTTATATTTTTATTACTTTTAAAATTTTCTCATTACTGGGAAAAAAATTTGAAAAACATTGTTGAATTTTTTTTTAAATTATAAAATGTTTTCCAGCTGTAAAATTGTTTCTAATTGAAATTTTCTCAAAATTTTTCCACCTTGGATTCAGAAAAAAAAATCAAAATTATATTCCTTGAAATTTCTTCCACTTCGAAAATTTTTTCAAATGATTTGGAAATTTAACTTTTTCAACTTCATGTTTTTTTAAAAATTTCTTATGAGTACCAACATGATTAGAAAAAAATTTTATGAACAAGAAACTGAAAAATAATTGGAAAAATCAAATCTAAGTTTGAAATGTATTTATTGATGAAAAAATTTAAAAATTAGAAACTGAGTACAATTTTGAAAAAAAAATACGATTGAAGTGATGGAAGAAATCTGGACTCAAAAATTGGAATAAATTCGGATTTAAATCGTTGAAATCTCGTTTACCTATAGTCTGGATCTAGGATAGAATTTCTGGGCACATTTTACTAAAATTGGTACTCGAAAATCGCCTCTGCGATCAACCGACCTCCCTGAACCTTCTTGTCATACCCCTCAATAAATTCAAAATTTCAAAAAGAAATTGAGATAGCGGAAAAAGTCTAGTTGTATCGCCGAGGAATATTTTCACCAAATCTTATACTTTTTTTACGTACGTATTTCATTCATCGCAATCGTCGCGTTGTTATCATCGATGCAAAGTAAACAAATATTATTTTATTTGGAATCGGTTCCTCTTTGATGTGAAGATACGAAGACGCCAAGTACTTAAAATCTGCGGCGCAGGGTCAAACGTTAAGTACACAGAAAGTAAATACACGTGCTCAACGAACGATACTTTACGCAATACAGCAACATACCAGGTATAATACGAAGATATAAGCGTATACCTAGAGGAAAAGAGATAAAGTTACGTTAGATTGGAAATTATTCGTTCAAGGTTTTCCGAAAGATGAACTGTGCTCGCGAATGAACCATTAATGAAGTTTGATTTTCTCAACTCAAGATGTAGGTAATACGATTACGTGTGGTCTTATGCTGCGATATTTTGATGGCTTCGTATCTCGATGAAAAAAATCATACAAATGGAAGAGTGTAAAAGATTTGAAAACAATAGATTAACGTATGTATATACTACGAGTATATCTCGAGTACATATTTTCCAAGTATTATGCGATTTATCGAAACAGTAGAGCTGCAGCAGTCAGTATTATTTTATATCTCGGTCTTTCTAAACCCTCGTAATATAAATTGTAAGAATTGCAAAAAAAAAATAAAAACGAAAGAATCGATTGTCGAATGGAAAACGAGTTTTTGAGCTTTTAGCTTATTCTCGTTTGTATATCTGGTATTTTTTGCATGTCGAGTATTATGCAACGTATAATATTTAAAGAGGGGTAGGAGGTATGTAGAATTGTAGATGTAGTAAGTAGATGTTGTATGACGTATTATCTCGAAGTTGAATACACGATTATATTGGTATACCTAAACCTATACGTTAACTCTTTTTCCATTCTCGTTGTCGTTTTGTTGAAAAGATTTTCAAATCGTTATCCGTTTTCTGGAGTATGACGTTGGAGTGGATTTACATCTGCGTTAAAGTGCTTTTTTTCTATTTTATCTGGTTGTGCACGCCGATTGAGCTTTCAGTTTTACAAGTGTAAATATCGGATGCGGAATCGGGTTTGGTGTTGATAAAATGTATCGAGGTGATCGATGAATAGAGTTGTAGGTTGTGTAGGATGTTTTGGATTGTGATGAATGAATTGAATATGAAATCTGAGAGATGATAGCAGTATCTGTAGTGTTTAGATTACGTAACCTTGGCAATTTTTCAAAGTGGAAGAATTTCCTGAAACTTGAACAATTTTCTGAATTGGGTACTGCATTGAAGAATTTATCAAAAGTTGTGAACATTTTTCTAAAAAATTTTAAAACTTAACATTTTAAAATAAATACTTGAATGATTTTCAAAATTATTAAGATCATTTTTTTCGATTTTTTTCGAAATTGAGGAATGATTTTTCAATGATTGAAAAAATTTTCAAAACTTTGCCGTGTTTTTAAGATATGAAGAAAATCTTATCGTAATTTTTTAAAATCAAGCATTACGTTTCTGACTTGTTTGTGAACTGGAAACTTTTTAATTTTTTTAAATTGTTCAATTTTTGTAAGAGTGCCTGTAGTAAATTCTCCTGAAAATTAGTCATCTTTCTTAAATCTTGAAGATTGATCAATTTTCTCAATAATCAGTCAATTTTCTTAAATCTTGAATTTTGGTCAATATTCTTAAACATTGAAAATTAATCATGGCCAATCTTCTTGAAAACTTGTCAAAGTTTTTCTTAAAATTTAAAAATTTTGTCAAATTTCCTGAATAGAGATTTTAAAAATGGTCAATTTTCTTGGATTTTAAATGGTCAGTTTTCTTGGATCTTAAAAATTATTGGTCAGTTTTTTAAATTCTTGAAAATTGGACAATTTTCTAAATTTTTAAAAATTGGACAATTTTCTAAATTTTTAAAAGTTGGTCAATTTTCTAAATTTTTAAAAATTGGTCAATTTCCTGAATTCTTGAAAATTGTCAATTTTCTAAATTCTTGAAAATTGGTCAATTTCCTGAATTCTTGAAAATTGTCAATTTTCTAAATTCTTGAAAATTGGTAAATTTCCTGAATTCTTGAAAATTGGTCAATTTTCTGAATTCTTAAAAGTCGGCCAATTTTTGAATTTTTTAAAAATTGGTCAATTTTCTAAATTCTTAAAAATTGGTCAATTTCCTGAATTCTTGAAAATTGGTCAATTTTCTAAATTCTTAAAAGTCGGTCAATTTTTGAAATTCTTAAAAATTGGTCAATTCTTTAAATTCTTGAAAATCGGTCAATTTTTCAAGTTCTTAAAAATCGGTTTTGCAATTTTTGAAATTTGATCAATTTCTATTTTTCTCAATTCTTGAAAATTATTTAGTCATTTTTCTTGATCTCTTGAAATTGGTCAATTTTCTTGTATAAAAACTGGAAAAATGGTTCATTTTATCAAAATTTATTCAATATTCTTGAATCATGGATATTGGTCAATTTTCTTGATCCTTGAATATTGACAAATGTTCTTAAATCTTGAAAATTGGTCTTGAACCTTAAAAAGTAGTTAATTGTCTTTGAAATTGGATCAATTTTTTTAACTTGAAAATTTTTTTGAAGAAAAATTAGAAAAAACAGTCAATTTTCTTGGACCTTAAAAATTAGTCAATTTTCTTTGATCTTGAAAATTTGTCAATTTTTTTTGATCTCTTGAAATAATGTTAATTTTCTTGGAAATTGGTCAACTTTTTCTTGAAAATTACTTGAATAAAAATTTTAAAAAATTGACTATTTTCTTAAATATTGAAAATTGACTCGTTTTTTGATCTTGAAAATTTGGTCAGTTTTCATAAAAATTAAAAATGGTCAATTTTTAGAACTTTGGTTACTTTAAAAATTTGACAATTTTCAAAACTTTTGTAATTTTATCGAAATAAAATGGTACGATTTTTTAAAATTAGGATGATTTTTTCTTAATTGACTCTCTACAATTGAAAACCTATTATTCTAAAATCTAGTCCAAAACTTCGACAGTTTTTTAGTAATTGAAATTTTTTTCTGATCTAAGTATAATAATTACCATTTTCTTTTCTTGAAAATTGCACTATAATTTTCCAAAAATCGAGAGTTTTTGTTTACAAATAGAACGATTTTTCAACCCTGATACGATTTTTTCCATACTTGATCTGGAGCATCCTCCAGAGCTTATTTATTATACAGTTATCAATAAATTTCTCGTAGTTTCAAAAATAAAATAGGATGTTTTTTAAAAAATTTCTCAACGTACGGGGACTAGTTTTTAATTTTTGGTTAATATTTTCAAATATTTATGTATTTGGCTAATTTAACCTAAAAATAAATTAATTTTTTACACTTCGACCGCTTTCTAAAAATTGGAGAATGTTTCAAAACTTGAAAATTTATACGATTTTTCTAGACTTGAGAAAATTTTTGAAATTTGAATGATTTTATCAATAAATTTGGTCAATTTTCACAAAAACTTCATAATTATCGAAACTAAAACTATTTTTTAGAAACTGGACGATTTTCCTGGACCTGGAAAGTTTCTAAAATTTGAATACCTTCACAAAATTAGACAATCAACTACAAACCGGACAGTTTTTTATTAAAATTGTTTGACAATCTTTTAAAATTTCGTATTGATTAATTTTTCAAACCATGTAAACAAAAAAAAAACGAAGAAAAAATTAATAAATAAACTAAATGTTGAACATTTCTTAAAATTTTTTTCCAAGATATTCGAAAAGTTTTTCGGTATTTCTCGTAAAATTTAAAAAATATATTAAAGCTAAGAACGAGTAAAATAGGCTGAGGCGAAAATTATCAAATTTATGCATCCCTGGTATATTCGAATTACCCATCAGCTTACAAAAAAATCTCCCTCTGCGTTGATTAGAACACCCAGGGAGCCTCGATTTACTTCAATAAGCTAACTTCTCATTAGTTAAAATATAAAAAAGGTAATTCTACCAAGAAAGAACCATCGAGACACCTTTAATTACATCGTTAGAACGTCGAATATTTCGCAAGACTATACGATACCAAAAAGGTAAAAAAGTTGAAACGCGAAAGGGACGAAGCGTGCGCCTATCTGCTAAAATTTCACTCCCCTCCTCTTCTTCCTCGTAAAAAAATGTTCGACTACGTCGCCTTGAAAATTATCTGATCTTTAATGTTTTCATTTTCAAACTATCTACATAAAAACTCGTTCATCGACGAGTTTTTATAAAAAGTATTACATCTTTTATCGATTATATTCGCGTACAAAACAGGCTCGCAACGTTTCCTCTTCTTGGAACACTCGTCTGAGACTCGAGGAGGGGAAAAAAACTTGCAACAACCGATACCAGCAGCATTTCCACGCAATTATCGTCGAAATTTCCACTTTCGCCAGTATTAAAATTAAACTGCCTGCGCCGTCTTTGGAATCTCATCGTTATAATCTTCGACGTCGCACCGCTCTCCGTTCCTTTGCCTAAACTCGTAGAAAAACTTTTCGACCCTTGAAAGAACAAAAATTGCTAAGCTTTATGTATTACTCGAGACGAGACGGTCGTTTCTCATTGGCGATGGTGATGGTGCTAGCAGCTGCGGCAGCGGTGGTCGCGTTATATGTAATGAATACCAAATCAAGCCGAAAATCCGTTGAATAATTTAGGTTTTTATTTCGCTTAACGGCGGTTTTTTTCATGGTACAATCTCTTTTTTTTACAGCTCGAAATGAACCGAACAATTTCATATTGAAGTGTTGAAAAATTCCTTGATGAATTGAAAAAAAAAATAATGAAAGTAGAAACCGAAGAATATTTTTGAAATTCGAATCGAATTGTTTTGTGTAATTTTTAGAATTTGAAAATTCTGGAAATTCGTTTCGAGAATGAAATGTGTTTTTTGAAGAGAAAAAGTTGAAATTATAAGATCATGACGTAATGTTTTAGTAACCCTCGAGATGGTTATTTATATATTAGGTGGAAAAGTACCAATTATTCAAATAGGTATTGGTTCGAAAGTTCAGTTGGGAAAAAGCACAGCTCAGGGCCGAATTTAAAAATTCATTTGAAATTGGTCTCGAGGCGAATTTATAAATTAGACTGGAACTTTGACCAATTTTCAGAGCTACTTGGAACGTAGGTTAATAGATAATCCGTACCTATGACGTGCCAAGCCAACGGCTTCAATACTATTTAATCAAAACGTCAACTGAATTTGCATCCATGAACTCATCAACTAGAAATACCACGTCGTTTGTATCAAGTTGCCTGCGTTTGTTTCGCTTTACCTATTTATATCTCCCAACCCCAGGACAATTTCCGTTGGGAAGCCGCTGCAACTTCGATGACGCAGGTTTTCCGATTGCTTCGGGGAGGCTTAAACTTGAACCCTTTTTCCCCTCTGTTCTGTTTTTGAGAAAATAGATGTTTGTATTTGATATGGGAAGTAGGTTAGGTTTTCAAATTGATGTTGAATGAGGAGATATTTCAAAAAGAAAAAAAATCGAAAATTTTCATAAAAATTAGAACGATGATGTTGGATTAATTTTGATCTGATTTTAAAATGAGGAGATGCTTTTGAGCTGATATTATTATTTTAGGTAAAAATGTAATTAAAATTTTAACTAGAGGCTCGAAAAATTGGTTAAATGAATTTGGACTCCATATTTTATTGGAATCTTCTCATGAAGTTTAAGATCAGTATTTCAGAAAAAATTCATGAATTCAAAATTGTAGAAAATCTAAATTGGACTAATTTTAAACGATGAAATCTAAAATTGATGTTAGTAAATAAAATTGGTATCAATTGAAATTTTTCATTTTTTTTTTTTTTTTTTGAATAAAAAGTCGGAAAAGGAAAATATTTTTATTGATGAATCTTTGATTTTTTAGTAATACCTCAGACATGAAGAAAATCTCAATTTTTTTAAAGAATTTTTTTTTGATTTTTTAATTTCTTTCTATATTGTTGAAATTCAGAGATTCAGTACAAGATTTTCAAAAAATTGAAGGTCCTCGTCGTGAGAATGGGACTACTTTAGCCTTGGTGGGCCCTTATAAGCTCCCAAAATGAACTCGAGCTGGAAAGACGAAAGACCCTCTCCCCTCCCTTCTTTATACAGGTCTGATTTGATAAGTAGTGAATGAAACAAATATACCTATTGTGAATAAATTTTACCTACTATGTCCCAATCAATCCAAAACCATGATTATCATTGTTTTGGATTGATTGGGACACTTTTTTTTCCCCAATTTTTTTTCGGACAGAAGGTCAGTTTTTTCCTGGAAGGTCACATATTATGAAAAAAATTATTTTATGTTTTTTTTTTTGGTGCCGGAATATTGCAGATGAAAAATAAAGTTACTTACAAGAGATAAATTTCAATTTTTTGTTGAAAAATCTCATCAAAATTGGGTCAAAAGTTGAAGGTTCAATATTTTCAATTTTTTTTCAATAAACATATGTACTTACTACGTATTACCATTAAAATAAATAGGTATTTTGTGTAAATATTTTGCAATTTTTTACAATTTTCGTGTGTCGATTTTTTTTTAATAATCTATGAACATTGAACACTGAAGTGGGTCGAAAAAACAATGTTTTTGATTTTCAAAAACAAACCCTCGCAGTTTTAAAAATGGGCAAAAATAAAAATTTTTGAAAATTTAAAAAAAATAAAAAATTTTAAAATTTTAAAAAAACTAAAATTTTGAAAATTTTTTAAAAAAAAATTAAAATTAAAAAAATTAAAAATTTGAAAAATTTAAAAAAATTAAAAATTTGGAAAATTTTAAAAAAATTAAAAAATTTGGAAAATTTAAAAAAATTAAAAATTTTCAAAAAAATTAAAAATTTGAAAAAATTTGAAAAAATTTAAAAAAATTTAAAAAAATTAAAAATTTAAAAAATTTGGAAAAAATTAGAAATTTTAAAATTTTCTTTATAAGTAAGTGAAGAAATAGCAGAAATTTAAAAAAGCTATAAAACGATCTTTTCAAAAAAAAATCTGCTTTTTGATTTGAATATAGTCACTAAAAAATCTCTAAAACTACCTAATTTAAATAAATTTCCAAGTTTTCTAAAATTTTTGAAAAAATATTGAATTTTTGTCAATTTTTGATAACTTTAATGCTAATGTGCGACGTGCGTTCGAAAGACATGTCATGAATCGATTTTCAATTTTCATTTTATTCTTCAAATCTCATCAGCCAACAACTTTTGCCGGGGGGGGGGGTATGTTTTTGAAAATCGAAAATATTGTTTTTTCGGCCCACCCTAATCAACATCTATCTTTCCCCAATCTAAATGTAGCTTTCTAAAATTCTAGAATTACTAAAAACAGAAAGGACTCATCCAAAATTAATTTTTACAAATTTTTCTCCCAAATTTTAAAAACATTTTTCCATTCTTAATCATTTAAGAGTATTTTGAATTTGAAATAGTTAATTATCTGCTTGGTTCTTCATTTTGCTTATTTTAATCAAATCAATCTAACCACCTGTTTTCCCTTCTCTGTTACAGATCCGGTGCTAAAAGAGAAAATCCTCGCTTACCTGGCGTCCAGCTCGAACAACGCGGAAAACGACCCGATCATCGGAGCAATGGGCGAAGCCTCGTTGGCCAACGGAAACGGCATGCTGTGCAACCGGCCTCCATCTCGAGGACGTAAAAAAGACGTAGGCCAATCGTATTCAGCCCCTTTGGCCGATATCACCGGCAGTCGTCGATACGAAAACGAACCAGTCAGCGTGAGCAGTTCAGCATCCCAGCCCATGTTCGAGGCCTACGTAATGACCGGCGAACGAGTCCTAAAGCTGACCAAAAACACCTCGCTGATGCCGAAAAGTCAAAAAAAGATAGACAGTTTGAAAAGCCACACCAGAAAAAACAACGTATTAGGCCAGAATAACCATAAAGTCAAATCGACTCCCTCTAGTCCGGTCGAATCGTCTTATAATTCATCAGACACGAAATCCTCGTCGGCTAACACCTCTCCAGCGTCGCTCTCGTCACTGCAGTCCGATTCCAGAGGCGTGGGCACCATTTCGAAATCAGACGACGATATCCATTACAGCAAAGAACCCTCGGTGTCGACGAATTCGGTCCAAGTGGACGACGACGAGCTCACGTCGTCGCTCCGCACCTTACTCGATACCGGCTCGGATGGCGGCGGCGGGCCGGACGGCGACGCCGGTACGAAATCGGACGACAAACGGATGCTGTGGACACACAATAAGCCCAAAAATGCCACCACCGAAGCTTCGTCGTCGACCATCGGCTCGTCCGAAAACGGATCTTCGCAGCATTCCATCTCACCGCCATCGCCGACTTCGGTATCGTCTTCGGTTATGTCGTCAATGTCGTCGTCGACAGATCGCAAACGTCACCCTGTCGTCAATTCCAATAATAATAGCATCGATTTAAGCCAACTGGAAGCCTTGTCCAATATATCTAGTCCCGATTACCAAGAGGAGACGTCCGATATGTTGAATTCGCACGATATTGGTATGGAAGTTACCGATCCTAGTGATAGCGATTCTACCTTGCTGGTCAGCGAGCCGAAAATACGCAAGTTGAATAAATGCGTAGGAAATGATGGGCCTGATCCAGTCGGTGGCATGTGTTCGAAATATTTGACCAATGAGAAAAATCATCGGGTTGTTGTACAGGTACGTGATTGGGTAGTTGTTTTTGATGGGTTTTTTTGGTGTTTTTATTTTATTGGTTCGAGGTGTTTACTGTTTAGTTTTAGTTGATTTCTTTTCTTTTCTTTCTTTTCTGAAAATATAAATTTGAAGAGCCTTTAGACCCGGAATGGGGTAGGTTTTTGCCAAATTTTGGTCAAAAAGGCTCAAAATGATTATTTATACTGTGTGTGCTGTGAATTTCTAGTAGGATTTGATGAAATTTGAAATGAACTAGTGTATGACTGGTTGCGATATTTGCCTTGAAAAAGTCGTAAGTTTTGTTTCACTTCTTCACCAATTTGTATTGATTATTGTGCGATTAAGGAAGGGGCGAGGGGCAGCTGTAGTAGGAAAATAATTTTTTCAATTTTTTGGCAGGAAAATTGGGATTAAATCGGAAAATTTTTAGAAATTATTCTTTTTTAAAAATATTGATTCTGGTATTTAAAAAAAAAAAAAAAACTTGAAAAAATTGTTTTCATCAGTTTGGAGGTTTGTAGTGTTTTGATTTTGATCCTCTTTTCTCCAATATAATTTTTCCTTTCTTTCTTGGTCTTCTCAATGATTTCAAAGTATCGCTGTCTCAACACTCGCGATTAGAAGCGAATCTACCTAAAATTTAATTCGAATATGAGTCCCCGAATATTGTTTTTTGAGGGAAGGGGGGATATTCGAATATATTTTGCGTTTTGTTGATTCGAATCTGATTTTAAATCTGCGAGTGGATTTTTGTTTTTGAATTCAATCCACGAATCTTCAATCATATTTTTTTTGAAAAAGTTGAAAAAATTCTTACATTGCCTAACCCAATTTTAGGGCAATGTAAACCAACCCACGAATATAAATTTTCTGTTTAGGAGGACGCTTTACGGCCAAGAGGTTATTTTTCCTCCTCTTTGCCTTGATGGGCTCACACAGATCTCCTCTCCCCCCTCCACAAATGAAAAAACAGCAAAGAAACAAATCCGGATGAATCTTTTTAAACTATTCGAATTCATTTCACGTATCTGTAATGTTTTTTGAATTTGTATCAATTTTTTCAAACCCAAAAAGTGATACGAATTCTTTCCAATCTTGTTCCATATAATGAAAATTGGCTCAAAATGTGACGATAATTTTGGAAAATTTGTATTGAAAATTCATTACGAAAAAAAATTAACTGAATTAAAAAGAGTAAAAAAAATTATTTAAGTAAACGGATTTTAAGTCCTCTCTCTCACCCTGCTCACCCCCAAAAACTGATTTTCAAACATGATTTTGAACAGTTTTCCGAAGTTTTCGTCTATTTTTATATTTTTTTCAAGCAAACTTTAAAATTTTTACTGACTCCTCCTTCACTTTAAATGAAGGTTTTTAAATCACTTTGAATTTTTTCAAATGAGTTTTTGTAAGTTCGACGATTTTCATATATTTTTTTTAGAAAATTTCAAAGTTTTAAATTAATTTTTGTATGACTTTAATTTTTTTTAAAATTTCCATACGATTTCCACTACAACTTCTATAATTTTAGGAAGAAATTTTGAAAAATCTGATTCTGTTTTTGTAAAATTTTACACACATTTTTATTTTATTGAAAATCTTTTTCTGCAAATTTTTCGTACCATTTTCTGCAATTTTTGTAGAACTGAAAAGATTTTTCACGTTTTTTTTTTACTATACTTTTTGATGAATTACAATTCCTTTTTTCTGAATTTGCTATAATTTTTTGAAAAAATTTTTACAGAGGTACTCAACAAGTTTTATGATTTGCTTTCGCGGAATTTATAAAATCTTTTGGAATAAGTATTTTACATTTTTCTTCAAAAAAAGGGCAACTACTTTCACAATTTTTCAGTAATGTAGATATTTTACCCAACATATTTAGGTTTTTTACCAGTTTTGTAAATTTTTGACAATTTTCTTGAAATTTTTTGAAGATTTTCTTGAAATTTTTGACAATTTTTCAGATTTGGAGAGGATTTTTATGATTTTATGAACCTGTCAAAAAAAAATTTATGTTCATGATTTTTTTAAAATTTTAATCATGGCCACGGTTCCAAAATAAATTTACAACGTTTTTGAAGAAATTCAATGGACAATTTTCATTTTGAGTGAAATTCGCAGTTTTTTTTTGCAAATTATTTCTATGGAATAGATAGTTTGGCTTTTATGAAATGTTTGAGAATTATTACGATTTTAATTTTACAAATTCCGATGGAATTCCGAATGCTTCTCACAAAATATTTGACAGTTATCACATTTTTTGAATCATTGTTGCCAATTTTGAAACAATGGGGCTGAAGGTGGTGTTTTTTGAAATGTTTTTACAAAAGTCTCCTGATTTCAACTAATTTTGGGTCTCTTCAATTACTTTTATGAAGTTACCCAACATCCTTCAATTTTCAATGTATTTTTGAATATTTTTCTGATTCTTTTTTGTTTATTTTTTTCTCGCGAAATTTTTGTTTTTCAATTTTTTTGGACTCGGTTTTCTGTTTTACTTTTTTAAAAAAAATTGGAGGTACCAGATTTTTCTATTTTTTCAAAATGATGTCATAATTTTTCATTTTTTTGGAACATTTTGCATAATTTTTATGGTATTTCAACAATTTTTACAATTTTATTATGATTTTTGTCATATTTTGAGGAAGTGTGATTCCAAGATTTATGAGGTCTCAAAATTTAATCGATTTGGTCGGCATTTTCTTTAAATAGGGTTATTTTTTCTCAGAATATGAATTTAAAAAAAAAAAAAACAGTACCTTGAGATCTTATTTTTGTTTTATGAAAAGAAATCATTTGCTTCTCCATGAACCGCGGTCTAAAAAATTTAAGTTTGAGGAAAAACTAAATTCTCGGCCATTTTGGAATCTCAAAATTTTTAAATTTTCAATTCAAGGAGATTAATTGAAAAGGGGAATTTGATTTTGAAATATTGCAAAAAAAAAGTTTCAAATCAGTTGTATTCTCGCCGAATCAGAATTTTGCCTTGAGACAAAAAATTGCATTGAGATAAAAAAAATTGAAAAAATGACCATTTACGAAAAGCAGAAATTTCTCGATTTTTATCCCCTTCCTTCTTTTCAGCACGAATGCAAGGTGTCCACTTTGGCCAGCAAATGACAAACATTTTGATAATTGTGCTAGGAAAAGCTTGAATTTTCAACATTTTGCTGAAGTATTTTTAATTTTTTAATCAAAAGGTTGAAAAAAACGGTTTTTTGGGTGCATTTAAAGCTAAAAAATTAATGAGAGAATGGCCAGAAAAATAATGAAAATTTCAATTTCTCGGATCCAGTAGACTCCTTGTGCTATAAATCTCGTTTTTCCCGTTTTAAAAATCCTTGAATTATGTAAATTTCACGAAATAGATATCTCGAATCCAAATCAAACTGTTCGTGATTTAGATTTTACCACTCGAACGTCTTCAGTATCTAAATTTCTTTCCGGGATTGTAAAAAATATGCAAATAAACGTACACGGATGTAATTTATATTGCAGAATCATCAGGTTGCTGGCGGTCGGAAATTTATAGCGCAACCAGTATGTAATGGCATGATAATAGAGTCGTTTCTATACGAATCGAAACTGTCGACAAAACATGAGCAAGGGTTAGCTCGTAAAAATGTGACAAATTTGCAGAAATGGTCTCGGAAACGAGAAAATTTTTCAGCGTCGCGTGTAAAATTCGTATAACTGTAACTCGATTCGTTTTTTTCTTTTTTTTTTTTCTTGCTCTCAACTTTGATACGGATGGATATAGAGTACATTTAATGAATTGTGACGGGTTCGCTGCGAGCTCTTGCACGAGATGTCGACAAATTCGCGCGTACAAGGGTAAATTGGAAAAGATGTGGTACTTGGATGGGAAACTTGAGAAGGGCGGTGGACGAAAGAGGGCGTCTTTTAGATGCAAATTTATAGCTTCGAGTCGGCTTTATCGGCGGTTTAAAATGTTATTATGGTAGAAAGTTCGACGCGCCGTTAAAAACATTCGAAATTTTATCGCGTGTTGGCTTTTTATATCGAAACGAAAAAGAAGGTAGGGGGTTTAATCGAGAAGTAAACGGGTAAACTACGTGTATCCAGACTTCGGTGCATTTGCTACGGCTTGATGAAGATGTAAGGGGATGCGAGAATATCGAATTTAACGTGGTCTCGGTGCCGATTGATTGGCGAAAACGACGATGGAATTTAAACGCGATAGAACTCGAGGGAATTAAGGTGGAATATTTTCAGCATCTTTTTCCCCCGTGTCCGAAATACCAGACGAACAAATGATGGTTGTGTTTTGGCCATTGCTAGGTGCGTTTTCGGACGGTTCGATTGGATTTTGATGTTTTTTTAGTGATATTTTTATCCAGAGGTGTAATGTGGAGAATTATTGTTTTTGAGATGAAATTTATTGGCGGAGATTTTTTCTAATTTCGGAAGACTTGAGGAGTTAGTTTTTTGTATTTTTGATTGCTTCGGGTGCTGAAGGCGAAAATACTGCGAACGATCGAATTACGAGATTTTTGGATTCTTTGATAAAGATGGAATATCGCGTGGAGAATTTTTTTCGTGCTTTCGCGCGGAATTTTAAAAGACGAAGGAGAGAAATGGAAAATGGTGGGAAATTTAGTCATAAAAGGAAAAAAATGGAAAATTTATTTTAAAAAACGTGCGGAAATGTTTGAAAAAAATGAAGATGAAGAAAATTTAACCAAATGTTGAAAAATATGATTTAAAATGCATATTCTTGCCGTAACATTTTTGTTTACTCGAAAAAAATTGACCCTCGTTTCACTTGAACTAAACTTTTTCTCCATCCTGTAATTTTTTTCAATGTGTGCTTAATTTATCTGTATCAAAACAGCGAAATTATGGCCATTTTTTTGGTTTTAATGAATAAAAGGTAAAATAATGTGATAATTTTTGGATATGATATGAGAAATGATTGGAAATTTTGTGATGATTCGTGGGAAGAACCGAAGTTTTGATACAATATTTGATCTCTGCTGATTGACGTCTTAACGTTTTTTCCAAGTCCAAATCCAAAAATTCCATTTCTTTTTCAAGGTAAAATATTTCTAATCTGGAATATTTTTTTCAACGATTATTTTAAAAGTTTTCTCAGCCCAGAAATCCTCTCCCCCCCTCCAAAAAAAGATAGAAAAATTCACCTGGAAATAATTTTGAAAAAATTTCAAAAGTTGAAAATATTTTTTGTAAAAAAAATATTACTTTTGAATGAAAAAAACTCATAAGAAAAATTTTGAGATGTGTAAAAAACTTTCGAGAAATAAATTTGAAGTTTTGAACTTGGAAAAAATTTTGAAAATATTGGCAGTCGAAATAAAAAAGCTACGTCCAAAATTTTAGGTGCTTGGAAGTTCATTTCTCGAATCATGAGTACCTAAATTTTTGAAATTTCAAAATTACCTCGTCGACTTGTAAAATATGAAAATGTGATCCAATCAACGAAAAAAATCTGAAATTTCGTAAAACCCTACTGTCGACTTGTAAATCGATTAGAATCATTTGAGAAGTTTTAAGATCTTCAGAAAATTTTAAGGTTCTTCAATATTCAAGAAAAGCCCATAAAAATGGTCTATGAACTTTGGGCACTTGAAATTGCAGATTACTAAAATCGGTGACCAGTTTGATCTATTACATAAATACAATTTTCCAGAGTCACAAAAATTGAAAGTTGGGATGTGATATTTAAAAAACCAGGCCAACCTGATGACTAACAAGAATTCTGACGGATCTCAAACCAAATTTTCACCTTTTTTTTAGTCAAAATCGCTGAAAAGTTGGTAAAAATTGAATGGGAAGATTTTTCTGTTGTTCACTAAGCATCAAAAATTTAAAAAATAGTGGTCACTTTCTGGTCAATATTTTCATTATTAGGTTACTTTTTTAGTCTTTTTTTTTTTTTTTTTTTTTTTTTTCATTCATTTCCAGAGTCAATAAGTTAAGTCACTTTTTTCAGTATTTTAGTCATTTTATTTTGAAAATAGATGATTTTCCATTGATCTTTCAGACAAATCATTAATTTCTTAATGAATTCCCAATTTGTCAGAAAAAATCGATAATTTTGACTGAAAGATCTGCAAAAAAAAAAAATGTATGAAATGTGACCCCTCTTTCATATTTTTCTCCTGGAATTCTGAGCCTCACACTTGATTTCTGGGTTGCTTATTTTCAAGCTATAGTTTGGTTGTGATTTTGTCGAAATTCAAGTAAAAATCGAAATGACTTGTATTTTCTGGGCTAAAACAATGAATTACAATTGAAAAAATTACTTTTTTGGTTACTTTTCAGACTATCAGAAATTCCCGAAGTTAATTTTTTTCAAATTTTGGCTGGAATGTCTGAATTTTCTAAAATTCGAAACATCAGCTCAAATCTATATTTTTGGCAGAAAATTATTCTGGGTAAAATTGCAAAAAAAAAAAATGTTCTCGAGGTAAAAAGTTAAAATTTGGTTTAGACGCTTTTTTTTAGACCTCTCAATCGATTGGAGGTGGTTTTGAGGCGTCTTAAAGCTTTCAGAAAATTTGAAAATTTTCAGCCTCGAGGATAAACCTTTGAAATTTTTTAGACAAATGTTTTTCACTAATTCGAAGGCGTAGGTATAATTCGAATATGGAAATCATTTTTGATTTGATTCTCTTCCCCTTTCTCTAACTGAATATAAAGTACGATTTTTGAGGGGAAGGGGTCGGTTAGAGCACGGGAAAGGGGACCAAATCAAAAAGTAAGTCCATATTTGATATTCGAAACATACACCCTCAGATTAGTGAAAATCGGCAGGTATGCCATGCTATTTTCATTTTCTTACCTATCTTTTCCCTAAATTGGGGAGCTAGAGGGGTACTGAAGGGTCAAATCTCAAAAATAACCAACTTTTTGAACTGAGTGCTCTCAAAAACCTAACAAACGATAGGTCACACGTTATTTTTCATTTTTTTGAATTTTGGTCGAAGTTGTGGGCTCCTGTACCCCTCAGGGATGTAGAAATCCAACTTTGAAAATTTATTGGTCAAAAAAAAGGGTGAAAAGGATTCATTTTTGGTTTATAAGGGCTTTTTGTTGGTGCTAGAAAATTCCAAAATTTTCTGAAGGCTCTAAAATATCTCGGAACCATATCGAATCGATTTGAGAGGTCAAAAATAGAGTATTTACGAAGTGTTCAGCTTTTTTAGTTCAATTGATAAAGGCTCTGGTGTGGTAAGGGGGTCAATTAGCCCTTGGTCGAACTTTGGCTAAATTCTTATGCCATTCGATTTGGCATAGTAAAAGATGATTTTAGAGCGCATGAGCGAATTTTTATCTCACCCCTGGGGGGCTGAGGGGCCAAAATACACGGTTTTCAAGCCGAAAACTCTTAAAAATTCTATCTCCTCGAGTTTTCAACCGATTTTTTCCAAACTTGGCACAAAGGTAGTGGTACTAGAGGGGAATACCCTGAAATTTTTTCAGATTTTTCCGACCACTCCAATGACCTTGAATTCGACTTTGAAAATTTCAAATCGCCCTGGGAGCACCGTTTTGCCGCGGGGTATAAAGAAAAAATTTTTTTCATGTTTCCCACTCCATTTTACACCACTCAGAATTTTTTCAGATTTTTTCGATTGGTGGTTTACATGTGGCGTCCGAAAAACTGATAAACCGGTCGTTTTATTACTTTAAAATTATGCCTTTCCCATCAATTTCGTATTTTTAATTTTTTTATAACTAAAAATACAATCATTCTCGCTTTTTATTAAATTTTGATCAAGATTCACCCATTTCCCATGACTACGACATTTTGAACAAAGGGTATCCCCGGATATAATAGGCGAATCGGCCCAAGAGCTACTTTTTGAAACTAACCAGCAGACATTATTAAGGACCCCAAAAAATGATTTTAGAAAATTTTTTCCACTTCCTAACTCACCCTACCCCCTTACTCCCACCCCCAAAAGAGCGACTTTACGTCAAACAATCGTAGCTCGGACCCTAATGAACCACAAATTCCGACATTTCTGTGGTGTAAGTACATATATATAAGGAGTGGTGACCAATTTTGAGAATTTTTCCATATTTTTTTGCGATGCATTCTATTCTAAAAAACCACCTTAAAAACTTTGAATTGCTCAGAGGGTCTGGCCGGATAAGAGGTGATTTTGGCCATGGGTTGGATTTTCGCTTTAACCTTCCCAAAGGGTACCCTCTGATGTAAAAAAATCTGAAAAATTTTCAACCTCCCCCCCCCCTTCTATTTCTGAGTTATGGCCATTTTATTGCTAGATTTTCAACGATTTTTAATTTCAACTGTTGTGAAGGAAATTTTCTGTTCTTTGGCACTAAGTCACGTCTCGTAAAGACGTATTTATGATATTTTTTTCAAAAATGTTGGTACATTACATATCTTCATGCTTTTTCGGCTACCTATATGAAGTTTTCAATCATTGCAAAAAAAAAAACACCATATAAGCATATATAAGTGAAGAATAACCAATTTGTGAATAGTATCCCACAAATGTGTATTTCAACGTAGATTCACGTCACGTATTCAGTTTTGGCGATTTCGAAGCCGCAAGGGTCAAGAATCACAAAATACCTACTACATGTACATATATAAAAATGTTTTTAGCTGATTATTTCACATTTTTCAGCATTTCGTGCAGAAAGAAATGATTACAACGTCGAATTTGTGTTTAGCTGTCCAAAATACCTAGATAAACTCCCTTTTCGCGATCGTTTCACTTGAAATCTCGAAATTCGCTATTTCTGTCATAAAAAATCAGTGAAAATGGATTTCTGAGAATTTTTCAGTTTTTCTTTGCAATGCATTCTATCCCAAAACCCACCCTAAAACATTGAAATTGATCCAATTCCAAAACTAAAAGATATAAATTCTTTCTTTTTGATACAACCCCACCTTGTGACCTTGATAGGTACAATAATTTGAATTTTATTTTTCAATTTAAAATTTTAATTTTCCAGCCCATGACAAAAAATGAACTGTAGTACAAGAGCAAAATGTTAAGATGAAATGAAAAAAAAAACTTTCTTTCATAATTTGTAGGTACGAGACATAGGTATAGGTAACTTTGTGCCAAAGAATAGAAAATTTCCTTCACAACAGTTGAAATTAAAAATCGTTGAAAATCTAGCAATAAAATGGCCATAACTCAGAAATAGAAGGGGGGGGGAGGTTGAAAATTTTTCAGATTTTTTTACATCAGAGGGTACCCTTTGGGAAGGTTAAAGCGAAAATCCAACCCATGGCCAAAATCACCTCTTATCCGGCCAGACCCTCTGAGCAATTCAAAGTTTTTAAGGTGGTTTTTTAGAATAGAATGCATCGCAAAAAAATCTGGAAAAATTCTCAAAAATTGGTCACCACTCCTTATATATATGTACTTACACCACATAAATTTCGGAATTTTTGGTTCATTAGGTTCCGAGATACGATTTTTTGACGAAAATTCGCTATTTTGGGGGTGGGGGTAAGGGGGTAGGGTGAGTTAGGAAGTGGAAAAAATTTTCTAAAATCATTTTTTGGGGTCCTTAATAATGTCTGCTGGTTAGTTTCAAAAAGTAGCTCTTGGGCCGATTCGCCTATTATATCCGGGGATACCCTTTGTTCAAAATGTCGTAGTCATGGGAAATGGGTGAATATTGATCAAAATTTAATAAAAAGCGAGCATGAATGTATTTTTAGTGAGAAAAAAATGAAAAATACGAAATTGATGGGAAAGGCATAATTTTAAAGTAATAAAACGACCGGTTTATCAGTTTTTCGGACGCCACATGTAAACCACCAATCGAAAAAATCTGAAAAAATTCTGAGTGGTGTAAAATGGAGTGGGAAACATGAAAAAAATTTTTTCTTTATACCCCGCGGCAAAACGGTGCTCCCAGGGCGATTTGAAATTTTCAAAGTCGAATTCAAGGTCATTGGAGTGGTCGGAAAAATCTGAAAAAATTTCAGGGTATTCCCCTCTAGTACCACTACCTTTGTGCCAAGTTTGGAAAAAATCGGTTGAAAACTCGAGGAGATAGAATTTTTAAGAGTTTTCGGCTTGAAAACCGTGTATTTTGACCCCCCAGCCCCCCAGGGGTGAAATAAAAATTCGCTCATGAGCTCTAAAATCATCTTTTACCATGCCAAATCGAATGGCATAAGAATTTGGTCAAAGTTCGACCAAGGGCTAATTGACCCCCTTACCACACCAGAGCCTTTTTCATATTTTGAAGGACGATCGGAGTAATTTTGAATTTTCAGAGACCCCCCAATATTCGAGAAATTACGATTCACTTGAGCACCTGAAATATTGGACTTTTTTTCCATAATTTACCTACTTTCGATATTTTTTTCTTTTGGTCCAAATTTTTTTTTTGCAAATTGAGAAATGTTCTTTGTTGGGAAAAAATTTTTGTTATCAGAATCGAGAAAGTAATCGATTCGGACGTTCGCAACATTTTCGGTTTTGATACCTGAACTGTCTTCACGTAAATTTAGTCATCAGTATTTTTCGTGCTGTGGTGAAATAATTGAATGAACTCTGGAGTGACCTATGGAAGTGAAGGGAAAGATGAACGAACATTTCGAAGGAAAGAAAAAAGAATTCAAGGCCAACGAATGAATTTTCCGTCTTTTTCGCGTTAAAAATCGATGATTATTTTCGAAAATAACAACGACCGAAAGAAAAAATTAAAATATCGACTCGGTACTTTTTCAAGCTTCCATCGAAGAAAATTTCTCCTAGATTTATTCGTCCGATTACATGGTCCGTTTTTTGAAATACATATTTTTCGTATTGTTTTCTTCTCCCAAGTGGTGGGGGAATTACTCCGGGAACGGTTCGAAATAACAATACGAACTACGAGCTTTTCCATTCATTAGGCACTTAATAAACAGAGCCATCAGGAAACTCGACGGTGATCGGGGAGGAGCGAAGGGCAGATTGAAACTCTCGTCGAGTTATCGTCAATTTGCTCGTCGGACACGGACGTGCGAATAGACAATAGAGGTAAAATTTTCGAGAGGAAAGCGCCTCGGAAGGGTGAAGGGCGAAGACGTGAAATTGGAAAATTGGCCTGGCGAAAAGGGAAAGCGTGTTTGAAAAGGATGAAAATTCACCTTTCGCGTATAAATACCTATCGCAGCAACCACTCCGGCGTATGCTTTCAACTTTGCTCTCGCTTTTAGAGTAATTACGAAAGCTATAAGGCGGAAAAGGTGTACGGAGACGATTGAATTGTTTGTACCTACGTTATTTCTTCTATTTCTTTTCTTTTCTTTCTTTCTTCCTTCTGCACTTTTTTCACCATCACGGATATTGTTGTTGTTGGCGGCAGGTTAAAGGGGCTCCGGAAAGAGAAAGGACGCATAATTTCTATAATATGAACTACGTTGTTAACGAAAACAATAATAACACCTTTAACAACGTTTCCAAATTAAGACATTACAATAGTTTAAAAGAAGAAGACGACGAAGACGAAAATAACCTTGATCCTAAAAGGGTAGGATACGAAGTAAGAATATACTCACCTAGTTCATTTATACAGTTTACACTCACATCTTCTTCTCTATCTGCTAATTTTTTTTCAAAATGTCGAATTTAAAAGCACGCAGGGTCTTTGTGTGATTTTTTTTTGAAAAATTTATGGAAATTTAAGATGAAAAAATTCATGGCAGAATTTAATTTGGTAATTTTGTTTTTGATTTGTTTTCGTAGGCTTTGGCCGAATGCGATGATGAATTGTTGGCGTTGACCGAAGGTGCTTTCAATTTGGCCAAATCGGTGTCGCCGTCGCATAGCGGATCGTCCGAAGAGGAATCCGGATCCGATGTGGAGTCGCTGCATAGTTTCCATTATTCGCCGAAAGCCGTCGATTACCCGTCGGCTCAGCGATTAGCTAAACGACTGTTTGGATTGGAAGGGTTTAGGAAGAGCGACGTGTCGAGGCATTTGAGTAAAGAGTAAGTAGATCCTGAAAAGTTGCGTAAAAATTGAAGGTGGAAGAAAGTTTGATTGGGATGATTTTTTGGAGTGAAATTTTGAAACAATTGGCCGTTTTTTGAAAAGTTTCAAGTTTTTAAATTTTCTGGGCGAGGGACAAGAAATCAGAATACCTATTATGAATTTGTTGATGAGTTCAAAAATATTGTCAAATTTTTTGTAGGTTTTTCAATATTTTTAAAAATATTGTTTAGAAATTTTGGAAAAATTTTCAAAGTATCGAAAGTGTAGATATTTTTGAAAATTAAAGCGCAAATTTCTACTCTTATTTTGGCTCATTTTTTAATTTCGAGAGTGGCCAAAGGTCTCATAGGTATCTCTCTCATTTATAAATCAGTATAAAATATCTAAAATAACCGGAAAACAGTTTAGAATTGCAATGTATGTAGTACATAGGTACGGTAATTGATCAAAAAAAAAATTCCACTGAAGGAAAACAGTAAAAAAACTGATAGAAAATCAGTGAAATTTCACTGAAAAGTCACTAAAATAATCTGGAATTCTCAGAAAAATCAGTGAAATTTTTGAGAAATCTGCTGAAAATTAACAGAAAATCGCTTGAGAATTTTGCTGGTTTTATCTTTGCTACTTTTCCGGAGACTTTTCATTGATTCGAAATAAGAAAATGCCCCCCCCCCTCCAACAATACAGTCCAGATTTGAGCAAGTTTGACTTTTGGCCATTCTCAAAACAGGAAAATGATTCGAAGAACAGAAATTAGGGGCATTTTTAATTATTTTTTCGTGATGATGACGAAAAGTAATCTGTTTTCATAAAAAAAATTCTATGTGCGATATTTAGTGATGAAATTTTCATCATAGATGACCGAAAGAAAAAGGTTTCCAACAAAGTGCTAGATTATACTCATTTCAAGCTTTTTTTGAGGCCTCCATGGCTCCAAAAAAAAATTATTGTCATTACTTTTGTAACCCTACTCGTGATTTTCAAAGAAAGTTTGATTTTTTTGTAAAATTTTTTTTAAAATCTGTTTTTTTAAAGAAAATTAAAGAAAATTTTGATTTTTTTCTGATCAATCATTTTAGAAAATTTACTAAACAATTCAAATATTTCTCAGATTACCTATTGGAAGGATTTTTTTTTGAAGTAAGACACAATATTATATTTAACTTTTTAAAATTCTAGAATCGAAATGGTTTAGTTGGTTTGTTCACGATTTGCAATCGTACCTAAGTATTGAAAATGGTTTTGAAAAGGTGCCTAAAAAAAGTCTAGATTTTTTAATTGTAGGTAAAAGTATTTCTAAAAAATTCGGAAATATTATAAAATTTTTAAGAAGTCCGGTTCTTTCCTGATTTCGTCTTATCAGAGGAGTGTTTGGAAATTTTTAAAAAATGTTATTCCAATTTGCATTCATAATTGAGAAATCTCCGTAGAAAAATAATGCAATGTTTTTCAAAGTTCAGAAGAGTAAAAAACGATCTAAATTGTTTGTTTTTTTTAGAGCACTTGTCTGATAAACTTTTGAGATCTGAGATGTCTTGATTTTTTCAATCATCTAAAAATTGTGTAAAAATTTTTGTAAAATCGAAAAATTGAAATAATTTAATTTTATGTACCCTTTCTTGAGAAAAAGTTCGAAAAATTTGTCAGATTTTTTTCAATTACTATCTTAAAATTATTGAGTGTCTAGATTTTTGACTATTGAAGCGAAGTCTAAAAAATTTTTCAAGTGGAATGTTAATTTTTTTGAAGAATGTATTTTTAAAAAAATCTGTGATATTATTTCTTTTTTCGATCCGACAGGTATCCTAAAAATTTCTAGTCATCTGCAGCATTTTTGAATTTTCTAAAAACTTGGAATTTCGCAAAATCTGTGGGAAAAAGTGTCCTCTCTAAAAAATGATTTTGAAATGCGACAAAGATTTTTTTCAAAAAAAAAAATGTATAATATATCTAGAAATTGTAATTTCTGGATTTTTTGCCATTTCTGAACTTTTTTTTTGTTGAACATGAATTATTGCGAATTTCACTTCTTTGACCAATATTGAATGTAAACTACAAATGAATTGAAAGTTACCTATCCTAACAGGCCTAAGTCCAAAATCTGTATGTGAGAAAAGGGACCCAGGTGTCCTAAAAAAAAGTTTTTCATATACAGATTTTGGGTCTAGATCTGTTTGGAAACGCAACCTTCAATTATTATTTATTCATTCGTCCTAAAATTTTTAGATGTCTGATTGAATTCTTAAAATTTTCTTGAATTTTCTCAGACTGTTTGAAAATTTTACAAATAAGTTTAGGATAGTTCAAAGATTTTTTTTTCAAATTTTATCAAGGCCAGAGATGTGAGGTATTTTATTCACGTATAATACAGCTGTATAATACGCGTATAATACTGTATTATACAAAAATAAAATACGGTATAATACATATTTTATTAAATTTTGATAAAAATTACCTAAAAATTTGCGCATTCTCAAAAAATGTTGAAAACTCGGACATTTTTCTTAATTTAGGACGTTTTTATTACCAATAAAATACAGTATTATACGGTATTTTTGGTATAATACCGCGGTATAATACCCAAAAAATAAAATACCGTATTTTTACATCTCTGATCAAGGCTGACCAAAAAAATGTGAAATCTCAGTTTTAAAAAAGATGCCAAAAATCTAGTCATCTCTTGGTAGGTAACTAGTTGGATTTGAAGTTTTTCCTAGTTTTTTTAAAGCATTTTTTCAATTCCTAAAATCTAGAAATCCTTACATTTCTGAACACTGTGTGTTTTTTTTAATATTTTGTAAAAATATTAATGAGCTTTGTAATGAAAAAATTTGAAAAAATTTGACTCAAAATGATTGGAAATTTTTATAGAAATTTTGGAAAACTATGTATTTACGTATTTTTTTGACCAAATTAAAAAATTTTTTCATACATTTTGATATCGTATCTGAAAATATTGGAAAATTTCATGATAAAATACCTAGATTCTTACTTACTTTGGGTACAATTTAATTTTACAAAAATTCAGAATTTTTTTTCTCAAAATTGGTGTCAAAAATTTTGTGAATCGGTAATGAAATTTTTCTGAGTTATAAAAATTAATCTGAAAATTTTTGTACTGAAAATATTTTTTGAAACATACCTTTTTTTTGAAATCTTCACTGCATTTGAGAAATATTGGGAAAAGTCTTAAGAATAATTATGCCGGAGTGTTTGGTGCAAAATGTGTCGAAATTTTCCAACCAAGAAAGGCTCAATTTTTCAAAATTGAACGATTTTTTTTCGAGACATTCGATAATGATGCCTTTATTTTCAAATTTTAATATCTAAAAGGTCTTTGAAGCTTTTCAAGTGTTTGGAATATAATCAAAAATTTTCATATTTTATTAGAAGGGAAGGTATTGAAATTCTCAAACAGCTCAAATTTTCAGAACAATGTTCGAAAAACTTGAAAAATTTTCTAAATAAAATTTTTCAGAGTAATAAAATTTTTTTGATCATTTTTGTTCATTTTCGGTACCTTTTGATTTTATGTAATTTTTGTACGATTCGTTCTAATTTTCGATTTATTTTTCGTTTCAGCAACGAATTCAACCGAACCGTAGCCGAAGAATACCTGAAATATTTCGATTTCAAAGACGACACGTTAGAGCAAGCGCTGCGAAAATTTCTACGCCAGTTCAGCTTAACCGGCGAAACCCAAGAACGCGAAAGAGTTCTAGTCCATTTTTCCAGAAGATTTTTAGACTGTAATCCTGGTTCCTTTAATTCGCAAGGTAAATTCAACCCTTACCATTTTACATTTTATCGCGCTGGTAAACATGATAATGAACCTGGCGGCCGAAAGCCAAGAGCACAGGGAGACGCTCCGACGGTCATCGGTCAGCGGGTAGTCTTTTGACGATGAAACCTCTTTAATTAAACGTTAACCGAAAGCACACGCTGTGTTCGACCTTTTTATCGAGAGTCGTTTATTTGTACGTCGCTTCGTCATTATGCCCGTACATATTTAAACTTTTTCACGCCAAATTCTAACTAAGTCGACGGTATTTTACATTGTAAATAATCATCGTCGACTAGAAAGATATAAATGAACGAGGAGTCGAGAGGCTGAATTTTTTTTCGAAAATTAGCTCGAGTTTATTTCACATGAGCCATTTTAAATACGTCATTGCGCCAAATTAAATGTAGGAATTTCGTAACCGAACCGTAGTCTATGGTAAAATTCGTTGCTATTGAATTTTTCGCCTTGTTTTCCCCCATCGCGTATTCGTAGCTTCGGTTCGAATTGAAAAGAAAGGGCTTTTTGATGTGTGCGTTTAATTTATCAGATGAACGGATTCGTAAAAGGTACTCGGTCTGCAACCACCTACGTTTTTATTTTCTGAGGAACTTCCGCTTACCCGATGGCCTTATTAAAATAGATTCTGCGGAGGATGGTAAAAGATCAAAAAATAACTTTAAAGAGGACTCGAGGGTCAGAAAAAATAATAGTGGAAGGTTTTTTTTCAAATGGTGTAAACAATATAGAATCGATCAAGGTCGTTTTACCATAAATGGGGGAAAAAGTTGGTAATCTAATTATACTAAAATCCAAGATCGAAATTTTATTTCATGGGGAAAGTAGTATTGGGGCATCTGTCTGTAATTCACAGGCAGTTTTTCAACATGAAAAATTGTTGGTTGCCAAATTCCTAATTTGGGGGTTTTCATTTTCATCGAAATAAGATGTTTAATAGGTAAAAATATATTGGCATTTTTTTATTTTTTTTTCATTTTCTAATTTTTACATGTTTTTGCATGAAATATTTCTAAATTAGAAGGCAATAAAAAATAAATGAATATTTTTCTGGGATTTATTCCTGAAATACCAAGACAAAAAAATAGGTAAGATAATTATTTATTTATTTGGGAAAAAATTGATATCGAATGCTGCTCGTATTACAACACATCAGTATAATTTCTTTTAAAATTTCTTAGATTTTTTTGGGGGAAAAAGGAAGACTGCGACGGGTGAGAGAAATTTTATAATAGGGCAAAACCTATTTTTTTATTGGAGGGGGGCAGGAGGAAGGAGAGGCCAAATTACTTTCAAAATTACTCACTTGTGAAAAAAAGTTGAAAAAAATTCTAAGCAATATAAAAAACGAACAATTTTAGTTCTTTTTGTTTCAAGGTACAGTTTTGATATTTTTTAAAATTGAGAGTAAGACTGCGACGGGTGAGAGAAATTTTATAATAGAGCAAAACCTAATTTTTTTGGGCCAGATTACTTTCAAAATTACTCAGTTATGAACAAACAAGTTGGAAAAAAATTGCAGAGCATCATAAAAACAAACAATTTTGTTGTGATCGGGATAGGACGGGTCCGCTGCTCAAATAAATAAGGTTAATTATTCATTTGCGATCATTTACATGAGACGGGTTGTTGAATACCTGGAAAAAATTTCTGAACAGTAAATTTATTGTGAATCTCCCCTCTTCCCCTCCCAATGAAATGCAATAAATCTTTGAAAATCGTTCACCTCTCGAGTTTTTTTTATAAAGGGAGTAAAAGTCGAGGCACTTTTACTCCCTCTATTGTTTTTTTTATAATGTAGAAAGAAATTGAAAAATCATAATTTTGAAAAATACAGGGGTTGGGGCCCCGAGGCGGACCATACTAATTGATATTATGTAAACCCCTATCCCATCCGAAGGATGGGTTTCCCACTAGTTAAGATAGATTTTCAAAGAGGTCAAATTCGATGGGGGGAGGAAGATATTTCCATTTTGAGCTGTTTGTTTTCAAGGGTTTTTTTTTGCGTTCTCATTTGCTATTGAATCATTTTGATGAGTCTGAGAAAAATTATCTCTTTTGAATGAATCATTTTTTGAATTTTTTTGATAAGAGTTGTTCGTAATGATTTGTGCTTATCGTATTTTGGAAAATTTTCTGCCCATGAACTTTTCTTGAAAGTTTCCTGCTTCATTATCAATTTCTTGAAATAATGTATTTATGAATGACTGTTAAATTGAATTCATTTACCAAAATGGAACGATTTTTCAAAATGATCCTTTCTTGAGAGAGAATTATCAGTTGATGAATCATAGTCACGTTCATTTCGAGAATGAATCGTTCAATCGTTGGAAACTGATGAACTACGCTCATTTCTTGAAGGATTCGTTCGTGAACGATGAATCACTAGAATAGATTAATTTATGTGTAGTGAATCATTGAAAAATTCGTTCGCCAACGTCCAATTTGAATGATTCGTTCACGAACGAATAATCAGTTGAATGGTTCGTTCGCGAACGTCGAATCACTTGAATTGATTCGTTCACGAACAATTGATGAATCAGTTCAATTATTCTTTTGCGAATGATGATTTTTTAAATGATTCGTTCATGATCGATGGATTATTGGAATTGATTTGCTTGCAAAGAATGACTCATTCAAATTGAATTGATTCAATTTCGATCAATGAATCATTTGAATCAATTCATTCGCGAACGATGAATCATTTGAATCGATTCGTTCCCAAATAATGAATCATTTGAATCAATTCATTCGCGAACGATGAATCATTTAAATCGATTCATACTCGAACGATGAATCATTAGAAACGATTCGTTCTCGAACGATGAACCATTTGAAATTGAATCAATTTGGATCATTGGAATTTATTTGTTTGCAAAGAATGGCTCATTCAGATTGATTCGTTTTTGATCAATGAACCATTTGAATCATTAGAATCGGTTCGTTCTAGAAGGCTGAATCATTCAAGCCGATTCGTTCGCGAACGATGAATGAATGAATCATTTGAAATTGAATCATCTAGTTCGCGAACGATGAATCATTTGAAATTGAATCATCTCGTTCGCGAACGATGCATCATTTGAAATTGAATCATCTCGTTCGCGAACGATGCATCATTTGAAATTGAATCATCTCGTTCGCGAACGGTGAATCATTTGAAATTGAATCATCTTGTTCGCGAATGGTGAATCATTTGAAATTGAATCATCTCGTTCGCGAACGATGAATCATTTGAAATTGAATCATCTCGTTCGCGAACGGTGAATCATTTGAAATTGAATCAATTCGTTCGCAAATGATAAACCATGTGAATCAATTCATTCTCGAACGATGAACTATTTGAATCGATTTGTATTTTTTTCTTGAACGACGAATCATTTGTATTTCATTTTTGAACGATGAATTTTATTGTATTTCGCTCTCGAACGATTCATCACTTGATTCGATTCATTCGCGAACGATGAATCATTGGAATCGATTCGTCAGTAAAATCGTAAACGACGAATCAGTCAAATGATAAATTTTGCGAATAATAGATGTGGGAGTGATTCTCCAATGAACGACAAATATTTTTGAACGATTCATCGCGTATTTTGAAAAAAAAAACTACATAAAATTGTTTTTTAAAATATTTGAAAATAAGAATCGAATTTTTTTGCAACCGACCAACCGTCCTCAATTCGAAAAAATCTAGTCCAATGATCTCTTTAGAAAAAAGTCGAACGACTTTGTATTCGACGTATAATATTCAGCTCGACTATACGTACGAAAATATTTTATTAAAAAAAACTAGTGCACTTGGTTCACTCAATATACTTGGGTAATTTTATCAAAAGAACAGAATTTATAGTTTTTATTGTTGCCGATGAATGGAAACCATTTTACGAGTGCTTTTTTATTACAACCGAATAAGAGTGTGCCGCGAACTGTAAAGAAAGTATATGAAAAATTTTCATTTTCAAAAGAACTAGGTAATCTATTTGAGGAAAAATTTATACCAGTAACTGGGTCAATTAATGGTTAAAGTACGTGGAACTGCGGCATGGCATAAATTTTCAGCGAAGCTGTCGTTGTTGGTAGAATTAAAATAAAAAAACTGTGAAAAGTATACGGGAAAAAAAATTCGTATCGAAGAGAAGCTCTTAATGAAGGGAGAAAAAATTTATTATCGCGAAGAGAAAAAGTATATACAGAAATGTAATTAAAATAAGAGTTCTTGGCGTTTGGTGTTGGGCTCATAATGGCATAATCATATCATATTTACGATTGCAAATTCAGCGAACTGTTTAATCGATTAAATTACTCGAAGAGAAGGACGATATCAGGGTTCAGTTTAGTTTAATGGGAATGATTACGAATATTGCTGGGAAAATTGAAGAATTACAAGAAGCGGAAGGGAAAGAGGCAAAAGGGAAATGAGACTGTGTATTTACGTACGTGTGAAACCCCGATAATAATGTGTTGTTTTTTATCTCGTCGTGTTACAGATGCAATTCATACGTTGACATGTGCCATAATGTTATTGAATACTGATCTACACGGACCGAATATCGGACGCAAGATGACGTGTAATGCTTTCATAGAAAATTTATCCGGATTAAACGATGGGAAAAATTTTCCAAGGGAGACGTTGAAATTGCTGTATCAAGCTATTAAAGCTCAACCGTTGGAATGGGCTGTGTAAGTGTTCGAGTATTTGGAAATTTTTATTTTATTATTTTTTTTAGACGAATTTTCCATGCTTGTTGAGACCATTAGTCCTTTCCTCCTCCTATTTTTTTTTTAATTTTTTGAATGGGATACTGTGAATTTTTTTCTCGTATTTTTCATCCTCGGCAATCTGAATTAATTTGGTGTAAGTCGGGTTGTCGAAGATGAAATTTGAAGGGGCCTTGATTGAATCAAAATTATTCAATTTTTGTGCGGTGTCCAGATGCCAATTATCGAAGTGTGAACGAAACTAAAATCTCTCAAAATCCTAAACCTGATTAATACGTCATTTTGTTTGGAACAAGACATCAAACCTGGAACTTGAATTTTTTTCTCGTAATTTTTTCAACTCTTTTTTTTCAGAATTTTCTCAGCTGAATTTTTCTTCTGATGTTATTTCTCCTCGACCAAATTTTTTTCTCATAATTTTCTCAACTGTAATTTTTCCAACGTAATTTCCTCCGGTGAAATTTTTAAAATCTTTTTTGAAATGAATGATTTCTGTGTTTTCGACCGAATGACGTCATAAAAATGTTGAAGAAGAAAATTCGAATTGAAAAAATTATGAGAAAAAATACTCTTTAGGAAAAAATTTTAAATGAGGAAATTGGGAGAGAAAAATTTTTATGACGTCAATCACACAGAAATTATTTTTTTCAAAAAAGATGTAAGTTCAACAATGGAAAAATTCTTCAGAAAAAATTTCACTGGAGAAAATTACGTCAGAAAAATTTAATTTGAGAAAATTCTGAAAAAATTTAGAGTTGAAGAAATTACGAAGAAGAAATTTGGAGTTGGAAAACTTTTTCAGAAAATTCTAGAATGTTGAAAAAACTGGCGTAAATATTCTGAACTTTGAAAAAAAAGAACTAGAAATGGCATCTAAAGAAAAAATTAAATAGAATTAGAAAATTTCTTTCATATTTTTAAATTGGAATAAAAGGTACTTTTACTTCGCTAATAGTTGATGAAATTTTAACAAGATTTCAACTTGAATTTTTTTTTTCAAAAATCAATCTCGCAACATTTTTGAAAAAATTGAAAATTGAAAATATTCTAATGAAAGTTGTAAAAATTCAAATTTGGGAAATATTTTTCAGCCAGAAGAGATGTTGAAAAAAACTCTTATTTTTTTATCATATTTTTCAGGTTTGAAAGAATGTTAAAAATTTTTCAACATTCTTAAAAATATTTAAAAATTTGAACTAGAAAAAAAAATTGAGCAATTTTGTTGATACTTTGAAAAAAAAAAAATCGTTGGGAAAAATTGAAGGTGATTCAAAGGCAAGCATAGCATTTGTAAGATGCTGTGCGAAGTCGGAGCAATTTCGTTCATATTCACTACAATTCGATCAGTTCGTCACCGGAACTTATGGAAATCACAAAATTTCGTTACTCCAAAAGAAGAGATTCAAATCTCGAATAAATTCATTTATTTGCGAGTCGAGTCATTGTTTTTGAATCACGATTTTATCATTTTTTATAATATTTAGAACCTTATCATATCAATTGAAAATAGTGACGAAATTGATGAAAAAAAAAAAATGATGAAAATTATTGGTAATGGCAGGATTTGATATTTGTATTTGGCAATCGTTAGAAATTTTTTGGGTAATTTTTCAGGATTAGTTGAAAATCTGAAATCGTTGCAATTTTTACATAATGTTTTGCAGCAGTTTTACCACATTTTTATTTTATTTTTTTCAAATTTAATCAATTTCCCAAAAATTTTGATGATGTTTTGTTTTTTAAAAAATATTTTAAACATTTTTTTATGACTTTTACTCTTTATAAACATGGAAAATTCGTCAATCATCAATTTTTCAATTTCCTCTCCCCCCCCTCAAAAAAAACGAATATCTAAATACTTTTCAATTAATAATTTTTCTCGATAAATTTCACAGAGATGACGATATCGAAGACAACACAGCCAACATGAACAATATGCCAACCCATAGTCGTATGGAATTCGACGAACCGAACGATTACCTATTAAGGCAGGATAACGCAGCAGCCACTTTAATTAGGAAAAATGCCGAACTGACGGTCGATCCCGAAGCTCCAATCACTGACTACAAACGTGGCTACGTGTTGAGGAAATGTTGCGTCGAACCAAATGGCAAAAGAAGTACTTTGCAAATTTTCAACATTTCTATAGCGAGGCTAATTTTACAACCTGTCTTCGCCAATCGAGCTAAAATTTGACTCACTGAAAGAGCTTTTTGCCCCCACACTGAATCAAATTTTGAGCCGTCGAAGTTGATTTTTGGCGAATTTTTTAAAAATATCTGAAAAGCTCTTGATGAGTTGATTTCTCTCCAAAAAAATGAATTTTTAGATAGAAATTTGAAAATTAATTTACGTATGTTGAAATCGACCTTCGGGCTTGATTTCTGCTGTTTTCAAATCGATCGGGAGCATTGAGTGAAGTTTGATTTTTCTCCAGTGCCCTGGAATTGTTCTAAAAAGCTAATTTTTTTAGTAATATTAACATTTTGCCTGACTTTGAAAAATGAGAAAATTGTTGACCAATGGCTTAGTAGTACTTGGAAATGTTCTAATGGAAATCATCTTTAAATTTCAGCACCTCTAGGTAAACGTGGCTGGAGACTGTTATTCTGTTCGTTAAGAGAATTTGCCTTATATTTATACAAAGACGATCAACTCTATAATAAGGATCCACAGAGCGGAGTTGTCCGCAGGATAATCAGGTTACATCACGCCTTAGCCACGAAAGCTGTCGATTATACCAAGAAAGAGTTCGTGTTTCGGGTACAGACCGCAGATCGAGCCGAATATTTATTTAGAGCGAGGTAAGATAACTTTAGATGTGATTTTTTCTTCCATCGATGAACTGATTTTGATTTCTAACTCGAATTTTTGTCATTTCGCAGTAATAATAAAGAATTGCAATCTTGGATCGATACTATTAATTTAGTCTGCGCTTCATTTTCGGCTCCTGCCTTATCGGAGCCAGTCGGATCTCAGAAGAAGTTCCAAAGGCCATTGTTACCTTCGACGCCGTCGACGTTGAATATCGTAAGTGTATTGAATTTTATGGAAATTTGGGTCAGAAGATAGGTATCTCAACTTGAAGTAAAAATTTTAAACTGAAACTAACTAAAATAAATCGAAAGTACATCATGAAAAGGCTTTATATCCAAAATTTCAAGTGCTGAATTCATTTCTCAAATTTTGGACAGTTTTTAAAATTTCAAAATTATTTCGTCGCTCTGAAAAAATTTGAAAATTTGAATATACCCTATTTTCGGCCTCCCAAATTGATTGAGAGTAGTTTTGAGACGTTTCAGAGCCTCCAGAAAATTTTGGAGTTTTCCAACATTGGAGAAAGAATTTGTCAAATTAAGCTCGTAAAATTATTTGTCAAATTAAGATCGTAAAATTAGATAAAATCGCCTTCTCCCCCACCCCCAAAAAAGTTTTTATTTTTGAGCTCCTCTGTCTCAATAATTTCAGCTATGCTTTTTTCTACTCATGAAATATTTTCATCTGTATAAAATTTCTACTTTTTTTCTCCTAAAAAAAAAAATCAGTTTTGGAGAAAATTTTCTTTCAAATGTCTCAAAACCACCTTCAGAGCGATCAAAATTGTCATTTTCTCTTTTTTTTCCTTTCAACTTTAAAATTGAAGGGGCTGAAAATTATTTTTTAAAAAACTCAAATCGAGGAAATGACATTACCTTGAAATCTGGAGAATTTTTTTTCTGTAGACTGTTTAGCCAACATCAAAATTAAAGGAACTGGGGTTCAATCAAAATTGAGAAAATTGGAAAAAATTTTGAAACTCATTTATTTCGAGTAACTTGGCGCATTCATTTTCGATGTTAGACAGAAAGCCTTCAAAATAATTTTTTTCGGTTTTCAGTGTACTACCCTTTCCTTCGATTATTTTTTTTTTTTTTAAATTTTTGAATTTTTTTTTGTAGCCTTTCAATCTTGTGAAAATTCCTTCAGTTTTCAAAGTACATTTATTGAAAAATTTTTTCATCATGATTTTTTTACAAGCAGCATTTATCCCTTCAATTTTCAAGAACGACATAATGTTCATCTCAAGTTTGTTTTTTTTTTTGGGGGGGGGGGCTTTGTTATATCTAAAAAATTGAGTTTTGCAGATGATTTATGGAACACCCTGTATGTGCTGAAATTCATAATATGAACCATTTTATAAACTTTCCTCCAGTGCTGGAATTTTTTAAAAAAATTTTAAGCTTTTGAAATGTCTCAAAGCTACTTCCAATCGATTCAGAATGTTGAAAATGAGGTGAATCCCAAATTTCAGGTTTTTTTTTTCGTCGATTAAATCAAATTTACGTATTTTCCAAGGTGATAAGGTAATTTTATAGTTTTCAAAACTTCGCCAAAATTCGAAAATTCAACTTCAGCTCCTAAAATTTTGAAAATAGATTCTTTTAGGATGTGAATTCGATTTATTTCTGTGCAGGCTCAAAATTTTACTTCCAGTTGAGATACCTTCCCTATTGAGCCTTTTTCAAAATCCAAAAATCGCCTAATTTTCGTCTATTTTTTGTTTCCAGAGAGAACAACTGATACAGCACGAAAAAACGCTGGAACAATTGGAAAACGAATACGAGAACCATCGGAAACAAGCGCCGGAGAAATCAGCCAAAAATCTAGTCATACAGAATCATAAAGAGAAAGAAGCCTATTTAGCTCACGAGGTGAATATTCTCATTTTTCAACTCCTTCCATCCCAAAAATAATCCTCAATTTTGAAAAAAAATCATCCCCTAGGTGAAACGATACCGAGCCTACGTATTACTGCTGCGATCTCGTATAGCACCTCAGACGGTACAGCCGGTGGCATCGTGTTCGACCGCGAATTACGACGACGACGACGATCTAATGGACGATATACCCAAAGAAGACGACGAAGATCAGCCTTCCTCCTCGAACAGGTACAGTTACCGAGCAGCCATTTACTCGAACAATGATTCCAGCGGTGATATCGGATGATACCTCTTCTTATTTCGCTTAGCAGCTTATCAAAGTGGTCTGCACGCGATTAATACATTCTTGTTACCGTAATTCACTGGGAAGATGTATTCTGCTCCTCTTCATCTCTATCTACTCCAATCTTTCGTATTTCTATCTTCTATATTTCTATCTATCGATACGTTGTTGTGTTTTGTTGTCGTTGTTCGTTGTTAAGTTTCATTTTTCATTAAGCGAATCGGCGTATTGGATCATTTTTATTTGTTTCATTTTATTTACGTATTTTTTAATTACACTGGGAGATGGTAATTGGTGACATGACGGTGGCAAGCATGATTTTAAAAAAAAAAAAAATTCAATATGTTACCTCGTTTAAATATTTCATTTTGATGGTATTTTTTTATATGCTTATTTTTTTGTGTGTATTTGTATAGTTTATGTAATTTTTTTACCTACCTAGCCCCCCATCCCTTTACCCCAATCTTTCTATAATCCTTGATTAATTTATTGCGGTGGTTTGTACGTATTTTACGGATATACGTAGATATTTTAAAACATTTTTAACGTATATTTTTGTAGTAGATTAGAACGGTGGAGTTGTAATTTTGCACGGGTGCGCTTTTGTTGGTTTTTTGATTTTTTTTTTTACGTCGATGGGTGAGTGGGGTTTTCTTCGGTGTTTGTATGCTTGAGGTGTGAAAGGAGCTGTACTATCTTTGCTTCGAATTCTGTGACCTTTGTTTTTTTTTATGAATAAGGGTTCTATGATAATTTTGTTACGTTTACGTGTACTTAGGGTTTCATTTTTTTGTTCCATGTGCATTTTTTATCGTACGTTCGTATTGATAACTTCGATTAGATTCCAATTCCTGGCAGGGACGGATTAAGTAATATTTTGGGCTTGGATGGAGGTAAATTAGGGTCTGTTTATTGAAATATTTTCAAGAAAAAATGATATTTTGAAAAATGATGACCATAAATTATAAACTTGGTTGAAAATTTATTGTGAAAGTTGAAATTTTGAATTATTTATTCCGAATTGGGCTTTTTAAATTGGTGAATATTCGAGACGTTTAATTGAAGTGTAATTTTTTGAAAAACTTTTATTCGAGTGAAATTTAATTTATAATCGAATCAGTAAAAAATTAGGCAGTTCGATTTTTCATTCACACTGTTATAATATTAACGCCTGGTTGTCTTCTTCGAGGCGAAATAAACAATTAAAATAACTCCTAATGGAAAATTATCGCGTGTTTTGGACGAATAACGATAAGCCAAAATTTTATTGTTCTATTCATGCTTATTGTATTTTAAAATGAAAGTACATACATACAAAAATCTATAAATTTTATCAAAAAAAAAAAAAAAATGGATAAGTGACACGAGTTCTTGAAAAAAATGTTAACGTTTTGAAATTCAATTTTTTTTTAATGCAAGTTTTATTTTCGTTTCGAAGGTAACTAAATTTCAAGTTTCTGATGATAATATTACGTTTCAACGTTCTGCTTTCAAGTTTTTCAAAAATTCCGATCTCTTGTTTTCAAAAATAAAGTTTTAAAATTTTTTCTCCAAGGATGAACTTTGAATTTTTTTTGATTTCGAATATTGAATTTGTCAAACGTACATATTACTTTAATCTGTTGAGACCCTTTTTTTTTTTTTCAAAATTTCAATGTTCTTGATTTTGGTAAGGTTCAGTTCTTAGGTTCGATATTTTGATTAATTTTTCAAAATTTAAGATTGAATGGCCAAGTTATAGAAATTGGAACTGTGATTGTTTTTAATTTACCATTTTTGATGCTCAAATAGCCATTCCAACTTTTAGCTCATCATATTTTCAGATTCAACTTTCAAATTTCGAACGTAGAATTTTTCTTTGCAAAAAATATTTTTAAAAATTCAAGTCGCTGAATCCGTTTTTAAGAAATGAATTTAAAAGTTTCCTGCTTGATATCGAAAGTTTAATAATCAGAATCTCAATTTCAATTTTAAAATTTGAGCTTTTCATTTTTAAAAGTTGAACTTTCGATCTTTAAAGTGTTCAAATTCCTACATTTTGATAATTATTTCAAGTTCAACTCAGTCTTTTCAAATTCAATTTTCTTTTCTCAAAACTGGAATGCTCAATTTCGAAGGTTAAACGTTCAATTTGAAAAGCTCGGCTTCTTCAAAAAATCGATATTTTGTTTTTTGAAGTTCAGATATTTGTTTTAAGAATTCAATTTTACCAGTTTAACTATAAATCAAAATTGAATTTTCAAATGCTCTTTGAAAATTCCTTTTTTAATTTTTGAAAGTTCAATTTCCAGTGTTTCAAAAATCTGCTACATTTTTTCACATTGAACTTTTAGTTAACTATCAGAAGTTTGCTTTTAATCAAAGTTCAACTGAAATGTGTTGAACATTCAATCCAATAGTTCATTTCAACTTTTAATTTTTTAAAGCTGAACTTTTTATTTTGGAGAATCAAACTTTCACTTGGGATCGTTAAGCATTCAATTCTCGAAAAATGACTTTCAATGGTCTAACGTTTATAACTTTAATTTTTGCAAAGTTCAGATTTTATGTTCAATTGTTCGCAAACCAAATTTTCATTTGTATTTTTTTGTAAATTAAATTTCAGTGATTGAAAGTTCAGCTTGCATTTTCAAAAAAATTACTCTGGTCAAAAGTTCAACTTTGAATTTTTCGATATTCACCTTTTAATGTTTAGAAATCAAACTTCAATTTCATAAAAATCAAACTTCAAATGACTTTCTGCAATCAAAAGGTCAACTTTCAGGCCTGGTAAGTTTGACTTTCAATTTCTATAAGTTCAACTTTCATTTTTCAAGTTAATCTAAAACTGAACTTTTGATGGCAAAAGTTGAACTTTCAATTTCTATAAAATAATTTTCAGTTGTCAAAAGTTCAACTGAGTGTATTTGAAATTCAACTTTGAATGTTTAAAAAATAAACTTTAATTTGTCGAAATTATGAGCTTTCAATTTTCAAAAAAATTGATTTTCAGTGGTCAAATGTTCAACTTTGAATTTTTAATAAGTTCAATTTTGTATGTTCAAAAACTAAACTTTTAGTTACCAAATTTGAACTTTCAATTTTCAAAAAATTTACTTTCCGGGGTTAAAAGTTCAACTTTGAACATTTTTGAGATCAAACTTTCAATGTTTAAAAGCCAAACTTTAATTTGTACAAATTGAGCTTTCGATTTAAAAAAATTAACTTTCAGTGGTGAAAAGTTCAAATTTTCAAGCTTTAAATGGTTGAACTTGAAAACTCAGGAAAACTGATTAAGTCTGGGTTTTTTCAGATATCTTTTAAGAGTAGATTTTTTCTAACGGAAAAATTCTCTGAAAATGGCTATTTTTAAAAGCTCTTCAAATGTGGAGGTGAGAGATTTTCACCGTAAAAAGATGTACTCATATTTTGACATTATTCTCTGAAAAGTTTGCCCGAAAATAATTATTTCTTTTTTTAAATTTGAATTAAAAGACTGTTTTTAAAAAATGTCACTTTTCAATCTACCCCCACCCTCCCCCCAAGTGGAAATTAAAAAATCATTACCAATGTCAAAATTACTTAAGGAAAAGTAAATGTGAATTCGAGAGGAAGGTGAATTTTCATCGTATCATTTTTGGATCTAGACACAACTATTGTGCTTATCTCCCTGTTCAATTTTCAATTTTTGAAAAAAGTTGCGAAATGATCATCCTTAGTATTTGTATTTTTCATTAGAGTTGAATTTTCTCAGACATTTCTGTTGAAACTTTTCACATTTCTTATAAAAATTTTGGGGGTTTTCAAGTGCCCAAGAATTTTCAAAAAAATAATCTTGACAATTTTTTTAAATTTTCAATTTTTTAAAAAATTTAGTAATTATTGAACTTTAAACTTTTACTCGATTTTCAATTTTTTTTCCCCCGTTTAAATCAATTTCAAGATTAAATTTCAATTGATAAAATATGATTTCGAAAAAAAAAGTTTAATGTTATGAAATTTCATCTCCCGACTCGGAATTTATCTTTAAGTATAAATTCTTGATTCTGGTTACCATCTTTAAAAGGCTCTTTATTCCATGATTTTTTAAAAAGTCTCAAGTTATTTATCGGCTATCGATAGGTTTAGGCGTAAAATGGCAAATCCGTCCCTGTCGTATTGTTCCTATACCTCCATAATACTGATTCGATACACTAGCATTCCCAATAGTAGTTCCTTTATTATAAAACCACGTACTGAATTATTTAAAAATCCACAATCTGTCTGATCTAGTCTCTCTCGAGCCTCGTCGTCTTACATAATTTAACCTATCTTAATACATTACCTACCTATATATATTCTCATACTGCATAATACATACGTAATGGTGCACCGGTGTAAATTTTCATGTGTATTTAAGCTCTATCCTTCTTCTTTTTACTGTATTACTTTTGTTGTGGACGTTGATACTTATCTAACTAGCTAGGATATCTTTAAAAAAATACCTAAAGAAATAGGTATTTTGAAAAATCGAACAAATTTTTTATTTATTTTTTTTTACCAATTGATATTTTATAGAAAACGAAGTAAGAAAAAGTGATCGAATCGTGCCCGAAGACGAGTCTCAGACGACCAACGAATCGTATTTTTTTCCAAACAACGAATCCATTCTACCAATAACGATTTTCGTTTTAATTTAAAATCAACTCTTTGTTCTGGTCGATTTTTGCCTCCTATTTGTGTGGGTGTGTCTGTGTACGGTGGTGCGGTCGTGTTTACCTATCTGTGGAAATAGTCGCCTTCGACGTGACCTACGTTCGAGGAATCCGGCTGATGGTGCTTTTCGTCGAGTCTTGGAGGTTTCATCGTGTAGTATAATTTTTTTCCCAATTTTTTTGTAAAGAAAACGCCTCGCGCTTTGTGCGGATTTTTCAAGCTCATTTTAAGTACCTACCTTTGTATCGGCTTCGGTAGCCTTGGCTGCGGAAATCAGGAAGCTGCAGGCTTTTTCGGTATGCAGGGTTTTATTGGTGCGAGGCATGGGCTGTGTGGATTTTTGAACTGTAGTTAGACCTTTTTTTTTCCTTATTATTTTTTTTTAGCCTAATTTATTTCCTTCTTTCATTTCTTCTGTGCGTTTATTTCGTTTTTTTAATTCTGTTGTGTTTATTTAAGAGGCGATCATATGCTCAATTTTCGTATCGGTGAGATTTCGTCGCGTATTAGCCATTTGTTTATTATTTTTTTTGTAGTTTAAAAATACTCAATCGAAGCGAGGATCGGATTGAAAATGACGCCGTTTTAATCGATGATCTCTTTAGAGTTATCGTTACGTAGGCGACGATAACGTAACAAAAAACAATCGTATATTTTTACGTTATTTAATACGCATTCGAACATATCATAAAGATTTTTCTTTCGAGAATTTTTTTTTACCTAAAAATGATCGATTTTTAACGTGGATCGGGAGGGGTCCGGTGTGGCTTGGGAAAGAGACCTGCGAGTTATCGAATAGTCAAAAATACTCGAATTTTTTAATACTAACCAGGGTTTCTGATCTTGAGACATCGATACCTACCTCGATCTGTTTATAGTATCCCTGCTGTGTAATTTTATAAGCAATTTTAACGACATATTCAATATAATACGAATAGTACAAAATATCTGTAATTTTTCGCGATTTAAATTTTTAAAACGTACCTAGGACGTGAAAGTAACGTAGGTAACGAAATTTTTCTATTGAATTTGTTAATAATTTTTAAAATAAAAACAGAAAATTAACGAACGTTTGCATTTAATCGATATGTAATTTTTTTCTTTGTATTTTTTTTTTTTTTTTTTTGTTTCTTAACAACGTTGCAGATTATTACGATGTAATTTACCGTGTTTGGGTGTTACGTCGTGTGCATTCTGAGGACATGTGCAAAATAAAAGGCTGGAAAATTGAAAGTATTAACGAACGATCAAAAGTACCGTGTTATCGGCATTTATTCGTTTTTTTTTCCTCTTTATTTTACGATGATTTTATTCTTACAGTTTGTGTTTTTCCCCCTTTGTGTACTATTTGTGTATTTAATTTTTGTTGTTTATTAAAAAAATTGCAATGTTGTATAATTTTTATTCGAGCGTGGATGTATTTGTAGGAAGAGAGGGAAGGTGAAGAGTAGCGAGTGATTGACTGATTGGGAAGTAAGAAGAGCTGCAAAATTTCAGGTATATTTTTATGTCTCTCTCTGGATTTAAAAATTTTAACGTTTTTTTGTTTAGAAACAATGGATTTTTTTGTTTCGTTCAACTCAAGAAAATCGTTAATGCTTGGAATTTTTCAAATTTTTAATAAAACGTATAAAAGTATTTTTTAAACTTTTAAATATGTTTTAAATCTGTTTTTTTTTTTTAAATTCAAGTCAAAAATTTTACATTATTTTATTTGTTTTTTTTTTTAAGTTTTCAGTAAGTAAGTATTTTGTGTTTTGTTTTAAATTTTTTTTTATGTTCTTTAAATTGAAGGAGTTCATTTTTCAGAAGTTTTCTGTTCATTTCTAGCTGTTGACATTTTTTGAAATTATGTAGGTTTCTAATTTTTTATGAAAAGTTGTTATTACCTATTCTGGAAAAACTTTTTTTTCTTGAAAAAACGAATTTTCGTTCTTTTTTCATGAATGTTTTGATATCTATATTTTTTTATTTAAAAAACAAGTTCTTGTTTTGTTTTTTTGAGTTGAAAGTTTTGCTTTTTGTTGTCAAGAATTTTTTTAATACATACATAGAAAAAAATGAAAATTTTTGTTTTTGTTTTTTCAAAAAAAAGTGTACATTTTGTTGTTTTCAAAACATGTTTTTTTTTATTATTTAATTTTGGTTGATTTTTTCTAAAAGAAATTTTGTACATCCTTCGTTGATTTTTATGATGAATTTCCCAAAAATTGTTTGTTTTGATATCTATTTATTTAAAAAAGAATTATTTTCACTATTTTTCCCAAAAAAGTTTGTTTTTTTAATTATTTTTTTATTGTCTTGTGTTTTTGAAAACGACGAAATTTTTTGTGTTTTTTTTCTAATTTTTTAGAAATAGTTTGCTGGTTGTTTTTCGTCAAGAAAAGATTTTTATTATATTTTGCTGTATTTTAACAAAAGTTTTCAAAAGACAAGAGCCTTTATTATTATTTTTTTTAAATTTCCTTTTTAAATCATTTTTTTTTGAAGGAAGAGGGAGGAACCCATATTTTTTTGAGAAATGAGAGTTTCTTTCTTCCAAATTTAGTTTTATTTTTCAAAAAATGTAATTAGTTTTTCAATAAGTTTTTTGAAGATAATTTTGTTTGTTGAAAATTGTTTTTCACCATAAAAACAAGAGCTCTTATCTTTTTTTTTTCAAAAAATTTTTTCATATTTCTAACAATTTTTCCCCTAAGAGGGGGTTTGTTCTTTTAGATTTTTTTGTCGTTTTTTAAAACTTTTTTTTTTTATTTTTTATCGCACATTTTTTTCACGAAACTCGCGCTTTTGTTTTCTTGAAATTATTTTTTGGATTTCTAAATTTTTTTTAATTTTATTTTTTCAAAAAACGTTCCTCAAGCCTAGTTCAGTAATTTTTTGCTGCTCTGATAGGAAGTAATTTCAAGTACCCTTGAGTGTCAATGTAGAGCCTTTGCTATCCTTCTCCCTTCCCCCGCTTTCTCGTATAATTTTTTGTGATAAAAAATATATTTACCTACCTAATAAAAATTGAAACTAGAATTTGATGATTTTCAATTTTCTTTAAAATAAATGGGAAGCGATCTGCTCTCAGTTTAAAGCGAGTACCTATTGAATTTGAGACTGGATATTATCAAAATGAAGAACCATGTAAAGCTAATTTCAATTTTTACCAATATTTTCAAAATGACAAAAAAAAAAGTCAAGTTGAGGCCTGAAAAAAGTGAGATTGAAAATATCCAACAGTCTTTCTCCCTTCTTCCCCTCTCCCTATCTCCATCAACTTTAAAAACTATCATGTTTATGGTTTATATGTATTTTGAAAAATTTCGAATTTCTTGGCGCAAAAACAGCAAAATTTGATCAAAACAGAGTAGAAAACTGTTGTAAGCTATTTTTTAAATACCTGCGAGGTTGATTGGACTTGGTTTCAAGCTGATCTAGGCCTGGAATCTGACGTCCCCAGCAAAACTTGGGTTGTTCTAGTTCCAAGAAAATCTCTAGAAGGATCTCTATGAGCTCGACACTATGGATGTAGATTACTCATAGCCAATTCGATCGATTTAGACCTAATTTTTCAAATTTTATTCGTAACTAGGTATTTTGCAAAATCCGATCAAATGATCAAAAATATCAAAATGTCCAAAATATTCTGGGTAAAGAAAGAAAGGACGAGTATTTTGTTGTGCTCTTTTGATTTTTCGAACTCGTAAGTAATTATTCTGCCCCAGTTCAAATGCCTACTTCCTTGAGAAAAAAAATTTGGAATTTTTAGCCACAATTTGGCCAAAAATTCAAAAACTCGACAATTTCCTGAGAAATATTACAACTTGACGTTGACTTATACAATCCAACTCGATTCCAACATTCCAAGAACCCAATTCCAACATGAACGAACCAACGCTTTTGTCTGATGATTGGTTCGTATTACGTAGCTAACATAATAATGGCGTACTTTTCCCTTTAGTTTATTCGCCCAGCGACCTAACTAGATGAAAATTTTGTAAACTAAAATAAAATTACGAAGAAAAAAACGATATCAACTACGCCTATAATCCCTTATTTTGTTTCTAATTCAAAACAAAAATAAACCCCATGGATAATTAGGCTAACCCTTTAACCTTTATTTATTTTATTGTAACATTCATTTCCGCGTCCCGCCCAAAAAATATATATTACTCATTTCCCGCCAAATACGTTATCAGTAAACATGGTTACCACACTTGGCCCAACCAATCACCCGAATATTGCCATAATTTAATAATTTTTCACCTCAGCTTTCCTCCGGATAAAAACCCAAACAACTCGTTAAATATCGAGATCACTTCGGTAGAAACTAATTAAAACCAGAATCGTTCAATTACGCCCCGATTAACCCTTTTAATTAAATTAAAAACAATCTCGATTGATAAAATCAAATATTCCGAAGTTGGCAGCTTGGACGAGCCCAGTGCTGCCTTCTAGCCAACGTAAAATACGTAAACGACGCAATTGCGACGTTCTTGAAAACGCCAATCGCAGTTGGTGATTATGTGGATAGGGTAATAGTCAATGTTTTGAGCTGTTTTTTTTCCCCATTCCTTGTGTATTTCTCGTACACAGTATTCTGTTAAGTAATAATAGAGTTATTAAAATAATCGGTGCTGTAAAATTGTTTAAAAAATGGGTAAAATCGTACGATCTCGTTTATTTCGATCTCGAAATCTATTATTTTAGTGGAGTGTTTTCACTCAGCTAGTTGTTTGTATCGAAGGTGTAAACGGTTCTCTCAGGTATGTTTATAAAAGGTGTATAAGCCTATAAGGCTTTAACGTATAATTATTCGTTCGATTGATAATTCTCAGTGTACCAGAATCGATGTAATTGTTTGACTAAGACTGAAATTCATACTCGATCGTTTCAAGTTGGTTTGGGGTATTATATTTGACAATGTTTTGATTCAAGGACTTGTTGAAAAAAATTGGGTTTGTTGGGGTTCTGTATGGACTATCTGAGGTGAGTGTTTTTCGATACCAGAAGGGTTACGAGTTGGACAGTGGATTGAAATTGATTAGGAAACTGGTACGAATCGTTGATTAATCTATGGGTGAGCTGATTTAAATTGGTCGAGCTATAATTAAGTATTGTTTGGAATACGTATCGTAGATAAAAGGTGCTGAGTGTAGATAAACAATGCACTGTAGAATGCCTCCCAAGTATATTACTAATCGCCTATGGTATTTTTACAGGCCGCCGGTGTTTGGAGTTGATATGAACGAAATATGGTACATACACAATTACAATTGAAGTGGCCTAATCATTCGACTCATCTGTTGACCAGGTTAACGTATTTATTTAAAAATGAACAATTGGTCGATTGTACGCTTATGTGTAATAAGCACAGCTTAAAAGTACATCGTTCAGTTCTCGCAGCTTGTAGTCCTTATTTCGAGGTTAGTATTTTGAAATTTTTCAATCAGTTTTCGATCGAAGAGTATCTAATGAGATGTTATTTCGATCTGTGTACAGCGAGAGCTGCAGAATAATCCATCGATCGTTGTGAAAGATATGCAATTTAATGTGCTGAAAGCTCTGATCGAATTCATGTATTACGGAGAAACGCGTATAACCGAAGAGAATCTAACGTCTTTGATCGAGGCGGCTAAAATATTCGAGGTTTTCATCGTATCTTTGGATAATTCCTATTGATTTTATCGTACTTCGGGTATAGCTTGATTGTTTGGTTTTAGGTCAAAGGATTATCTGAGATGGATATAGTGAACGGTAAAAATGGTATCGTATCTTCGGTCTGTGCATTATCATCGGATAACGATTGTATCGTCGAAAGCTCCTGCCTATCGGAAGACGTCGATAAATCGAACGCAATGCTGCAACAATGTGAGTACCAACGGTTCCCGTAACGTTTCGGATCCCAAAAACAATCGATATGATTGCGGTCTATGTGTGGTAAATGGTGGCGATGTGACGACGTTTTGGCTAAAAATCATAGCCACCGGCGTTCTTATCAATTCTGCGGTTGTGATAATTGTAGCGTGTAGTTATGGCTGCCTGTGCCGAATAACGTCGTTGACGTCAGCGTGTAATTAACCGGAATACGTCGAATGTGGTGCGAGTGTCCTAGGCCTATGGAGATTTTGAGATAGAAAGGTGCGAAGGATTGACGAGTGGTGAGATTTTGACAGGTTTGGTGGTAATGTGGTAGGATTTGGGAGAGTTGGTAGGGAACAGGGTGGTGCGAACTTGATCGAGGTATTTTAAAGGTTTCCAGTAAAGGTTCAAGTTCAATGATCTTGTTTACGTTATCGCGTCTAGATGCTAATAACCTGTAATATCTCGATCTGTCGTGTTCGGTTATTACATTGTTTGGTAGGTTTGTGAACTATCCAAGTCTAGACTGAAATTTGTTTACGGTTGGTATTTGAGATAGTGATTTTGGTACGATGTTTGGTTGTGTATTGGGGTATGATGAGGATCTTTTTTTATCGATGAGGTTTAAACGTTTGTAGATTAGGAAATGTTTGGACGAATTCTTAGATTAGGTCTTTTCGAAAGTAGTGTTGATGATTCTTAATTTCCAACATTTCTGGAATTGGTAAATTGGTGACTTGATAGTTTAGTATTCGTACGATGCTCAACATTTGATTTTGATGGTTACGTATTCGTTTCTTAATCTTTTTTGATCGTAATTTCTAAATGCAGAGGGATGCGAACCGAAACGGAAAATTATTTGTTGCGGTTTCGGTTTCAATCAATTTCATTTTTTTAAAATTACCTCAAATAGTTTTCTGCTTCTGGCTTTTGGTATTCTGTTTTGTTTTTTTTACCAATGTTGTTGAAACAAAATTATTTGGTTTCCATTTGATTCGGTTCTGACTTCTGGAAGTTCTGAAAGACCATTTCGTATTTGGATTTTAGGTTAAGGTTTCATTCTCGTTTTTGGATTTAAATTCATTTCCGTGAATCTGTTTCTGCGTCCCTCAACTTTTTGTCAGGAAGCAATTCAAAATCGAAAAAAATATCAGTTGTGGTTCTTTAATTATTTTTTGTTCTACAAAGTAAAGAACCAGAAACCAGAAAAAAATCATGAAATTTGACCAATTTTGAAATCTCAAACATTCTAAATTTCGAACAAAATGAAAATTTTCAAAACTAAGGTTCAAATCTGCTCATTTTTTCTTGATGACTAGAAGAATAACTGTTGAAATATCTAAATTTTTTTCAATTTTTTCATTCTTTCAACTAGAGGTAAAAAAATTAAAAAGATGAAAACTCGTCAAAAATTAAAAATTGGATGAAATTACCATTTTTCAAGTATTGTAAAAAACATCAGACTTCATCTGATCAATCCAAACACTCAACAGTACCAAACTTCAAAAAAAAAAAAAAAAAAAAAATGATATGTTTCGGCTTAGGTTGTATTTTCTTCTATATTCCCGGTTTTGGGGTCACATTTGGTTTTATTTTTTTAAATTTTGGTTCCCATTTCGGTTTTTGGCCTGTTTTGTAGTGATTCAAAATTCGAATTGAATTTCAGTTTACATTCCTGCTTTTTGTTTCAAGTCATGTTTACGAACTATTCTTTTTCATTTTTTTGTGTTTTTTAGGCTTTATATGTTGTTTTTGTTGCTTTTTTTTGTTCTTTGGTCTTTATTAAATTTCATTTTATTAAAAATCAAATTCAAATTTCCAGTCCACTCTTCAGAAAATTGTATGAATTCAATTATCGTACCCGTTTTATTTCTGCTTCTGATTTAAATATATTTTAATTTTTTTTTGGGGGGGGGGGGGTCGAAACTCAAAGAACGTAATCTCTTGTTTCAAGTTTTCGAGTTCTGGTTATGTTCTTTTATTTTTGTTGGTATCACTTTTTCTTTTTAATTTTGTTAATCCTCAAAATAGCGTTACATTCGTTTCTTGTTTCCGTTTCTGTTATTTTTCGTTCCGACGACGCTGAAAAAATGAAAAAATTACGTTTAAAATCTGAAATTCCACCTTTTTTTTGAATTGGTCAACAAAGATGTGAACCGAAACCGAAATCTAAATAGAATTTGAAAACGCAACCACCGTTGAACTAGAAACAATTTTATTTATTTCTGTTGGCAGCCACTTTTTTTAGTTTTTTAGAAAATAGAAATTAAAAATGCCTGAAATGCTGAAATTTCATGATTCCCTGCTTCTGATTTTTGGTTCATTAATTCAATTGGAAAAAAAATCGAGAAACTTGAACAGATATAGGTTTCGGTTTTAGACAGACTTGAAATAATGAAATTGAATCCTATTGAGAGTTGTTCGAAAAGCTACAAAATATTGTAAAAAATATCAAAATCTCTTTCAAATGTGTACGAATTTTTAAAATTTGGTATCTCATTTTGAAAATATTAACAATTTTCATTGTTTCCAAATCCGGAAAATTAGTGTTTTGTTCATGCTTTATTCATTTGATGCTGAAACAATCTGAAAATTCAATACTGTGGATCACTCACCTACTTACTTTTTAATTTTTATCGTTATTATTGTTTGTTGGCATCTTCATTCCAAATGAACCTGCTTAGTTTTGACTTCAAAAGAAAATTGTTCTCTCTCTTTTTTTTTGAATAATTTATTGTGTGAATTATGAATTTTTAGAGAAAACTTTCCATGCTTGAACGAACAAATGAATATAAAAAAATTAGCTATTGAGCAGAAATTATAAAATCATGAAAATGTTATAAAATTTTCAGTTTTCAAAATTCGTTAACAATTTAAAGACGTTGAGAAATGGTTCAATAATTTTCTGTAATCTTTTTATGTCTAACAACCGTCTCAATATCTAATGTTTTACCATTAGGTCAAATTTTACGTAGGAAAAATTAGATTTTTTTATGCCTAAAACAAAATTTCAATGGTAAAGTCCCCATTTCAAATGAAAATAAAATACTGTAAAACTCAATTCTGGTTTGTTCGCGAATCAAAATTTTCATTTTTTAAAATTACATATGTATTCGTTGAAATTTGAAAATTTTTCAAAATACATTTCTAAATCGTGAAAATTTTCAAGTTCTGATGGGAAATCACGAAAGAGAAGTTACCTTCTTTTTCGATTGTAAATCATTTTTAAAACAGTTGTGGAAAATTTAATCTCTCAAGGACGAAATTACTTTGTTTCGCATTACAAATTCTCTTCGTAGATTACCTATCATTTTTTTCGATATATTTCCGTGTATTTTTTATTTTCAAAAGTTTTATCTGTTCATTGTCCAATTTGTTGTTGAATTTTTTCGACGATAAAATATCAAACTAGATATTTCAGGTTTTGAGAAGTATACAATATCTTAATTTTGGTCTGCCCAAAATCAGTAAAATATTGTAAGGTTTCTAGGGTGGCAGAAGTGTAAAATATTTCAAAAATTAACAAATCTTTTTCTATGTTTCTTGGAAGGGAGGAAAGAAGTGTATTTTTTGCACCTCGGATTGATAAATTTTTACAATTTTTTGCTTAAAATTTATGAGATGATTTTTACATTATTTAAATTGACGTTCCCAACTTTGAAGTGTAATATTTTTCCAATTCCACGGAGTAGGGGACAGTCAGAAAATTGACTTCTGGGTGGCTCTATCTGGCTCTGGGAATCCAGGGAGAAAGTCGACTTTTGACTCCAGAGTCACCACAAAATAGGAGTCGACTCCAAAGTCGGAGTTGAAACTGACTCAAAATTGACTCCGGAGTCTAATCGAAGTCAGAGGGTCAAAATTCAAAAAATGGAGTCCGGAGTCAGGGTCAGGAATTAAATTTAGATTCCGGAATCGTGGTGGAGTCAGAAGTCGAGGTCATGATTGAAGTAACGTAAACTTTCTCTCTTGACTCTTGGAGTCAGGTGGAGCGAGGAGTCGAATTTTTAGATAATTCCTATTCCCTGAGAATCATATTCAGACCTCGATTTCTAACTTGACATTGGCTCCAGAGTCAAACTCAATCCCTGACTCCGGACTCCACCCTGACGCCGGAGTCAATCTATAACCTCAATTCTTGACTTCGACTCTACTTCGGATTCAATTTATGACCTTAACTTACTGACCTCGGAGTCAAGCCGGAATTGGAGTCAGTTTGACTTCTACTCCTGTTCCCTGGGAAATGTTCATTTTTCTCGTATTTTTTTAGTTTAAAAACTGTTGGGTATGGATCAAAATCAGACTTAATCTCATTCATTTGTAAGTTTTGAATTTTTTCATCTCTAGTTTCTCGGATTCTTTTTTTTTTATCATTAGAGGATTTTATCTAACGTTTGAATCTGTTTGAAAAATGTTACTACTCTGTTAAAAAGGTCTTATCGATTAGGTTTGTCTAAATATAGGTACTTGAGTACAGTAAAAGGTCAGAGGGGGGTTAATTTTTGAAAAGAAGGTACTCAGATAAGAGCCTAATTTTTTTACACGAGTCATTTTGATATCTATTTCTTGATGCAATTGCATTGAAATGGCTGGTTGAGGGGGGAGGGAGTTATCGAGAACGTAAATCATTATGACTTATCGAAAGAAAGATTAATAGTGTTCCAGAGATTAGCTTAATTGTGAACGATTGTAGAGTGTAGATCTTTCCTTGAGTATTTGCTAGTGTTTTTTTTTTTTTTATATAAAGTTCTTAGGTTTTGTACTGAATAATTTTCAGGTTTGTAATTTTTATGGCATTTTTTAAAATTTTTATTATATTTTTTCAATTTTTGGGGGAAATTTTGAACGATTTTTTAGTATTTTTAGATCATTTTTATTCGCTTCTCGAGTTTCAAAATAATTTTGCTATGGATTTTTAGACACTTTTTTTCAATTTCTGAATCTTTTCTGTGAAATTTTCATAATTCGTGGCGTTTTGAATATTTTTTCAAGTATTTCACGCAGTTTTCATCCGTTTTGATTACTCTTTCAATGTTCTTGGTCATTTTAAGAACGATTGAATTTCAAAATTTGTTCTACGTAAAAGTTCTCGCTCACGAATTGTTCTGGACGAAAAAATTTCTTTTTTCTTTCGAAACTCTGCGATTTCTTGCCAAAATACGCATAATTTTGCAGACTTGAACTCATGAAAAGCAATGTTTGATTCAAAGGTACAAATTGAACTCTTTTTTTGAAAAGTTCAACTCACAAACATTTCAATGAGAAATTGTCCATGCCTGAGACGAATGATTTTCATGTTAGGATTTCGATATCTTAAGAAGAGGGAGCTATCCTATGTTCACCGTCCTTTGTTCCAAAATTGGAGTCAAAATCGTTGTATTTTAGAGCCCTAAATTCTAATATTAATTTAGTTTTTTGTTACGACTCCCCTTATTCTCTCTACGTGGAATCTAATGGACTTGAAAATGAAAAAAATTAAAAAATTGGTTGGCATGTCTTTTTTTATATTTTTGATGACGCACAAAATTCGAAAATTGAGGTTTTTTTGGTTCTGTCCCTTTCCACACCACATTTGAATTCTGTGTTCATATAAAAATGATTATAATTTTATGAAATATCGTTTATCATGTTTTCTGGCTCACTCAAAGAAATGAAACGAAGGAGGAATGACCCTCCCTCTTATAATTTTTTTTCAATATGTCGAAAAATTTTGTAGCCAAACGACAAAAAAGTTGGTTATAAATTGACGAATTTTTGAAAATTTGCCAATTTACGACGAAATTTGCCCCTATTGTTTAAAAAAGGTTGCCAATTTGCGACAAAATCTGTCGACTTTTAAAAAATTTTTCTCTAAAGTAAGAAAATTTTTGTAAATTAGCACGAAAAAGTCACTTTTTTCTGTTTTTTTGATCAAAAAATACTCCTTTTTCTTATTTTCAAGTCGTTAGCTATTTTTCACTTTTTTTTCTTCATTATTTTTGCTCATGTCATTTTTTTTTGTTAGATTAAAAAATTTCTTTTGGTACCTACTGTTGAAAAATTTCAGTCATTGGAAAAATTGAATTTTTTGGTCACTTTTTGGTTTCTCTTTTTGATCGAAATTGGTCATTAAATTTATATTTTTCTGAGCATCTTGCTTTGATGCCTGTAAGCTATTTACCTAAAAACGATTTTTTTATTTCTGAGTATCACAAATTTTCACGAAGGCTCAAGTATAACATGAAGATGGAGATTTTAACACTACGAGTAAAAATCATTAATTAAAAAGAAATCAGCTTTGGAATCCCCTTTTCTTCAAAAATTTCGCCCTTATTTTATTCATTCTCAAAATAACGTTATAAACTCTCATCCCTTTTATCTCAGATAAATATTTTGAGGTGAAAATTCATCCTTCTGATTTATTAAGGTACTTAAGGGCGATCTGAAATGGAATTTTCAAAAAAAAAAAAAAAATTGGAAAGAGAACTTTTTTCGGAAATTGAAAAAGTGACAACTGGTTGGCAAATTTCTCCTTTTTTTAAAAAATGTGAGTCTGCTAAATTTTTTTTTGATGAAATTTGTTGAAAAATTATTCATTTTTCACCCACTTCTACTCCTACCAAAATTTTTACTCCAATTTTGTCTCTGGTTGATGAGTTTGAATATAGACTGTCTTCTTTCCGATTCTTATGAATAATTTTGTATCATAATTATTTTTATTCGCTTTTTTTTATTTCCTAATTTTCTCATAAAATTTATACTGTGAATTTAAAAATTGAAATAACCTGAATTTTTCTCAAACCAAAGTGGTTTCGTTTCGAGTTCGGTTTCGGTTCACCTCATTTCTATCATTTTTTCGAAGAATTGCATTCGTAATTTGGAATTTTTTTTCATCAGAAAGTATCCAGAAATTCTAATTTTGAATTGAATTGAGTTATCACTTCTGTTTTCGTTGTTTACATTGTCGGCTTTTTATCTTTATTGCCGTTACTATTTCAATAGTCAAAGGTAGTAGGATTTTACATCTCGGCTCATTAATTCAGTTATCTAGTTGATTTTTCTTCAATTATAGAGTACGAAGAAATAATATTATGCAACTCAATTAATAAAACCGAATTACTTTTATACCTATGAATCTTTAGCCTCAGCTTAATGAGTTCAAACACCTCTATAATCTTTCTACTTTTCGGTACCTTAACACTTCTAAACATTCGATTAAAAATCCCATTAAATTCATATCTAATCGATATTTTTCGTTGGTTTTCTTACAGCTTTGTCACATTCGGCTGCAACGTCCAGCATTTCAACGCCGGATAACAACATCTGCTCATCCTCTTGTTCAACGACGACCACGACAGCCACCAGCAATCATCTAAATCACTGCGGTATCGCCGACGCCGGCTCGGCCCTCTACGAAGGCTCCAAATTAGTCGTCGAAAGCACATCACCCTACGAAGACCAACCAGAGCAGCAGAACACCCTACATTCGTCTCGAAATTTCGTCGTAACTCCGCCACAAACCGAATCTGCTCAAATACTTCTATCTCTGGCTCGATCCCATAGTCAGAAATTATTCTCGAGCCATATCGACGAAAACGGAACGCTAACGAACGGTGTCCAGGATCAAATCAGTAGCGAAACCGGATTTTTGAATCCGGATAGTCAAATTAACGGCGATTTGGAATTCGTTCGAGAACAGCAGCAGTCAGAGCCGCAGCAAGCTAATTTATTTATCGACGAGCACAATCTAATTATTAACGATACCAGCAGCACTGATTTGGCAGCTGTGGCCGGCTCGTCGGAAACCTCCGATGCGAATTCCGGCGGTAAATCTTTATTAGCCAAATTATTAACGAGAAATAATCACGAGGCGGAGCAGGCGACTAGCACTTATGCAAAGAGCACTTTGTACGAAGTGTCCAAGGATAGTAAAACGACATCTACACCGTTGACGGCCGCCGAATTACAACCTAGTATTATTTTAGAGTGTCCTTTTCTCATCGAGACTACGGACGGAGCCTACGTCGACGTCTGCGTCGATAATATGCTGAATTCGTTCGACGGTTCGACTCCGGTCCCTGTTACGATACCGATGACGTCATCTGCAGCAGCTCTGGATCCCGAAGAAGGCGCCTTGTACGATGTACCGGTCTCGGCGGCGATAAATTTGGCAGATCCGGCCGTTTTGGAGAGAATCAAACACGATACAGCGCCGGAGCTGAAGGTAGATCCGGAAGCTGTCGTTTTGACCAAGATTTCCGAAGATGGCAGGGTCGAGAAGTACGTTCTTTCGTCGGCCGATATTCAAGCGCTGAAGCAGATGAACGAACGGCTGGCTGCTGCGGCCAGTACCTCGGGCAGGCCTTCTCCGGCCAGCACGGCGACCGAGATTGTCCTACCGGGTGCCAACGATACTCCATTGATCACCCGGATCTTGGTGGATGGCACTGGAGGCATCCAGAACGCTATTAATAGGTTACCTTTTAAGAAAACCGTCGTTGGGTCCAGCTCCGGCCTCGGAACCGGTTCCAGCCACGTCGAGAATGCCACGGATGGCCTGCATCAGGCCATTCTGGACAGCTCGCTGACCGTGGACGACGCTCACCATCACGAAAATATGTTCGAAGAGCTGGATAACCAGTTTAACACGATGGGCTGCTGCGCCATCGACGACGAAGAGCATATCAGACGTGATTACGTGGCCTACGAAGAAGCCAGCAAAAACGAAACGCAGCTCGAACATAATTATTACGCGAATGCGATGAAAGACGAAGACGAAGAAGGTGTGGTGATCACCGACGGCCAATACGATCTCAGAATGATGATGATGATCGAAGAAACGCCTCAATCCAGCGATCCATCGGTCTCTAAATCATCGTCGGCTAAGAAAAAATACCAAAACGTTCAAGTGCTCGGTACAGCCACCGGTCAGGATATTTGCCTTAATGGTAATACCCTGGTAGCCTTTGGTCCATCCAAAAGCACTCCTAATAATTTAAGAATCAACGGAGCCGCTGCTTCGACCGATAAATCCATCATCGTCGTGCCTCCCAACGGATCCGGCGCTGCTGGTAAATGTGATCTCATCATTAACGACGCTCTTATGAGCTCCGTACTTAACGTTGTACCCGCCTCGACGGCGATTAAAACCAATGCCCAGACAACCAAACGAAAGGTCTCCGCCGACAACGTGTTACCTTTTAAAACCGTCAAAAGTGCCAATACCTTTAGGAATTCTACCAACGGGCCGAAAAAACCCACGGCTGCTAAAAGAACATATAATAAGAGGAAAAACTCAGCTTCCGAACAGAATCAATCGAAGAAAGTGACCGCTTCGTTGAACGGAGCGTTCTCCAATGAGAATAACTTAATCGAAGAAATTATCGTGGACGAGATATCGTAAAATTTTCACATTCATTTTTAGATGGGTTTGTCGATACAAACCAATGGCGGATGTAGATGCGTGTTTGATGGGTCGGGCAGTGTGTTGCGTAGTGAAAAAAATTACCATAATGATTGGTTCAAAATTGAGATAGTTTCAAAGGTGGTAGGTTATTTTTTTTCTTTAAAAAAAAGGATCGAAAACAATGTAAAAATGACTGAAAGTCACCAAAAAAATTATAAGCAAGAAATTCGTTTGCTGAAATTGAAGCTTCTTTATCTAAATTTTACTTCTTTTTGAAAGAGTTACAAATTGTTTAGTTTTGACAAGTTTTCGAGTTTTAGATGATTTTATTTTACACAAGGTTGCTAATTTTTGGAGGTAATTTATTTTGATTTTCTTTCTTGGAAATTCAATTTTTGTTCGTTGAAATTTTTTTTATAAGTAGGTATTTTTGGAATGTCGTCTGATTTTTGTGATGAAAATCGTCTTTATTTTCTCAAAAAATGTTCATATTTCAACATCGTCCAAATTATTGAAAAATTGTCTGATTTGTAAAAAATTTTTGAATTATTTTTTGGAAACTTGCCCAAAAATTGTTCAGTTTTTGGAAAATTGATAAATTTTTAGAGAAATATTCAATATTTGGAAATTTGTTCAGTTTTTGAAAATTGTTAAATTTTTGGAAAACTTTATTCTCACCTTTGAAAAGTGTTATGTAATTTTTATAAAATTGTGTAGTTTTTTTTCTACTTACAGAATTTATTTTTGAAAAATTTTCGAACTTCGGAAAATCTTAAATTCTTAAAAAATTGTTCTCTATTTCGAAATAATTTTTCTATTGTTGAAAAATGTTCCAAGTTTTTGGAAATTTTCAATTTTGAAAAATCGCTTTGTTTGTAAGTTGATTGTGTTAATGAAGATGGCCAATTTTTTGAAAAAATATGCGTATCCAAATTCGGAAAACTTGTTCCAATTTCTGAAAGATATTCCAGGTTTTGATTAGTTATAGTTTTGAGAAATTGATTCTTAGTTGTTTTGATAATGATCATTGACATAAAATTCAATTTTCAGATTTTTGAGGTATAAACTACAAAAAAATTTAGAAAATGATTCGAAGTTTTAAAACATTTTCTCAATTTCTTAATGATTGTTAAATTTTTGATAAATTATCCAAGTTTTCGTCTGTTAATAGTTTTTTAAAAAAATCATCCATATTTTAGAAGTTCTATTTTTAGAAAATCAACTTGAATATTTTGCAATTTCTAAGGTTTTAGAAAACTTTTCCAAGTATTCATTACATTCGTTCAGTTTTTGGAAAATTATCCATTTCTGAGAAAGATTATAATGATTTTTTAAACAAGTCTGGAATTTTTAGATCTGCCTGCATATTTTCTGAGAATTCTCCAATTTTTAGAGAAATTGTCCCTGTTTTGTGAAAATTGTATATTTTGTGGAAAATTTTCAAAGTTCAAGTTTCAAAACATCTCTACTATTTTTTTTCAAGTGTTGAAATTTTTTTTCATGTTGAGTAAACTGATTACTTCTTGAAGAATTGTCTCATTTTAAAATTTTAAGAAATTACTTGAATTTTAGAGAATTGTTAAATTTTAAAAAATTGTTCAATTCTAGAAAATTATTGCATTTTTTTGAAAAATTCTTCGATTCTCTAAATAATTCTTTAGTTTTTTTTTCGCAAAATTCTTCAATTTTCTGATAAATTGCTCGATTTTAAAAAAAGGTCCAATTTTTGAGAGTCGGCTAAATTTATGAAAAATCGTCCAACACCCTCCCCTTGAAATAAACAACCCATCCGTTCAAGTCGTCTAGATCCGCCAATGACAAAAGCCATCGTCCTCCGTTCACCCCTCCCTTGTTCGATATTCGAACGAATCTACTCAGCAACGCCGAAGCTACCGGAACGCAAATGATCTCTGAAAATATATTAATTCGCGAACTTTTTTCTATTATTATTTTTTTTTCATCTATTTCGTCGATTTTTAGTATATTTTTTTCGTCGTCTCGTAGTATTTATAATTTTCCTCTCCTTCATTTAGATAGTCGAGTATTGATGGTGGCTCTCGTTCCTCAAATTGAGGCCAAATTGTTCAAAATTCAACTCTCGATACTTGGCTATGACTTAAGCTTGCGTTGGATCTTTTATTTATTTTTTTTCCGTTCCACACGAACGGATATTGAGTAGTTGTGTATTTTGATGTAATTTTTTTCTCCGCCTTCTTCAATTTTTAAGTACAGAATAATGAAAATAACATGTAAACTTCAATTAGTGTGAATTCTTTATTTATTTTTTTCTCTTTGATGTTTTTTTCTCCCTATTCTGTTCAGTAATTTAAATTGTTTTATTGGCTTTATTACGACGTTAGCAGAAGTTACTTCCCCGGATACGTTATGTTGAGCTCCCCCTTCCCCCCACCACCGATAATTTCACATATTTATTTATAATTTTTTGTCGTGTACCTACCATAATACGTTATTGATGTATAGATAATTATATATGTATTTATTATAGGTAAAAAATCATTCGAGTAATGTGTAATCCAAACTAATTTTTTATTGTTGTTCCAATGGTATGAATAAGAGATGCTTCCTTTAGAGAGTCGTACGTCCTTACTCCCTCTCCCTGTTTATTTTCTTCGGCCATCACCGGCACCAGTTTTATGCTGTAATATTTTGGTTTTTAACTGTGATGTAAAAAAAATTGAAAGTAGAAATGAAGAGGTTTAATGACCCGGGATTGGTTGGGTTTTGTGAAGGGTTTCATTCTGTGTGTTTTTTGAGTTCATCTATTCTATAATTTTTTTGTAGAAAATTAATTTTTTCTTTTCGAACTTTTTTTGTGATGTAAATATTCACTTGTAGAGTACCTGTGTGTGTGTGTGTGTGTGTGTGTGTGTGTGTGTGTGTGTGTGTGTGTGTATGTATGTGAAACCGCAGTATTTTCGCCCTCCTCAGATCCCCTCCTTATGCATAATATTAAGTTATATATGTGGATCATTTTGATTTTAAGTATCATGGTAAGTTGTAATATTGCTCATTAAATGATTTTCAAATTGTATACGTGTGTTTTGTTGTCATAAAATGTTCAAAAAATAATTAGGTAATTTTAAAAACTCATTTCCGGCTTGCATTCTTCGTGTAAAGAAAAACCAGTGCATTTTTGACTTGAAAAATTGCAAATAACTCATTAAATATTAATTTTAAAGCAAAATTAACTATTCCATCGAATTCCTCGCATCAAAAAACATACATTGTAACGTTTTAAACAATAAAAAACGTTGAAATACACTGGAATTAATTATTTTTATGTAAATTTTTAGTAAAGGTCTTCAAAAAATCGTATTTTCCATTCTAGATACGTACGTGGCGCTATCTATCGGAATATTTGCAGAAGCTCTTCGAAAAATACCTCTTTTTGAACAAAATGCAAATTTCTAAATTACCGCGTAATTACTGTAATTTTGAATCCATCCTTAGATCATAAATCCGTTTTTATTTATAGTCTAAGCATTATTTAAAAATTACGGTAATTACGCGGTAATTTAGAAATGGGCAACATACACGAAAAATGAATAAAATGAAAATTTCTAAATTACCGCGTAATTACCGTAATTTTAAAATAATGCTTAGACTATAAATAAAAACGGATTTATGATCTAAGGATGGTTTCAAAATTACGGTAATTACGCGGTAATTTAGAAATTTGTATTTTGTTCATTTTTCGTGTATGTTGCCCATTTCTAAATTACCGCGTAATTACCGTAATTTTAAAATAATGCTTAGACTATAAATAAAAACGGATTTATGATCTAAGGATGGTTTCAAAATTACGGTAATTACGCGGTAATTTAGAAATTTGTATTTTGTTCATTTTTCGTGTATGTTGCCCATTTTTAAATTACCGCGTAATTACCGTAATTTTTAAATAATGCTTAGACTATAAATAAAAACTGATTTATGATCTAAGGATGGTTTCAAAATTACGGTGACTCGAAAAAAATACGTTTTTTTGAAGATTTTTTGAGTTTCTTGATTAAAATTCACGTGAATTAATTATTTCAACAGAATTTTATTGTTATTTATCGTTTGAATCGTTGATTTATGTGGTTTTTTGATGCGAAGAATTAAAATGACTGGTTATTTTTGTATTTAAATTTTAAATGAGTATTACAAGTTAAGTTATTTACTATTTACCATTTTCAATATGAAATCGCAATTATTTCGCAGCGCTTACAGAAATTAATTAATTAATTTCATTAAAAATCTACAAATATATCCTATAAATGTGAGAAACGGGTTCATAATGTAATAAAGCAAGTCCCTAAAGAGTTATTCAGCGTCTACTTTCAAATCGATCTTGAGTAGCGGCAACATAAGGTGAAAATATCTCTTTGGACTTTTCTTCCGCGATAATGCTGCGTAATTTTCACGTAACGTTTACATTTATCTGAAAATATAGGAAAATAAAAAAAATTGTAATTAAAACAAGACAAATCAATCGTAATACTGAAAAAAAATTACTAGCAGCAAGAAAGAATAAATCGAACTTGAATATATCGGCAAATTGTAAGCTTCGTTAATGAATAAGTATATTCATAATTTCGCTATCTTTGTGATAATGCAACGTAATTATAATGCTTCCAGCTTGAACATCCAGTTAAGTAGGAGAATTTAGGAATTAGGACATTTAGGGTATAAAAAAAAATTAAAGTAGCAATAAGCACACGTAGTTGAGTAATTACTTACGATAGACTGCCGGTATAGTTTCATAACGTAGGTAAGATTTTTGTTCACTGTTCAAGACGTCTTCCAAGTAAAACAAAGCATGTCCGACGACATCGCATTTTCCCAAACATTCGGAATCGTATACCGATATCCTGATCAAACGAATACAACATGTAGATATATTAGAATAGAGGCATGTAGAATTGTAGATGTACATAAACATTTCAGGTTGCATTGTATTTTTGTACATTACATACATAACGATATCGCTGAATTAACCTGAGCACTTTTTTGGTAGGATCCTTTATGATGAAGACGAAACTTTCGTCGATATCGAAAGTAGAATGAGCGGGGATAAATTTACTGAACTTCATATGCTTCTCGTGTGGTAATAAAGTCAGCTTCAGTACGCAATTATATCGCTAGCTCTTCTATTTGTACCTTCGGGAGCTAGACCTTCGATTTTCACAAATCGAATCAACAATCTATACAAAACGAAAAAAATTGCGAATAAATTATAAATTCGGATATAAAATTTTGTACAGAACCATAAAGTAGACATTACTTTTTGGTATTTTTATCGTACATAGGTTGCAGAAAAATGGACAGTTTCGTTGGGTAAGTCGACATAACCTTTGTCGTTGGCATCGATTTCCACACTCTATTAATAGCTTCGGATAATTTAGATAAGTGTAAGCTATCATTTACGAGCAACTTCGTCATTCGATCGTTCTGCGACTGCTGCGTCCATCTCGTCCGGAATACAATTCACATTCTGTAAAATAGCGTTATACCTAATTCAATGTATATGTAAGTTGAAAGAATATGCTTAGTTGGAAACACTTACAAACATACTCTGCGACTAGAGCCAAGTACTCGACGTCTGAGAGCTCGATAATAAACTTTTGGCTTGTCGGTCGGTTTTTGAACACGAATTAGCTAAATCGATTCTTGAAGAATCTTCAGAATTGTCGGCCTGGAACGCGGTAAACTATACTTCAATCGTATGTAAGGCAACTATAGCTTAAAAAAAACCACGTGTAACTAATAAAGAATTACCAAAGTTGGCGATGATCCTGCAACAGCGATTGTTGGCAACATCATCATACTGACGCTAGCCAATGATTGGAACGGCTGTGGTTGTTTGGATGGAACTATGGCGGTTTCGCGTTTTGTTTTCATCAATACCTTACCCCAGTGGCCTTTCTTCTTGACCATCGAACTAGCGTGCGGAGATTTTCGTCCAAGAGTTTTCAAAATCGCTACCATATTCTTAAAATTTTCAAAAAGTAAACGTAGCCTTTATATCGTACAATCAAATCTTGACAGGGTCGAATGAATGGGGGAAAACTACGAGTATTACGATAACGCATTGAAAAATAACGCGTGCAACGCTAACGATAAGAATGATAGCAAATACAAAATTCATTACCGTTTTTCAGGACGACTTTCTCCCAAAAAATTATTACGAGCCACTTCTGACGACGTAAAACCTTCGTAAGATCTGTAAAATATCGACATATTTGTTTTCAATCTTACGAATAAATTGTAACACGTGAAATTTGGAAAAAAATCTCACATACCTTCCATCGATATAAGCTGTAGATGCTACTGTGGCTGTAGTAGCCATTGCCGACGTATAATTACCGCAAATATAACTGAAATAATGAAAAAATCAGTAAGAATACGTCAACTACGAAATATAAAACTACCCCAAAAAATAAACGTAATCAAGTTCAAATTTCAAATTAGAAAATGACAAATTTTCCAAGTCGAGCAATCAATATGGAACTTACTTAGTAAAATGAGTAATATTTGAAGCGGGCGATCGACGACTGAATATTGCATACCTAATCGGCGGTTTTCGATAGTCTAGTAGTTCCATTATCGTAGAGATCTCATCTGGATGCCAATGCGGAATAATCTTCGTATTGTTTCACACCGTTCTGACAGTAATGTTCATAATACTCCTTGGTTGAGAGACACACATTCAAAAAAAGCAATATAAAATGCGAAATGTAATCAGTATTTTGGTTAGTTTTAGAAATATTATATTTTCTTAAAAAATTGAACGACTATAGTCGATACTCACTCGCATATCAGGTACCGAAGAAGATTGCGCCGGCGGATTCAACTCACGTGGATACGTTGATCGAGCGACAACACCATGTACCGAATCCGTCAAGTATTCAAATTGACTGGGAGGTGCAGAACCGAGGAACGAAAATCCGATTGATAATAAGTATGCGGTCTAACGTGCGTATTTTATACAGCTATTAAACATGGTTACGCTTGTGTACATTCTTTGGACCAGTGTCCAGATATACCACATCTGTCGAATAGGTGAGATAAGAATAGGATCCGAATCGTTACCGCGAAAAATAAAAATTGAGAGAAAAATTACTTGTAGCATTGTTGAGGTTTTCCCATACCCGGACGTTGACGAATACGGCTTAGTGGAAATTTGAACTTTCAACGACTGTCCTCCGATTTCATTTCCGTTTAAGTCTTTCAACCAGACAAATTTGGAGTATCTATAATATGCTAACACAAAGTTAGATTTAAAGTGTCAACATTGATTAGGTACACTTGAAAAGAGATCTGTTAAAGAAGAATGAAACACAAACAATAATTTCGTACGATATCGCATTCGGCAACGGTGCCATATTTAGAAAACAGTGTTCTTATATCATTCGCTTCAATACTCGAAGCGATATTAAACAAAAATTTTAGTTAGTTTAGAGCCCTAATTTTAGTAGTAGCAGAAGAGGAGCGTTTTCTGCTTCTAGCTTCTTCTAGCGAAGTCACCGCACCATTCACGGCAGATCCATTCAAATGTCTGATAGAGATGTTGGCTTCATTCCAGCAGCAGGATCTTGCATAACCTTATGCGATATGCTGTAATTTGTGCGAATATAGTAATATACAGATTATAATCCGATGACTCACAGCACCTCATGAGATTTTTCTTCAAAAGAAATAGCCAAAAGTAAGGTACCATAGTAGCAAATAATACTTGTTTACAACAAATGCATAATTTTTCACTAAATCACATTGCACTACTTTACCGATGTTTTCGAACAACGGGCGAATATCCTGAAGAGTAGTTTTTTCAGAAATTTTCTGGACGAAAATTTTAATTACAGTTCAACATTACGAACCGATACACTTTCGTTTAACAGTTACAAAGGAAAATGCAAAAACAGTTCTAAAGTCTTGAGTAAAATATGAAAATGAGTATCTAGAGATACAATCTTATTCTAAAGTATTTTCACGATCACTTTTCTACCGCACTTTACGTTTACAGACTTCAATCTATCTCAATTTCTAGCAAGATTTCAACTTTTCAGGTTTTAGTAAAGAAAAACTTACAACACAAGCACAACACGATACGACCACATTTACAGCTTCAACAACAGTTGCAACAAAATCGGTTCATTTTGATGATAAGTATGGGTAGGAGACAAAGAGATGACGCTAGTTGTTGATTAAGATAGGTAAGCAAATTATTTCATAAAAATGACGATTTCAATGAATTTTAAGGTTAAATTCTCAAAATTAGAGTCAATCGTGACTATTTCAAGGTCGCCGATTTCGAATCCGGGTTCTATCTGAGCCTATACATAATATCAAAATTTATTTTCAACGATTGCTTCACATCGCATACCTAATACAATACCCAATTAAAAAGTGAAAATTACGCCAACACTGAAGGTATATCTTGCATTATTTGTGTTGAAACATTTTCATAAAATGTAACTAAGTAATTTCTCAAAAAAGTAAAAATAATAATAATAATGCTCTAATTATACTTTTTTTTGAATAAATAGGGTCACAAAAATTCAATTCAAAAATTTTTAGATCACTTTCAACTTTTCAATATTCAGTGCCATCGTTAGCTGAAAATTGCAATGGAATCAACCACGAGATGATCAAATAAACCCAGTACCAAATTAATGTATGGCAAATTATTCCAATTATTGATCGTATCTTAGGTATCCTGAAATGTTAATTTCAACAAAACATTCATAAGTATGGATGTTAACGATTATTAATCATTTTTCAAACCCACATAAGTACGTAATTCATAGCACATCAACTTACCAAAACAATGCCAATCCTATATTCTTATGTTGTTTAAGAAATGTACGAAGATATTCTCGAATAGCATTAGCAAACAATGGTAAATACTCATCCCAAACTACTTCGTTCAAATCAAAGGAAAATAATTTTTTATCCACGTCATTTAAATTTTGCCAGCAATTTTGAACGTTATTGTTATTCACCGCAGATAATAAATTACATGGGTTTACATCGAGATACAATTTAACCAGCGAGTTATGTACTGGTAAATATCTACGAAAGTGAGAATAAAAATAAAAAATTTATTAGAAATCTAATTTAATATAGTTTAGTTATTTTAGATCTGGACCTCAAAGAAATTGGTAGAAAACTAAATTTCATTTTCAATCAAACAACGTAAAAACTTGAACCCTTGCGAGATGGTGGATTTATGAATAAACCATCGAAGGATAATCGTAAAAAAATTTTGAGCGAAATCGGAAGACCCGACTTCAAACGTATCCATGTTAAAAATTCAGCCTTCCACCAATTTTTTTGTTTTGAAGTTTAGACCTTGGAACAGAACTAACCTGCGTTTATTTCCAAACAACCAGAGAAAGAAATCGATAATGAGTGCAGGAATATAGCCGTACATTATGTTCCACAGCATAAAAAAAAATTTATTGGAATAAGTACGATGGGTATAATTAAATTCGCTTTTCATGTACGATTCAACGTATTCCAAAGATAGCGCATTTTTATGAAATTTATAGGAATAATTGTACACAAAGGGTGGTATTTTCGTACTTCCATCGTTGATTTTTTGATACCTGGAAAATTCGGCGAAAGAAGGAAAGGTGAATAATCAACCTAGACGAAGGATTTTCTACAATGAGTATAATTCTACGATATTTGCTTATTTCTTCTCCAAACAATGCTTACTCGTTGTAAGAATATTGAGTCGTGGCAACTATAGCATTTGCAATTAAATCAGCGGGGAGAATTTCAGGAAGCATATCACCTTCCCAATACGAAACTGGAACGATATTAAGTACGCATAATGCAAACATACCACTTGGGCCATAGAAGCCATCCATCCACCCGGCTATTGGTTCTTTCAGACAAGGAATCGCTTGAAAAAAAAAAAAGAAAAAAAATTCAATTCGTTCCCTTTTTCAGATTGGGAACACATAACGAATAGTCTACAATTCAAGAGGCAAAAAGTGCGCTAAAAAATAGAAATCGAAATCAGCGTGCATTTTCGCTGGATAAAAAATCAGTTGGTTTAAATTATTAGGTATGAATTTTACGGTATCATGGTCTTAAAAAACCACATTTTGAATATTTCAGCCATTTCTGAGAATTTTCAGCCTCAATAAATCACCAAGTATTCTGTACCTACACATTTTGAGGTGGAGAATTGGATTAGCCTATCAACGTTTCTCTAAGGAATGTTCCACTCCTCCTCAGAAACGCTGAAAAAGTACAAGGTGTTACGACGGCGCGCCTTCACCCAATGGGAACATCTCAGAGCAAAAAGTTTCACTTTTTTTTGTAAAATTTGAAATATTTTACTACACTGCTCAACTTTGAGAAACAATATCTCAGTCTTCTGACATCAAAAAGGCTAAGGCTGATTTTTTTTAGGAAAGGTTAAAATTTTCTTAACTAGAGTTTGTTAAATGGAACCATTGAAATTTCAGGGTTTGGAAATTCAAGGTCGCTGACTCTTAATTTGGTATTCATTTTTTGCCTTGCCCAAACTTGAGTCCCCGAGGGGGGGGGGCTCAAAATTCTGAAAAATTTCGACATGGGAATTGAAATGTGGGTATTCGAGGTCGCTTATTCCGATTTTGACATTCATTTTTGCTTTGCCCAAATTTGAACTCTCCGAGGGTTCTGAGCTCAAAAATTTTGAAAAACTTTAATATGGGTATTAAAATGTGGATATTCGAGGTCACTGATTCCGATTTCGGCGTTCTTTTTTTTTTACTCCAACTCCAGAACAAATCTGAGCTTTCATGGAAGAATAAAAATTGATTTTTGGGAAGTGTACGAATTTTTTTTTCGCACTTACGAATCGTGAATTATTTCATGTTTTACGGAATGAGAAGAATGTCAGAATCGGAACCAATGACTTTGAATACCAACATTTGGACATCCATATTGAATTTTTTCAAAATTTTAAGTTTTGTTTTTTCTTGGAGCTCAATTTGGTTAGAGAAAAAATTGAATGTCAGAATTAGAATTAGCGACTTTATATACCTGGATTTCGACACCCATATTGAAATTTTCCAAAATTTTTAGTTTTCGACTCTCCCCCTTGGGGGCTCAAATTTGGTCCGAGCAAAAAAAACGTCAAATAAATGTCAGAATCGGTATCAGCGACTTCAAATATCCTGATTTAGACATCATATCAAAAATTTTCAAAATTTTGGGTCCTGACCGCTCATTTTTGGGGCTCAGATGGGGTCAAAACCAACAATAAATTTCAAAAACAAAATCGGTGATCTCGATTTCCCTCAAACCCGAAGTTTTAGAATTTTATTTCTAGAACTTCAGACAGAAATGATTTTTGTCCTATTTAGAAATCACTTGAAAATTTTCTAAAATGAGATGTTCCTCGAAAACTTTCTCAAAATTTTTCACAAACTTTAAAATTTCTCAAATTCAAAGTAATTTGAAATAGGTATGTAAAACAGTTCTGCAAAATATTAAAAATTGATTTAAAAAATTACAAAATTAGGTTAAAGCACCTATTTTTTCCAAATTTTCACACTGTATCCTGTTTTATGGATTTTTTGTCCTATTTTTGGCCTGAAAATGGAGAAATTCTCTAAAAATTTGCAAAAATTAGGCCTCGGATCTTGGCTCTGTATTGTGCCAGGGCAAAAATACGAAATATGATTTTTTTAAGCCATGGAACCCATACCTACCTACAATAAACCGATTGATCTTTCTGTCCACCAAAAATGCACACTCAACGAACGCTTTTTACCTCTTGCACTGTAGACTAGAAAAAATAATTACCAATGGGGAATCTGAATATTGCAACCGGAGCTAAAAGCTTTTCTCGAAGAAAAATATTCTCAGCTGCTGCTTTCGTCATCATGTATATCGTTAATTTATTGCCAATGATTCTATCGCAAAAAAAAAACATGAAAATTTCATACACTTACCACCGCAAAATTGGTGACTCGAGTTATACCTTTTTCTATCTTGTTCATCTAGGGGCAGCACGTTATCAACTTTCAGAAGATTTAAAAGATCTTCGTATTCGAGATGTGATTCGTATAATATTTCGTCGATTTCGTCACGTTCCAAAAAAGCATATATTGAAGATACATACACGAAGGTCTGCGAATATAAACAAACGATCGATTAATATACCTCGAATATTTTACTTGGAAAAATATTCTGGTCAAGAATACGAGCCTTTCGCGTACCTTTAATTTACTCATCTTGTTCGCTAAATTGACCAAATGAAGGGTGCCTCGAATGTTAGTCTCGACTGTATGCTTGCACGATCCCAGCATATTCATGGCAGCGGCTAAATGGAAAACGAAATTGACCGATTGGCACAGAACTTGTTCATCTTCCGCAGATAAACCCAATTTTTCTAACGAGCAATCGCCTTCCACCAATTTAATACGAGTTGCCAAATTGGGAACTTTACTCGCGAGGTGAACGAAGACCTAAAATAATTGTTGATTAACTAATTTATTTGAATCCCAGGTGGACCACTGGACATCTTGGGGTTTTACCTCCTCCCCCGCCCCCATTAAATAGTAGAAAGGGCCGAAGATGTATTTAATATGCCCGAATTTCCCTAAAATCCATGAGCATTACACGAGTATAAATAAATTTCGACATAAATAATTTACTCACTCACCGGTTCGTTCAGTAATTCTCGCAACCTATCCGCGCTACATTTCGAAGCTTTCTTTCGAACCAGAAGATAAACACAAGATATTTGACAAGTGATGAACAATTTATTAATTAACACTTTTCCTACAAAACCAGTTCCTCCAGTCAAAAATACGGTTGAATTACGAAAAAATTCCACGATTTTTGAGTCATCGCGATCATTTTTATCTTCCATATTCGGATAAAGGAAAGTAACGCTAAAATGTTTCAACGAATCGCGAAACCGAGAAAACGTGAATGTGCTGTCCTAACTTTTCCTCAGTGGGTGACTGGGTGTAATCGTGTTGTATACCTAGTTTAGGTAGGTACCTCTGACCTATAAGGCAGAAAACTTTTGTTGCGAAGGTTATTTCTAACAAAATGGAAATTATTCTGCGAAAAACGAAAATTACGATGAAAATTATTTTCGACAGGCTTCAGAGCATTTTATTTTCTCTAGTCTTTTTAATTGTCTCATTACTTATTAACCAAACAGTATTTTTGAACGAGGACAATTATTTCAAATGTGAAAATTTTAGATAGCCCATTTCGAAAAATTTAAGATTCGAGTCGAAAAAACGGTCGAAAATTTTGGAAAAAATTTTGTCTGGGATGAAAATTTACAATTTTTAAACGTCAATTTCGATACTTTATCGATATCTCAAACTTCACAACTAAATTCGTATGGGTGATTTATTTACTTCTGCAGCAGTCTAGCTCTATCTTCTTCCCAAAATTCGTTTTTTTCATTCCTTTCATTTTGTGACACCTTAGGTATAATGAGTTGGAAATTTGTGCTTATTCTTTTTTTTTTTTTTTTTTAGAAAAAAAAGAGAAAATGAGGTGAAAAATCACTAGGAAGTATATTTTGACCCAACAGATCCCTGTATCTAAAATTTCAGGCGTTGGAGATGATTCTTCAAATTTTGAAAAATGTTTGAGATTTTAAAGTTTAAATTTGAAAATTTTATCTAACCAACGAAAAAATTTGAAATTCGATGCATAGTGCATACCCCATTTTCGACACGTCTAATCGATTGGAAGAAATTTCGAGTCGTTTTGGAATTTGGAGCAACCAAAAAATTTTGGAATTTTCAAGCGGAGAAAAAAGTTAATAAAAAATGGTTCATATTTTATGCACTTCAGCATCTATCATTGCGGATAACCCTTATTAGTGAATTATTTTGATCAAGTGAAGCACAACTTACCAGAATTCGTAACTTTGAGTTCATTCAAATTTTTCGGAAAGAAATTTTTGAGCAAAAAATTTAATGAATAAAAAAACATCGTAATTTTCGAACCCACCGCGAAATTTTAACCCATTTCAATAGGTCACACAGCTAAATGAAAAAAATTCCAGTTTAGGGGTTAATTCAGGGGTGGGATGGTGAACAAATTCAAGGAATCTTATTTGGAGTCAAGGGAGGTAAAAAAAAAATCATTTTCGAATCCGCCGCGAAATTTTAACCCATTTTAATAGATCACGTATCTACCTAAATGAAAAAAAAATCAATTTTAGGGGGCTGGTTCGATGAGGGGGATGAAAGAAATGTAAATTTTTATTTTCAAATTCAGCGTGAAATTTTAACCCATTTGATAGATCGCATGACTACTTTTGAAGATGATTTATAGCGTTGAAACTTGAGTAGTTAACATTTACAATGAACTTTAAAAGAGCCTTTCCTAAGCATCGAAAATGGCCCTTGACTCAGAATTGATCGAAATTGACCCAAAATGTTACTTATGGTCTAGAATCATCTCAAAAAAATTTTGACCCCCTACCCCCACCCCTTTCGGAATTATCGCATTTTCAATGTCGAAATTTCAATACACGACATCTCTGGAAGGAGTGGGTAAAAAAATTGAAATTTTCATAGATTATACATCTTGTTGGATAGTATGAATGAGAATTTTTTGAAAATTTTCGGTTCACATTTTACCAATTTTTTTCACATTGAAATTTTAAAAAAATATGAGGGGGTGTCATGGCTGAAAATTTTTTTAGTGGTCATGCATCACATATAATTTTTTTGGACCCTGAAATTGGGGGCAACATGGTCAAAAAAAATCAAAACCAAAAAAAAAACGCCATTTTTTTACCACTTTTTCGTAGTAACAAGCTAGGTATCCCAACCTAAAGTAAAATTTTGAGTCAAAATGGTCATAAATTGAAAGTAAATCGTAAAAAAAATTCCATTTCCAAAATTTCAAGAACTAAAGTGCCAGTGGCGTAAATACGGGGGGAGGGGGGTTTCGCGATCTGCAACTTATGGACCCCCTGCGGTAGCAGTCTGAGTTTTGATCGGAGGAGGACGGCGATGGTCTTGGGAGATGTAGAAACTCAAATCGCACCTTTTTAGTGCTGTGTCAGGTTTCTCACGCCACATTTTCGAGCTAAAAGCACAAAAAACCGCGTTTTTTTCAAAAGGAGGTGCCCTTTGAGAACCCCTAGCTTCCCTCCCTCGTCACCTGGGGGGCTCAAAATTTTTTTGAGTAGTCTCCGATGAAGACTCAGCAACCCCAGCAAATTTGGTCGAAATCCGAGGTATGTTTTTTTTTTCGCGCAGGCGCTCAACCCTATTCTACAGTCCCAAAACAGTTGAATACCAACATCGAGAAATAGTTAATTCATCACCACGTCCTTTTGGCAAAAAAAAAAGGTCGCAATTGCGTAAAAATTACGAGGTTTACTACCAGACGATGGATTTATGAATAGACCGCATAAGAACGGAAACTCGTAGGAAAAAAATGAACGAAAACGGAAGACCAGACTTCATTTTTGATCCGTTTTAGTTCGGATTCGGAATACGCTTCTTAAAAATTAAAATTCATTCGATGCTCTTAAAATTGTCTTTCAAATACCTATAGGTACGTAGTACGTACTTGGCGATTTGCCCTAGTTAGGTATGCAGTTCTGGATTTATTTATTTTTTGGACACTTTACTTTCACACTTCACAGCACTGACCAACAGTATGAATAATTCAATATTATCCATATTTGGCTATACCATCGTCCTTGTTATACTTTTAGGGATTTATTAGACAAAATGCATTTTTTTTTTTTTAGCAAATACTGACATTTGAATAATACAAAGTATAAAAATGACAATCTTGAGCATACTTTCAATTAAAAAACGCTGCGATTTTGTGATTTCGTATAAACAAATGAATCACTTTCAAATTTGAGAATGAATTACTTCCTTAAAATAAATTTCACAATGCGCTTTTTTACGCACGCAACACTACTTTTTTCGTCCTTAATTGGGGCCCAACGTTCTAACCTTAGGTAATTATGCCATTTACGGTGTTATTCTATATGCACATTGTCGTCATTTCACAAGTAAATACCTAATTACCATTGTCGTCATTTCACGAGTAAATACCTAATTACCATTTCTAAAAGTAATGATGCAGCAAAGGAATGTTCATTCCCCCTCCTTAAATTTGCACCGAAAATATAGGTAGGTTACTTCTTTCTAATTTTAAACCATCAAGACACATATTCAACATAAACAGGAAGAAATAATGGCTGTACGCCGTACAGGTATGATAATTTTTTAGGTGCCAATTACAATGATTAACTTGGTAAGTAATTAAGTCTATATAATAAAATTCAAGTTTCGAACAGATTCGGCTTCATTTTGCGTTAAGTCTTACAAAATTGTGTGACGTTTCGAAGAAAATAGACAATATTATTATGTCGACACAAAGAAGCAAATTTTTGAACCCAGACGATATCGTTATTTCTGGAATTTCTGGCGTATTTCCGAACAGTGACAATGTAGCAGAGTTTGCAGAGAATTTAACGGAAGGAAAGGATATGGTATCAAATATAAACCGATATAACAAAGGTAGGTGTCGATGAAGGCATTGGCAAGTATTGGTTTATTTTGTAAAAATTATTCTCATTTTTCGTACCCAAACCAATAACAGAAGTCAGAACCGGATTACTGAAAAATATAGACCGTTTTGATTCTACATTCTTCCATGTAACTCATTCGCAAGTACAAGGAATGCTCGTCGTTTCCAGATTGCTTCTTGAGAAGTCTTTCGAAGCGATTCTCGATGCAGGTGAGCCCACGTACCTATTCAATTAGAATATCATTCTTTGCGACGATCGTGAATGAAAAATAAATTTTCAAGGGTACAATCCTCAACAAATTCGAGGAAAAAATATCGGCGTGATTTGTGGCGTTTGGGATACTTGCGATGAAGGAGACCCCGCAAAGAACAATGAAGACACGGATGATTATTCATTGAACTTGGGCAGATCCAAATTCATGATAGCCAACAGGATTTCGTATTGTTTGGACATAAAAGGTAGGTAGTAGGTAAGGTACCTATTATTACCAATTATTACTAGTTAATAGTTATAGCCCCCCCCCCCCCCCCCCGAAGAAACACCCTTCCCACAAAAAAGTATCGCAAAATTTGAAAAAAATGGTCAAAACACATTTAATCTATAAATGTAAAAATCATCTCCAAAAAGGAGAAAAAAATTTGAAAAAAAGTGTGATTAAACCCATGCTCCCGAATATTTTCAATGGAATCGAAATTTTTTCTTCAATATGTTTTTTTTCTCCCGGCGGAACCTTTTTTCGTCAGTTTAACATTTTTGCCAAAAATGGAATTTCAACCACCCAAGTCCAAAGAACCTTTCCTAATAAGGGTCAAAAACGGCCCTTGACCCAAAATTGGTCAAAATGGTCTCAAAAGGTTACTTATGGTCTAAAAACATTCCAAAAAAAAATTTGACCCTCAACCCCCACCTCTTTCGGAATTATTGCACTTTTAATATCAAAATTTCAACACGCGATATCTCTGGAAGAGGTGGGTAAAAAAAATTTGAAATTTTCACAGATTATACATCTTGCTGGGTAGTACAAATGAGAATTTTTTGAAAATTTTCGGTTCACATTTTCCCAATTTTTTTCACATTGAAATTTTCAAAAAATTGAAAAAAAATTTTGAGGGGGGTACATGGCTGGAATTTTTTTATTAGTTCGGCCAAGTGGTCATGTATCACATAATATTTTTTTTGGGCCCCAAAACGAAGTGCAACATGGTCAAAAAAATTCAAAACCAAAAAAAACGCCATTTTTTCGTAGTAACAAGCTAGGTATCCCAACCTAAAGTAAAATTTTGAGTCAAAGTTGTCATGAATTGAAAGTACATCATAAAAAAGTTCCATTTTTAAAATTTCAAGTGCTGAAGTGCATTTCTCGAATTTTGGCGAATTTTTGAAATTCCAAAATTACCTCATCGTCCTGTAAATCATGAAAATATGATCTGATCAACGAAAAAAGCTGAAATTCGATATGCACCCGATTTTAGACCTGCCAAATCGATTGAAAGCGGTTTCGAGACGTTTCAGACAAAATGTTGGAAAGAATGAGCCGTAACTTTTTTTCTAAAAGAGATGGAGGGCTGTGGTTTGCGGCATTCGATTCGCCGTGAAATTTTCTATAACTCATGCATGGTCATTATGGCCTTAAAACCCTTACTTTTCTCTCAAATTCACTTTTTTGCGAAAAATACCCCAAAAAATACGATTTCTTCACAAAATTTTGGAAAGAACGAGCTGTAATTTTTTAAAAAAAGAAATTGAGGTCTGCGGTTTTGCGGCTTGGATTCGCCGTAAAATTTTCTACAAGATTAGTCCAAAAAAATTCAATCTGTTTGTAATTTTCAGGTTTATTAACCTCGAAAAATCAGTTTTTTGGCCTCCCACCCCCAAAGTAAACTTTAGAAGCCTGGATTGAGCAAAGTGATGTATTTTTGATGTCTTAGAAATAGAATTTCGGCATAAGAATCCAGAAACTGAATTTTTTTTTGTCGACCTGCGTAATCATACCTACAATCGATATTTGAAGAGTGTCGTTGCAAAACGCAACATCTTTTTTTTTGCCCTCCTCCCCTCCAACCCTCCTTGAGGTACAAGTGCGAAATGACCCCAAAACATGTAGCTGGGGCCCTAAGCTTTCCAATGAGACCGCCCCGAGCCAAAACCCCCCACCCAATTTTGAATGACAGTTTTTTTGCGATTTCCCAAAAATCAGGTCTTCGGAGATGTTGCGTTTTGCAACGACACTCCTCATTTTTTCTTTGTTTTGGAACCGAAATTGGGTAAAAATTTGAAAAAAAATACCGAAAAATGTGTGTTTTATATAACATTTAAAAATTTGATTTTAGACGAAAAATTGAAACTCATTTTTTTTACACAGGGCCCAGCTTCTCGATAAATACAGCTTGCTCATCTTCCATATACGCCTTTGATTACGCATTCCACGCAATCAAAAATGGACGATGCGAGGCAGCCATTGTAGTATCATCCAACGTCTGTCTGATGGAATCAGCATCGACGGATTTCTCAGCAATGATGACCTCTGGGGGAAAAACAGCACCCTTTGATGCTTCAAGTAATTATTCAAAATTGAAATCACGCCGCCCTGGTCATAAAATGGTAACTTTGCAGAGTTGTTTATTGATTGCTCATTTTGTATTTTAGCTGCGGGTTACACAAGAGCAGAAGCAGCGGTGGCAGTTTTTTTACAAAAAAGAAAAGACGCTCGACGAATTTACGCTAATGTTCTTCACACTAGAACCATTTGCGAGGGATTCAAAAAAGAAGGACCTTCATTCCCTTCGATGAAAATGCAAAAAGAATTATACAGACAATTCTACGAAGAAGTAGGAATAAATCCTCTATCTGTTTCCTATCTAGAAGCTCACGGTACCGGAACTCAAGTACGATTTTTCAGTACTCTTATTACATTTTAGGTTGTTTCATTTTAATATGGTAAAAAAATTTCGATATTTTTAACGTGCCATGCCATGCCTTCTCAAAATGTTCATTGAACTTAGAAATAGAAAATAGAAAAAATCAGCCCCAAAAAATAATGTCAAGTAATGGCGCAATTCAAATGTGAGAAAGTAACACACTGGATGAAATGTCAAACTTTAGACCATTTTTTACATTGTACTCTATGGAAAATTTTCATCTCCTTTGCGCCACCACTCAAAATAATTTTTTGGTGGTAAATTTTTTATGGGGGTCTCTTTTGACCAGAAGAAACAACATGAGGGAGTGGCACTGTCAAATTTTAGGAAAAACATGAAACACCTTACTGTTCAATTGTTCATTACTAGCTGAAACAATGTTTAATATTTCACCTTCAATGAAAATATGAATTTTGTTTCATCGAAAAGGCAGGAGACGTAGTTGAAGGGACTTCAATCCAAGAGTTTTTCTGTCCTGGACGACAAACGCCTTTGAAAATCGGCACATTGAAATCAAACATGGGCCATGCCGAAGCAGCCGCTGCGGTATGTTCGTTGGTCAAAATGGCTATATCATTTGAAACTGGAGTAATCCCTCCAAATATACTATACAATACTCCAAATCCAAAAATAAAAGGGTTAATTGATGGAAGCCTACAAGTAAATCATCAAAAAGGTAGGGATTTTTTCCTTGAGAATGTGAGACTGATATTCAGAACTTTCAGGTGATTACAAAACCAACACCTTTGGAAGGTGAATACCACGCGTTAAATTCTTTCGGAGCTGGGGGAGCCATTGGTCATTTATTGATAACCCCCCACCACAAAGTGAAAAAACCCATCGCTGTAATAAATGAAGAATTACCAAGACTGGTAACAGTTTCAGGACGAACCAAAGAAGCTGTAGATTGCATTTTGGATGATGTTAGTAATTTTGGAATTTTTAATTAGTTGTTTGAAAACTTCTACACAATCAAGTTATTCTTGTGTAATTATCGGCCTAACAGTTGAAGAAAAATGGCAATGATCCAGAATATGTGAGATTGTTACATGAAGTTTTCAGTGATGATATCAGTGGGCATCTGTTTCGTGGTTTTGCCATTTCAAACAAAGAAGAGCAAATTGCTAGATCTGTGAAGGTAAATAATGTAATGATAATGTAATTCCTCATCATCACCATTTCTCCTCCAAATACCTTTAAAACAATTTGCACACCGATAGTAAAATCAATTTCACTCCCTGCATGTAAGAAAAGTAGGTAGCATTATTCTGCTCTTTTCTGCTCGTTTCTGCTGAATTCTGTCGAATTCTGCTTTTTTCTGCAAAATCATGCATTTTTCTGCTTCTGTTACGCATTGCAAATCCCAGAGCACAATACGCAACAGGGTGTCAATAAAAAATGTATACAAAACATAACTTAGTTTTTTATGTGCTTGGGTCCTACAGTCCTAAAAAATTGTATTTTGAATTTTTGTCTTTGCATAATAGAAGGCTGGAGCCTATGAACCCTCAAAATGTGATAAAATCGACTTAATTATGGTGATAGAACATTCCTTTCAAATATAGGTAATCAATTTTTTAAATTTACTAATCGAGGAAAAATGGATTTAATTTTTTACTTTCATCTGGGTACAACCTAATTTGCGGTGAGATAGTTTATGAAAATTTTCCAAGTCTGATGTCCATTAACAAAAAATAGCTTAGATATAATATGTTTTTGATATATGACTCACCTCTGAGAATTTTCAGCCTTTCTCTGATGATAAACGTCCTATATGGTTCGTCTTCTGTGGAATGGGTTCTCAATGGCCATCAATGGGCAAATCACTAATGCAGATACCAATATTTGCAAAATCTATTCAAGAAAGTCACAAAGTATTAGAACCAAAAGGGATTGATCTGATTAAAATTATCACAGATGATGATCCGCAAATACTGAGTAGCATATTACATTGTTTTATTGGAACATCAGCTATTCAAGTAACACTCAAACAATATTTATAGTAGATTTAAAGTTAAAGAATAGATCAATACCTATGTACTTATGGATGCGAATTATTTTCCCTCGTAATAGATTGCTCTTGTTGATATTTTAACATCTCTCAATATAAAACCAGATGGCTTGATTGGTCATTCTGTAGGAGAATTAGGATGCGCCTATGCAGATGGATGTTTCACCGCTGAGCAAATGATGTTGGCTGCTTATTATAGGGGATTGGTTTCTCAGACTATGAATTTAATTCCTGGTGCAATGGCAGCTGTTGGTAAGGGAAACAAATCTGTAACAGATTATTTTAAAAAATAATGAGATCATGGACCACTATTTCTATTTACAGGAGAGAGCTATACCATTATCAAGAACATGGTGCCTCCAGAGATTGATATCGCCTGCCATAACAGTTCCTCAAATTGCACCATATCAGGCCCCACCAAAGAGGTGAAAAATTTCACAAAAACTTTAACAGAAAAAAAAGTTTTTGCGCGAGAAGTTGATTCTGCAAATGTTGCATACCACAGTCGTTACATTCAGGCATTTGGTCCAACATTACAGAATTATTTGGAAGAAGTGAGCAAACAAGAATCAGAATGAATTCAAATAGTAGTAATTGACGACCTAATCAAGTGATCATTTATTGAAAATATTACATTCCATCCAACAGATTATCCCTGAACCCAAACTTCGCTCCAAGAAGTGGATTTCTACATCTGCTTTAGAACAAGATTGGAATTCAGATGCAGTTAAATATTGTTCAGCCCAGTATCACACAAATAACTTATTGAGTCCGGTTTACTTTGAGGAAGGTTGTCGTCATATTCCCAACAATGCGATAACAATTGAAATTGGTCCCCATGGTCTTTTAAATTCCATCTTGAAACAGTCCTTGCCCTCTACGGTGGAAAATATTGCATTGACGAGGCGGCAACATAAAGATGGTGTGTGTTTCTTATTGAATGCATTGGGTCGGTAAGTATGTAGGGTACTTGATATTTTTTATTCATAGGCACTGTACTTATAGCATATTTCAAAGATTGGATATTCGATCAGGAAAAAACTCATGATTAGAACAAAAGATGGTTGAAACGGTATCTAATCTTTCACCACCAACAAAAATATTAATTTTGTCTTGTTGAAAAGACAGTAGACATAGTTGAAGCTTAAAGGAACTTTTGAGAGGTTTTCTGCTCTGGAAGGAAAGCATGTTTGGAAAGTAATTTGAAAAATTTTTCAAATGGAAAAATTCAAAAATTAAATCCAGTTTTGAAAACAAATATGTACAATTAAAAGAATTGGGTGATATCATGATTGAAAAAACTTGAAGTTGAAATAATTTTGAACTTGAATTCGTGTGTACGGGTCTACAGTTCTTGAAACACAAGTCTTATTTACCAAGGTAGGCTCAAAACTCGTTGTTCTTCCAGCCCTGATTTTTCATTTTTTAGCAATAAAAGCTTTGTTGAGTAAAAATATTTTTTGCCAATTTGCCTATACTAAATTTATTTGGAGACGGTCTTGTGAATTGATAATTCTGACAGCAAGGGAAAACGTGCAGGTTTTGTGGCAGGTTTTCCACCAATCAGAGAGAGGATGACTAAAACACCTATGACTAAATCTACACGAAAGAGGCTTCAGGCACGAAATTAAAAATTCCCTGTGAACGACTGAATCGTTTTTTTTCAACTGTATGATTCAAGTGATCCGCTTACTTTTTTCCAAGTTTGAATTTTTTCTCCATCATTTATTGAAATTTTTTCCGAGTTCGAATTTTAATTTTGAGAAAAAGTAGTCAAGAAAAAATTTGAACTCTGAAAAAAATTTCGAACTCGGAAAAAAATTTCAATAAATGATGGAGAAAAAAAATGAAAAAATTCAAACTCAGGAAAAAATTTTAATTTGGAAAAAAATACCCGAGAAAAAATTTGAACTCTGAAAAAAATTTTAATTTTGAGAAAAAGTAGTCAAGAAAAAATTTGAACTCTGAAAAAAAATTTCGAACTCGGAAAAAATTTTAATTTTGAGAAAAAGTAGTCGAGAAAAAATTCAAACTCTGAAAAAAAAATTTCGAACTCGGAAAAAATTCAATAAATGATGGAGAAAAAAAATAAATTTATGATGATGATGATGATGAAAAAAATGAAAAAATCCAAACTCTGAAAAAAAAATAATAATCGAGAAAAAATTCGAACTCTGAAAAAAATTTTAATTTTGAGAAAAAGTAGTCGAGAAAAAATTCAAACTCTGAAAAAAAATTTCGAACTCGGAAAAAATTCAATAAATGATGGAGAAAAAAAATAAATTTATGATGATGATGATGATGAAAAAAATGAAAAAATCCAAACTCTGAAAAAAAAATAATAATCGAGAAAAAATTCGAACTCTGAAAAAAATTTTAATTTTGAGAAAAAGTAGTCGAGAAAAAATTCAAACTCTGAAAAAAAATTTAAAATTTTGAACTTGGAAAAAAGCAAGTGGACCACTTGAATCATACAGTTGAAAAGAAAAACCGATTCAGTCGTTCGCAGGGTATTTTTAATTTCGTGCCTGAAGCCTCTTTCGTGTAGATTTAGTCATAGTTGACTAAAACTAGTTTCTCATTAACTCGTCTAGCAACAATTAAACGATGACCAAAAAAAAAACGGAATTCTGAAAACAATTTTTTTTGTTTCATTTACTAGGATGTATGAAACTGGCTGTGTACCAAAACTCAGTAATTTATACCCATCAATAGAATTTCCTGTAAGTCGGTCAACGCCAATGATTTCACCTTTAATTAAATGGCAACATGATGAACAATGGTCAATGGGTAAACTCAACATGGATATTTCTGTAACTGGAGAACGTAATTTCATAATAAATACAAACAAACATGATTTTGCATACGTCACCGATCACATTTTGGATGGTGTAAATATATATCCGGGCATTGGATACCTAGTAAGAGCAATACAGTGATGAGATTCGTTGCCGATTTAATTTCGGAACTGAAAAGTTATTATTATTTTTATCTTTATCTAATTCGACTTTATTAGACATTAGTATGGGAAACTGTGGCTGCGATGAAAAAGAAAAAAATGACCAAGATACCGATAGTTTTTGAAAATATTCGTTTCGAGCGAGCCACAATTGTTCCTAAAAAAAGTAAACTTGGCAATCTACAATATTACCTAGGGTACCTACCTAATTTATTCAAATAATATTTCACATCGAAATGTGTCTACTCCAATGACAGATGCCAAGACAATTAGACTTCGTGTCGCAGTTCACATTGGTACAAATAATTTCGAAGTGACTGAAAATGAAGCTGTGGTAGCTACTGGAATTGTACGAATTCCAGAAAATGTAGAAAAAGAATTTGTTAAAATACAGTTTCGCAATGATGAAATAACTAATTCGGATAATTTACCATTAACCAATAAAGATTTCTACAAAGAGCTCAGATTAAGGGGATACAATTATACTGGATTGTTCAAAAACGTTACTCATGTGAATGCTGATGGTAAGCAAATATCGTAATTTATAAATTATTTTTAAAAAAATTTGAAGAAAATTATCACATTACCGATGAATGACCACCTATTCCATTCCTCTTCAACAGGAACGCGCGGGAGAATACTTTGGAATGATAATTTTGTCGCATTTATCGACACAATGGCACAAATTTCGGCATTACAATTTGACTGTCGTGAACTGTTGGTACCCACATTCATACGGAAACTCGTTGTCGACACTGAAAAACATTATGAAATTTTAAAAACTCTTGATCAAGATAACCCAGGTGGGTAATGGCGACGATTTTTCGTAAAACACAAAAACGAAAGATTTTTATTTTCATGTCGTCGGTGATGATACATACCTATAATTTTTAAAACTCGTAATTTCTTCCATTCTGCACCCAAAAACGCACATGAAATTTAATTATGGGAGGGGCTGAAAATTCGAGAAAAAATATGGGAGAAGAAGACGGAGATTTACTTCTTGATTTTATTCTGTTCTCCCAGAGCTAACCGACCCTTCCAGATTTAATTGTGTTTATCTTTTGGTTAGAGCAGAGGGAATGGGGTAAAATAAAAAAGTAATTCGATATTCGAATTTTACGACCTCAAATTAGTGACAATCAATATATCACACATCATTTCAATTTTTCAACATCTTTTCCCCAAAAATTGGGGGTCAGGGGGGCACTAGAGCGTAAATCCAAAAAATGAGCAAATATTCCAACTCAGTGCCCTCAAATACCTAACAAACGATAGGTCACACGTTATTTTTCATTTTTTCGAATTTTGATCCTCACAAGGGGCTAATACGGGGGGGGGGGGGTCAAAAAGGTCGGATGAAAAAATCAAGTGCATATTCGGAATCAGCGCCTTCGAATTAGTACAAATCGATGTGCTACTTTACTTTTTCCGATTTTTTTGAATTTTGGTCAAAATTGTGGGTCCTGTACCCCAAGGGTTTGGAGATCTCACCTTGAAAATTTATTGCTTGAAAATAAGGTAAAAAGGACTACTTACAGTAGTTTTTCAGATTTCTAAATGGTGGCTTTCATTTCTATTGTGATCATCATGAAAGTTGAGCTTTCATCACCCAAGTTCAACTTTGAGTTTTTCAAAATGTGGTTATCGTTTTTGAATCTCCTATGAAATCTCTTTCGAACCTCGCAAACAGTTTTGTTCAAGTATAACCCATCTCGAGACATGTGAGCCCTCAATGTTGAGTAATAATTGCCTGAAAAGAACCTTTCCTAATAAGGGTCGAAAATGGCCCTTGACCCAGAATTGGTCAAAATTGGTCCAAAATGTTACTTATGGTCTAGAAACATCTCAAAAATTTTTTCAACCCCCGCCCCTTCCACAGATATCGTGTGTTGAAATTTCGACATTAAAAGCGCGATAATTCCGAAAGGGGTGGGAGTAGGGGGGTCAAAAAAAATTTGGGATGTTTCTAGACCATAAGTAACATTTTGGGCCAATTTTGACCAATTTTGGGTTAAGGGTCATTTTCGACCCTTTTTAGGAAAGGCTCTTTCGAAGCCGCCTCCAGCTCCCTTGAGGGTTGGAAAAGAGATATTGGTGGATTTATTAATAGACCATCAAGGGAAACTAGAAAAAAAATTGAACAAAATCGAAAGACCCGACTTCATTTTTAGTACGTTTTAGTATGGAATTAGTCCGACAAATTTGAAATTAGTGATGTTTCTCGGATCTTTCAGTCAAAATTATTGATATTTTCTGACAAATTGAAAATTTAGTGATTTTATATTGAAAGGTCACAGGTCAGTGAAATATCAATAATTTTCATTGAAAATCGTTTCACTGATTCTCAAAGGAAAAATTTCATCACAGACTGAGTCAGGAGGAATTAAGCCATCCACAAAAGCTTTTGAGGAAAAAAATGTTTCGCAAGCTTGTGAGAATAAAACGTAATTGAAATGAGATATTGGTGATACGAATAATATTTCCATTTCCACCTTGGAGAGGGGGGGGGGTCAAAATTCAAAATTTTGAAAATTTTCATGTTTGTAACTCAAAATAGTTTTGGATGTTTTTTTTTGAATTTCTAACGAAGTGCCGAGAGTGGTCCCATGAAAGTAGGTAATCCCTAAAAATTATCAGTATTATCACCCGCCGACCCCTTGCTAATTTTTTATGGGTTCCCTCCCTAAGAAACAAATTTTCCATTTTATCTTCTTTGGATTTGATTTCGCGATAAAAATAGCTGTGTAATTTTTTCATTTTTGTTCTACATTCAATTTCCGCAAGCAAAGGGATTTGAGAAATATGCCTATCATTTGAAACCGCGATAATAGGCATAAAATCGTACCAAACTGTTTGTTTCGAGCAAAAAAATGAAAATATGTAAATTATTGGTATTAATATCCCTTGACCCATACCCCTATAGAATTTTCCGTCCAGTTGTATCCACTTTCTGGACTTGTGTGTTGTGGTGGTATTCAGATGAGGGGCTGGAAAATGAACGAAATCGGACGTCGGAAGGACACAGCGGATGCAGTATTGTTAAAATATCAATTTATTCCTTACATCGACAACGAAGTGAGTAAATATCTAACACGAGCTTCAAATTGAAAAATAGATCTGATCAATTGAAATTTATTTCCCAGACAATGGAACTAAACGAGGCAGTAGCAGTTTGCACTCAAATAGCATTGGAAAACTTACTGATATCGAAAGTGAAAACGTACGAATTGTATGAAGAACAACACCGTTTCGAAATATCTACTTCAGTACTAAATGCTTTGAGAGATGCACCATTAATAGAGGTACCTACAGGAATATTTTCACATGAAATTTCGATGAATCGAAAGTGAAAATCGACGTATTATATAATGGTGCGAAATTTTCCAGCCAAATGTTAATGTTTTGACTGATATCGAAGACACAGAAGAGATAAAAGTGCCAGATGGTATCACAGTATTGAATGAGAAATTGCCACGAGATAAAAAAAGTTTGATAATCATACTATCAGACTTTCAGGACAAAATTGATGTAAATTCCTAAACTTTTTTCCATGAGGGGGGGGCGCACTAGTGTCAAATTACGAGTTCACCTACTCAATTTTCATAATTTTTCTAGATTCTTTCGCAAATTTTCGACGCTCTGCTGGATAAAGGCTTCATTATCGCTATAGAGCCTCTTGCTAGTGATGTATGTTTCGAAAAGTTTGGATTAAATGTTTGTTTCAGTCGACTTATAAACGATCATGAAAAAATTGTGCTTCTCAATAGAGTAAGTAGCTAAGTACACACGTACAATGAGAATCCTAAGAAAAAATCAATATTGGGTCATTCCACGTCAGTTCGTACGCAAAGTGGTAAGGTGGGTCGGCGATTTTTCTGATTTTTTTTATGTGAGTAGACCTCGATGAAAGATGACGAATGCCGCAAACCGCAGCTCCCTAAGTCTTTTTGGAGGGTAGCCACGGGCATTCAAAGTTTTGAGGTAAAGTTGGATATGGTAAATTTTGAGCGTGGATAACTTGAAAACTATGATAGGTAGAAAGTTGAAACTTTTTCCATTGTGTAGGGCCTTTGATGAGCTTTTTGACGATTTTTTGAAAATCAGTGTTGCCACTTTTTTTATTGCCGAAAATCAGCTGTAAAAGTTTAAAAATGGCATTTCCGTATCAGGGACACCTTCAAAAAATCTGAAAAAATTCTCCGAAGTACAACTTTACATGCTGATTAACATATTAAAAAATCGAGCTGACGTTTTTTCGTATTCTCGATTTAAAAAATTCCAAAGATGAGAAGAAAATAGACTTTTTCTTTTCAAAGGTCGAAATTACGTAAAATTGACATATTTTCATCAATTTTACACCATATTTGAAGAAAAGGTCGGTAAAACTATTCAACTCCACTTACCACCCTCGATACTTTACTATAAGTAGACTTTTACGCTGATTTTACTTTGTTTTGGTATTTTTTCATCAATTTTTCAACATTGAATTCTTATTTATTTTTTTAAATCATTTTTTTAAATTTATAATTATTTACACACGTTTAGTTCATTAAAAATAATGAAATTCAGTTTTTATCGCATGTATTTAGTTACCAATACATGTAAGTTGTAACTTGTTTACTCTGCATGAACTGTAATAATACTGTAAATCATGGTAGTGGTGGTAGCATAATTCAGGGGCAACAAAAAAATGAATTTTGATGTGAAGTGTTTTTCTTTTCAATTTTTGAAGCATAATATTTCATATTTTTGCATTTCCGCGCATATTAACGAGTGTTGGATGGAGTTAGAATGCTTTTACCGACTTTTTCTTCAAATATGGTGTAAAATTGATGAAAATATGTCAATTTTACGCAATTTCGACCTTTGAAAAGAAAAAGTCTATTTTCTTCTCATCTTTGGAATTTTTTAAATCGAGAATACGAAAAAACGTCAGCTCGATTTTTTAATATGTTAATCAGCATGTAAAGTTGTACTTCGGAGAATTTTTTCAGATTTTTTGAAGGTGTCCCTGATACGGAAATGCCATTTTTAAACTTTTACAGCTGATTTTCGGCAATAAAAAAAGTGGCAACACTGATTTTCAAAAAATCGTCAAAAAGCTCATCAAAGGCCCTACACAATGGAAAAAGTTTCAACTTTCTACCTATCATAGTTTTCAAGTTATCCACGCTCAAAATTTACCATATCCAACTTTACCTCAAAACTTTGAATGCCCGTGGCTGCCCTCCAAAAAGACTTAGGGAGCTGCGGTTTGCGGCATTTGTCATCTTTCATCGAGGTCTACTCACATAAAAAAAATCAGAAAAATCGCCGACCCACCTTACCACTTTGCGTACGAACTGACATGGAATGACCCTATTATAACCTCACAGGAACTACCTACAATTTATACGTAATCGTTTCTTATAGACAATTGAAACCCTACCGAATGCCAGTGTGATACAAATTACAAATAAATCATATTCTTGGTTATCAGAGGTACAGAATGCATTGACAAAAATAAAATCTGAAGATGAGAAAATGGTATTGTATGCAGAGAAAGAACCCACCAGTGGAATTTTAGGACTTATCAAATGCTTGAAACGTGAAAATAAAGGAAATGTGTTTAGGTAAAGTGCCAATACTTGATGATAAAATTTCCAAATTGAAATGAAACGAAAACTTGAGCATTGCTATTGGGAAAATACGCCATTTTGATTATTGGAAAAATTTGCCGTTTGTAGTTTGTACTCATATTTTCCTATTCAAAACATGGAAAAAAAATACTATCTATACTAATACATGAATATTTTTCCAAGTTGGGAAAATTTACCATTTGTGTGAATATTTTTCCAAATAAGGAAAGTTAAACATATATACCTTCATTTTTTTTTCTTAAGAAAAAAGATAATAAAATGATCCATTTCCCAGAAAAAAATTCATTTTTCAAATTGAGAAAATGAAACAGTTTTTTTTTCACTTGCAAAAAACAGTGAAATTTTTCAAGAAATTTGGCCTCGCTGCTTTCGGCCTTTTCGTATTTCTCTTTCTGCAGATGAAAAATAATCCAAACCTTCAAAAATGTTTTTCGTCAGATTTTTCATCAAAGGGTCTGGAAAAATATAAGGAGTGAATTTGGCCCCCGCTCCGATTTTCACTCTAACCCCTTTAAGTGGTGCCCCTGGATGTAAAAACATTCTAAAAAAATTTTTAACCCCCCAAGCCACTCCCTTTCGGAGATATGGCCATTTTATTGGCTGATTTTCAAGAATTTTCAATTCCAACAGAAGTGAACGAAATTTTCTATTCTTTGGCACAAAGTTACATCTCATAGGGGTGTATTTATGAAAATTTTTTCAAAAATTTTGGTGCACTTCTTCGTGTCTTTTCGGCTATTTGAAGTTTTCAATCTTAAAAAACGGCATATAAGCGAAGAGCGACCAACTTGCAAAAATTACTAAAAAACACGTTTTTTTATGTAGAATTTCGCTGTACATTCGGTTTTGGCCGATTCTTTGAACTAAGGGCCGAAAAATGCGAAAAACCGTACAGAAACGTTGTTATTTTAGCAGATTTTTTAAATTTTTAGCGTTTTATACAGAAAGAAAGGGTCAAATGAAAAATCCAATACCATATTCGTATTCAGCAGGTCAAAATACCCCGATAGACACCCTTTTTGCAAGCGTTTTGCTTGCATTTTCAAAATTGACTTTTTTCACTGATTTTTCATATGATAAAAAAGCTGAAAAGGGGTGAATTTCGAGACCTCGAGAGAAACAAACGCGAAAAGAGTGTTAATCGGGGTATTTTGACCCACTGAACACGAATATGGGATTGGTTTTTTCATTTACTTAGTCATTTCTTTCCTGAAAATTCACCATTTTTAAGTTCAAATCGGATCTTTTGAGCAATAAAATTAAAATGCAAAGTGATAAATGCAATATTCTTATTCTACGACCCAAAATTGGTCAAAAATTGAATTTTTCTTATTTTATATAGAGTCAAATTACATACGTATGCCAAATTGTTATGTATCGCACTGTACGTTAAGTCTTCGACATTGAACCGTGCCAAAGGCAGTGGCGAATTCTCAGGTACAGCTGGGGAAGCGGCGATGTACCAGCCAAAATGAGAAAAAAATAATAATTTAGGCCATTAATATTTGTACATTAAGTTTTTCACCAGCAGCAACAAAGAAGATCGAAATTGAAAAAATTTCACGAGAACAAGAGCAGGACATAAACGATGATTGGATTTGTTTTCAAAATCCTTAATTTTCATTCTGGCATCTTATTGCGCCTCACAAAATTAATTCATTTGTTATTGATTATGTTATGAGGGGAGGGGGGGTGTTGATGCAAGAGATACAACCAAAAATGAAATACTAATCTCATATTCGTGTTCAGTGGGTCAAAATACCCCGATCAACACTCTCTTCGCGTTTGTTTCTCTCGAGGTCACGAAATTCACCCCTTTTCAGCTTTTCTATCATGAAAAAAATCAGTGGAAAAAGTCAATTTTGAAAATTCAAGCAAAACGCTTGCAAAAAGGATGTCTATCGGAGTATTTTGACCTGCTGAACACGAATATGGCATTGGTTTTTTCATTTGACCCTTTCTTTCTGTATAAAACGCTAAAAATTTGAAAAATCTGCTAAAATAACAACGTTTCTGTATGGTTTTTCGCATTTTTCGGCCCTTGGTTCAAAGAATCGGCCAAAACCGAATGTGCAGCGAAATTCTACATAAAAAAACGTGTTTTTTAGTAATTTTTGCAAGTTGGTCGCTCTTCGCTTATATGCTGATTTTTAAGATTGAAAACTTCAAATAGCCGAAAAGACACGAAGAAGTGCACCAAAATTTTTGAAAAAATTTTCATAAATACACCTCTACGAGATGTAACTTTGTGCCAAAGAACAGAAAATTTCGTTCATTTCTGTTGGAATTAAAAATTCTTGAAAATCAGCCAATAAAATGGCCATATCTCCGAAAGGGAGTGGCTTGGGGGGCTAAAAATTTTTTTAGAATGTTTTTACATCCAGGGGCACCACTTGAAGGGGTTAGAGTGAAAATCGGAGTGGGCGCCAAATTCGCCCCTTATTAGGCCAGACCCTTTACCTAATTTCATCATCTCCTTAAAACTCATTTTAGATTTTTTTTTTTATTAAACCGAAACATTTTTCGTTTCCATTTTCAAGAATCAAATGAGTATGAAGTATTCGAATATATAATTTTACTCTTCTGAAAAATTCCACATTGCACTAATTTTCTAAACGAATCGCTTATATTAAAATTTTTATTTCAAGGTGTTTCTTTATAATGGACGATAATGCACCCACTTTTTCATTGGACAACCCGTTCTACAAGTCTCAATTCTATACAAATTTAGCAGTAAATATTTATAAGAATGGAAAATGGGGCAGTTACCGCCATTTGCCGATTGAACGAACCACAATTGTTAAAACTTTTCATACATATTCTACATTAGCAGAACGTGGAAATCTTTCTTCATTCAAATGGACGCAAGGATCCCTCGATCCATTCACGTATGTAATCAATCACGTTAACCAAAAAAAAGAGAAGGTATTCGACTGACTGACCAATTTCAACATTTCCAGGTACAAGAACATCGATGGGAAAAGGCTTGCACATGTATACTACAGTAGTCTGAATTTCAAAGATATCATGCTATCAGTTCGGAAATTTTCTCCTATACATTTATCATATTACAGTCGTTTACTTGAGGTAATGTATTTCATCAAATAACAAAAATTTGTACACTTATAATGCCTAGGTATTTTTCATATCTAATTTCCTGATCAGGGTTACGAAGGTTTCGAATTTTCTGGCAGAGATGAACATGGGGAACGCATTATGGGAATAGTAAGTCATAAAGGAATTGCTTCAATGGTTGAAGCATTGCCTGGGCTTACTTGGAAAGTTCCACACTACATGACATTAGAAGAAGCAGCTAGCATTCCAGTTATTTATGCTACGGTAAATTTTTTTCAAACAAAGGGTACGGTGGATGAGGTGTGAATTTGGCCCTTGGCACTTTTAGCTCCAGATCACCTCAAGTGGTGGAAACAATTTTTCATAAAATAAAATTTCAAGATTCCCTCCTTTCAGATTAAATGCCATTTTATTGCATTATTTTCAAGGGAAGGGGGTCTAAAATTTTGTGAAAAAATTTTGCTTGTCAGTATACACCACTCGAGGCGATTGGGAGCTCAAAACTGCGAAAGTGCCAAGGGCCAAATCATGCCAAAGGATACCATACCGACAGATAGGTGAATCTGCCACAGAACTGAAATTTGAAATTGACCCACGGAATTTGGTTCTTAGGGTCTGAAAACCATCGGGTAAAATTTTTGGCTCCCTACCCCTCCCCTAGCCCAAGTTATGGGGCAAAACGTTACTTTTTTCAACCTCTTCCATTAAAAATTTTCATCTCCGAGAGTTTTCAATCAAATTTTTTCAAATTTACGTGATTTAAAGACTATACTGAGGGTTTTAGAGGGTAATTTGATAAAAAAAATTTGATGATTTTTTTCTATCTCAAAATCGCATTTTAAAACTTTAAATCGAGTTTTCTACTTGATATTTCAGAGGTGCAATTTTGAAAAAAATGTTTCATGTATCTAGTCCTTATCTATGCGTGAAAAATGTTCTGAAAATATGGTTTATCGAATTTTTCAAGGATTTTTACTCCCTAAAAAATTCTGAAAAAATATTACGTTGTACATAGGGACTAAGATACTAGGGTGGAGTGAAAAAAAACATATCTTGGATTTCGACCAAATTTGGTGGGGTGGTTTACTTTGAGTGGGAGACCTCCCCAAAAAAAATTTGAGCCCTCAAGGAGCAAGTGGAGAGACGCATGGGGTGCTCAAAGTGCACCTCCTTTTGAAAAACTCGATTTAAAGTTTTAAAATGCGATTTTGAGCTAGAAAAAAATCATCAAAAGTTTTTTTTCAAATCACCCACTAAAACACCTCGGTATAGTGTATAACTCACGTAAATTGAAAAAATTTGGTTGAAAACTCTCGAAGATAAAAATTTTTAATGGGAAGGCTGAAAAAAGTAACGTTTTGCCCCATAACTCGGCCTGGGAGAGGGGTAGGGGGCCAAAAATTTTACCAGGTGTTTTTCAGACCTTAAAAACCAAATTCCGTAGATTAGTTTGAAATTTCAGCTCTGGGGCAGATTCGCCTATCTCAACCGCCGGTATCCTTTATCCCTTATCCAGTCATTTTTATCCTTTTTTCAAAAGAAAAAAACACATCAAATTCTAGGTAAACTCACTCAAAACGTAAACATAATAATTTACAGGTGATTTTTGCTCTTTTTTTGAAAATAAATTTAAAAAAAGGATCGTCAGTTTTAATACATGCTGGAAGTGGAGGCATTGGGCAGGCAGCTATCAATATATGTTTACATTACAAATGTGAAATTTTCACAACAGTGGGAACTGATGAGAAAGTAGAATTTATTCGAAAAACATATCCTCAAGTAACAAATGAATATTTTTCCAATTCCAATCATCTTGAAACCATCCAACATAAAACTATCAGATTCCAGCGAACCACATTGGAAATTCCAGAGATACATCATTCGAAGACTTGATAATGGAACAAACCAATGGAAGAGGAGTTGACGTAGTACTTAATAGCTTATCAGAAGAAAAACTCCAAGCTTCAGTGCGTTGTGTTGCTAAAAAAGGCAATTTTTTGGAGATCGGGAAATATGACATGATCAGAAATAATCCTCTAGGTGATTATTATAGATCACATATCAAGTGCCAAAAAATATTTATCCACTATACATTTTTTAAGCAGGATGAAAAAAATCTCTAAATTCTAATCCTATACTCAAAGCGGTAAAAAGCAACCAAAAGATGATATTTTTCGACCCAGGCCCAGGGAAATCCATTCAAGTGATTTCTGATAGAATAGTGTCTCCTGATGCTGAATATGTGACCATGTCGGGAAAAAGGGACCATTTGTAAAAAAAAAATCGATATCTTTTTTCAATGTGTTTAGTCCAGATTTGGTATCATTTGGACCAGAGACGGGAAAAAAGAGATATCGATTTTATTTATACACATGGTCCCTTCTTTTCGGCAAGGTCACATATGATTTTTTTTCACAGTTGGCACATTACACCACAAATGTAATTTTTGGCCTTTTTTCAACGTGCGGCTGCTTCAGATCCTCGAATATGACGGAAGGCCAATTTTTTTCTCATCATATCTGTTTTACTGAACGTTTATATACCTAAACCCCCAAATTTAGGCCGCAACCACGCACCTGACCTGTGCATTCCCGCCGAAATATTTGATTAAAATCTCACACGAATTTACTAATATTTCTAATATTTCTCATTTTCAACTTTTATTTTTTTTTTTCCTTGATTTTTTTCACTTCTTTTCAACCAACTTACACAGTATGTTAAATAAGTTTCCGGAAAAATTCCATAACTGAAGAACTAAAAGAGCTGTCGCTTGAGGAAAAATTGCCTTGAATTCCTTGCAGTCACCTCTATTTATATTATGAATTTGAAAATTTAATATGGGTATTTTTACACCAAAAATTAACTCGCAAGATGTGAAAAATATTTTTTTGAAAAATTATCACTATGCCATCAAATCTGAATCAATCCCAACGAAACTTCGTACATAAATAGGGAAGACTTCAAAGAATTCAATGCAAGTTTTTCCCGAGCACTAGCTCTTTTAGTTTTTGAGTTATGGAATTTTTCTGGAAACTTATTGAACATACTGTAGACAATGAATAATGAAAATCTTTACTTTTTTCGATTTCCTTGATAACGCATTTCATGGGTAGATAAAATTATTTCTTTCAGAACTGGAACACTTTTTGAATGAAACCACTTTCAGTAGTGTTCAACTGGATCTTCTTTTCTGGGATAAAAACGAAGAAATATTCAAACTTCAGGAAAAGTTTCAAGAAATGCTCGATAATATGGTTATCAAGCCGATTCAGAGAACCGTTTTTCAAATGAATGAAGTAGAATCGGCCTTCAGGTAGGTAATTTGAAACTTCTTCCAAAAGCATAAAAATCTAGCATCTTGAATGTTTTTTTGGGTTCGACTTTTTCAGATTTATGGCCGGAGGAAAACATATAGGAAAAGTTGTAATCAAAATACGGGACGAAGAAAAAGAATTGAAAACAACACCAACGCCAATGCTATTTGATGCCGAACCTCGTGTTTTCTGTCAAGAAAATATGTCTTACGTAATTATAGGTACACTAGGCAGACATATAGGTCTGCTTGGAAAATGTTGTTTGAGGTTTTTGGGGTGATTTCTACACGCTGATCAAAAAATATATATTGAAAAAATTCCATCGCCCAAAGATTTTTCAGATTTTTTTTTTGTTGAGTCAGGTTTCTATGGTACTTTTTCAATACCTAACTTTTAATCTTTAAAGTCGATTTTACAGGAAAAGAAAGGGTTTTACGGAAAAACTGAATACTTAGAATATGAATTGTAGAGTGTAAAATTTCGTTTCAGAATCGATAATATCTCAAAAACTAAGCCTCATAAGAAAAAACTTAATTTGACCCTACAGAAATAAATTTTACGCCCTACGATTTTTGTTCTATTCATTTTTTCCGCAGAACCCTTTCTTTTCTGGTAAAATCGACTTTAAAGGTTTAAAGTCATCTCAAAAAGTAGCAAAAATCAACCATTAAAAACTTCTAACACCATTTCAAAAGTTTGAAAATGCAGACCTATGCAGTATTTAATTTCAAATCAATAACACCTTTGATTACAGGTGGATTGGGCGGAATTGGCATGGAACTTTGTGACTGGCTTATTCTCAGAGGTGCTCGAAATATCGTATTAAGTTCCCGAAACGGAATTCAAACAGGTTATCAATCGTACCGAATTAAATTATGGCGTTCGTACGGAGTTAAAGTGATAATATTCACCGAAGACGTTACAAAAGAGCAAGGTGTAAGGAATTTACTGCAAATAGCCAATTCTACGGGTTCTGTAGCTGGAATATTCAATCTCGCTGTGGTGAGTCTAAAAAAAAAACTTGGATCGTATTAGTCACGATGGCGAGTTGAAATATCAATTTGTAAATTTTTAGATACTGGAAGATGGTGCGTTTTCCGAACAAACAGAAGACAGCTTTAGGATAGCTGTGGGTCCAAAAGCAGATGTTACCATTCATTTGGATAAATTAAGCCGAAAAATGTGTCCAAAATTGGAATATTTTATCGTATTCTCCAGCGTAACATGTGGTTTGGGAAATATAAACCAAACTAATTATGGTTTCGCAAATGCAATAGCCGAAGGAATTTGCGAAGCAAGGCATGCTGATAATTTACCTGCGTTGGCAGTTCAGTGGGGAGCGATTGGAGAAGTTGGGATAGTAGCCGAGCTCTCCGAAGATAATGCCATTGCGATCAGTAATAATTTTTTATTCGTTGTTTTTTCCAAGTACCGATGCACACTTTGGTATTAAACTAAACGTATAATTCTTCAATCAGGAGGAACATTACAGCAGAGGATCAAATCGTGTTTCGAAATATTGAATTTATTCATGAAACAGGGAAATCCCATTGTTACAAGTATGGTAGTAGCACAGAGACGCCATGTTGAAACCGATATTATCGATCAAGTGGCGAATATCTTGGGTAAAATGAAATAAAACAGAGCTAATGCCTAAACTTGAAACATTTGATAGAATTGGATAATTGAATTTAAGTTATATTTTAATTTTCTTAAAAATTTCAACCATCAGGAATCAAAGACCTAAAAGGCATAAGTCCTAACTGGACTCTACCAGAACTCGGAATGGATTCGATTTTAGCAGTCGAAATTAAACAAACACTCGAAGCAGAGTTCAATATGTATTTTACACCAGAAGATTTAAGGAATACGACTATTGCGAAGTTATACGCTATAAAAAATGAAAATGAAAAAGAATCCACACCAAGTAATATGCTGTTTACAGTGTGTCCAATGGAATCGTCTCCAAGTCACCTAATTTCGCCAAAGGATTGAAACCTAACAAAACATTCTCATTTTCGCATGTGTTTTCTCATTTTAAAAGCAGTTTGAACAATTTTTTTGAAAATGAGAATTTTATAAAAAAAAAAAATTCAAATTGAAATTTTTCTAAAATCAAACAAGCATTTTTAAAAAATTGAAAATTTTCTAAAAATTGAAAATTTTCTAAAAATTGAAAATTTTCTAAAAATTGAAAATTTTCTAAAAATTGAAAATTTTCTAAAAATTGAAAATTTTCTAAAAATTGAAAATTTTCTAAAAATTGAAAATTTTCTAAAAATTGAAAATTTTCTAAAAATTGAAAATTTTCTAAAAATTGAAAATTTTCTAAAAATTGAAAATTTTTCAAAAATTGAAAATTTTCTAAAAATTTAATTTTCTAAAAATTAAAAAATTTCTAAAAATTGAAAATTTTCTAAAAATTGAAAATTTTCTAAAAATTGAAAATTTTCTAAAAATTGAAAATTTTCTAAAAATTGAAAATTTTCTAAAAATTGAAAATTTTCTAAAAATTGAAAATTTTCTAAAAATTGAAAATTTTCTAAAAATTGAAAATTTTCTAAAAATTAAAAATTTTCTAAAAATTAAAAATTTTCTAAAAATTAAAAATTTTCTAAAAATCGAAAATTTTCAAAAAAATTGCCAGTGATGCAAAAAAAGTGAACTTCACTTAGTTGCAATAATCAGACGATTTGATTAATTTAAATAGACTTGGCATACTATTTGGACTGGAATGATGCACCCTATCCCAGATTCCTTTATGCTTTTGAAGTAAAAATGCCCATTTTTTCTATAATATTCAAGTTTTTCACAGAATGATTTTCTTTTACAATTCAGTCTTTTTTCTACGGTTATATGCAATGACGTAACTTTTTGATCAAAATAGCGACTAACATTGATCAAAGGTGAAAAAAAATACGAAATTCCTAAAAATTCAAAAAAAAAAGGATTGATTGGACGCACTGTGTTTAATATGCATCATCACATTTCAAATTTCCTTCTAAGTACCTATAAATATACCAGTGTTTTTTTTTTAATTTGTTGTATACAGGCACAGAAATAAGCATGCAGCATCAATTCCTTTTGGATGAAAACATATTGAACAAATTAGTACTTCGAATACCGTTTGAAACTAGTGGAAGTGAAACATTTATCAACCATAAAAAACCTTCAATATTTATTTTCCCTGGTTTTGAAGGTGCATTAAATTAAATATTTTATACCATCGTACGTTAGGTGTTAGGTACTCATAGTTCAAGAATTATTATCGGAATGTGAGGCAGAGGCTACTTGAAACGCTTTTTCAAATTTTTGTCTATGATTTCTCCCTTACCGTTTTTTTGTAGTGAATTTTCAAAAATATGATTTATTTTTTAGAAATCCATTTCTCGTCTCTTCCTTTGCCATTCCCTTCCCATAAATTATTATTTTTCATTCATACATCGAGATGTACATATCTTGGCAAAAAAGAGTATCCAAAGCAGCCCCATTTAGAAAAACGTCTGCAGCAGGGTTGCCATTTTAAAACTTTTAATAGTTTGATAGAGGAATGTCTAGACTATCTATTTAAAAATCTTTTCGAATTTTTAGAATCAAACTCCAAATTTTGAAATCAAAGTTCGTCGAGTTGAAAATTTTAGTTTTTTAAAAATATTATTCTTCAATATTCAATAATGAGATAATTATACTACGTACATTTGAACGGTGGATTTCAATAATTTACAGGAACTGCATTATTGATGGAGCCTTTAGTCAAAAATTTGAACACACCAGCGTTCTGTTTTCAGTATCTTTATGAAAAACAGGCAAACTCATTTTTTCAAGAGCAAAGTAAATCTTTTTCAAATGTGAGTTCGGATTTTGAATTAATATTCCATTATTTTTCCTGTAAATTTTATCACTAATTTCCTAAAACCTGATGGGAAACATACACAGTTTATTTTAGAAAACCTCGACGACGATCAAGATTTCAAAATAATTGGATACAGTACTGGTGGTTTATTCGCTATGGAAGTGGCCAAAATTCTAGAGAAATCAGGCAAAAAAGGATGTATTTATTTAATAGACAGCTCCCCTCAATATCAAAAGATGCTGGAAATTGATTATTTCAAGAGGATTACAAATTCGAATGAACAATCTCGACAAAATTATACTTGTGCAATCACTATGCGAATTCTATGTCCAAAATTGGACGAAAAAAAGGTAATCGAAAAACGTTTTGACGACTTTTTTTTTTTTTTGAATATCCGAACATTATTCAGCAAGATTACATTTTTTTAGGGCATCGAAAATTTTGAAATGGCTGGTGATTGGGAAGCAAAAAAGAAGTTATGTATTTCCATGTTACCTTCGGGAACAGCAAACGAAAATGCAGTACTACAGATATTGGATCGAATGTTTTATATGCTCGAATGTGCTCCCGCATTCCAAGTATCACCAGGAAAGATTCAAACACCTTGTATTCTAATAAGACGTAGTGACGACAAATTCGACCTCGACGAATCGTATGGATTACCTGAGGTATGAGTGCGCGCATAGTTCTAGGTACCTAAGTCGATCTATATTTTAAAATTTTAAGAATTCTGATTCGACTGGTATGCCTTTTGTTCGCAGTATTTCGAAAATCCAGTGCAAACTCATCGAATAAACGCCGATCATGTTTCAATTTTGACAAATCCGAATACAGCACAAATCATAATGCAATCGTTTCAATAGTCTTGAAATCAAAATGGAATAACTTGTTTTTCGCTCAAGTGTAGAACTTGAGAAACAAAAATACCAATATTCATAAATATATAATTTTTTTTTTTGTAAAACTGATTTTTTTATAAAATGCACAACCCAATAGTTTTGTGTAGCCAAAAGGCCAAAATTTATTAAAAAATTTAAGAGAGAACCGAAAGTAAATCGAAAAAGAAAAACATACTTTGCCTGAAAGCGTCTGCTGGTCTGCTTAATTTAGCTTAAAATACTCAAGATTAATTTTCAACAATACCCTAAGAAAATTTTTAAGTCTGCTCTCACATCTGATCATAGTGGCATGGCGTGGCTTTTGGTGGCCAGAAGTATCGGAACTTTCATATATTTTTCTTACGCCAGTGACGTCGGAAAATGGGATAAAAGCGCTGCCTTACCCCTCCCCCCCGGGATTTTCAAAACATTTGAAAACATGAAAAAAAAATGTATTTTTTGGGCATATTATTTTAAATTGTACAAAGTGTCCACTGTCCAGCATGTCCACTTTATTTCAGAAGTGATTTTCCCTGATAATTTTTCCAGGTTATCCTTTTTCAGACTAATTTTTTGAAATTGACCGGACCTCTCAAATGAATGTCATTCCTGAAGGACGGAGAAGAGTTGATTTTTTGCGTGATGGAATTGTGTAGAAAATAATTTGAAATGCAAAGCTCAAAATTTTTTTCCGAGGTCCCCTCGGTGGTCTGTTTACAAACTCACGATCATTTTTTTAATCCTCCAGGTGGTGAGGGGGGCCTCGCAATTTTTATGCAATTATGATTTTCAGAAAAAATGTCCAACTTTGAAGACGTCTATCTCGAGATGAGTTGTACTTGGGGGGAAAATATTGCCCGAGGGGGGGGGGGGAATTGATAGAAATTAGAAATCTCATTTTGAAAAGTTCCAAGTTGAACTTTGGAAGTTGAACTTTGGTGGTGAAAGCTCAACTTTTACGATGATCGCATTAGATAATAGCTACCAATTAAAAATTGGAAAAAATTATGATAGGTAGCCCTTTTCACCCCCTCTAAAAATTTTCAAGATGGGATCTCCACACCACTAGAGGTATAGGGGTCTACAATTATTTTAACCGAAATTCCAAAAAATCTAAAAAGTAAAGTAGCTCATCGATTTCTACAAATTCGAAGCCACTGATTCCGAATATGTACTTGATTTTTTCATCCGACCCCTCTCAACCCCACTATTACCCCCTTGAGAGGGTCGAAATTCGACAAAATGAAAAATAACGTGTGACCTGTCGTTTGTTAGGTATTTGAGGGCGCCAGGTTCAAATGTTTGCTTACTTCTTGGATTTGACCTCACAGTGCCCCCGCCCCTAGCTCCTCCAATTTTTGGGAAAAGTATGTTGAAAAATTGAAATTATGTGTGATACATTGATTGACATTCATTTGAGGTCGCAGAATTCGAATATAAACTTAATTTTTGATTTTACCCCTTTGCCCCGGTTCACACCGAAAGATATGTACAATTAATTTGAGAGGGAGTCGATTAGAGAACGAGGAAGGAGATAAAATCAAAATTTAAATCCATATTCGAATTCTACGTCCTCAAATTAGTAACAATCGATATGTCACACGACATTTTACTTTTCAACATACTTTTCCTCAAAATTGGGGGGGGGGCACTGAAAAGCCAAATACAAAAAATAAGCAGATAAATGTGCTGCTTCACTTATTCGATTTTTTTGAATTATGGTCAAAATTGTGGACCTCTGTGCCCCCAGGAGTGTGGAGATCCCATCATGAAAATTTAATGGTGTAAAAAGTGTAACTCACTGTAATTTTTTCAGATGTTTAAACGGTAGCTTTCATCTTTTATTTTCGTCGTGAAAGTTGAGCTTTCACCACCAAAGTTCAACTTGGGGCTTTTCAGCATGTGATTTTCGATTTTGAACCTCCATCAATTCTCTTTCATCCGCAAAAGTTATCTCATGATTTTTTCGAGAAAAGTATCTATATTAAAATGAATATTGTACCACCCCCTCTCCACCCAAAACATATTTGAAAAGGACACATTTTTTCCGTCCAAAATATTCAATTGTTCAAGATGGAAGATTTGTTACCATGATTTCGAAAAGAAATGGTACGTAAATTCATTGAGCCTGAACGAGCGAATCGAGGGCGAAAATTTTTGAAAAAGGGGGACTTTTAACTGAAAAAGCAAAAAAAAGGGACTTTTGCAGGAACTGCAGGACCCTTCACCCAAAAACCCTGACTGTTTGAATCAGTGAAATGAATTCAGCTGAAAATCAACATTTTTTCACCGATTTTCAAAGGCAAAATTTCATCAAAAACTTATCAAGATTTAGAGCTATATAGCTGTTCATTCCAGAAAATAATTGAAAATAGAATTATTGGAATTTTTTGAGAAATCGTGTTTGAAGAGCCAAAAAATATGCATTTTTTTCATATTTTTGTAACAAAAAATCTCTTTTCCGAGCTCAAGGAGGATGCAATAGTTCGGTTTCTATTTCTACAGAACGCATCACATATTATACTGGCTCATGTTTTTTATAAGAGATTTTCGCCCGTAATTCGTCCCTGATTCCTATTCGCATTATTTTAAAGCACTATTGCTATTAATTAATGTTTTCATATTGAACAAGCAGTTAGAATTGGATAGTGTTTTCACCGAAAAACGGAGAAATGAACTTTGAAAAACACATTTTGATCTTTCCCTTCGTAAATATTTGCGCCAGAGATCTAGAATTTTTGTCAGAATCAATTTTTTCTCATCGTGACTGGCTTTTGGGGATAGATTTCATCAGGATCTCACTCAGAGACTAAAACATCACATTTATCCAACTACCTGAACTACCGAAACACATTTTCAGAATTAAAAAAAAAAAATGGATGGCTACTTATTCCTAGAAAAAATAAATACCACATCAAAATATTCTCATCATTCATTAACAAATAAATAAAAAATAAATATCAACAAAAATACTCCTTAAAAAAAAAACTGTATAAATTAATTGTCGATAACCTAAATGCCAATTAAAACTCGATAAGGGTGTTTTTTCAAAGATAAAAACTTCCGCAAACGCATTAAAGAGATAAAAAAAAAAAAATCACCGTGAATTTACTCATATTCGTCCATTTTTCAAGACGTTCTTTTTCTTAATAATTTAGATAGAAGATAGAAAGAAAACCAAAAATTCCTCAACCACTTTAAACGGTGAATTTTTAAACATACGATAGATCGCAAACCAGCGACAAATGATCGGAAGGATAGCACAACGATGGTAATCTATTTTCACCAATTTGCACATCGTTGGGAAATTCCAACATGGCATCGACTCTGAATTTACTTTTAGTGTAAAATATATAATCGAGTGTCTGACACTGTTCGCCTTCTTCTCTGATTTTCCATGTCGTATACGATGGTTCTTTACCATCCAAGGCATAAGCACTGCCCAAGTTTAAGGCGCTGTTACACACAACATCGTACACCGGTTCGGTTGGTTCGGCGTTGAAGTCGCCACAAACGAGTAAGGCGTTTTGATCCGAGTACGGTGACAAGCATTCCATCAAAGCTCGACCCTGCTCTTTACGTATGGCAGACATAAGAGCTCCTGGGCGAGCTTTCAGATGAGTGGTGACCACACAGATTGTTTTATTGGTCCAATTATCTCGCAATTGGGCGATAATAGCGACCTGAAGGTCAAAGTGTTACTCAATTCGAAGATATTCGAATATCGAGGGGAAATGGGAGAAAAACTTACTTGATTGCTGTTGATGGTCCAAACTGGTATAACTTTTTTTTTTATTTTAATCACGTCGAATCTTTCTTTGAGGAAGAAAATGGCGCAACCATCTGGGCCATTGTTGTCTTTGACGTGTAAACAAGGCGAGTCCGGTTTAGGGTGGAAAATTCCGGTGTATCCTTGAGTTGATAATGTTCTGCAGAGAAATTCGAAATGATCCACTTCCTGAGGAGAAAAAAAGAGCCAATGAGTCGATTCAAATCTTCCAATTCATGATTCATATTCGACGGGTCCAAACGACTTCGATACCTGTGCCAATTTTTAGTGGATATATTTTTGGGGCTAGTGGGCCAGAATGAAAAAATTAGTGGATAAAAATCTTTTTTGAACCTATTTCAAGAAATGAAATTCTAAAACTTGTGGTAAGTATGAAGAAAATCGAGGACGTTGATTTCGTTTTTAAAATTTATTTCTGGTTTTGACAAAACATTCAAGCTCCAAAGGGGAAGCGGGGGGGGGGGCAAAAACCCAAAATTTTGAAAATGTTTGATATGAGTGTCGAAATCAGGGTATTTGAAGTCACTGATCCCGATTCCGACATTTACTTTTTGCTCTAACCAAATTTCAGCCCCGAGGGGGAGGGTCAAAAGGTCAAAACCCAAAGTTTTAAAAAACAAAATCGATATGGGTGTCAACATCTAGGTATTTGAGGTCGCTGATTCTGATTCTGACAATTTTTTTTGCTCGGACCAAATTTGAGCTCCAAGGGGGAGGGCCGAAACTCAAAATTGTGGAAAATTTCAATATAGGCGTCGAAAGCTAGGTATATAAAGTCGATAATTCCAATTCTGACACTCATTTTTTTTTTGCTCTGACCTGATTTGAGCCCCAAGGAGAAAGGTCAAGAACCAAAATTTTGAAAAAATTCAATAAGGGTGTCAAAATGTCAACATTCAAAGTCATTGGTTCCAACTCTAATATTAGTTTTCTCATTACGTAAAGCGTGAAATAATTCACCATTCGTAAATGCTAAAAAAAATTCAAGATCAGTATTATGAAAGGAAACAAAATTTGCACACATCTAAAAATTCAAGTTTTATGCCTGCATGAAGGCTCAGATTTGGTTAGAGTGAAAAATGAATGCCAAAATCGGATTCAGTAACCTTGAATACCCACATTTCAATACCCATGTCAAAATTTTTCAGAATTTTGAGTTTTACTCCCCCCCCCCCCCCGGAAGCTCAAATTTGAGGAAGACAAAAAATAAATACCAAATTAGGAATCAGTAATCTCGAATTTCCAAACCCTGAAATTAATAGTCGAGAGGGACCCTTTTCCCTTCGGATCCCTGATTATAGCCCTTAATTTTTTTCAAATGAAACATTCGGTCTTAAATTTTTCCAAATTCGTATAACCTTATTTTTTAATATTAATTTGAAACTTGTTTTCGGTATAAATTTTAGATTCTAAAAATCGGGTTTTAAATTCTATTGAAATATTTTAAGAGTTGAAAAAAAGATGAAAAAAACCTCGGGTGCTGTGAAAAAAATACAAAAGATATTTTAAAGTGGGAAAAAGAGAAAAAAAAGCTTCGAGATAGAAAAAAAAATGGAGAAAATATTTTAAACCAGTAAAGTATGGAAACTGTGAGAAAATTTTAGATTGAAAAAAATTTTGATGTTGGATACATTCGAAAATAAAATTAAGAACTGAAATCCATTCAAAAAAATTAAGGTCAAAAATAGGAAGCAATTCGTTTATCTTTTCACGTGAATATTTCGCTGGCAAAAAATTTCCACTTTTTTTTGAAAATGGTAAAAAAAATAACTCTTGAAATGTTTTCAATTTTTGAAAATACCTACCTATGCAAATAATTTGTTTTGAAACAGTGATTTACAACTATTTAAAAAGGTTTCCAATTTTTTACGAGGAATTTATCAGTTTTGATCCTCCATTTCATCTTTTTAAAGGTGTAGGGTCATTCCATAGCATGTCGATTCGTACGCAAAATGGTAGGAGAGGTCTTCGATATTTTTCATTTTTATTCTATTTTTAATTTTCTATCATTGCTTTTAAAATATGAAATATCTGACTAGCGAATTTCCCAAAAAAACGTCATCCAATTTTTTGGGAGAGATCGGTAAAATTATCCTTTTTTTACGTGAGGGAAGGTGAAGAAAAACATGAACCTTGAAACTAATAAATCTCAAGTTCAAATTGAAAATCTTTTCAAGAAAGAACAACTCGATAATGGGCACATTGAGGACACAGCTGGATCTGCCAGAACAGTCAACAATTTTTTTAATTTACCTGCAAACAAAATACATCCGGCATATAGGTGATCATCTCTTGTAAAATATAAAATCTTCTGTGCTTCCATTCCAAAGCTCGACGAGGAGTATTGACAAATTTATCGTAATGCTGACCGATTGCTAAATTTAAAAAATGGGTCAATTTTTACGCAAACGCTTGTTTACCAAAATTTCAAGTTGAACAAACAGTACGTACTTTGCGATAACACGTTCCATTGCATCACTCGAATATCAGAAGCTGTTTAGACAAAAAAAAAAAAAAAAACAACCAATAAGTAAGATTTTTCCATCGGATTATTTCTCCTACTTCTGTGCAAAAATTTACCTTTATTATTAACTCGTAAAAATTCCCTTTGGAGTTGCAACGCGTTCGTCGTATCATTTTCGAAAAGAGCCAACAAATCGTCACTGTTCATCGATTCGGGAAGCACGATATCGTTATCTTCGTGGTCATCGTTGTTGTACACATGAGCCGATGTGAAACTTCCCATTCTGCAGCAAAAATATGATACATCACGTTAATATGTATATTAATCTGAACAGGTTAATGAACAAAATAAATCGGAGGAAAAAAACAAGAGGTTATAGATATTGCAGCGATAGCTTATCAATGCCAGAAAATTATGACGTCTTTGTTGGACTTCTTCCATTAAAAATAAGAATTTACATTTGCATGATTTGATAGGTAGTTAAAATATGGTCGTAAAAATTGAAAGAAAAACTTATTTGTTTCGAAGATATTCGTTCAATTTGTCAAAACAATAATCTACATACGTATTGTTCTTTATCAAGAGAAAAGTTGAAATAAAATAACGAATACGTACAATGTTCCGTTGTAGCATTTATTTTCACAGCTATTCGCAGTTTTTAGCCAAAAATACTTAAAAATTTTGTCGAAAATTGAATTTACACGTTTTAAACATGTTTCAACCGATCGGCGGATAATTATACTAATTTGTGTACAACTACTTTTGATAATGATAATGTTATCGAAATTCCGAACAAAAAATGGCATCGGTTTGTTTACACCGTGAAAACAATAACAAGCGGTGGCTACGGTAGCGCTACCTCTTGATTATTTCATGATTTACTAGTCGTCGAATAAATATTTTTTTTCCTCGCCAATTTTCAAATTTTCAATTCCCCTTATCAAACGTTCGTCCCTTCGTTCCTCATCTAGAAAATTTGGATTAAAAAAAATGATGAATAAAAAATTGAGCCTTTTTTATCTTTATTACGTTATGGGTATGGGCAATTTTTCATAACCTAATTTTTATTTTTATGAGAGATCTAAAAGTATGAAAATTGTTATACTATTACTGACAGAAAAAAATTACTTATCATTTTTTACAATAAAGAATAAGTATTAAAAACTTCATAATTTTTCATTAAAATATCAATGCACCTATTTTTTTCTTTTTATAGAATTTCCTACTTTCCTGTTGCTTATCTTATGTACTTTTTCCAGTTTTAAGAATTTTTTTTTTTTCAATATTTAAAATTCTTTTTCAAGTTTTTTCCAATTTTTGAAGATATTTCTCGTTAACGAGGGAGATGAAGTACACTTCAGCTTGTCAAAAATAAACTAAATTATTTTCAAAGTAATAAATTCTCATCCCCCCGGCCTACCAATTTTGCTCAATTTTTTTTAAGCAGTTTGCGATTTTGGTTATCTCTTAAATTTTTTCCTACTCTCACATTTCTTCTTCAAACTTTCTCCTTTCAAACTCCAACATTTATTCTCAATTTTTTTCTAGTCTTAAAATTTTTTTTCGAACCTTTCTTGCCTTTTTCAATAAGCCAACCTCAATTACTAAAAGTATGAAATAGGTACCTTACGATTCATAAAATTTCTTAAATCTTGAATTTTTCCAAAGAATTTTTTGAACTTGGACATCGTTTTTCGTCAATTTTTTTTTCAATTAAGAGGGTGCTCTACGTATTGCGGGAATTAATTCTGGCCTATCTTCAACTTATAAGGCGCAACGTGAATTTTCGTGTTTTTTTGGATTTTAAACGGCGAAAATGATGAAACAATGAATGAATATGATTTTAGAACGTAGAAAGAAGAAAATAAAAGCATTTTCAAGTTTCAATTGTCATTGTAATTATTTTTATTCAACTTGGAAGAAATGTAAGATTTGATGACGGTTTCTACAGGAATTCTCAGAGACTACTGAATCAAATTTGTTGAAATTTTAATATGTTGTATAAAATAGCATTTCTGACGGGCTGACAGAGCCCTTTTTTCGATTTTCTAAAAAAAAAAAATTAAAATTGAAATATTTTTCAAAATTTTGAAAAAAATGAAAAAAGGGCTCTGTCAACCTGTCAGAAATGCTTTTTTACACCACATATCCAAATTTCATCAAATTTGATTCAATAGTCCCCAAAAAATCGTGTAAAAACCGTCAACAAGTCATATGTTTCTTTGAATTTCCATTACAATCATTATATTGGCTACTGGAACTTTTCAATAGTTTTATTTTCTTTATTTTACGCATCAAAATCATATTCATACATTATTTTATCATTTTACCTCATTGCAATTCAAAAAAAACGCAAATTCAAAACGTAATTTTCGTCTTACAAATTTCATTCGTATGCAACCCGCAATACGTAGAGCACCCTCTTAAGGAGTATTCATTTTAAAAAATTCCAATTTATCCTGAATAATTTTTGAAACGACGTATTCAAGTGCCTAAATAATAAATCTCTAGACTTTTTCGCAAAACTCTTTATTTTTTTTTTCAATTTTTGGGGAATTCTAGAAAATGATTTAAATTCCGGAAAAAATTTCAAAGCTTTGGATGGACTTTTTTAAAAATTTGATGACAAGATTCTACTTCTCCAAAGTTGGAGGCGTAGGAGAGCACTGAAGGCTCAAATCCAAAAAATAAGCAAATATTCGAAATCAGTGCCTTCAAATACCTAACAAACGACAGGTCACAAGTTATTTTTCATTTTTACGAATTTTGACCCTTTCCAGGGGGTTTATAGGGGGTTCAGAAGGGTCGCATGAAAAACCACGAACATAGTCGAAATCAATGGCTTCGATTTAGTAGAAATCAATGTGCTGCTTCACTTTTTCGATTTTTTTTTTCAATTTTGGTGAAAATTGAGGAACCCTTGTACCCCCCTGGGGTCTGGAGATTCCTTCTTGAAGATTTGTTGGTTGAAAAATGGATAAAAAGGGCCAATTAATGTAATTTTTTCAAATTTTTCAATGGTAGCGCTCATCTATTGTTCTGATCATGAAAAAGTTCAACTTTGAGGTTTTCAAAATGTGATTATGAGCAGAGGCGTGACGTAGTGATGTGTCCTAGGGGGGGGAGGGGGTACCTCAAATTTTCATAACTATTTTTTCCATTTTCCCAAAAACCAACTAATTTTCATTAAATTTTTTAACTTTTTCTTGAAAATTTCCCGACGTGTCAAAATTTTCCAATTCTAAATTTAGTGATTAAAATTAGTTTTGACCGAAAAGATTCTATCCTATTTACAATTTTTTTAAAAATTTTTACAAAATTTGAATTTTTTACATACTTATTATTTTCTAAGGAAAAAAACGAAAACTATTATTTCAAGATCAGAATCAATAAGTACGAAAAATGAAATTGTCAGAACCAAAACAAACTGTTTCAGATTACTCACAGCACTCTTCTAAAAAAAATCGAACAATTTTTGAAAATTCCGTTTGAGATCGCCACCAAGTCCTCTGATGAAGTAGAAACAAAGACAATTTTTAGAAGTGTTTTTTTCTATCTACTTAGCTCCTCTCCTTTCAAAAAAACCAAAAAAATGTTTGAAAATTCCATTTAAAATTATCACGAAGCTCCCTGATAAATGAGAAAGGCAATTTTTTCATTCGAAATATGAATTGTGCAAAGTCAACTTACTGAGCCCGAGCGAAGCTTGGGCGAGATTTTTTTTTGATATACTCTCGGATTCTTTCAATTTTTCCAACTTTCTAAACCAAACTTGGGAAAAAATTGGGAATCCCAACTTTTCCCAATTTTTTTTAACCTTGGGATGGTCTGGAGGCATCCGTCCCCCCCCCCTCCCATCGTCACGCCTCAGATCTGGATATGAGTTCTCAAATATGCGTTGAGGGTTAAAAGAGAAATGATGGTGGATTCATGGAATATCTCTCAGAGGTCAAATGACTCCCTTATCACACCAGAGCCTTAAAAAATTTCAGGTTCAAAAAATTTTGAAAATTGGATACAATTTTTTTAAAAAATACAATCAAAAAAATTGAAAAAATTCAGAGCTGAAAAAATTTCGAACTTGAAATATAAATACGAACTTGAATCGTCGAAATCTAATTTTTGGCAAAAATAATTAGAAACTAGTCATCGATATCGCTCAATCGCTCAGGTTGTCAGGTTCCAGGCTACATTACGCCTCTAATCATAGTATTCGTATTATTTGCTCGCTTCCGAGTCAACACCGACTGCCAGTTATCCATCATCGTCAATACGTACGCAAGTATAGATATAAACTGAATAGACGAATAGAGCCAGCATTGTGTTGCCTTTTGTTTAAATTACTTTCACTTTTGATCGTCTACTGAACGCGATAGGTACCGTATTTAATTCGTCGATAGATACACCAGACAGACGCGGACGTTAATTCGACCTTTTATACGATACAATTGGATTAATGAGAGAGACCTTTTGATACAAAAAATGTCCTGCGCTTTGTCATTGTCCAACCAATCCAAGGTACCCAGAGACAAGGGCGGTTCGTCGATTCTCTCTGGTTTGGGTTCTTCTGCTGCGGGTATATTATGATACAGCATGTTTACTTTAGAAACCTTAAAAATACATCTCGCTGTGTATTTTTTTTTTTCTAAACACAACATCCGCATTTACGAGTAGGTTATCCATCTTTGGAACTTTCGTATTAATAGGACGCAGCATTTATGATCGCGAGACCTCATAGCTCAAGGGATTTCAACCAATTCCGTTCAAAATAGAGCCTTTAATTATCTAAAAACTGAATCAAAAAGATTAATTCGTCCAAATAAATGGAGGAAACTGGCCAGCCAGCATCATTCCGTGATCTCTATTGCAGCTTCCGCCATACGAAATTTATCATTTCAGGAAGGAAATAGCTTCGGACGAAAGTCAGCAGCCAGCTAGAAGAATTTCGTACACTTGGAATATCCGCAGCACCGCTGGTTTAATTACCGTGCCCAGCTGATAATCGTGATCGGTGCAATAATTCATAAATCTATAGCAGGCCTTTAGGCTACGCCGGTCTCGATACGACTTTTTATCGCGCTAGATACATTTTAACATCTCAAGTGAGAATTTCTTCTTCTTCAAGGTTACACACGTCGTACGATGCTAAATCGTAACAATCATAAAAATTCGTCTTTTGTGTAAATTTTTAAAATTCAATTATTCCAAAGTGGCTCGAAGATATAAACAAAATTTGCACAATGGCTGCGCAGCTACTGTGGAAAAATAAACAGCCTGCGTCATCGAGTGAATCCGTCCGATCGATATCTTCGATCTGGAGTATGTAGATCTGGAAACAATTCGTTTGTGGATCTCATTCTTTTATGATGGTAATTGGTTGACGCGTCTTTGGATCTTGATAATTCGTATAAATATATTCGAGTTAATGAGAAAAGTCGCAGTTGGCTCATTCGCGCGTGTGTACGCCTGGATACAAGCTTGGGTCTTTATTGGTAGGTAAATAAGGTATAAAAATGGAATATTTTGATCGTTCTCGGGCGGAGGTCTGCGACGCATATTTCCATCAAAATCACCATCTTTTAAAGGTATGACAATAGTCGGGATGATTGAGAGAATGCAGCGACGAATACATAATTCATGGGTTCGTTGTGTGTGTGAGCTGAGACGACACAAATCCGTATTGATCTGGTCGAGTCGTATTTTACACGCGAACTAACGCGAACCTTGAATTTGTAATTTTCGAAAAATAGATCTTTTAAGAAATGGCGCTGAAGAATCGTGGGCTATTTTCATGTTTCATCGGCTGGCCGGCGATGGTCTAAGGTCGTCGTAATTATCGATGTTGGTGACGATGAGCGAGCGAGAATTTTTCCAATGATTTATCGATGGCCTTAAGAAAGTTAGCTTGATCTGCTACCGATTTTGATGTAGATTTGATAAGCATTTTAGTGAGAGTTGATAGTTATTCATAGAAATTATCTGTCTGAAATTCTTTTTGAGGGGTGAGGAAAGGGGGAGGGGATGGTGTGATTCAAAAAATTTCAACATCATTGAGAAAATCAGAAAGGTAGGTAATTTAAATCTGAATTTTTAAAACAGAAATTAAGTATTTGAACAAGTCGATTGAGGAGGATCAGGAGGCAGAAGCAGCTAGCCAAAGGCGTGACGAAGCGATGTGTTCGGGGGGGGGGGGGGGGGTACTTCGAATTTTCCCAAAAAATTTCCCGAAAAATTCCCAACTATTTTCTCTATTTTCCTAAAAAAACCCGACTAATTTTCAAAAAATTTTACATTCTCTTTTTAAAAATTTCTCAATGTCTTCAATTTTAAATTAGGTAAAAATTGCTTTTGACTGAAAAAATCTTCAATTTACTATTTGAAAAAGAATTCCAAAGTTGAATTAAAAATGAAAAAAATTATCCTTTTCATTAATTAGGGCACTTTGCAACAATCTTGAATGGAATTTTCAACAAATTTTCAATTTTTTTGGAAGAAGAGACATGGGCGTAATATAAATTAATTTTAATTTAAATAATTTATATAATTAATATTTTTAATAAAAATTTTATAATAATTTATTATTAAATTTATTTAATAAATAAAATTAATTATTTTATTTAATATAAAAATTAATTAAGAGAGGGGCTGAGAATTAGATAAAAAATGAGGGGAGGGATAAAATATCAAATCAGTCATTTTTTCAAAGATAAGTTTTCACTCACAATAATTATTTTTTCAAACAAATTGAGAATTGACTGAAAAATAATCAATTTTCGGAATGAAGGAATTAAAATACACTTCGAATAGCCAGAAAATACACTTTTTCGACTATTTTCGTAATAAAAAGTTGTTATTTTCAAACTTGAGGAGGGGGCTCGAGCCCTCTGAGCCCTCCTGGGTGCGCCTATGAGAAGAGGAGCTCATTAAGAAACGCCATTTTTTTGGGAGTCAGAAAGTGGAGTGAAAAAAGCATTGAGAATTAGGGTAATTTTATTGAGCAATCGAGCGAAGCGAAAACGAAAATTTTTTTAAAAACAGCATCAAAAAGCTGAAATTTTTTCATTAAAATTCATGTTTTTTTATCCTACTTCTTGATTTTGAAAAAATCGACGTTCCTTAATGAGCTCCTCTCCTTCCAAAAAAATCGAAAATTTGTTGAAAATTTCATTACAGATTGTCACGAAGACCTTTGAGAAATAAGAAAGATAATTTTCTTCATTCGAAAATATTAAATTGTTTGGGCTAGGACAGGGCTCTGGCTAGGAGGAAAGAAGATTCATATCCATTATTCTCAAGTCAATTTTCCTCATTTTTTTCAATTATGCCAAATCCAAATTTGAGAAAAGTAAGGACTAGTTGAGAAAAAGTTGAGGATCTCAACTTTACCCAATTTTTTGCAACCTTGAGATCGTCTGGAGGGTTCACCCACCCACCCACCCCCTTTTCCGGTCGTCGCGCTTCAGCAGCTGGCTTATGAACGAGAATCCAGTGCATTTTGTTCAGAAAAATTTTCCAAAAGAAATCTGACCCTGTCGTAAAGAAGGAACCCGGTGTAAAAAAAAATCATGCTTCATTTTTCACGTTTTTGATCCAAATGACACCAAATCTAGACCAAACACATAAAAATAAAAACATCGATTTTTTTACACAAGGTTCCTCCTTTACAGAAGGGTCACAAATGAAAAAATTTCCAATCATAAAAAAAATTAATCAGCTGAAAAAATTACTTTTCAAACCATTTGAGAAATAATTATAAAACATTCGAAATTTTTTGAAATTAAAATTGATAAGAAAATCAAAAAATGAGAAGCATATGTGACTCTGCCAGAAAACTCCGAGATATTTTGAAATCGCTACCAATTGATTCAGAAAGTCAAAAATAAGGCATATACAAAATTCCAAGTTTTTTTTGTTCCGTAGATACCTAAAATTTCCATATTTTGCAGAAAAATGAGAAATTTTTGGATGGGTTTCAAAAATTTGTCATAAATCGTAAAATGCATTTCAGAATCTTTTATGATTTATTTTGGTTTCGTTTTAAAGTTTATTTTGAGTAGGGATACCTTTGCTACAATTCTGAAATTTTCAAAATCGATTATCGACAATAATGTTATATTAATTTTTTTTTTTTTTTAATATCCACACAAAGAAATTCATCATGAGTTTACGGTACAACTCTCTGTAGAATATTTCACTCATTCGGTTATTTCTTTATTATACAGGAAATCTTATGCATCTGAGGCAGTATTACATCAAAGCAATGGACTGCATACCACTTATATCAACAAATTATTCGTCCGCCTCAGTAATGTATAATCACGGTACTGGTTCGTGCATTTGCATTTTATGTGCTACTACAATGTACATGTACATACATACATCGCACATGAGCCCTAGGTAGATAGCTAGATACTTTGGATGCATTTATGCTCATACATTAATCTCGTTCATTCAAAACATAATTACGGACATGCAAACAGCCCATTTCCGACGCAGTTTTGTAAATTTAAAGTAACTTATTAAAAAAAAAAAGAAAACACTTTTCTAAAAAATTATAAATCACGAGCAAATCACAAGAACACCTCACAAAGCAAAAATTATACGCTAAAATTCACTTAATATTTTCCAAATAAATTCATTTCTTTGACTTGACCTTCAAAATTTTATAATCATCCTTATTCAAATTTTGAAAAAGTAAAAATTACCAAAAAATTTCATTTCGTTGATTAACAAATTAAAACAAACAGAATAATAAAACTAATTCGCATTTTTGAAAAATAACTAGGTAACTAGTCATTATATGACAAAATTTAGATTTTTCAACAAAGTGGATTTGAAAATTCGAAATCGAAGGGTCAGGGCGAAAAATCGTCATCATATTCGAAATCTACGCCCTCGAAAACCTAACAAACGACATACATGACGATATTCTATCATTATTTGACCCCACCCCTTGGCACTGCCCCCTCTACATCCCCACTTTCAAATATTTCATCTCCAGAGAGATATAAATGTGAAAATATGACATGAAAAATATTTCAAATATTTCAATATTACATCTACCAATTTATATTATTTTTCGCAATTTTAATCCGTATAGGGGTGAGGGGCGGGGCTGAGAGCCTGAGAGGGGATGGAGCATATGAGAGGGGAGAGGAATCATTTCAAAAGTAGCAATCATTGAAATCATATCTTTTGTTTTGAAATTTTGGTTTTTTTGATCCTTCCTTTGTTTTGAATTCGTTTCAAAATTATTTTATTGGGGAGGGGAGGGGGAGAGGTGGAATGGGACAAAAAAGTGAACAATTGAAACTGAACTGCTAAGACTAAAAGCTGAAATCATTTGTGCAAAATGAATGGAATTTTCAGTAAAAAAAATATTCCCTCATCAAGTAGCAAGATGAATACCTGAGGGGGTAGGGGAAGGGAGTCAAGTTCGAAATGAAGAGGCGTGGCCAAGATATAAATAAATAATACTTGGCTAGACAGCAACCTAATTTCAGGGCAAATTGATCATTTACAAAAAAAAAACACGTGATAGAAGAATGAAAATTAAAATGTGAATTCACTTTGATCTTGCTTTGATCGGTATAATTTTCATTTTCAGAAAAAAGAGGAGGGGCGGGGGCAACAACAAGAATATTAATTTAGTAGACACAGATGATCCATAATTTACCACTAATGAAATACAATTTGGAGAAAAATGATATTTAAAATTAGGATCACGCATCAATAAGCTCATTTCGTAATTACAAGTTTAATAACCTTGATAAGAGGGCGGGGCTAGGGGCGGGGGAGATCTGATAATCATAATGAAGCAATTACATTCCATTTTATTGACACCAGACCTTGAAAAATTTTCAAAATTTTCAAAATACACAACACATTTCAAGTATTTAATATTCATCCATAAATTAACATCGAATCAAGCGAGGGGGTGGGTCTGGAGGGGGCGAGGGCACATAAATGATAAAAACACGTCATGTATGTCGAAATCATGGTTTTCGAACCCGCTGATTTCAAATCTGGCGTTATTTTCTCGCTACAAACAACCCGTTTTACGATTTTTCCAAGTACGTGCCACTGAACGCATCGAAACGTTGGTTAATGAGATAATTACGTTTTTTTTACTCGGACGCAACGTAATAAGCACGTAGCTCGGGCTAAGGTATCATTTAAAAACTCGCACGAAAATCGGAATTTCGCCAATCTTCGACCGAAGAATTGTCCAACTCTGACGAAACCATCATCGCCAGCCACCGATTCGGCCACATAGTAAACAATTTTCACGGTTCGATGATTGACAACGTGATTGTTTACGTAAACACGTCACATATGGTGCATAATTCTAGCGAAAAAAAAAAAGTAGGAATTTATCAAAGACGTGTTAATGAACTACCGTCCAAACAAACCAGATTAAATTAACGCTGCGATTAATTCAGTCGATTTATACGGCTCGAGGGGCCATGAAATGAGAAAATTAGCCGAAAATCTGGACGTTTCTCGCAAATACGATGAGAAAACAGCATCTATATCGTGTGCCAATTAATAAAAAACGTAAATTAACGCCCAATGTGAATGAAACGCGACCCGATCAATTCACATCACACATAAGAAGTTCAAGGACGTTAATCTCACACACACCACACGTCGTTATAATTAGTTAGACTCGTTCTCGACTTCTCCGTCATGCTATGTTCCGCAAACCCTTCTTTTGTTTTGCACTACAAATAAAAATTTCACATTTTCGCTTTTTTCCCCTTCATTTTTATTTCCTGGCTTGTGTGTTTTTGTTCTTCGTTTTGTTTATGTCGTTACGTAATCATCGATGACGTGCTATCGTCTTTTTATAATTTTTTTTCGCGCGAGGGTGTTTCGATTATTATCACATATCGATGAAAACATTTCTCAGAACGCTTTGAGACCTTTATGCGGTTTAATTATCGAAATCGAGGCTTATGACACAATAAGCCATAACCATAAGCCGGTACTTGCGGTGTGATTTCTAATGATCGTGTGGATCAGTGCATCATATAGAAAGTCGATCCTCTCTCAGAACTAATTTACGCACAAGTATCAGTTTATCTTCGTGTGATCGATCTAATTAACTTGAATTTTTTTCAACTATTTAGATTTTTGAAACATCGCAAATAAAAGTCGTCTGGTCTTTTATTAGGGCACTTCCCAATTATATTATGATAATTTTTTTCAAAAAAAATATTCAAAATATGATAATTTTTTACTCTAATATTGAAATAAAAAACGGACGTCTGAGAAGTCTCTTCACTAGACAATCGAATAATCCTCATTTTTTTCAATTTCAAATCTAACAGGTACTCAAATACTGTCAGAATATTGCTATTTTTAGACATTTTCACGAAAATTTGAATAATTATGGGATTTTTTAAGGCCAAACGTTCGAAATGAAAAATTGATCGTTAAATTTTTACGAACTTTTTATTAGAAGAAATGGTAAATTTTCCAACGTTGAAAAAAAATTTGCAAACTGAATTTTTCTTGATTCTGTTTATAATATTTTTACCTCCCTTTACCCTTGAATTTTTTTTGCCTTGAATGAGGAGGGCAAAAAAGAAATTTTATATCACAAGTGCATTGGCTTTAATATCTTTACCAAAAAAAAGTATGATAAATCAAACGGCTTCCCTGCTCCACCCTCCTTTCCGCCAAACCTGAAATCCAATTTCACAAATTTCGCTATTAAAATCATCCGAATAAAAATTTTTAATCATCGCACAAATTATTCATCGATTTGTTCATTTTTTAAAAATTTTTGCCTATTTTCAAGTTTTTTTTTTCAACACAGAATCCTCAATATTTTACCTACCTAGATTTTTAAAATTAAAGGCGATTTTTTAAATGTTGATCTTATTTTAAAGGTATTTTTTAAAAGTCCAATTAAATTTTTTTCACAGGTTGTAAATCGTGACGAATAAATTGGAAGAAGAGGAAGGACAAGGGGAAGGAGGTCCCAAATACCCAAATACTATAATTTTTAGACTTATTTAGAGCCATGATTGAAGGAGGAGATAAATCCAAAATTTGTCTTTATTTTTAAAATTTTCAAAAGAAATATTATGGATATTTTTCAAAATTTTGAAAAGCTCAACTAAAAATCGAGTTTTTAGTTGATTTAAAAATTTCCGAGACGTATGACGGAACATTTTTTCCATGGGTTCTCAAAGATATGAAATTTTGGCCTTCGTCTCAGATTCATTTTAAATAAATGAATTTTCAATAAATTATGATTGAAGGACTCTTTCTGGGCTTAAAATTGGCCAAAATATATTAGGGATGGAACGCTGTGCGACATTAGCCCCGAAAAAAAGTTTTTCTAATTTCGATGAAAATTGATGAGGTAGTTTACTTTCAGTGAGAGACATTCAAGAAACTGTTGTGCCCCTTCCCCCTTGAGCACAAAAAAGGGCAGAGCTAGGATACCTAAAAATAGGGTCATTTTATCAAAAATGAGATTTTTTGCCTTTTCAGGGAAGTTCAATTTACTAAAAACCTTCGTCATTCTCCTCCCACCCTATAAAAGGTGCAAATGAGTTTTTTACCTGTCCCTAAATAATTGACCTCGAAAATTGATATCACTTCACATCCTCCCACAAAGAAGGGTTGCAAAATTGTAGATCGTAAGTAAGTATGGAAATTTTTCAATATTTACGAAATTCAAATTGCTCACTTGAATACCTCAATATCAAGCTATACTTGAATATTTCTTCTTCTTTTTTTTTGATAATGTACGTAAAAAAGTAAATCAATTTTCGATGATATTTTTCAAAAAAAGTTTCATGGAAACGCTGCCTATTACATTTTGATGCTCTTTCAATGATTGGAAAAATAAGCAAAAAATTTGTTGATAACTTAAATTTTGATTAATTGTTTGAAAATTTTTGCCATAATGCTGCCTTTCAGTATTAAATTAAACTCATAATTTGAACATTTTCTTCGCCATTAAAAATATCAATTTCTGGAAGAATTCTTTTTTTTCGAAAATGATTCTACCTTGAAAATACAGCTTCAATTCTCTTCAAAATATGGCCATAAAATTTGGAATCCGAAGCAGTTTATCTATTTGTTCAAAGTGAACAACCGAAATAGAACAGATTGCATTCGGGGTATTATTATTTTTTCACTTCATATTTATCGGATTCGTACTTAAAAACACTTGAAATCAACTTTTGTGATGAAGCCGTGACTTCTTACGATGTCTCTATGTCTGTATGGAAAATTCTAAGTATCGTAAAATTTTACTTTGGGAATTCCCGATAAGGAAATATTGAACTCAATAAAAATTATATTTTTAAATGATCTTTACCATTTATAAAATTTCTAGTACAATGAATCCAATTTATTAGGTACGGAGGTTGCGGGGAATATTTCTATTTTTTAGGAAACACTACTCAATTTTAACAGACCCGGGCCAAAGGAGGAAATAAGGACCCCCCCCCCCGATCAAAATTAGCTTGTAAAGGTTGAAAAAAATGTTCATTTTTTACTTTTCAAATGTACCTACTTTTTAAAAAAAATATTGACCGAATAAGCGGAGGGCAATGTTTTCACTTTCATTCACATAAAAAAGCTATTCAAGTAGCTAAGTATTTTGAAAAAATAATTCTTTCAAAAACCATATAATTTTTAAACTTTTATCATTAATGACGGTTTTGAAGCATTTTTCAAAAATATGTACTTCATTTTTTCTATTTATTTTTCAAAATGAATGTTTTACTATTCGAAAATATGAAAAAATTACGGTAAGTGGCACTTTTCATCCTTAAACTAATCAATTTTCGAGATGAGATCTCTACACCCCTGGGGATAAAGACACAGAGGCCTACGATTTTGGCCAAAATTCAAAAAAATGTAAACAGTAATGTGACGTATCGTTTTCAACTAATTCGAAGGTACCGAGTTCGAATATGCCCTCAGTTTTTTCATCCAACCCTTCTAAAACCCTCCTCTTCCCCATTAGGGCTCCTTGAAAAAGATCAAAATTCAAAAAAATAAAAAATAACGTGCGACCAGTCGTTTGTTAGGTATTTGAGGGCAATGAGTGCGAATATTTGCCAGTTTTTTGAATTTGACCCTTCAATGTCCTCCTGGCCCAAAATTTTTAGGAAAGCATGTTAAGAAATTGAAATGACGAGTGGCATATCGATTCTCGCTAATTTAAGGGTGTAAACTTCGAATATCAACTTACTTCTTGTTTCGATCCCCTTCCCCGGGCTCTAACCGAGCCCCTCCACCAAAAAACGTATTTTTTACTTGATAGTCTCTATTGACTGCGCCCTTGCTGCCTCTAAACTGGTCTAACAATTTGTGTTTCGATCTGTGCTTGATTTCAAGTTTTTATAACATATTGATACAATTTTTTCAATTTTGAGAAATTTTTCGTTTTCAGTTTGGTTTTTAAATTTTTCAATACATATTTCTTCCTCTAAGACATCATCCACTTCATCGGAGGATAAATTTCGCCAATTTTTGGAGAATATGATGGAGTACGAGCAAATTTTGCGGTTTTTAGAGAATGCATTTCCACGGTCATTAGCAAGGACCGGATATGTATGTTCTAAAAAACGCAAAATATGTACATATTTTATGCGCTAAAAAAGGGCAAAATATGCAAAAATATGTGCTAAAAACTCGAAATATGTGAAAATATGTGAATACGATATGGGTATCAAAAAACAGCTTTTTTCAATCTTGTCATTAAATTATCACTCAAAGTGCTGAAATATTATTCATTTTAGGAAATTTTGACTGATTTTAGTAATTTCTTATTGATAAAATCGATTTTAATTCAAAATAAAAAGTATTTACTTTTTCAAAAAAAAAAAGTTGCAACAGGCACTTTCATTTCTCAGACAGAAAAAAATTAAAAAATTAAATTTTGGGTGGTAAGTACGAAAAAAAAAATGGTCAAAATATGGCCAATTATGCGCCAAAAATGGCAAAATATGTAAAAATATGCGTTTATACCCAAAATATGCAAAAATATGCGCTAACATATGGGGCTCAAAATACTCAGAATTTTTTGAATCGTAAAGAAACCGCCGATATGCGCGATAGGAATGCTCACAGAAAAATATGTTTTTACATATTTATCCGGTCCTTGGTCATTAGGATCAAAATTTCACAAATTTGGGAACCCTTGGAAAAAATTTGGCGATTTGATCTCAAAAGTTTGAGACCGTTTCGAGATCAGAAAGAAGTCCAATTTCGAAAGTAGGTGCATATAAGACAGGGTCGGGCAAGATTTATTAAATCATTCTTTCTGGATTTAAAATCCTCAAAATCCGAATTTTGGATTTCGGATTAAAATTTACTCGCATCACGGATTTCGGATTTTGAATTTGAAATTCGTTTCTGCGATGGATTTTGGATTTAAAATTTTAATTATTTCGGAATCCTTTATTTCAAAATCCAAAATTTTTTGTATTCTGTGCTCGGAATGAGAGATTCGTATTCTAGTTCTGGTTGAGCGTTTTTTTGTTGTTTTTTTTTCTGTAAAATGATAATGATCCATCAACGATCTAGATTAAATGACAGTAACTTCAGAGCTCTTAACTTTTTAAAAGGTTATGAAAATTTTTCCAAGTTGTAATGTAAAAATACAAATGTTACAAAGTTCAAAATTTTTAAAATTTTTTTACATCACCTTTACACCCAGAGTTTGGATTTTAGATTTCGGATTTCGGATTATAAATCCATTTGAAACAGGATTTTGGATTTTAAATCCACTGCCTAAAAAAATTTCGGATTTAGAATTTGAAATTCATTTTAGCAGAGAATTTTGGATTTGAAATCCTTCTGTCCCGGATTTTGCCCATCCCTGACGTCAGAAATATATATATATTTTTCAGGGCCTTTTTGACATGAAAAGACAATCTGGTGCCCATACCATAAGCATAAATTTCTTTATCAAAAAGCTGCGAGGGCCGGAGAAAGAGAAAGAATATAATTGGGCCATTAACGTAAATAAAATTTTGAAACAAAGTTCATTTCAGGGAAACATTTTGGTAATTGAATTTCAAATTTGATTCAAATATCGAAAAAAATAATATTCTTCTAATTTTATTAAGTACCTAATACCTATCCCGTTTTTTGAAGCTAATTTCTTAAAGAATTCCATACAGGTTGGTCAGCTAATTTCAAAAAACAGCTCAAGCACCTATGATTATTTTTCATGCAATTTTTTCTCATTAATAAAAGAAAAAATGGAAAACTTCCCCATTCATAAAAAATACCCTAAAAAATCTAAAATACGAATTTTTGGCAATTTCTAATCCTAAAATTCAGGGTAACTTATTTTTTCTCAATTCCCTACCTACATTTTATTACGAATCAATGTACTAAAAAATGCATAAAATTAAACCTTAGAAAAATTAATACATTTTTGCCCAACCACCTTTAAAAAATTTACCACATTTGACTTCAGATCGACTCGTATTCCACCTAAACCTCTCCGGTGTGTCCAACGCCATCGTACGCTGATCAACACACGTGTTGGCCAAATAAGGAAGACTTTAGGTCATTAAAATACACCATCGTACGTACCTGACGAGATATAGTAATACATGTTTAGGCGGCACATATCCATTAGGGTCATCTTTGGAATCGAGTTCCAGTTGTCTAGCGCGAAGTCGTCGTCCGGCCGATGGAGAAGTCATCAGACTAGCTCTGGCTAGGCTTTCCGCCAAAGCCAACGATTCCTTCATCTGCAGCAACTCGGCAGAATTTATACGATTCTCCAAAGTCATCGTCGAGCTTTTTTCTCGTTCTCGGGTCCGAAAAATCTGTAAAACCACGTCGCGACGTCAAATTATACCGAATTATTTTACAAGGGATAGGTGAAAAAAAAACTTTGAATTTTTTTCGTAACGATCTCGCGATCCACTTTCTAACGAATCTCACTTTCGAATGAAGGATTTTTCTTACGAGGAAGTGAGTGAACTCGCGCGAAAGGAACAAAACGGACGCGACACGCGCACTACGCCGCTGCTACCGCCACCGCCGTCGCGCTAATTGTAAACTTTAAACGTAATATCTCAATGGCAAGGCCAACCCGTACCCAATAGCCAGGCACCGTACTACGTATTTCTAACCTTCCCTTGAGTGATCTTCACACCGGCTTAGACCACGTTACAGTTAATATAGTCTCGATTTTATTCTGTGTGCATGTTTTTTTTTTACTTCTCTTCTTCTCTCTTCTTCACCTCTGCGATATGAGTACGAGTGTGAGTGGTGGATGGCGGCGGCGGAGCAGTGATGAAGATATTACGATGGCTGGGTACTGGTAAACTGGTAGGTACCTTTGTCCCAATGGATTCTGATTCTTTCTTCTTCGAAAAAAAAATAATGGTGACTGCAGATCCTCACGATGGAACATTGAAAATCTGAAAAAAAAATTTGAATACAAATTTAAATGAGGAACGTGAAAATATTGATAGAAAATTCCTATACCTACAACAACTGTGTCCTGGGCTTTTTATGTACAGGCCTTTTTTAGGGGTGAGGAGGGTGTGTTGAGAGTGATTTTCGTGATTTTGCAGTATCACATTTTTTCAGTGCTCCCTGCCCCATCCAAATTTGTAGGGGACCAAGGTTAGAAAAAAGAGACTTATCAGACCAAAATGAAATCTCAAGTAGGCACATCAACAGTAAAATTTTTAAAATTCTGAATTTTTCGTGACTCAATTCACAAAAGTGATGATTCTTTTCAGAAAAATTTTCGTATCGAGTCAACAAATTTTTCAAAATAATTTTCAATCAAAGAATGAAGAAAACAATCAATCCCCCCCCCCCACCCTTCTAAAATGATTCTAAATTTGATCTTTTTCCTTTTTCTCGTCTTCTTAATTTGGAAAATTTTTACCAATTTATTAATGCCAAAAACGACTTCGGAGATTTTTATTAATTTTTATATATGTGACTTTGCCGGAAAGAAGGGACTTATAGTGTAAAAAATTGATTTCTTCATTTTCATGTGTTTGGTCCAGATTTGATGTCATCTGGACCAAAAACATGAAAAATGAGACATCAATTTTTATACACACCAGGTCCCTTCTTTCCGACAGGGTCACATATTTTCTTACGAATTTTCCCATTTTTTCAATTTTGAAAAAAACTGGTGTAGGTAATTTGATTAAAAACATTATTGAAATTTTTTTGTCGAATTTTAGAAGTTTCATAAGGTAGCTCATTTTTCTTGATAGCGAAATCCCCTAAATTTTGGCCCTCACGTCAATCAAAAGCCATTCGTTGACTCTTCTTTCCTTGTAGGTTTTTTTACGATAAAATAAGAAGGAAACATGATGCAAAATTTCCAAAATTCCTAAAAAATCTGAAAATTCAACTTAATTTATATTTTAAAAGATGAATTCTAGACTTAGAAAGAATTATCCTAGAGGAAATTCAAGAAAGCCATATATGCAGTAGATAATTTTAGCCATTTTTATTCGATTTGAGCGCCTTTGAACTTCCCCTCGGATGATTCCTCAGATCTGAAATTCATCGGAGAGAAGGGGCGGGGTAAATTTTAAGAATTTAATTTTTAAAGGAAAATAAACATCTGTGGGTGACGGTGAGATTTCCAAAATTTGAAAATTTGGTTTAAAACACACCTAATAGCAAATTAATTTTGGGTCATAACCTCGTTTCACTGCGACTCAACAAAACTTCTAAATTTCTGCCTAAAAGTTTATTTCTTTCAAAATGTGAGAAATCAAAAAGCGAATATTTATTTCTCTCGAGAGCACAGAATTTTCTATGCCCGAATTTCCTAAAAAAAAAATTTAAAAATGCTTCCTGGTTTAACCACGAACATGGAACAATTTCAGATTTTTACAAATATTTCGAAACTGTTTACAAGTGATGAAATTAATTTTTTAAGGCGATGTATGAAGTAAGCCTTAATTTTAAATATTTTTCATTCTACTTCAGAATTTTGCAACGACTTATATGATTTTTCCGAAATCCTTGATGATGTTTCATTGATTTTTTAAAATGATTTTACCATTTTTTATGATATTTAAACCTGTTTACAAGTAAAAAATAAATTATTTTATGCTTTGCTTTTGATATTGTATATTTTTAAAAATTATTTTCCCGCCAATTTTACGATTTTTATGATTATTTTTCATTTTTAGGAATTTTTTTGATGACATTCTCATAGAAACAATTTTTTTGCACAGATTTTTTAAAATTTGATCATAAATATATATCACTTGAAAATGAAGAAAAAATTACGATATTTTCATTTTCAACCAGAACTGAATGAGAATGAAAATCAAAGGATAGCTAGACAGTCATCTCCTGAATATGTAAAAAGTATTTCACTTTCAATTTTCAAAATTTGGACAACAATTGAAAAATCTGTAAAGTTTACTTCATGAAAAAATGTCAATTTTTTTTAATCATCAGTTGAATTGGAAAAATTGAAATTACTCATCTCCTCCTCCCCCTCTCCTCATAATCTAGAATTCGGTGATTTATTTCAATTTAAAAAAAAAAAAATCGTTCGCCAAAATCATTATTTTTGCACATTTTCGGTGGATACAAAAGGTCCCTTCTTTCCGTCAGGGTCACATTTTTACTGATTTTTTAAAATGAATTTCGAATTTTTTTCAACAAATTTTTCAATTTATTTACGATTTTCAATCCATTGATAAATTTTTTCAACTGTTTACAATACACATTCATCGAATTTCAAACTTTTCAAAATATTTCACAATAATAAAAAAAAAAAATTGAAATGGCATTATCCAAGATAGACGGATGAAGTCGAGATTTTCAAAGTAGATCGAAAAATAAAAGATTTTGTTAGAATGAAAGACTACAAAAAAAAATCTAAAAATTTGAGAGGACTCAACATATGAAGGAGGAAACCTTGGGTAAAAAAAATCAGAAATTTTGAGCCCATTTCGCATTTCTCTGTCAGCCAAGAAAAGAAAAAAATTGAAAACATTTTTATTTGCACTCTCACTTCGTTCAACTCGTTAAATTTGCGTACTTAGGTACTTATTTTTAGGAAGGAAAAAGGGCTTGAAAATAATCAAAATTAAAAAATCGATTTTAAAAAGTAAATTAAATATTTAGTTCAATAAAATCACAATTTTTTAATTTATAGTCCTGCTTTGCTGAAAAATATGAACCAGAAAGTTCGTAAAAATCACTTAAAACTCTCGAGCAAAAAATGAATAAATTTTTTTATCCGAGTTGATTTTAACCTTCCAAAAGTCTCAAAAAAAATGGAAAAAAAGTTCAAAAAAAATTAGTGGACAAGTCATACCAATTTTTCTCGACTGATGTGAAATGGGAAGAGAAGAAAAAGGCGAAAAGTTACAAAAAGCCAAGAAATACAAATTTTCAAAAAGTCGAAAAAATTCAATTTCCGAATTCTAGTCACCATCGTGTTTTTCATGATATCAATTTTTTTCAATTTTTTAATCAAAATTCTCAACAAGTAATGAAAAACGTGACAATGATCCCAAACATTTATCAATTTCAATCATGATTTTACCAATTTTTAAGATACGAGTGTTCCAAAAAATCACACCATCAAGTTCCACACCCGAATTAAACTACGTACCACGTACTTACATATAAAATTTTGAGAATTTATCCAAAAATTTTCTGAAACAATCATAAAATTCCCCAAAGCTAGTAATAAATTCCGAGTAAACAGAAATATTTCTCACTTAGGTGCAATTTCTCTCTGCCTCTTCGTTAAAAAAAAAAATCCAATTTTCATTTCTGATCCTCCCTTTTCGATTACGTTTCCGGTCACGCTACTCGAACGTAGTTAATTCTATGAATCGAAAAAAATAAACATCGAATCAATACGACGAAATTTGTTTTCAACGCTTCGACGTTATTTTATTTAACAAATCGAGCGACTCGGCTCAGTGGGAATTTCACACCCCTTTTCTCTCTGCTTTCCTAGAACGCCACGAAGTAAAGGGTAAAGGGTGGGTGAACCCGAAGACTCAAACAAAAAACCTATTAGCTCAGCTTTGCACAGTCAGCCACATCCTAAGGCTTGGTTTTATACACGTAGATACGTGATAAAGTGTACCTTATCTGTATTATTAATTTAGTCATAATCTTAGGTACGTGTAAAAAAATTGTACAGAGGAGGAATACCACTTCCTCAAAAAAACGCATCGATTTCCTCTTTTCCTGCCATAAGGCGTGCCGGGTTAATAATTTTTCGGTTTAATTGCTATAATTAGTAAAATATTACTTTCCGCAAACGAACGGCGTGCGGTAATTTATACGTATTATGTAAATTATTATTTAGTAAATAGAGCTGTCAGTTTTTTTAAACGGCCGATCTATCGTTAAATTATTACTTATCAATGTCTATTGTTCTTTCGATATATAGTACAAGGATACATCGAGCGCTGGGCAAGTACCTAGACCTATAGATTGTGTATTCGCGGTGTTTGGGCAATTACCACGCAGCATTTAAACAGGTGTCGCCGTCTAATGCGAAAAAATTTCGCGGAAAAATCACCACGTTCGGGCCTCCGAGCCTGAGCCTTTCTATTTAAGATAAATACGAGCTCAATGTCGATCGAGGTACAGAATGTGTGATTTTTTGTATTTGTAATATCGGCTAATACGCGAGGGAATTTTCCTTACCTCGCCATCGTCGATTCTCGATTCTCGATACAAATTCTCAGACGCGATTCAACCATTGTGTACGTAATTAGCTTCGTATGTCTTAATTACCGGACATCTCGATTAAAACGTGATATATGAGGAAGCTGTGAAATGAAGAAGGGAAAAAAAATAATGTAAATATAGATTTTTTTCATTCATGCATTTTACCTGAACCGGTTTCGTGTATAAATAAAATCAGCTTTATTGTTTACCTACGTGATAGATGCGCTGGCGTTGCGATGGTCTCTTTTTTTTGTCTTACGTTCGAGCGGACAGCCGGTCGTTATCGGTCATTGGTTTGATGTCATCAGTCGGGCTGATATTGCTGCGAGTTTGACCGATATGAATTGGATGGTCGGCGGTTTCCTTACCTTTGCTATGGGTTGGGGAAAAAAAATGCTAATATGAGTTATCTGTGGTGGGATTGATTTTAATAGAATTCAGAAAAAAAAAATAGTGACATCACAAAATGGAATGGAATTATAAAATATTTCCATAAATGCAGCGATATTTTATTTTGAAATTTTGTTCATTTTCGAATTAAATTTTTTTAAAAACTTGAATGCAACGAAAAAGCATCCTTTTGATTTTACAGGTCTTCTCGAAAAATGCAGATTTCAAATTTTAGCAGATTTCATCTTTCAAAGTTCTTAATTTTTATAAAAATTGACAAATACGAGGTACGAAAGTAGACAAGACATGTCAACCCTGGAACTGAAATACCTTCATGACGTCACTATCATGTCACTGAATGTCATTTTGAGTTCCCCCCCCCCCCCAGTCCAAAATATTTACGTGAGCCTGTTTTACGGATCTCCGCTCCGTAGGTTGGTGAGCGATTTTTTTTTTCAGGTCCACATTCCGACGTTTTTTTTCAACACTTAATTTTTCAACTTCCAAAATTTTTCTTGACGAGGACGAAATTTTTTACAATATTTCTTTTCAACTTCAATTTTTTTTGACGTGTTCTAAATACTTTTCCAAACTTTAGATTTTTTGTCAATGTTACAATTGTTACAATTTTTTTACAAAATGTTTTCAATTTGTAAAACAAGCTCAGGAGCCCAGCCGCCCAGGTCAATCTTAAAGTCAAAAATTTTTCTCAGACAATTTAACAAATTGTAACCTTGACAAAAAATTTGAAGTTTGGAAAAGTATTTAGAACACGTCAAAAAAAAATTGAAGTTGAAAATAAAGTTTTGTAAACAATTTAGACCTTGTTAAGAAAAATTTTGAAGTAGGGAAAAAATTTCATAAAAAATTTCGACTTCCTCAAGAAAAATTTTGAAGTTGAAAAAAAATTTCGTAAAATATTTCGACCTCCTCAAGAAAATTTTTGAAGTTAGAGCTTGGACCTGGTCAAGAAAAATTTTGAACAGGAAAAAAAATTTGTAAAAAATTTTAAACTCGTCAAGAAAAATTTTGAAGTTGAAAAAAATTTCGACCACGTCAAGAAAAATTTTTTAGTTGAAAAAAAATTTCGACCTCGTCAAGAAAAATATTGGAAGTTGAAAAAAAAACGTCGGAATGTGGGCTTGGAAAACAAATCGCTCACCAACCTACGGAGATCCGTGAAACAGGCTCACGTAGAATACGTACGTCAATTATAAACAGTTTAGAATTTTCTGAAGAAGCTTTCTAAATTTTTTCCTCGTAATTTTTCAAACTCTCTCAATTTTTTCTCCGAATTTTTTCAACCGGATTTTTTCATGTTATTTTTTCGCGACCAATTTTTTTTCTGACGTATTTTTTCTACGACAATTTTTTTCTCATATTTTTTTCAACAGCAATTTTCATGACGCCATTTTTTCCACTGTAATTATTTTTGAAGAATTTTTTGATTCCATCGTTGAACTTGCATTTTTTTTTTCAAGGACGTTGTTTTTTTTTAAAGAATGGTTTCTGTTTGATTGACGTCATAAAAAAATATTTTTCCTCAAAATTTTCCTATCTGAAATTTTTTTGAAGAATTTCTTCACGTCTAAATTTTTTTCTCGGTGTTTTTTAACTCAATTTTTCCCCTCAAAATTTTTTATGGCGTCAATCAAACAGAAATCATTTTTTTCAAAAAAAAAAAAAAAATGTAATTTCAACAATGAAAAAATTCTTTAGGAAAAATTTCAGTGAGAACATTATGAGAAAAAAAATGATCGTGAAAGAATTACATCAGAAAAAAATTACGAGGAAAAAAATTGTAAAACTTCTTCACAAAATTCTAAACTATTTAAAAATCAACGTAAATATTTTGGACTCGGAAAAAAAAGTCGAAACGGCATTCAGTGATATGGATTTCCTGAATTGACCGTCTTGGTCTTTTCGAAAAACAGGCAAAAAAATTATGAAATAAACCCTTGATATCTTGAAAATTCATATTTCCTCTCCCCTCCCCCTCACCATAGGCATTTGTTTGAGAGAATCGTTCATTTTTCAAATTTCGAATTTTGAGTCGTTTGCGAACGATTTTCAAATTTGAAATTAGAAACTACTAAACGTCGATCACAACTGAAACGTTTTCAAAAAATGAACCAAAAATGGAGAAACGCGATAATTTAAAATAATCATGAGTCATTTGTATCGTAAAGAATTGAATCAAAATTACCAGCTTCTTAGAAGAATCATTCGCGAACGATTTGGAAACTTATTTTATCGGTTGAATTTTCAAACAATGTGGTCAACTTTTATTCGGATCTCTTCATTTTTAGGCGAATCGTTTGCGAATGATTCAAGATTCAAATGATTTGAGAGGAATTGTTCGAGAAAAACTGAATCAGTTCGGAACGATTCTTTGTGAACTACTGAATTTGATTTTTTAATGAAAATTTGCGATATTTTTGGACGAGAATCATTACTCAAAAATGGGTAACAATATTATTCAAATGAGAATTATTTGTCGAATGACATTTTGACATCTTATTTTCCACGTAGGTATCCTAAAATTATTTTATTCCGATTACGTAAATTCAGAGCAAATTTTTCCTTTGTTCATCTCCCTCCCTTCTTCCCTCGAGAGCAAAACTTCAATTTAATTAACTATAAGCCGCGTACTTGAAAAACCAACTTCATTTATTCATTACACCAGAGAATCAAAAAAAAATCCATTATTTTTGAGCAAATTGCCCTACTATTTTCTTTTTCCATCTCGTACGTGCATTTAATTTCTAAATCACATCATAACGAAGAAAAATTTTCTACTTATGAATATGCAATTTTGTATAATATCGAAATTCAACAGCAAAAAATAGAACAAACGTAAGTAACTACGTAAAATTTTCACCAATTTAAAAATTTTCCCAAAATTTATGTTAATAAAACCGTCAACTACCCATTAAAAAAACTGGTTTCATTTCATACAATAACGGAAAATATGGATCAAAATAAAAACGTATTGCAAGTTTTCACATTCGAGTTTAAGTAAAGTTTTCAAAAACAAATTCGACCATTTTCGCGAATAGAAATTGAATCAAAATATCTGCAAAAAATAAGATTTGGATCAGTAAACAATAATTTTCAATAATTAAGATACCTGTGCGATCGTATATAATTCAAAATTAGAAAAAAAAGTGATTAAGCTATTTTCAGAGATCGAGCCTGAGATTTTCAAAATCAGCTTAATACAGACATTCCTCGAAAAATTAATCCCGAAATTTATCCTTAGTTAATTATTTCGCCATTTTTATCCCATCGGAGTCGGCAAAGTCAAATACAAAAAATTCCAAAACAATGAAACCGCAAGTATAATAAAAATTGGAAATTAAAAACACCATTAGGCCTAAGTGCTTTTCATCAAAAAAAAATCGTATAATTTCTTTTATTCCAACTCCCAGCACCGGGCAATTTTCCGCAATAACGAATAAAAAAAAAAGAAAAACGCTCGAGTCGGTTGAAAAAAAACCTTCATTAACCTTGACATTGTAGAAAATTTTGAAAAAAAAAACACGATTTCAGCGAAAAAATGAGAAATTAAATTACGCAACAAAGCGTGAAAGAATTTGGTATATTCGTTAATAATTGTTTACCTATTTAGATTTTATAATTGTGATAGAGAAATAATACACTCGAATGATATACCATTATTTTCCATTTGTACGTAGTAAAATAATTTTATTACTTAATTACGCAGGTACTCGGTTCGGTAGACTGTTTTTAAATAGATAATTGACTGCATATTTTTGAGCGGACAAAAATATGAATCACGTCGGCTGTGGCGTGTAAGTGTGATACGTTAATTAAAAACCTTCTTTTAATAAACGACCCGATATAAATGCGAGTTAAATTGTCGCGAGTCTCCGACGAGCCTTCTTTGTTCGAATTTAGTTGACATTCGGCTACCAATTTAAACTAATATGTAAATAGTAGGTACTTTGTTCGGATACGGAAACCTCGTGTATTAATTTAACAATATTCTCGCCATCAGTCACGTATTCTTGGCGTTGTCTTTTCAATTAAAAGACACGATGCTTTGTTTACTAGCTGTTGATGTATAATGAGGAAGAATTGTCGAAGGTATTTGTCCAGGTTGTAAATGAGTGAGAATTTTTTTCAGGTTTTGTGAGAAGCAGGGACGATGGTGAAAATTCGTAGATTTTATTTTTAGCCAAAAAAGTACCAATTTTTTTACTTATGGGGGATTTTTAAGAAATCGTTAATCTCAGAAGATGGAATCCAACTTTTGAACGGACAATGGATCAAATAGGATCAATATTTCATTTTAAAAATCTAGCTCAACGGTTAATTTTCCATCTGGAAATTTCATAATGACAAAATTCACAATCTAGATAATTCAACCATTATTTCTGACGTTTGACTGGCTCGAAATTTGAGAAAAAAATAAAATATGAATTCAATTTTTGAAGCTGATAAAATACCTATTTTGTAAAAAAAAAAATTGCAAATGATTTCTATCTGGCACACAGAAAGTTGAACTGATTTGATAGAATATAAGGTACGAATTAATTTAAGATTGCAAATAAATAAGGTTTTTTTTTGAAAATCACGAAAATCATTCAAATAAATCTGAAGAAACATGTAGGTAAGTTATTTAAAAATATCACAGAAATTGATCATTTCCTTCAAGTAAAGTCGAAGAAAGTGAAGACGAGTGGGAGCCTCAAAATAGTTGGAAACATTTTAAATCAATTTTCATTGTTGAAAAAATATTCAACATCTCCCTCCACCATAATATCGCATTTAAAACTTCAAAAAATCATTTTTATAATGTTTGATTCCAAAATATTATCAAAAATTCCAATTCCTGATTCAAAAATTCAGAAAAATATTTTTCATTTTAGAAAAACGACCATTTTTTAGGCATGTTGAATCCGTCGTTTCTTTGAAAAACGACGGTGTGAAAATTTTTCGACATGCTGTAATAACAGCTTCGACTCAATTTTTTTTAATTTTAGAAAAAACTACCAAAAACGACTCTCTTTGGGCATGTTGGATCCGTCGTTTCCTGTCGTTTCATTGAAAAACGACAGACTGAAAATTTTTCAAAACACTAAAATCGAAGCTACGACTCCAATCTTTTTTATTCGTATTTTAGAAAAAACGATCAAAAACGATCATTTTTAAGCATAATTGATCCGTCGTTTCCTGTCGTTTCTTTGAAAAACGACAGTTTGAAAATTTTTCAACACACTGAAATTTCAGCTACGACTCAAATCTTTCTTATTTTAGAAAAACGACAAAAAAACGATCATTTTTAGGTATGTTGGATCCGTCGTTTCCTGTCGTTTCTTTGAAAAACGACAGTTTGAAAATTATTTAATACGCTGAAATTACAGCTACGACTCAAATATTTTTTATTTTAGAAAAACGAAAAAAACGACTATTCAAATTTTGATTCATTAATTTTGAAAGTTTTAATTTTAGATTCAAAAATTCTAAAAATTCAAATATCGCTAAAGAATTTCAATTTTTGATTCAAAAAGTTTTAAAAATGTTAATTTCGGTAACAATTTTTTTACTTTTCAATTTTCATATTTTTTATCAACTTACGACTATTCACCAACTTTCTGAGTTTGTTTTTTTAGGCTTTCTAAATTTTTTTTTGAAAATTTACCTCTATTTAAAACTTTTTGAATTAATGGACTGTCTGGTCCTAATCAAAAAACACATTTCAAATTATTCGAGTTTTTAAGGAGTCTCGAGGTTTTATAAGTTCTTCAGAAGCCTCTGTGACCATTTTTTAAAATAAAAATTTTAAAAGAAATCCTAGCCTGGTGCAAATAAATTTGTAGCATTTCCTCTCATCGACCCTACCTCCATTGCTGGAACTATTTTCATTTTTCCAGGTTTCCAAACTAATTTTTTCAAGTTTTGCAAATCTCTTCCAGCGCCAATGTCTCTTCCTTTTCAAAGCAGGCATCATAAACGGGTCACTTTTTTAAGAACATTTGCCACTTTTTTTCGACTTCAGCCATTTTTTGTCATTTTTCACATTTAAAAGGTCTTTTTGGTTACTTTTTCCTTACAATAATCACTTTTTTCCTTCGCATATTCAAATTTTCATGTAAAAGTTGCTATTTTTCAAAATCCTTCAAGAAAAAAAATTAAAAAACCAATTTTTGCTAGTTATTAATTCAATTAATGTTAAAGTTAATTAGTTTATCGTAAATTCCCCCTCCCTCCCAAGAAAACTTTTAAGAAAAGTTTGCCCTCCGAAAAAATAGAATTTTAGGTTACTTTTGGTTACTTTCCTAACCAAGATTTGATAATATTGTTTTCAAGTTTTTATTCTTGAAACAGAGAAAATATTTTTGATATCTCTTTCCCTCTCCAATGAGTTGTTTTTCAGGCTTCATCTTATTTGAAAATTTTAAGATCTTTTCAGAGAGAAAATAATTGATTCTTCAGTAAGGTAACTTGAACATTTGTTCTTGGAAAATTTCATGATTTCAGTTAAAAAGAGAACCATGCTTTCTCCATTGCTTAATTTCATAAAACAAAAAAAAATGGTAAAAATGATTATTTTGGCGTGAAAAGGATGTCTTGATTTTATTCGAACAGGGATTCTCCCCCCTCTCCCTAATATTATTCAATTTTTTTTCAATATTAATGAGATTTTTCAACTGTTAGGAAAATTGTTGTTCAAAATGTTGCAGAAATTACTGATTTTTTTTCAAAATTTCATTGATTTTACCAAAAGAAAAAAATCTTATGATGGTTGAGAATTTTATTCGCTTCAACACAAAGATAGTTCATTATGTTGTCCTTTGATTCCATTTTTTTTTTTGCCAATTTTCTATCGATATTATTCAAATTAGACATTTCATCTCCTACAAACCCACATACTAGCGATCGATATAACTTGTAAACATATTAATTGCCTACTCACCTTCTTGAAGGAACACTCGGTGCATTTATACGACGCCACGTATTCATGTGATTCCGCAGATGAATAATAATCTTGTTTCAGTAATAATAAATCATTCTGATTTTATCAAGATACTGCTAATTTCTTTATGAATAACTCCTGATCAAAATAATAACATATTCATTACAAGAATCAAATAAAATCAAAAATGTAGTTTTAAAAAAAATACGAAAAATTTATTATCATATAATTTGCTTGCTTCCTCCCTCCCTCCAAATTTCACCCAGGTAAATGACAAAAATAAAAATATAATTTATTTGAAAAAATGGATGAAAAAAATACACGAATTAAAAAATAAGTACAAAAAAAAAATTCAATCGATATTTAATTTACGAAAACTGCCGGTGACATTGTTCAGTGACTGGGTTTTGGCAGATTTGGCATTTTTCTTTTTACCAACACAGTCATTATTCAATAAGATCATTTTATCCAACGCCAGTAATCGTTCGCGTTTCTGTAACAGTTCGTCTTTCCACATTTCTGTAAGAAATAGTTGAAGTCCAGATTTCCGTTCATTTTCATTAATTTTAGAGATTTAATGGTGTTATTTTTTATATTTTTGTGCAAATTATGAATATGTGGATGTGAGTCAATGAATAAGCAACGCTTCACCGGCAGTTTTTTCGTAGAAAAATAGAATTTTCCCCTCGAATACCATTTTTTTAAAAAGCGATTAGTTGAAGCTTAAGAAAATTTAAGAGGGATTTAAATATTTATACGTACCGATCATATCTGCCATCGGAATTTTACCACCGTATTCTTTTGGTAATGTTTCAATATCCATGTTTTTCATGATATCGTCTAAAGACTGGTGCATCTATTTATTAAAAAAAAATTGAGTCATTTTTTTCAGATATCAACATTGAGGTATTAAGAATTGAGAAATTAATTTTACCATAAATCGATTTCTCATTTTTTCACTGAAAGTAGACTGGAAAAATTCGAAAATATATTTCAGCGGCGTCGGAACATTGATGAAGTGGAATTCTTTGTGTCTCATTGGCATAGATTGCTGAAAATTGAAAAATAATTTCAAATTTAAAAAACTAGACTTTTCAAAACCTTTCTCAAAAATAAAAAATTTTTATTATAGTGAAATTGTTGATAAAATTAGAAAAAAAACTGTCACATTACAAAAAAAAAACAAAAAAAGCATCAAAAATGATGAAATTCCAAAATGTGAAAATTTTTACGTAAGTACAACAAGTGTGCTATTTTTTACTTAAAAAAATTTTAATCAAGTAAATACAATAAAATCGGATAAGTTACGAAAATTTTGAATTGAGCTTTGAAAAGTTAATTTAAAAAAATGACAAAAATTTTACTTGATGAACAAAAAAAATCATTTTTTTTGTTTCAAAAACATAAAAATTATTAAACCAATTTTTAGTTTCGGAATCAAATTCAATTTCTGTTCCAAAAATTATCCAAATTTTATTTTCCATCACCTCGATCTGTCAAAATCGATACTTACTTCTCCCCAACGTAACAACGTATAAAATTCTTTAGGCGAAAAATACGTAATAACTGCCGGTGATACTCCCAAACAGTTCCCAAAATGGACCACTCCGGTGATCTGAGTAAATTCGTCGCAAAGCAGTGTCTCGTATGTTAAAATATGTGTCTTGGCCAAGTCTACATTTGAAAACTTATACGGATCCAAATTGGCTGCGCATAAAATTTTCTCAAAATTAATAATACGAATAGGTATTCAATAAAAATACGTAGATAGGAAAATGATCATATCAGGGAAAAGGAAAGGGGAAGCCAATCCCATAACTTACCAGCATGACCAAAAATCACACGTCTTCCCAATTTATCTCGATTAGGTGACGCGAACAAGTACCTAGAAAAAATTCACCTAGGTAATTAGCATCTAGCAAGGTTTAAGAATAATTCTCAGAAAAGTAAACTTCCTCCTTACCCTTCGTCAATCAGCTGATTAATACTGGGAGACAAAAAATCCAAGTTGTAAAAATACGGTCGAAAGGTCTGCCTTAAATTTAAATACTTGAGTAACATATCCTGAGCCATTGGCAAACTGAATTTTTTCACTCGTAAAAAACGTAACAAGAAATTAGAGTCTGAAAAAAAACAGAATTATTTTACACACGTGCATTTAAAAAAATTATCAAAAATATTACGTACGAATTACTTATAATGTAGATAATTGTCTCGCATTAAGAATAAATGGCTAAAAAAATTTAACTCTGGAACCGGTTCGGGGAAAGTATGTCATTGGATTTATTATAATTCGCATCTCGTGGAACGCATAGTCTAGCAATGAGACGATAAGAGTAAGGTTTAAGATGAATATCGATGATTCGACGATTTATCTAATTGGATCATTAATCAGCAAAGGGTAACTGCTTTTGTTACCCATCATTTGTGAAAAAATTTGCTGACTTTGCGGTTTTTCCTCTGGTATTTCTGAGATTAGGCTTATTCACGTCATATTCCGGTGGGTCATTGTACCTGCTGAGAAATATGGCAGGTATGAGGGAAATTCCGAAGGCTGATGAAATGGATAAAAATACATGAGGTGAGTGTTGTGATTGGGAAAATACTGGAATTTGATTAAAAAACACAGATTCTCTTTTTTTTAAATTTTTTATCAAACTAATTTTGATGAATTTTTAATAAAAAAATATATTTTCCAGCCAGAATGCTTTTTTAAAAATCGGAATCGAATGCATTGATTTTTAATACGTAATCGATTGATTTTGAAAAAAAAATTACGATAATTTGACCATTTTATACTTGACATTTTTCGTTAAATCTGTTTACTTTTTTTTTGTTGTTATAATCAACAACTTTTTTCAAAAAATCTTATTTTTCAACTTTTTATAACACAAATAATTTCACAATTTTTCAAAAAAATCTAACACCTACTAAGGAAAATTCAATCAATTTTTATTTTTTTAAAAAATTCACTCTAGAAAAATTGAAGTAGACGATCAACTTCAATTTTCCAAAAAAATTTCACTCAGCTCGTGGTGCCAGTAGGAACACTTCAAAAGCAACAAGTATCATTTTGGAAAAAGCTTGGTACCACCTAAAAAAAATTTCCATTGGCGATTTGTCCTCCCTCTCCCTCTTTCCAAAGTACCGAAACTGGGCCTGTAAAATGTCGAAGACAATAAAAACAACGCCATTTTTTTGTTTTTCAAACGTACTTTTCCTAGAATATAGTCTGATTTTTTGAAAATTCCTACAAAAAATCCAATGAACTTGAAAAAAGTTTTAAAACTTTCAATAAAAGGAATAAAGTCGTAAAAAAATTGACTAATTTTTCGGAGGTAAAGAGGGAAGGGGAAAGGGGTGGAAAATTCTGATTTCACAAAAATTTTATCTTGTTACAATTATTAAAATTTCAATTTTTTAAAAATCAATTATGGAATTTCAAAAATGATAATGATACAAGAAATGAGTTTTGTTAATGAGCTCAAGCCCATGAGAAAGTGATAAAAAATCGGTCGAACATCCATTGAGACTAGTTTTCTGCTAAATATTCAATAATAAAAGGAATAAAATCATAAAAAATTGATCAATTTTTTCGAAAGTGAGGAGGGGAGGAGATGGAAATTCCGATTTTACAAAAGTTTGATCATGTTTCAAATATTAAAATTTTGATTTTTTGAAAATCAATTATGAGATTTCAAAAAATTATAATGATACAAGGAATAAGTTTTATTAATGGACCCAGGTCAATAAAAAAAAAACATAGAAAAATTGATGGAACATCGATTGAGATTATTTTTCAACTTAATACTGCTCATGAAATCGAATATTACTATAAAATTCAAAACTGGTTCAATTTTTTTGATATTTAGTTCAAGGTATTGACTCAGAGTGATCGTTTTGCACTTTATTTTTCGAAATTGAAATAAGGGTACAAGGAAATCGTGGCTACATCTCAAAAATGACTTGATTGATATTTCACCTCCCTGTCTAGACCTTTACCTCTCCCCTGATAATGATCTGAAAATTTTCATTCAATGATTTTAGTATAGCAACTATTTTTCATTGTAAACCTATTTTTCAGGAAACTCTTGAAAATATCATTTTCTGGTATTTTTTCAAAAATCAGTAAAAATTTCTCAAAATAATTTTTTGGCGTCAATTTTTCAACTTTTAAAAAAATGGTTCACAATTTTTTAAATTTTTTACTAAAAATTGAAAAATTCTAAAAAAGTTTTTTTTCAGAATTTGCCTCAATCTTCAATTTTTTTCTAAATTGAAAAAAAAAATCAAACAGTTGTTCGTATTTTTTTTTTAAAAAAAAACAATGTTGGAATCAAAGATAAAATTTTATCCCCACTAGTTTCAACATTTAACTCTTCAATCAATGAAAAAAAAACTAAAAACAGTCATAAGAACCCCCCCTCCCCCCCCCCACACACACATTTTCAAATTACAATAATTGAATAAACTAGTTGTTAAAATGCCACATTCTGGTCCTATCAAATTTTCCAACCTCAGAACATATAGAACTTAAATTCAAAACTATAAAAAAAAATAAGGAAACTCTTGAAAAAATCTACAGCTCCAATCTAAAAATTACTACCAATTCGCACCTGTATTTATATTCTTTATATCCGGATTCTTGGCAATCCAATCTCGAAACGCATCCAGCATCTGTTCCCTGGTCAGCTCATCTTCTCTAAGCTCAGATTTAGCAACACGTTCGGCGAATTCTGGTAGCTCGGCCCCATTATCACTTTTGGCAACTTTATTTACAAAATCATTGGTCCATCGATACGAAGGTATAACCTGAGCCGTCGACATAATCGCGATTACACCTGCAACCGAGAAACAAATTCGACTTCATAAGTAACTCATCCCATCACTGAGTAAAATGTTCAATAAAGCACGTCAGCCGATTATGTACTCATCAAATAGGCAGGTACTTTTAATCTGCTTCGGTGACGTAACAGTCCATCTCGCATTAGGTTAATGGTAGGTACTTCAGACTGGCTCATTTCGGGTATTATTTTTAAAATGGTAATACTACTGTTACAAAATATCAATGCTAATTTCAACAAACGAAATGAATCGCAGCTGATACACAATTTCAAGTACATCATTTGGGTAGGAACTATTAGCCCAACGGCGATAATTATAGTGACATAGGTACGAAGACCTTCTCGAAGTAACGCGTAGTTTGACGAATTTCTCGTATGAAAGCAAACCCGTAAATAGAATGGTGAGATGAGGTGTATGAAGTCGTATTGACAGCAAATGATCATCGATTGTTCGTTTTGTTTTTTTCAAAGGTATTTCGAAATCGTACGGTCTTCGTATCAAATTAATTCCTGGCGGAGGGTCAAGGATTGAGATGATTTGATGACCTGGGTGTTATTTTTCATCCGAATGAAACATTACAAATTAAACGATTGTTGAATTAAAAAAAAAAAAATCAGAATAATTCCATTAATGTTTGCTGGAAGCCAAATTTTATAATTGAAACTCAGAAATGATCTTTGAATTTCAGTAAAAATAAATTAATTAGGGAACATATTTTTAAAACTTATACCTATGACGTTTTCTCAAAAACTGGCACATTTTTCAGAAATAAGACAATTTTTTAAACATTTGGGTGCAGCCTCCGAAACACTAATTCAGTCATCTGACACTTGGATTGAGAACCAAAAATTTTCGCCCATAAAAAAAATAAGCAGTTGATTCATAATTTTTTGAAAAAAATTTATACGTTTTCTCCATTTTTCTCCTCTCTTTATGTGGAAAAAAATCAGAGTCAGGAGAATTTCAATGGAAGGAAAACTTTACACATTCCAAAATTCATCTTTGTCATCCCTACACTCTTTTCCTCTCTCATCTTTGATCTGAAAAATCTCATACTCGAAAATATGATGAAAAGTAAATTAATTTTCAATGATGAAAAAAAAAAAAAAAAAAAAATGGTGTTGACGAATCCGGTGTCCCTTTCAGTAGATCGAGCGTTTTTTTTTTTTTTTGAAAGGTAGGAAATTTTCACCTCGAAAATAGAATTTCTCCGAAATTTTCAAACTCGACCATCGAAAACAATCATTTAGTTTTTCCATTTTTGAACGATTTTTTAAAAGGTAAGTAGGTAATTTTTGTAAAGCGAATAATTTTTTAAAAAATGTCAAAAATTGGACGAATTTCTCCCAAAAAAGAGTGACCTTTTCATGAAAATTGAAACATTTTTTAAAACTTGAAAATTTTATAGTAAGTACCTAATGTAACAAAAATTAAGCATTTTTTTAAAATTCCAAAATAACAGACAGTTCTGAAAATTGAATGATTCAATTGAGAGATGTTTTTCAAAACGCGAGGCCCAAAAAGTGAAAACTTCCCAAAAAAATGAAGAATTATTCATAACAGCCTATCAATTTTCTAAAAATTAAACAACTTTCTGAAATGCGTAAAATTTTTCAAAAGTTCAACAGTATTTTTTAAAAAAAAATTGAACATGTTACGATGATTCCAGTGATTTGCAATTTTTTAAACATGGAGCAGTTTTTCAACAATCGGTGACGTTTCCAAAAAATTAATACATGTAGAAAAACATGAATCATTTTTTTTTTACCTAGAATGATTTTCAAAACTAGGATAGTTTTTTTTTTTTGGAAATTGGACGATTTTTATTCAAAAAATCAAAAAGAAGCGAAAATTGGGCAATATTTATTTTTTAAAAATTTTACTTATTCAAGAAATAAAACAGGATACATACTTGAAAAAAACAACAAATTTCAACGATGAAATCGAATTTTCAAAAATTAAAATTAGAAAAAAGAACCCCTAAAAATTGTACACTTTTTTGTATATATAAACAAAATCAAAAATCTATGCAAATCCAAAAAAAATGAGATTAAAAAATCGTTTACTCAATGCAAGTAAAAATATTCAAAAAATTGAAAAATTAGTTCAAAAATTTGAGTCTCGTTTCCAGAAGCAGAAAATCTTTCAGCAAAAAATGATCATCTCTTCAAAAAAATGTAAGAAAAATTCAAATGGTTTTTTTGAAATATGATATCATTAGATATTGGATTTAAAATGAGAACGAATCGCTTTCAATTTTTTTTAAACCTCTTTTCACATTGTTTTCGGTGACCAGGGTCTCTTTTTGGAGAAAACCCGGCAAAGAATGTCGTTTTTAGGAGTCATTTCAAACCTTGACTGAGTTCGGTTAGCATTACTCTGTGAATACATCAAGTTTCATGCCAAAATGGCTCAAGTTTTAGTTTTGATATTCAAAAATTGTAAAATCTGCAAGGAACCAAGAAGCCCTAGCTCATTCAAATATTTTTCTGCTACCTAATTTAATTCTTCACAATCGAATTTCCGAGTAAAATGGCTGAAACCCTATCTTATTTCCAATCAAATTTTCAAAAAAAAAAAAAAAAAACTCAAACAACAAAATCAAAGTAAAAATTTGATTTTTATACGCACCAATTACCAATTTCAAAAAAATTTAGTCATCTCAATAAATTTTTGAAAAAATTGAAAAAAAGAAATCAACTCCGGCACCTAAAATAAAACCGTCAAATCCACCAACGAAATAATATTCTCCACCCAACACGATAAAATTACGTCAGCATCCCACAATAATAATTAACACAATCATTAATCAATTAAACCATCATAACACAATATCCAGTTCAAAATAAAACGAAAATAAAACCACATTTCGAACATCCGGCAATAAAATGAAACAATGAAACAAAAAATAAACTTACCAACACTAACACGAACAACAGCGACGACAGCTACGACACAAGTGAAGAAGATTAGGGCACTTTACAATAAATATGATCCGATCAGTATCGAACATCGAACAAGAATGGGTCTCAAGAGTTCTCAGTGGTAGATATTTGTCCTTGGTGCGTCAGAAATATTGTAATGTAGGTAGGCACCTTAATCGCAGCTTTATTGTCGACTGGAATATTTTTTACTGCGTTTACGACAATGATACCTGCCTAAAAATTTGACTAAAATTAATGACTATAAATTTCAATGAGTATTGCTAAAAGCAAAAATGCGCCGGCACGATTTTTCCATTCGGTAATTATCGGAAAAGAACTTAGCACAAAAATCTTTCGTTTTTCAATGCCAACTATGCCAATTAGGAACCCATCGTGGATGAGACTTTTACCGCAGTTTCTCCTATAGTTGAGTTTTTTCATTCTAATGCCAAGATCAAGGTTAATATTCGATTGCAACTGGTTTTTGAACCACGATTATCGCACAGCATCCTACGATTTGCAGATGCATTATTTCCTTTCAGCTTTTTAAATAATGAAAAAAAATGAATTATGGAACTGTTGCCAATAGATACGAATTTTGATAGTTCGCAAGTGGGATGGATAAAGTTGGCTCGGTATCAAAAAAATCGTCATACTTCGGTACTTACTCGAATTTGCTGATTCCGATCGATTACGTCCAAAACTATGATGATTGTTACAGCATCGTTATTTAATTTCGATAAATCAATACTTATCGCACGAGCTGAAAAACAAAATCAAACGTAGCGATGAGTAAATGCGGAAGATGGATGACATGGAAATGTCACAATATTGTGTATCTTTTCTATTGTGTTAATAAAGGAGTGTAACTCGTGTTTATTCCGAGCAAATGCTTGTATCCACGTTGAGAAATCTTCAAACAATATCTATACTTACCATATTAATATATTTCGTCAGTAAAATTAATTTTCGAACACACGCGAAGAACTATCCTGGGTCCAGCGATGATATCGAAAACCCTGAAAGCCGAAAGCCGGAAAGATGTGTTAGACAATTACATAAAAAACCAAAACACAATGACTAATCGGTGTCATTTATTTCACTTTCTTTGAATCGTAATCTATACCGCACAGTTGGTCTACTCGGTCGAAATATGCCACAATGCACTAGTCATGATGAACTTTCGTGACTATGTATTATCGATACTTATTACTTACAGAGATATTCGAATATCTTCATTTGTTACTGAAAAGAAGCCTGTATCGGTTGCAAAACTGGTTGCGTTAAGGTGTTACGTAATGCAGGTATATCTAAGCCAATTCAGATTTTGATTAGTACGATTTTGGATTCGAAAAACTGAACAAAAAATAATACTCAGGGAGGGGAAGTAAACGTAGGTAATCAGTTTTTGGTACCTGAGTAACATTCTTCTTTTTCTGATTTCAATTCTGGTTTTTTGAAATATTTTCACTGATGAATTCTCCAATTTTACATCAATTAGTATCTCAACTTTTCATTCAATTTTTCATTTTTCTGAAATGAAAGTCTTATATTTCAATAATAAACTAGCTATCTGTACAAGTTAAGTAGGATGCAAAGTAATATCTATAGCAAAAAAAGAAGTAAAATTGAATGAAAATAATGCACTTTATGTCAGATAACGATAAGAGGTAGATGTCTGGTACCAGAAAAGTTGAGGACTTACCTAATCATAACAATGAATTAAATAATGTAGCTAAAATCCAGGTGAACGTTTTGGCATTTTAAATGCTGGGTGATTGACGATGAACTTGAAAATTTATTACGTCACATTGCATTTGCAAGAGCTAATCTTCAAATCTTCATCGTACTAACGAAACGAATCATCGGAGACGTCAAACTGAAAAGTAAAACAACGTGAATACAGTGAGCGGTTGGAATCTGAACTTTCAACACATCAAGTGTATTCAATTTCTTGAATTTTCAGAATAATTCAAACCTTGTTCAATGAGCGAAGTATTGAAGGCTTACACAGCTGAATTTTTCCGGAGTCCATTTCCATTTTCCACTCAAGTAGCTTAGGCTGGTTAGGTTAAGCGTAATTTTACCTGCATGTTTCGTTGTTCATTCTGGGATATTTCAAGATCAAATAACATCACGAAAGTCAAATTTAGATCAAAATACTACTTGAAAATGATGAAAATGTATAATTTCATCCGAAACACAGCACAAATACCACGACACCAACCTGATCGTCCATTTAAAATTTATACACCAGAGCAGTTGTTTTAATGGAAGATGAATCCATTCCATGATTTACTTAACGAAATAACTGAATTCGAATTAATATACTTAATAATAATTAATTACTTGATGATTTATATTTAAACACCGAAGTTGATCTTGATTGAAAACTTTGAATGAGTAATCGTTGGGTTGTTTACCACAGAATTTCGTAACCAATCAAAATCCAGATAATCATTGCCCTAAATGACGTCATATGGACTTAAACGATTTCAGAAAAAATTTTAAGCTCATCTTTCTTATTATTGGTTAATGACTAACCCCTAAAGTTGAATGATGTTCAATTTTTTAAAAAAATGGATGACAATTGACAAAAAATGAAAAAAAAAACCAATTAAAAAAACAAAGCTCGCTAAAAACGAAATTAAAAATTATTAATGTGTAGATGCATTTTTAAGATCTTTTCCTCTTCCCCAGTAAAACCATACGGCAAAGCCTTTGGAAATGAAAGAAAAAATTTCAAGAGCTTTTCAAAACTTCAACATCAACATTATTAAAATATAAAAATTCTTCGCCAATATTTTTGAAAAATTTCATCAGTTTGGTTATGTACTCGTGAAAATTTTTTAGTGAGAATTTGGAAAATTAATAAGTGAAATCAGAAATCATGAAAACAGAAAACAACAAAATTTCAAACGTATTTCTTCAATTTTCAAATTTGAAAATCTTTTAATAAAAATTTACGTATTAGAATTTTTTAAACGAGTTTGAATTTGAAAAATTAGCATGTTCTATGTTTTAGTTTTAAAAACCATACCTATTCAAACGAATTTTGAAAAAAATCGAGGAATCCAATAGGGAACCGCAGCCTAAAGTTGTGTGCGTAAGTAAACAATCTCATTTGGTCCAAACCGAAAGTGTCGTCCCATTTAAATACATGTAAAATCGTGAGTTTTCAAATTAATTTTTCTTCGTATTAAACTCAGCGATTTTTTTTGAAACTTAGATATGTTGAAGAAGAATCGTCCTCCTTTAAAATCTTTTTTGTTTCAATAAAATCGCTGTGTTGAATGCAAAGAAATTTGAAATTGAAAACTCGCAATTTTACATGCGATTAAATGGGACGACGTTTTCGGTTTGGATCAAACGAGTTTGTGTATTTACGCACACAATATCGTTGTTAACACACACAAATAAAACTGTGACGTCACGCTGCGGTTCCCTATGTTTTTTTTAGGTTTACGTACATACCTGAATTTTCGTCATAATACTTAATTCACTGATGAGTGATTTTTTTGAAAATATATTCTCGTTTTTGAAAGTGGCATTTTTAAAAATTATTTATTCAATAAAGTTTGGGTAAAATGTTTCTAAAAAATGTCACAACAAATCGATTTTGTAGGTTCTTAAAATATCTTGGAAACTTTCTGAAGAAAGATGGATTGATAGCTTTACAGCAACTGGAAATAATGCAATGGTCAAAATTCTTGTTTGGTATTCGGTAGGGACCGATTTGACTGGAACAAGTCCTTTTTCAAAAATCACAATTTTATTTAAATACGTATCAGGAATTGATCAATAAAAATCCATTTCGGTGTTGGATTCGATGTTTTGATTTATGATGGAATAATTCAATAACCAATAACCAGTATCAAAAATTGAATATAACAAGAGTATCACGTAAAAGCCCATTCAAATATTAGGTGAAGTATCCACGTCAGTAAGTTTTATACTCAAGATTTGCAGTGGAATGATCGGTATAGGCATCTACACTAAACCATCAAAATTAACGGACTAATCACTGAGCACCAAATTTAGTATCGAATTAAATTTCGAATAAACCAAGAGAAAAATTACATTAAAAAGTTAACTTCTCAATTGAAACATGTAAAATTAAGATCAAGTCGATCACATTATCAATTAAAAAATGAACAAAATTTAAGTACCTACTCTATCTGAAATTTAAATTTAAACTATAAGCAAATAAGTAATGTCAAAAAAAATCGAAAATTCAAAACGAAATTACACGAAACGTTGAAAACACATCAAAAATTAAAGGTACAAGTCACACATAGAATAAAAACGCTCAAAGAACAAACAGTTCTCGATCAAATCGATCGATATCATTTAAACATCGTGTTCTTAAAATTCTGCATTCCTACTTGGTCTGTACCGAAGAAAAATTTCAGGAGTAGGTCCAAATGAGGGTCTTTACGTATCCAGAGCGATTTAAAGAATTCAAATTGACGATACGTCCTCAGCTTATCCATTTTATACTGCTTCACTTCCTGCCCATTAGCAGCATACCATCCTAAACATTTTTCCAGATCTAGAACCAACGACTCGAAGAAAAAGTAGTCTTGTCCTTTGTAGTATAAATCCAACATACTGAAAACCACTTCGAACACGGTGTCGATAAATTTTCCATTCTGATACTTGATCACAGACTTGACATCATCCCCGAGAGACCATCGTACAAACTGTAGAAAATAGTTTTCATGGAAGTAATATTCCCAGTCAAAATGTCTCTCCATTTTTGCCACTCTTTTCACAAAAGATTCGAAGCATGTTTTTTTCACTGCTTTTAACATATCGTCGGCGAAGACTGATTCCATGATTTTGAACATTGTTGGCATATCATCGAGTTTATTTCCATGCGGATTATGATGAGGAAACTTGGAAGCGAATTCTAACATAAGACGTTTCTTCTTCTTCAAGGCCAATGATCCTTGAGGTAATGCTTCATCGATAAATTTACTCAATCCAGTCCATTTGTTCATGTTGAACATATAATACTCTATCAAAATGTTCTCAGCTAATAATTTCTCCTGGAATTTACGTCTGGCATTCTCATCGGAGAAGTAAAATTTCAATCTGACGTCGAGTTTTCTGAAATCACCTCTGAAAACCAACTCTCTACAGCTTTTCATCATATCACTGGAATCCACAACTAAACTTTTAAACTTGGATTGATCTTGAGAATCTGGTAAACATAAGTTGAGTATATCGTTCATGGTAAAAGCATCACTCATAGTCGGTCCGAATTTGGGTGCGTACTTTAGAAGTAACTGTTTTCTGAAATCGGCATCTTTCATGGTTAAAAATTGTCGCAGGAATGCGAAAGCAGAAGATGGAGGATCACAATGGTACACAAATCCCTTGATAAATTCATCGGTGACTTTCTTTGCGACGAAATTTCTCTGCTGATCACTGGCTGTATTCCAGATGTCTAATAAAGGACGAGTTCTTTCTTCTTTAGTCTCGGATAACATATGCGAGACCACTTCTAGAAACTGTTTTCCATTTAGTGAGTCTTTACAATGCATCCAAACCCACAAAGTGGACCGAGGTGAATTCATAATAATGCTGAATTTTCGTATAACCTGGGTAGGTATCTCCGCTAACAAACGGCGTTGCTGGGATGCGGATAACAAAGAAAATACACGTTCGAATCCTTTATAATCGTAATTAAAACCGTCGGCAAATCGTGATCTAACCACAGTATACTGTTCTTCGGTAGTTAAACGATGCCAGAAGTATTCAAAAGCAGGCCAATACTGCATGTTTTCGAGTTTGAAAGCCACCAACGCTTCGACCGAAGTGAATCCGGTGGTTGATATTTCATGCACTGTGTTTTTCTTGAAATGGATCCAATAATCCAGTAATGGCTCAGCTTCAAAGTAAACTTCTTTTAGGAATTTTTTCGGCAGCGAATTCAATGGAAATTCAACGATTTTATCTTTCATACAATAAAAGCACATAAGAGCGAATTTGTGAATGTTGCTGATCCCTGGAAGAGAAAGCATTTTAACAGCTGTCTTTTGATGATCTACTTCACCATTGGGAAACCAAACGCAGAAATCTGGCTTAGTATAACCGAAATCACCATGGCCCTTATTGAATCGCTCGAGATCTTCGGAAAATAATTGGTAAGAGAAATGCTCGACTAATTTCCATAAGTTGAAACGAACTCGTGCCACAGTTTCTTTCAATAGTTTTTCGACAGATTGTGCCATTTTCAGAGATTCCACTTCTTTATCAGTCTCACCCCAGTAATCGTGATCGACGTTAAATGCCTGGGCCATTTTGCATGAAACTGCAGGTAGAGTACGTTTGAGTTTGCAACGTGACATAAAGCTGTACCACAATGCTTGACTAACAGCACATGCTGCCATTTCTTCTAATGTAGGCAATGTAACATACCACACAAATTTATCTTCTGCCATAATGTTAGTGAATTGACTGGTGCTCATAGAAGGAATTTTAGAACTGAAAATAAGAGCGAAAAAATTCACGATCACTCATGAGTTTTCAATTTTAGGGATAAATCAGACCAAACAGAATTGCAACCAAAAGACAACTTTAAAATACATTTTAACGAGCAAATTTGTGAGACTTAAATTTCAAAGTACTCACCATTTAACGAAACAATTTCTTGGCAACAAGCTACGGTGATAAAACACTTTCTGAGTCTTGAAATCTTGACGTAATATAAGGAACCGACAAGGCGATGAGATCGAAAAACTAATCGACGGACGAGAACATCATGTAGGTACGTGATTTATTTCATTATTTTTAATAAAAAAATTAATGTAATCATTGTAATCTAATGAAACTTAAAACAGCGCGTTGAACAGTCATTCAAGAACGAAAATCTCGAAAAAAATGAATGATAATGAATGAATTGAGTTGAGTGCCATGTACCAGAACCAGAGAGAGAGGGAGAATAAAAAGATAACATGACATGAGGTGTTGTCAACTTTTCCCTCGATTTCGTAACGTACTATGAAAGTATGATTTTCCAAAATTTCTAAATTTCTTATGTACCTTGTTCAGAATAAAGTTTCATGATTTAAATCCCCCCCCCACATTCTGAGGTTGTACTCATTCCCAGGATTAGAAATAATTTTTATTTTTTTCAGACATCAGGTTCCTTCAATTTCAAATGTCGGCAACTTATTCATCTTACACCAATATCTAAGTATTATGTTACGAGCTGCACATGTTTGACAGTTTGACATAGAGCTTGGAGTTACTACAAACATTTCAACAAAAGTAAAGTTCAAACTTCCAAAAAAATTATCATCAATTTGATCGAATTAATCATCGCTTTATTTACACGTAACAAAAATATCATTAACTCAATCAAGTACCTATTTAATAATATTTCTTCAAAAACGAGAAATATTACTCTCGAGATGAAAATATTAATCAGAACATTGAAAAAATATTTATAGACAGTCGCTTCACCAACTAAAGCTAAAAACAAATAATTGAATGATAAAGGGTACCCGTAAGAGTAATTAAATTCTATAAAAAAAATACTTTTTTACGATTGATGGCAATATTGACAAAATACAATTTACATAATTTCCAATGCAGAAAAAATAATTACGCATAAAAAAACAAAAAACAATGGACCAAGAATACAAAAAAAAATACACGACACACACGACGCAACTAAATAATTATCAACATAAGGGTAACATGTCGCTAAACATTTTTTAAGTTATTGTCTTTCATCGTGCATAAATTTCATCGATGTTGTTGCCTTTTCATACGTCTTTCCAATTTCTTTTGTTTTTTCTCATTCACTTCAGGTGGTTGGTTAGCGGCGGCTTGTTGTTGGAAGTATGGTCCGAGGAAGTTTTTCCAAGCTAACCATAATGCTCTTCCAGGGGCCTGATGAAGTTGAACAAATTTATTAGAAAATACAATTTATATAACAGGTAGAAAACGAGAGGACTTCTAGCCACGCCAATTGAGTATAAAATTTGTCTCATTCAAAAAGTAGGTATGTCACCCACTCATCAAAACTAAATGTCGAGCTGTCCAAATTTATTATTTTTAAATTTTCGGCAAATTTTCAAAAATGCTGAAAAAACTTGATTTTAATTTTTTTAAAAGAAGTAAATCAGAGGATGGAAATCAAAAACTTAGTTATGATTAATTACATACTAAATTGGATCTCTGACATCGACTTTCAACAATTTTCGAGTCGATTTCGAGTCTCCAGCTCCTTCAACGTTGCTCCAGAAGGAGCTGTTATCAAATTTAGACATCTCAAAATTTAGCATCAGTCAAATTTTGGTTAAATCAGCGAAGAGAGGTTGTAAGTTTCCTTGTAGATTAAAAACAGTTACGATAGATACTAACCAATAACCATAGCAACCAGAAATACGTAGAATAAATGGACAATACTTGACAGCCGGCAGTTAAAATAATTAAATCTTTGATATGCCTGAAAATAAAACGAAGCAATTTAATTTTAATTACACCATCGAATGATATTGATAACTCGTACTCGTAATCAAGAATTTATTCACTTACTCCGATACACCACCTTCCATATTCAAATCCAGACCAGAATCTATCAACTGGCCATCCGCAGAATACTTCGTTTTCGCCATACTTGCCATAAATTGATAACAAGCAATATACGCTGCAGTAGAGAGCACTAGTAAGCTCTGCATAAAAAAAATGAAATCATTGAACATATTTATATACGTACAAATTCAACGAATTTATTACCATTTGAGAGAAAGTAAAGATATCGAAGAAAAATAGAGACGATAGTACATAGATCCCATTAGCAATCAGTGCCATATTTCTGTACCATTGTAGGGTAGATTTATTTTCCGCAACGATTTGTTTCTGTCCTTTGGTGGCTTGCTTTCCTTTCGCAGCCTGGAAATGGAAAAATTATTAAATTAAGGTACATTTTGGAGATTAAGATTCAAAGGCGTATACTTATGCAAACGTTACATAGTTCATAACTCAATTATACTTGGATTAGCAAAGATTTTTACTTACTGCCATTCTTCAAGAGTTAACTTTCTATTCCGGAATACAGACACAATTTTAACCCAATCAAATATCTTGAAAAGATTTATTTTACAAGTGAACCATTACTAAAAGATTACTACATCAGTTACAATTTACCCTGAAGCAATGTGCCTCTCTCGAGAGAAATTTCTCTAAAAATAAATCATAACTATCCAAAAAAGAACTTCAGAACGTTACAAAAAAAATTATCAGCAACGGCCACGATTTCCAAAATGACATGTAAACACATAGAGCACATAAAACAAGATGGCTGAATTCATAATCAATTGGTTTAATTTATTTCCGGTAGGATCGCCATTCAATTTTTTTCATTTTTTTCAAAACGTAAAGTTGTAAATCTATGTAATCAAAGTAAAACGCATTTTCTATTTCAAAACAATTGCGATGAACACTCGAACACTGATAAAAAATTGAAGAATCCAAATTTCGAGCTTATTTTAGATGTAATTGCATAAATGTCTATTCCAAAGTTTGATTTTTCTGATATTAAGTTGATAAAGATGCCAGAGGAAAAGAAATCTACGGTGAAAAAGTTCAAGAAGCCTAAATTCCAGCCGAAGACAATTACGAAAACGGCCCCGAAGACAGTCACGAAACCACCAGAAGTCGTCACCCTGTCAGATTCCGAAGACTCGAAGGATCCAGTGGATTTGGAAGTAATCGAACCTCCGGTCGATGTAATTAGTATTCTAGAATCCGATTCTAGTGAAGACGAAAATGAAAATCCATCCGTTGAAGTGATCACCTTGGACGATAGCGATTCGATATGTAGTAATCAGGCGAAAAGTAAAAAAGCACGGGCCAATTCGAGGTCGAGTGCTCTCGATTACATACCCATTCCCGACTACCTCTCCAACAAATTCAAAAATCAACCGAGAAAACGTAAAAAAAAACAGCTCGATGGTGCAGATGATAATCCTGCCGTTAAAACTAGGAAATTTAATTTTGGTACTCCAGTTCTACAACTCTGTCATCCTAATATACACCAAGGTACTGACCAACAACGTACAGGCTTAAGGCCTATAGTTATCGATGGCTCGAACGTAGCTTGCGGGTGAGATATTATTCCTTCTGTTGAATGTTGATGTTTTATTTCCTATTTCTACGTTATCAATTTTTCTAGCTACGGAAATGGCAAATTTGAAATCAAAGGTGTCATTATTGTGATACAGTATTTTCTGAATCGAGGCCATACGGAAATTACGTGTTTTCTACCAGCTCATTTTAGACACAGAGACGATCGAACTGCTGTGGAAAAAAATATCATTCAAACATATGAGAAAGATGGACTTATCAATTATACACCCTCTCGAAAGCTTGTCAACGGCAAAAAAATTACGCCTTACGATGATAGGTAGTAACTAAGCTTTTTTCATCGTAATACTCTCAAATTACATCATTCTGTGTTCGTTTCAGGTTTATTGTACAATACGCTAGTATTACTGGTGGTGTGATAATTACCAACGATGGGTATAGAGATTTATACGAAGAAGATCCTACGTGGAAAGAAACCATAGAAAAACGGTATTTATTGAAAATTGTCCTTAAAAATTTCTATTTCGTCTCTAATTGATAAATTTTTCGCAGGTTAATCAATTATACGTTTGTAAAAGATGTTTTTATGCTACCGAAAGATCCTTTGGGACGAAAAGGCCCTTCGCTGGATGAGATTTTGAGATTTTCTTGACGAATTTGTCCTTCAAAATTTTGTCGTTTGTTGTTCTCTTCTTTAATTTATAAGTTTTGTTATTTTTTTGTATCCATATTCATTAAAAATATGGCCAATTTATTTGTAAAAATTGAATAGCAATCGGCGGCAAATTTTTTTCGATGTGTTCCATTCAAAATTATTTGTATCGGTCTTTTTTTTAATACCTGAATAAAAATAATAAAAAGTAAAACACTTGTGTGAAAATGTTTTATTTAATTTTTTATTCAACAATGATATTTCCACAAAAAGAAAATTTTCTATAAAATATTTATAAAATAACTCAAATATTCCAACATCGTCCTGACCAGCAGCCGAACTACGGTTTAATAATTTTTGTAATGTTTCAATCTGGAAATAAATAGATATTTTAATAGAATAATAATCATAATTTTGAGGTAACGCCGAGTACGTTCTATGTATCAATCAAATTTTATTTACCTATACAAGAGAACTTTATTTTGATTATTTCCAATGGCAAAAAATCCACTAGAAGGTGAAAAACTCATAGCTATAGCCTGATGAATATTTGGTGTAAACCCAGGAAAGTTCGAAAACACAGTCATACTTGGAAAATGAACCTTTAAAAAAATAAGTAATAAAAATGAAATTCATCGTCGAGATATTCCATGAATACATACATACTCATCAAGAATAAATTACTATCATCTTACCAATTTCACAGCATCCTGTTTTTCTTTCGAAGCAATAGCTAATATTTCCGATGTATTATTAAACTGAAGAGATGTAACAGAGGTACGTAAATTATCAATGCGTTTCCTCGGCTCAAATTCTTTCGATTTCATAGGCATTTCGTATAAATTAACAAAACCAGAGGATGATCCGGTGGCTAGGATTTGATTATTACTTGATAAAGCCATTTTGATACCTTCAAGACATCCTTCATCTTTCACGTTTTTAACACAATATCTCGTATTCATGTCCCATTCATAGATTTCACCTCTATCTGTAATATACAATCAGAAATTTCGGATCAATTTGCGCTAGAAAATTTTCTAGACCTAATCTAAAAAATTGAAAAAAAAAAGTGTGTATGAGCACTCCAAGTACCATAGAATATCATTTCTTGAATGGTGAGATTGGAGACCATCAATTACGAACATATCATAACCCAATAGATTCATCAATCAAAGCAAACCATTTTCAATTTTCAGAGCAATTTTTCGTACTCTAGACTACAGATTACTTAATCAAATAGAGGATTATTTACCTCCATAAGAGTACATCCTTGATCCATCGTTATTGAAACAGATATCAACAGGGTTATCATTCATTTTCAAATAACCAATCCATTCTTTAGTTTTGGCAGCGAGAAGATGAATATTACCACCTTTACCACATATCACAATAAATTTGCCGTCTGGTGAAACTTGGAAATTCTAAATCCAAAATAACGGATGAGCTGATGTAATATTTTAACACACTTATATTGAAAAAATATTTTTTACGAACCGACATATTCACAGAATCCATTGATTTATGAAATGGCACTTGGTTCGATTTACCACTCATCATATCGTAGTAGAAAAATGACTTATGGTTGTTTGATCCAACGTAAAATTGTTCGCCATCACTTGAAAAATGAGCACAGACGATGGGAAAACCTTTATACTGGACGGTGTATAATTTATTATTATTAATTCCGTCAACCTAAATCAATATATCCTGCATTAGTAGACGAAGAAAATAAGTGGAATACGAATCTGAATCTAATTAATGTAAATACCTGGACTATTGAAGCTGTACCGTGACTATCAGCCACCAACGCGACGGTGTAAGTAGGATGAAATTCAACAGCGTTTATCGTAGGATCATTACCGAGTCTAGTTTCTTTATTTAAATCTTCCATTTTTTCCATTCGAATGATACCTTTTTTCAGAAAGGACGACTTTTTAGTCAATAATCCACCAGTTCTCTGCAACAAAACAAAAAAAAATAAGACACGATCGTGGTACCGCAGAAATCTCATACAACTTGTACCTTAGTTTCGTCGATATCATCATCATCGCTGTCGATTTGCTTTTTCTCTTTCTTCGTAGCCCAGTTCGGCGTTCCTACAATTCGTTGAAATTTTCTTTGAACTATATTTCGATAACTATCTTCTGATTTCGTGGTAGCATGTTTTTGTAGTTTGCGCGGAATTCTGTAAAATAAATCATTGTCAGAGAAACGAAATATGCAATAGCTCAGTATTTAATAGATGATTAATTATACTCGGTATTGTAGTCGTCTTCGTCGACCCATGCAGCTTTACGTTGAGTGCTCGAAACATCAGATTTTTCGGTTTCTTTCTCTTCTTCAATTTCATTGTCCGATGTTGATTTACCAACTACGTCGAATAAGCCATGCGTTCTACCAAGAACTTTCTTCTCTAACCTGCAGACATTTCAGAACAACAAGATTTTCAACCAGTTCGGTCAAAAGAATAATTTTAAGGAAGATTTCGACTTACTCTTCTTGTTCTTGAAGTAACTTATCCTTTTTACTAACTTTACGTTTACGTTTAGATTGGTTAAAAAGCGGTGTTTCTACCTGTGTTTCCGACATGATCTCTCAGATGTAGTTCTTCAAACTATTCAATTCTTCAATTTTTATTAATTATCACGATTTGATCGTCATTTTTGAAAAAATTACTAAAACGACCACCGAAAATCTTCAAAATTTCGATAAAGATAAACACGTGAAAATTTTCATTTGTCGCGTTCTTTCCCCTCGAAATTCCCTCCAACCTGAAATAAAGTAATTTTTGAATTGTAAACTGGCAGCACTGTAAATGCTGTTGTTTAAAATTTTTTATATTTTGAAAGCCAAAACGGATAATTTTTTCTCAAAAAAAAATCTCGAGAAAATTGATAATAAAATTTGATTACTTTTTTGTCTGTACATCGCAATATTAATTAGATCTCAGATTAGATAATTCTTAATCCCAAACAATTCAATTTGTCAAATCGTTCGATCGCACGTTAAATATTGATCAAGTTTCGCAATGTGATTTATTGTAACCTCGAACTGTTAACTTTCAAATCAACCATGACTGCTTCAACATCTGGTAATCAGAATTTTAAAATCGTATTACTAGGTGAAGGTGCCGTTGGTAAAACATCTATTGTTCTACGTTACGTCGAGGATAAGTTCAACGACAGGCATCTGAGTACCCTTCAGGTAAGTTTTATCTACCCTTATCTGTGTTGAAATCTTCTACATCTTGAGTTTTTCTAGGCGTCATTTTTGAACAAGAAACTCAACGTTGGAGGTAAACGAGTGAATTTAGCAATATGGGATACCGCAGGTCAAGAGAAATTCCACGCTTTGGGTCCAATCTATTATAGAATGTCGAATGGGGCTGTACTTGTGTATGATATTACGGACGAAGATTCGTTTCAAAAAGTAATCTTTCGAGTGTTCCGTACCTATCGTAAGTCGAGGTCATAGATTTATACGTATTTATGTGCAGGTTAAAAACTGGGTAAAAGAGCTGAAGAAGATGTTAGGCCAAGATATCTGTATAGTAATCGTTGGTAATAAAACTGATCTCGAGAAAGATAGAACTGTATCCTTAGAATCGGCCGAAGAGTAAGTCAATCTGCATCCAGCTCTATTTCATCAAACAATAATTTACTAATCTTTGTCCAATTGTTCAGATATGCTAAACAAGTTGGCGCAAAACATTATCTCGTATCAGCAAAACTAAATCGTGGAATAGAAGAATTATTCTTAGAATTGACGCAGCTTATGTTACAAAAAGCCGAAGAGCAAAGTAAACTGAAAGAAAACGCCCTCAATAGAGGCGGTAGCTTGAAACGTAATGTCTTAATCGTCAACGACGACGAAGAAGAAAACTCGTCACATCGTAGAAAATGCTGCGGTGGTCCTTCGCATTGATCGTACTGTTCTGATTCCAAAATTAATCAGTATTTTGTAAGTTTTATTATATCAGTGTACTTTATCCATCTGTGTTAATTCCATTTACAAATCGAAGAATCGAATGATCGTGTCCGAGTTTCGTTGATCGAGCTCGTGTTTGAAGCGTTGAACCCGAGCCGAATTTTAATGTAAATTTTAAACCTTTTTTTTTATTTCAATTTTTATGTTGTGCTTATACGCGATTTTAATTTTTCGTCAACTATTATCATTATAAGGCTGAGTTGTTCATTTTTAGACTCATTCTGTCATTTTTTTATGTACAGTTACCGTATAATACATGATCTTGCGTTTATTAGTATGTACTTTTCCTCGATTAGATTTATATCGTGTCGATGGTATACTTGATATCTGCCCATCGATAGTGGTTTTTCTGCTTGAAAGGTTTTTTTTTTCAGAGATAACTTTGAAACGATTATTATCAAATTACTAAACGAGTTTTGAAACACAATTCAAACGTAACGTCAAAACCAATGGTAATATCTAGTCATTAAATTGCGTTCGAAGCAAAATTACGCATTCGGTGAAAATCAGCTATGACCTTGGATAAATGAACGTGAAACTAAATTTCTCTTTCATTGTTGCCTAAATAAATTACATGATGAGATCTTCATCTTTGAACAAATTTTCTAATCTGCTGAATTCATAGCCAACGTAAAATTGTGTCCATTCGATTGTTCATTATTTTTAATTAATCATTGATCTTTTGAAATGTAATCGTGTAATCTTTTATGTGATACTTACATGTTAGTTACTTTATTATGATTATTTTATTATTGTTAAGATGTAAATTCATTTACTTTTTCAACCCTAAATAACGCAAATAAATGTCTTTGTTGACGTAAATATCTGATTATGTTTGGTTTGAAGACAACGCAACGCGAATCTATCATCAAAAATTAATCATTTTAGGAACAAAAATAAGTCCCTTTTGTCAAAAATTGATCAAATCTATTATTTTTATAAAAAATTGATCGATTTAAAAATTTTAAAAATTACATACCTATTTCGTACAAATTGATGCCTATAAAGTGACTTTACTTAGGAAAAACAATAATAATAAATTTTGTATTTCGAATAAAAATGATCAATTTTTAATCAAACTGTATCAAAAACGTAGTTAGAGAAGTATGATTAATTTTGTTTAACCTAAAATGATCTCATCAGTTCATCACCAAGATTGACTTAGAAAAAATTGGAATTTTCAACCAAAATGATCTATTAAGAACTTCAAATAAAACTGGGCAGTTTCTAATTTTGAATCACATTCGAATGATAAATTTCAAAAGAAAAAGAAGCATTTTGATATTTTTGATCAAAATGATCATTTTTGAATCAAAAAGTCCGATTCTGGATAAAAATGAATATTTTTAATTTTTGATCAAAAATATCAGTTTTGGATAAAAACGTGCAAATTTGAATTTGGGATCAAAAATCAATTTTTGATCAAGAAGATCGATTTCGATTTTGGATCAAAATGATCAATTTTAAATAAAAATAATTATTTCTAAATTTGGATCAAAGCGATAAATTTTGAATTTTGGATCCAAAAGATCAATTTGGGATCATGGAAAGATTAATTCTGATTTTTAATTAAAACGATGGATTTTGAATTTTGGTTGAAAAAACCAATTTCAGATCACAAAGATCAATTTTGATTTTGGATCAAAAATGATATTATTCTTCCTTTTTGTAGAATTAGGTATAATGAAAACGAAATTCTCTCAATCTGTAAAATAATTACGTCAATCTTTCATCACCCAATGTATCAATAATCTGTCTACTCGAGATACGTAAAAAAAAACAACAATATCTTCGCAACCTACAAAACCTCTTCATCTCCTACACTCCACACGTCACCTAATTTCCTTACGCAAACACCCGATACAAAATAAACGATCTCTTCACGTGTGTAAATTAGCAACCAACAACTAGATTATTATACACACCCTTGAACACTGAAAATACCTACGCTTCGTTAATTAACCGTACCTACGTTATTTCACTACACTACGTACATTAAAACACACACGACCCTGACTTTTGACATCGTCACAGCATTTGAAGAATATGGCTCCGAGCCAACCGAACCGAACCGTTCGTCCATAGACAGCAATTTACAAACGAATAATAGTTATATATTTATAAAATAATCAAAATCCTATTTATACATCATATACTTACTTCAGTTAAAATAACTTTCGCACAAGAGAGAGAAAAAAATTTAACAATTACATTCTAATGAAGATCTATAAATTCTTAAATAACTACACAAGAGAAAGAGAAAAAAACTGTATAATATAAAAAATCAAATACAGGTATATTAAAATGATTACGAGAGTGCCCAGGGATACAAATCACGTCCGAATATAAGCGAAACAAAAAAAATAAATGAATAGACAATGAAAACAATAAAAACGAGAACATATGGTCGTAATACGTCTCGCCAATATCGAGACTACTTCGATAATTTACTGATCACTCGAATTAGAGCTCCATTTTCATCTTTTAATCTTTGGTTTTCTTGCTTAACTTGATCAATTTGCTGAAAAAATAAAAAATAAAAATTATTAAAATAACAAAAACGTAAAAAAAATACATAGGAAATGTAGCATTTTTTAAGGACATTTAATAGCTCAATTAAATTATGTAAACTTCGTTTAAAAACTCATTACTTAGGTAGAAAACACACAGTTAAAAAATAAAAATTCCTTATTTTTAAATTAAAAATTCAATATCTTCGAACAGTTAATGACGTAAAAACAGAAATTAGGTATCATGATAAAACGATGAGAAATTTCCGGTATCGAAATGAAAAATGAAAAGTTAGTACAACACAAAAAATTATTACGAAAAAATTACACTAAAACACTCTTGAAACACGAATTACCTATTTAACAGCATTAGCTGATGTGGTCAATTTAGAAACCACTCGAGTTAATGCTCTATTTTCGGCGCGTAATCTTTCATTTTCAGCTTTCAATTTTTGTAATTGCTACACAAAAATAATTCCATCTTAATTAACTTGATAAAGAATTAAAGATCCAAAAAGCCACATTGGTTTTCAAACTACTTTCGAATTATTCAAAATCGACGGTGAGGTAATTCATAAAAGTAGATGGCAATTATTGTGCATTGGTAAAAATGATGATGGTATCTAGTTTGAGTATAGTTCAAATGTAAAATACATAGGCATTTTGCTACACCTAGACCTACGAACAAGAAGATTATTACCGATCGATATCGATACGAAACTTACTTTTAGTTCTTCTTCCATTTCTGATAATTTTCTCTCCATTGCTCTTTTTTCTCGTTTTTCTATTTCCGAAAGTGAACTCTTATTCGTCTGAAAAGATGAAATAGAGGATGAATAAAATACATATTTATATCGATGGTTAAGTTTTGAAAACGAAGAAAATTTTACTCACCGTTGAAGAGGAAGAATCAGTCAATCTTAATTTACAATCTGTCAAATCGTCTTCGGTTTTCTTTAACTTTTCGCGTAATCTTTCATTTTCGGCAAGCGTTTCTTCATATAACTGTGAGAATACAAAAATAGGAAAATTTATTATGTAACGAGGAAAATTTTTCTTCTGAGAAATTTTTTGTACAATATAACAAGTGGACGTTTAATTTCATTTTTGAAAAACTATGGAAATTGAGAAATGGATGAGAAAAAATGATTTTTACTTTTTTTTTCCTTCTTAAAATCATTTTGATTTTCGGCTCTCCCCCAAAAAATAGTTTAATTTCATTATGTAAGCACTTTTTTCTGTCTTTTTTTTTGAGAATTGTTCCTTTTTCAATTGCATGAATGGTTTTTTTTTTTTGAAAATGGTTTAGAAATTTTGATTTTACTCCGAACAAAAACCACAAAAAATAAGAATAGGAAAATGGAATTTCGATAAGAATTGAACTTTTATCGACTTGAGTCCATAATACGATATCAAAAGTCTACCATCGACTATAGTGATTCATTCTCGAGAGAAAGAAGAAGCTTTTTCTTCATTTTTTTAACCAATTGGTTTCCTGGGTGTTTTTTCTGTTGATGACTTTTTTCTTCTCAAAATTTTTTTTTTCTTTCTCTGAACATGTTTTAGTATTTTAATTATTTGGTATTCAAGTTTTTTTTATACATGAATTGATTTTGTGGAGTTTTATGAAAATTTCAGATTTTTCAAACTTTTTTTAATGCTTTGGCTACCCAGGTATTTTCTGAGAAATGAGTTGGTTTTTTTCTACTAAGCCAAATGGACCTTTTTTGAATTTTTTTTTTTTTTTTTCAATTGAAAAGAAATTGTCGACACTAATTTTTTGGCGAATTTTCTTTAAAACTGCATAATTTCTTGGGATAGGTATCTCAAAATAATTTTGAGTTTTTTCCAAAAAATTAACGATTTTCCTTCCTGATTTTTGTTTTTATAAAATAGTTTTATTGGAGTAAAAAACTTGTTTTTTCAAATTTTTTCCCAGAAAATCCCTCAAAAAATACTCAATTTTTCCCAGAAAACTACTCAATCTTTTTGCCAGAAAATTACTCAACTTTTTCCTAGAAAACTACTTAATCTTTTTGCCAGAAAATTACTCAATTTTTTTCTCAGAAAACTATTCCATTTTTTCCAGAAAATTACTAGTTTTTTTCCTGAGTATGAATTGATTTTTCTGGGCTTCTCCACTAACACTTTGATTATTTTTAGCAAAGACACCCCCCTCTCCAAAAAAAAGAGATAAGTTCTAAATTCTCTTACTTTTCTGAAAACAAATTCATTTTTGTGTAATTTTTAAAAATAACCCGTTTCTTGGAGTTTTTCTTAAAATTCAAACGTTTTGTTTTCATTGGCGCAAGTTCTTTCATGTTTTCTGAACTATTTTTTAGAGAGGGGAAGAAGGAATGGAAGAGAGAGGTCAGAAAAATTCTGATATTTCATTTTTCTGAAAATGACAAACTGGCAAGTAGTCTTGTTTCTTCATTTTTCGAAAAACAACAAGTTTTTTCTGCACATAATTTGATTTTTGATTTTCTCTGAAAATGAATTTCCTTGTTTTTCTCCTACAAAAATAGTCTGTTTTTGATTTTTTTTGGGAGATTTTTAAAATCTTTTACTTATTTTTTTCTGAAGATAATTGGTATTTTTCCAAAAATTTGTTTTTTGTTTTTTTCTGAAAATGATTCATCAGTTTGTCCATTTCTTCTTTAAAATGTTTTTTTTCTCGTTTTTTTCGACCAAAAATGGCGTAATTTTGAGTGAGGGGGAAGGAAAGAAAGTAGGAGGCAGGGGAGGGGGTAAAAGATACCTACATAAATTAGTTTGTCATTTTTTTGGTGTGAAAAAATTTTGCTACCTCTAATTTTTATAATTTTTTAATTCTATTTTTTTTTTTAAAGAAATACCCAAGTTTTTTGTTTTTATTTCTGAAAATGATTCAGTTTGTTTGTTTTTCCTTTAAATTGATTTTTCGAGGGAAGAAGAGGCGGCAAGAGAGAGGGGGAGGGGGAAAATACCCAAATAAAATGGTTTGTTTTTGTTTTTTTTTTTTTTTGTAAAAGGTTTTGTTTACAATTTTATTCTATGGATAATTTATTATTACCGTCATTTTTTAAATAAATGTGTTTGATTTTTGAGTTACTTTTTAAAGGTGGGTTGATTTGATTCTCAATTTTTTTGGAAACCTGTTTTTTCATTTGATGAAACAATTTTTTGAAAATGATTCGGTTTTTTTAAAATCATTTTTCAATATTTTTCAGCAAATAATCTGTTTTTACGATTTTTCCTCGACAAATCAGATAATTAGTGTTTATTTTGGAGATTCCTTGATGATGATTTGTTCATTTTGGACTTTTTCCAACAAATAATGCGTTTTTTTCTTAAAAATCTTCATTTTCTCTGGTTTTATTTGAGAAAAATGGCACTTTCTTTTCTGAGTTCATTTTGAATTGAAACAGTTTTCATTCCGATTTGAATGAATTTCAAAGCATTATTTCCAATTTTCCGATCGTAATATGCTCATTTTATAATAATTCAACAATTTTCATACAATTTGAAAAAAATTATATTTTGTAGACCGCTTATTAGGAAATTTTGAAATTTACCGAATTTTCACACAATTAAAACAGCCCTTCAAAGATACTTCGATCAATTTTCATCACCGAAAAAATCAGCACAAGTTCTCATTCAAAAAAAAAAAAGTCTAAAAATACCACATACTTTTTTATAATCCAATTCTCCATTTTCACTAGGTGAACTAACAGCGTTAGACTGACTGCCGGTGAAATCTTCGTCGGCCACCGAAGACGCCGAGCTAAGTCTAGACGATCTACCTGATTTATCTCCATTGCCACTCTGAAATCACAAAAATCTCCGCATCAGTAATCCAGCCATCTTCTCGGGATCACCCTCCACTCACAGCATATCCTTCGGATCCGGTACTCCTGAGACTAGCCAAGGAGCTCGAAGACGCGGGTCTTTTCAGACTAAAATCAAACGTAGCCGATTTACCGATCGCGTTAGGCGAATAATTGCTGATTAGGGAAGACCGAGGGCTATACGAAGGGGACGACGATCTCGTGTAATTATTCAAATACGACGAATGATAGGTATTCGGATTGGGCACCGTTAGACCCCCGTAGCCGGATGGGGTGCCTCCGTAGGTGGTGAGTCCGGCCGAATACGTGGAGCTGGTCGGACTCCATGATCCGGTTGTTGAACTGTACGGGTAACTAAATGTGTTTTGAATGGGGTTCGACGAACTGTAAATGTTTCTGGAACGCGTACCCGAAAACGAGCTCGGCCTTTGGGTGCGTCGCGACGACGTATTACGTGGATAAGCGGACATTATTCGCAATATACTGAACATATGGACATGGAGGATGGTTCGCTTTGAAGAAACGTGGCGAACCATAAATAGATTCTGCCTACGCCGCGTACCAGCGTCCAATTTGGGCAGTCGTGCGCGCGTGCTCCATTTTTTTTTTGTCACCCTTCTCCCAGCATTTGGTCTTGGTTTAATTAATAAAATGGAAATTATCTCGAGTTCTTTTGGTCGTTTCTTTTTCGCCTTATAAATTATATTTTTACAGGTAAAGCGAGCGTCAATGCCACGGTTGCTTTGGGGCCAGCAATACGACATTGTGTGAGGTATTCGCGAGCACCTTTGGCAGCATCGTTCAGTCCACAGATGTGCCTCGATTGAGCCAAAACTTGGCCGAATCTTTAGCCTCATCATTAATTACGCTTAGACGCCGCGTCTACCGGTTTTAATTTAATATACCGTAGGAAAATATAAACATAGAGAGGTCTGGGTAGCGTAAAGGCATCCCCTTGGATACCCCTCGACTCGACGACGTGTTATCGTAATAAATAAACCGTTGGCCTTGCGTTTTATCGTCATTGAACTCGCTAATATACAAAGTGATGATGATCCGGTCGAATTTACGATGACAAATATCACCTCGCAAGCTTAACCGGCACCAGTTGGAAAATTTCGTCTATTTTTATACAATTTAGCGACTGAAAAATTGCATTCGACGAACGAAATTTCCATTCGAAGAATTCCATGACCGAATTCAATTCCTAGGCGATTACGGGTTGGGAAATTTTCATTTTTTTTACCCATTCGTATAGAAAAATTGACCATTCATCACTAAAAGTTGCCATTTGAAGACCTTCACGATCAAACACAATTTTCCAGAACTCACGTTTTCGAAAATTTTCATTTTTTCAAACCCATCTACAGCTGAAAATTGGCCTTTCGACTTCCAAAATTTCCACTTTAAGGCATCCACGACCAAATACAATCTCCTAGAATTTTTCTCCTCGGGTATTTTATTTTAGTCGTCCATTAGCCGTTGAAAATTGGCCATCGACTCTCAAAATTGTCATCACGAATTCATCTCTATGAATTATTCCCATCCCTTTTCACCCTTCCAAGTCAGAAAATTGGTCTTCGATTCTCAAATTTGCGATTTGAAAACCTCTAAAGAATTTAACCCTCGAATATTTTTTTAACCATCCTCGTCGAAAAATTGGCATTTGATTTTCAAAATTGTCATTTGAGGACCCGCACGACCAAACACAATCTTCCAGAATTCAACTTCTCGAATACTTCCATCCCCAAAAATGGGCTTTCGACTTCAAAAATCAACTATTCAAGACCTCCACGACAAAAAACATTCTTCCTGAGCTCAACCTCCTTGAAAATTTTCATTTTTTGAAATCCATCCACGTCTAAAACTTGGCCTTTGATTTCCGAAATTGTCATTTGAAGACTTTTTCGACCAAATACAATCTCCCAGAATTTTTCTCCTCGATTTTTTTCATTTTTTTTACCCCTTTATCCTTGAAAATTAGGCATCGACTCTCAAAATTGTAATTCAAAGGCCTCCAAGAATTCATCTCCTCGAATATTTTTGTTTTTTTCAACCACCCTCGTCTAAAAATTGGCTTTCGACTTCTAAAGGTGCCATTTGAACTTTTGAAGACCTCCACGACCAAACACAAATCCCAAAATTTTTCGACACGAATTCTCTCATTTTTTTCACCCATTCTCGTCCAAAAGTTGATGCTGGATGATCACAGCTATCTTTTGAAGGCCTCTATGTCCAGAAAAATTCTCCCTCTCAATTTTTTCACCTCTCCATCCATGAAAATTAGTCATTTCAAAATTGTCATTCGAAGGCCTCCACAAAATTCATCTCCTTGAATATTTTCATTTTTTTTCAACCATTCACATCTGAAAATTGGCCTTCGACTACCAAAGAAGCCATTTGGAGACCTCCACGACCAAACACAATCTCCCAGAATTTTTCACCACGAATTTTTTAATTTTTTTCATCCATTCTTGCCCAAAAATTGATGATCGAAGACCAAAGCTGTCCTTTGAACACCTCATTGTCCAATTAAAATTTCTCAGAATTTATCTCTTTAAATAATTTCATTATTTTCCAACCCATCCACGTCTGAAATTTGATCTTTGATTTCCAAAATTGTCATTTGAGGACCTTCACAACCAAATAAAATCTCTCAGAATTTTTCTCCTCAAATATTCTCATTTTTTTACCCCTTCACCCCTTAAAATTGGCCATCGACTCTAAAAATTGGCATTCCACGACCTCCATGAAAAAAAGAAATTCTCCATAGTTCACCTTTTTTTTCACCTATCCATCCTTGAAAATTGATCATCGACTCCCAAAATTGTCCCATGAAAACCTGCACAACCAAATACCATCTTTCATAACTCACCTCGAAAATTTTTATTTTTTTACCCATTCACGTCTAAAAATTATCCTTCGAATCATCGACTCCCAAAAATTGCCATTCCGAGACCTCCGCCACCAAATACAATTTACCTGGATTTTTTTCCTAGAATATTCTCATTTTTTTCACTCATCCAAATCTGAAAATTGGTTTTCGGCTCTCGAAGTGTCCATTTAACGATTTCCACGAATTTATTTTCTCGAATACATTAATTTTTTTCACACATCCAGGTTTAAAAATTGACATTCAACTTCCAAAAATTGTTTTTCCAAGACTTTCAAGATCAAACATAATCTCCCAGAACTTTCATTTCGAATATTTTCATTTTTTTCACCCATCCATGTCTAAAAATTGACGATCAAAGACAAAATTGTCCTTTGAAGACCTCCATGTCCAAATTCAATCCTTCAGAATTAACGGCTTCAAAATATTCCTATCTTTTTTCTCCCATTCACGTCTGAAAATTGGTCTTCGACTCTCAAAGTTGCAAATCCCAGATCTTCACGAATTCATCTCCTTGAATATCTTCATTTTTTTTCACCAATTCATGAATAAAAATTGGGCTTTGATTTCCTAAAATTTCCTTCAAGATCCTCACAACCAGATACCGCCTTTCAAAACTCACCTCTTTGAAAATATAAAATTTTCAACCATCCACGTCTAAAAATAGGTCTTTGACCAACAAAATTGTCATTAGAAGAGCTCAACGACCAAATACAATCTCTCAGAATTTTTCTCCTCAAATGTTCTTGTTTTTTTCACCATCCACGTCTAAAGATTGGCCTTCGACTCTATAATTGCCATTTGAAGACCAACACGAATTCATCTTTTCGAATATTTTTATCCTTCTTCGCCCAACCAGGTCTGAAAATTGGTCTTCGACTCTCAAATTTGCGATTCGAAGACTTCCAAGAATTGATCTCTACTATTTCCATTTCTTTTCACCAGTCCGTGTTTGAAAACTGGCCTTCGATTTCCCAAAATTGTCTTTCCTAGACCTCTACGACTCCAAAAATCCATCTTCGAAAATTTCAATTGTTTAACCCATCCAAGTCTAAAAATCAACCCTTGTGGACCAAACTTGCCCTTCGAATCCCTCGACATCCAAATCCAATTTCCCAGTGTAAATTCAGAGAAAATTAAACGATACCCTTGAAAATATGACCACAACACGAGCCAAAACCTCTGCCACATTTGCGGTAAATTATCATCGCATCGTTTACATAATAAGAATTTAAATCCGATTACTTCTCCTGGCCCTGCTGCCTCGATGAAAATATACATCTACGCAACGTTGTCGTAACCGCCATCATCGCATCGAATAAAAGCATTTTATTTACCAAACCGATTTTCTGTACGGTTGCCAGAGCCGGCCGCGATATTTTAAAAACATATCTCGTCCAAACTTACGCATAGAATATCTAATTATAGAAACGCCATAAACACGCCGTCCCTGCCCCGACTATTTTTTCAAATGCGTTCGATTTTTTTTAATAATGCAATTCCGCCGATGGTTTCGCTTTTCACCCAACCCAAATCAGCCCGAAGACCGGATCCGAATCATGCCAATAAAAAATCTCGTCGCTGGGTGGACCAGCTCGCGTCTTTTTTTAATAATCAGCCGGAGCCAGAAGTTTGCAAACGGACCGCGACCGAGATCAATTTTTCACCACGGTTCGTATTTCGACGCGAAGGTAAATTTCGCACTCGACTGTGAAATTATTATACTCGCTAGCAGCTGTTTCTTTGTATCACTCACCTCGTTGTCAATTATTTCGTTGGTCGGTTCGCCGACGGCCGAATTTAGTTTCTCGGTGTCTTCCTAGAATTGGAAAATTAGCATCGATTAGGAGGATTTTTTTGGCTGAAATGGGTAGCAAGAGGAGGCAAAAGGGACATACTTCGTTATCGAACTGCACAGCCCCGGTTGATCTTCTTTTAGGTCGTTTCCTTCTAGGATTAGTGGGTTGGGTTGGTACGTTTTTCGCTGATTCTTGGTTATCTTCTTTATCTAGTTCTGCAACAAAAAAAAAATGGAAATATGATAAATAGGAAAAAAAGAATCAAAATGTAATTATACCATCTCACTATTCATAAATTTAATAAAATCGCTCGTTTTTTTACACTAGACCTCCTTCTCCTCCTCGTGCCTCCTCCTTTCATCTATTTTTATTAGGAATAAAGAGAAAAAAAGCACACAAATTTGTGCAACTTCAATCAGAAATTTTTCTCAGAAAATTTCCGCAATCATCTGTTTAGTGTTTGAAGAATCGTAAAAAAAATCAAACGAGAGGAAAACAAGTGTACCCAAAATTCGAAACTTGCCAAAAAATTTCAAATAAATAAATAAATAACAATCGATAACACAAAGTAACATAACATACGACGTATTATTTGAAGAAACAAGTATTTGGAAAATTTTCAAGGTCAATAACTTCCTTAAAATTTGAAATATGCTTGTAAAATTTTCACCTTGCCAATTTTTCAATACCTTTAATTACATTCAGATCTCGAATATCATTGCAAGGAAAAATCTCCTCTTGACCTTTTAAAAAATTTTGCTTACTTTAGTATTCTAATACGACCTTGGAAGAGATGAAAAAAGAATGCAATCTCACGTGGTTTCTTTTCGAAAAATTCAAAAGAAATTTTCAACGTTTTCCTACATCAGTAAAAAAATTATTGTGAAACCGCATGAGAAAAAGAACCACACGATCAGAATTCTCAGAAGTATTTCGCTGGAAAAACGTTTAAAATTAAAAAAAAAAAACTTAGGTACCGTAAAGATAAATTCTGGGAAAATTTTCCAAAAAAATTATTTCAACTCTTTACCGCAATGCTTCAGTACTAATTTATTAAAAATGTTACAAAAATCGAATAAAACTGATCCCAGACTTCTATTTCCAAAAATTCGATGAAATAAGTATTAAAATTGAACAAAAAAGTGAAAATTTTGAAATCTTATTTTCTTTGCTTGATATCTCGGCCGTTTAATTTTTAATAGAGATGTAGAACCAGTTCTCAATTTTTGAGGATTTTTTTACAAAAATTAGGCCACAAACGTGAAAGACGAAAAAATTGATTAGGTGGTTTCTTCTCCACACGTTCTCGAAGCCCTTACATATTCAAATATAAAAGTATGTTGGATTAAATTTTACAGCAGTTTCGATAATTTTTCCAAATTTTGATTTTGTCTAATTTTTTCCAAAATTTTCAAAATTGCCCAAATTTCAATCATTCTGATCGAATTTTCAAACAATATTTCTATATTTCTTTCAATAAGCATGTTACCATTATTTTTTAGAAAATCAATTTTTTTTGAAAAATGATTACATCTGATGTTTGGTCTGTTGAAGCAAAAACTGAAAAGCTATTTTCTAAATATTTTTTTTGCTTTTTCATACCATTTCTCTTACTTTGAAATTTTTCAAACCAAATCTTCATTTTTCATCTTTTGAGTAAAAGATTCGAAGAAGGGCAAACGGTTGATCTTGATCATTTTTGTATTTCACAGTAAAATTTCTATTTTCAAGATTTGAAGGAGAAGGAATTTCGGTAATTTTATTTTCAATTTTTTCACACGGAAAAAAAAAATTCTACATTTGGGCAAAATTTTCACGTTCAGAATTTGAAAATTAGCAACTTTTAATATTTAAAAAACAAAGAATAAAAAAAAATCACCAATTTATTCAACTTTTTTTCACGAAGTGGAGTTGAACAATTCAATCAACTTTTCTTCAATTTCGCTACTACATTTACAAATCATATTAGCTCCTCTCCTCAAATCATGGCTTCGAAATACCCACTCCCTATCAAAAAACGGTTCAAAATGTCTATCTGTTCAGTAATTCGACCAAAATGAACTTTATTTCACCTTATAAAGTTTTCTGAATAATTTTCTCGAAAATTCTCACAATTTATTATTTTTTCAAAAAATAAAAAATGCAATCAAAGGTGCTTTTCTTTGATAAAAGCCATCAAATTATTTGTAAATAATCCAGTACGAGGCCGGATATTTTAAATTTTTTTGCCTTTTTTTTTCGAAAGAACTATTGAGCTTTAAAAATTTTCAAATCAAAGATTCAAAAAATTACTCTTTTAAAAATTCACGAATTTTTTTCCAAAAATTCAAATTCTTTATTATTTTTATTCAACAAAATTTAAACATCAAATGCTTTCGACCCTCCTCCTAAAATTTTCCTTTTATTATCCCAACTTTAAAACACTATAAACTCACCTCCATCTTCGGCAAACTTATTGGGTTTTCTTAAAGGTAATGTAACTGTGGCGGTATCGGTAGCTTCATTTGGCGATGACTGCGAGGTCGTCCATTTAGTAACATTTTCATTAACAGCGTCGTCGTCTCTTTCATTACGTCGTGCATCTTCCAACATGAACTTTAAAAAAGAAAAAAACCACATTCAAGATTAATACCATCAAAAAAATACACAAATCCGAACTCCGAAGATACACCAAACCATAATTTTACCATTTTGACCGAAAAAAAAAACACATTCAATTTACAAGGTCGTTTCTAATACACAAAAGAAAAAAAATGAGACAAAAATAATCCAGGTTAAAAAAAATACGCAATTGAATTCAAAAACATGAAAAAAAAAACAAAGAAAGCAAAATATTACCCTTTCTAAGGCCATTCCTCAATTAAATCCTTTTACCTCGTAATACTATTAAATCGGTATAAATGTACTCGAACACAGGTGAATAAATTAATTCAAGGCGGACACAAACACACACATGCACAATAACACAACGTAACTAGGTATGAGCAACTATTATGATGGCTTTTGTAATCAACTTTGCAAAATTCATCGGTATCGTCGTATATGAGTAATTGCAATGGTTACAAAACACTTTACGTAATATTACGTTTTTTTAAAAAACAATCATTATCGAAATTATACAAACACACAGAGACAATCATTGAGTTAGTATCAAAATAACACCACTCGTAGGTACATGAGGTTTATTATTTTTTAGCCGAATTTTCTTGCATTTTTTAGTGTGTTTTGAGATAAGATGTGAGTCAATTTTGGCCTCGAAGATGAAGGATCAGTTGGGAGAGGTTTTAATAAATGAGGTAAAGCAGCAAAATACTTTGGCATGTTCTCTCAACAAAGCTGAACTCGGATCGACCTTTTTACATGGATTTTTTTTTGACATTTTTAGAAGCCACCCCTCTCTCCCCAAAATGATTTCTACAAAAAACTTTGAACAAAATATAGATTGCACACTCAAAATTAAATTTTTACAGAATAAAATTATTATTACTCATTTCCTCTTTTTTCCTTTTAAATTTAGATTAAATTCATTTAAAAAGAAAATAAATGGAATTTTTTTCCAATCTTCAGAAAAAAGCTTGACCTTTGAGTCAAAAAATTTGACTCTGCGTGACCAACATAGTTTTTGGTCAAAAATTTGAGTGAAGCTGAAATTGAACTTTACTGAGGTAAGTACAAAAGAGTACAGAAGAGAAAGTTCAATTTCCAAAAATTTATTCCGAAGGATTTTGAAAACTTTTTAGTCCATTTTGATAAAATTTATCCCAAAAATTTGAAAAACTGCACTTCATATGGTTCAGAAGGGAATGAAAAAAGGCGATGAGAAATAGAGTCATACAATTACAATACAGCACAAATCACAAGCATTTTCCTTGAATGGGAAATTAATATTCAACTCAGATTTTTAAACGCCAAATTTTTTTGAAATTCTTCAATCAAGGAACGAAATTTGCAGATAGCGTTGAATTGTCAAATTCTAAGTCTAGAAAAGAAAAAAAAATTGAAGGAGATGAAATAAAAAATTGAAAAAAAAAGTGATTACTTATTAAAAAAAAAATTTAATCATAGAGGCATCATATTTTACGAAAATAACCAGAGGGTGAAAATTTTATACAAAATCACATTTAAAAAGTAAAAAATTGTTATTTTCTACACTTTACCAGCCATTTTTGGTCTTTTGCAGGGAAGGGGGAAGAAGACTTATCCGCAAATTCTTACATATTCAACATTACAGATTTTTTAGCCCATTTAGATAAACTCTAAAAGTTGAAAAATAAAACTGATGCCATGAAAAAATGAATAAAATTTTTCTTTTGATAAAAATGGAATTGAAATAACTCAAAAATTAACCCTTCTCTCCCTTTTATTCTATTTTCATTTCAATACTCAACAATTCACAGATTCAGATGACTCGAAAAGTTGTACCAATTTTTTCAAGAGCGGTGGATAGAGGGAGATAATTTTTTAAAATTTAAACAATATTTCTTAAAATTGGAAAAATCATCAGAATTTGGTCATTTTTCTACAGAAATTTAATATTTTTTTAAAAAGTTTGATTATTTTTAAAAAATTTGTCTATAATATTCCAGAACAAGGAAAAGTTTTTCGATAACAAGGGCATCAGACAATCTTCCAAAAGATATTAATGGAAATTGAAACTAAAGAATACCATTGACCTGGACGAATTTATAAAGATTCAAGAATTTCCCAAAATTGGTTTTCTAATTGAAAAATTTGAAAGTTCTTCTTAAACGTTCAAGTTTTTAAAAATTATAAAATAATCAAATAGGTAAGAATAATAAGCTAAAGATTGCACTGTTTTTCAAAAATGGAGAATTATACAAAAATGTAGGCATACTCTAAGACTTGCAGCATAATTTTTTTAAATTCGGAAAATTTTGGATAATTTTCAAAAAAATGATAATTTTTTGAAAAATTAGATTACATATTATTTTATGAATATTAGATTACTTTTTAAAAAAAATTAAATCATTTTCTGAAAAATTTGATCACTTTCTAAAACAATTAGATTATTTTCTGAAAAATTGGATAATTTTTTGAACAATTGGAACAATTTGATAAAAATTTGCGGCAGTTATTTAAAACATGAAAGATACTCATTCAAAATATAAATGAGTTTCTGAAAATTTGTTAATTTTCCTCATACCTTAGATCTGTATTTTTTGAAAAAATTGAATGAGAAATACTTCAATGAATAAAATTAATTTCAGCGAACGGTTTTTTTCAAATTTAAAATAAAAAATCATTAAAAACTTGAAAAATCATATTCAAAATTGAGAAATTTGTTAACCAAAAAAACAGAAAAAAATTCAAGGTGATTTGTCTCTTTTTACCAAATTTTAGGTTACAGAAGGTATTTTTTGGGTGGGGAGGAGGGAAGGTATTCAATTTTTTTTCGATAATAAACACCTATGAAATGGAACAGCAGGCACATGGCTGAATTCGTCAGTTTACTCAACTTCTCAGATCCCTAAATCTATTTCAAAAAATTCCAGACCGATAAAAAAATTTCCATTGTCTAAAGAAATCTCAGATTCTTCAATTTATATAATTTTCAGAGCAGTACACACTACAAAAGGCTTAAAAAGTTGAAACTTTTGAAATGTATATTCAGAAAATTTTCAAATTCGGCGTTTAAAAAAATTCAAAATTTCAATACCAATGTTGAGGAAATTTTGATACATAATTTTCATTTTCGAACTCCTCAATTTTTCAAATTTTAGCACATTTGCTTCAATTTTGGTAAAAATAAGTTGGATTTAGTTTTCAAAAAAAATTTTAATCTTTGAAATTATATCGGAATTGACTAGAACTTTTATCAACAATAAAAATTATAAACCAAAAATTTTTTTTCTTCCCCTCTCCTTCTCCTACGACCAATTCAACAACTAATTGATCCCTCATTCCAAAAATTCATCTCATCACCCCCTCCCCCCCCAAAAAAACAGAAAATTCGGCCAAAACTCTCCACATAAACACACCAAACAAGCACACAGGGTTAATCACCACACCGAAGTGAGACACAAAATTCATTCTCGAAGAAAAAATAGTGAAGGAAAATAGCAACCAGGTGTCACATGATACAGATAGATAGACAAACGAGAGTTTATAATACTTGTTCAAATTCTATACCACACACCTTACAACCATTATCAATTCTAAGTCGCCACGAAGGTCTTCTTTCATTGGTAGTTTTATTAGTTTGAGGCACAGTAGTTGTGCCTGTAGTAATGGTGGCGCTAACAGATATACTCGTAGGTTCTACATTCGGCTCCGTATTTCCAGTAGGCTGCAGAGAGATACACATACAGACAGACACACCGTCTTATCATCAAAATGTACACAACAACAACAAAATATCACGTACACAAATCAATGATCGATAACTCAAAATGCGGCAAAATTGGCCGAAACTATGGCACACATTGGGCCGAATTAGTCGCCAGATAGAAAATAGAAAAAAAAAACTGATAAATTCGGAGCTCAAATCGTAACCGATGGGAATATTTACCGTTTGGTCGCCGGTCGGAGTTGAGCTGTTGAGCTGCGTCGACGCTAATTGTAGCTGCTGCTGTTGCTGTTGTTGTTTCTTTTTCACCAGCTGCTCGGCTGATTTGATTTCCTCCAGCGTAACGCCCTGGGTCGATCTTCGAGTCTCTCGAACTCTCTTAGCGTGTGCTTTTCTTTGCGTTTCCGATTCTTCATCTCGGACCGGTGGTACAAATGATCTAAAGAAAATTATTTTAATTCGATTAAAAGTTTAGCTCAAAAATATTCTAAAAATAAAGGTATAAATTTCGAAGATATTTATAAATTCGTAAAATACTTTTCTACGATAAAAATTTGTCAAGTAAAAAAGTATAATCAGGTGATCATAACCGGTGTAAAATATCTGTACATGATGAAAAATAAAATATTACATTTCAACATTTTGCGTCCAAGTGCTAACAAGCTTGGAAATTATCATTCCTCAAAATAAAATTACAAACTTATAGAAATAAACTCAACTTCATGCGATCAAAAATCAACGCAAACATGATCAAGCCAAATACTATGAAATTACAATTCGAATAAAATATAACAACGTCCCTTTGGTTTTATTCACGCCAAATTCTCGTATCTATGAAATATCAATTAGTCATAAGCTTGGTTTGGCGTGAAAATTGAATCGAATGCTCCATACAGGGTCATTTGTGAAAAAGGTTTCAAGAATCAGTTCAATTGTTGAGTAATTCGTCAGGGTAGGTGATGAATAGAGGCTAGAAAAATGCTAGGGTTTCCAAGGCATTTTGACATTGGACTGTGCATAAAATTCAAACATTATGGCAGAAGGAGGGAAGAGGGGGAAATTTGACAAGAAAAAGATAAATTTTTCCAGTTCATTGAGCATGAAAGTTACTCGAAAATACGAACTAAAAATTCACTGAAATGGTGAACTTGAGCTACAATTTTATTCGAGCTGAAATTCAGTTCACAAAATTTCTGAAATTATTTCATTTTCGATCATGATGGTTGAGGGGTGAGGGATGGAGAAGTCAGAAATGAAGATCAAAATTCCAGCATTCTTCTCCTTATCCCATTTTCTTCTCCATACAACCATGTGGTCCATGGGCTTAGCTTTTCAAAATTTAATTTTTAATAAATTAATATTTTCAACTTTAAATTATGTTTTTTTTTTAAAAAAAAAAAAATCAGTTCAATCAAGATTAATTTTTGAATATTTGTGATTTTTCCTTCATAATCCTACCGTGTTTCTCAGTTCTTTCTTCTTCTACGAATTGAAAAAAAATAAAGAAAGAAAGAAATGAGGAGGACGAAAAAATGCAAAACTTGATGATTTTTTTGTGCTCAATTGTTGAAATCTTACTAAAAAAATGGGCGTGACCAATTTTGGAATTGAAAAATAATTACTTATCAGAATCAATTTTTTTTACTAATCTATGAATTTACTCCAATAAATGTAAATAACTGTGATACTTGGGGGGGGGGGGGGATGAAAAACGATGAAAACTAAAATGCAAAAAAAAAAGTCAAAAGAGAAGTTATCATAGGAATAGATTTTTCTTCAATTTGAAAATTCGTACGGATCTCACTACCTACCTTTTTCTAGATGAATCAAAAAACGAAAAAACTCAAATTTTGACCCGCAATCACAAAAGTAAATAATTTTGAATTGAAAAATAACGATGGGTAACTCCCTTATTCAAAGGAAAATGAAGAATTAGAGGACCTCGAAGCAAGACAAAATATTCAAAATATTTCAAAAATAAATAATAATTTTCCCTCCTTTTTTCAGGGTTGGCAAATCAATTTTTCCACATTTTCTAGACCTTTTACATGATATTTATAAGGGGGAGGGGGAGGGGGAGGAGGGAGAGGGCATTTTGTTCATGTAACCTAATGAAATGGTACGTAATTGAGGTCAAAATTTTGAAACATTTCTTTAATCATTTCATCGAAAATCTCGAAAAACGAGCTTAAGGAATCAATCTGTAAAATGGCCGTTCCGTATCGTTTGTTCAAAAATGTCGAAAAACGAGCATATTCAAATATTTTAAAATTATCGTTTTTTGATTATTGTCAAAAAAAACAGAGAAAGATAGTAAAACCATCATTTGAGGTAGGAAGTTTCATCAGAAATCTCGAAATTTTTTCGTAGTTTCGTTAAAAAAAAATATGTAAAATATTTATCTATACTGATAAAAAAAATTATATTCCTAAATGTTTGATTTTTTTTCTGTTTTTCCTCTCAATCCATCAATCTTAAATTCAAAAAATAAGGAGGAGGATAATTTATATGCTCAATTTTTCATAACTCGACAACGTTAAAAATATTTCAAATAATTTTCTCGTGTTAAAATCAGTTTCATTAATCAAACCAGAATCAAAAAATCAGTGAAACTAACCAAAATTGTAACGTAAAATTAAAAAAAAAAAAAGTAAAAATTAAATCACTCATTTGTATCAATTAGTAAGTTAAATGAATGGAAATTCCAAAAAAGCAGTCCAATAAAAGAAAGTAGACGTGATATTTCAACTTTTAGGTTTTAAAACATTTCAATCGTAACGATTTTAATTGAAAGTTAGTAGGTAGGTCAAGGTACCTATATTCTTCTATTTCTCCAATATTTTCTATCAAGATTTCCTCAATAGCACTAATATTTACCATCATACCTACTCTTTGCCACTTTTTTGTGATAAACTCTCCAAACTCCTCTACGATGACTCTAAAATTCATTTTAAAATTTTCTCAAATAAAAGAATAAAATAAGACTTTTCGGTCAAGCCCCCCCCCCTCCTCCAAAAAAAGTTCAAAAGTCCCCTCCTCCAAAAAAAGTTCAAAAGTAATAAAATTTTGAATAATTCAATGGTTTTCAGTTGTCATTACTTAATAATTTAATATCATTGACGAGTAAAAAATAATTCTCCAAATTTTTTCGAAGGACTAACATGAGTTTTGTGAGAGGTAATTTTTTGAAATACTTGCTTCGAAATTTAATAAAAAATGATTATGAATTATCGGCGTTCATTTTCACTCTAGTTGTCCATAAAAAAAAATTCGATACTATTTTTATCGTTTAAGGGTTTTCAAATCCCCCAAAATTTCAATCATCCATAATGCTCCTTGAAAATAGGTATCCCATCTTCAATTAAACTTATGAGAAAAATATAAAAAAATCGAAAGTAATCCATGAAAAAACCTTATATTCAAAAATTTCAGGCACTCAAGTTCATTTTTTCAATTTTGGTGAATTTTTTATACTTAAAAATTACTTCAATGCCCCTGCAAAACATTAAAAATTGATTTAATCAATAAAAAAAAAACTTAAATTTGGTTTATACCTCCATTTTCAACCTCTCAAAACGTTTTGGAACCTCCAGAAAATTTTGGAATTTTTCAACATAGAAGAAAAGACCATAAAAATGACCAATCCCAACTTGAAAATTCAGATAACCTACATGATGGCATATTTGAATTTGATTAACTAAATCATAATTTCCCAAAATTTTCAATTTCCAGATCAAATGCTCATTTATCCCAGTTTTTTCTACAAAACCATTAATTTTCTTCCGACGATTTCGAAATCTTCAAACTTGTCCTCACACAAGGTGCCAGAACACCTTCACATCAAAAAATCTACATCTAAACCGCAATAAAATCATAAACTAATTACACAAACGACGTCGAGGACAATTAAAAAAAAAATTATACAAAATCATTCAATTCAAGCGCAATAAATCACAGCCACACAAGCGGTGCACACTTCGATCGGCTAAATACGCACTTGAAGAAATTTTTGAAGATATTTCCAGGACTAAGTTTGCTAGCGATCGGTGTAGTCGGAGCTGACATTGTCGTTTGTTCCGTCGCATTAACGCTATTAGCCGCATTTTTATTACCGCTGCGGTAATTCGGTTGAAATTAAAATCCGATTACATAACACCGCCGCATTTCAACAGCAGCACAAATAGTACGTACCACGTATAAAAAAAATTAGCCTAATTAATCTACGCTAATTGCCATACTAGAAGGAAGATTGATGGTAACACCACATAAAAATTAATCCTACTAACCAATTCTAAGAATAAGGTATAAAAAATAGGTATTTTCTATCACCTAAAAGGAGAATCTAGATAGGTAGGGCTAAAAGTGCTCCTAAAATTTATACCTATTTCCTTCCAACCCTTCCACTATTTCTATACGTATCATGGATGGAACTAAACTACTCAGACGAGACTTGTGAATTATTTAAAATTCAGATTACAATCAAAATAGACATTACCTTCTGACTTGCTGAGCTGTCAATGTTCGCAAAAGATTCGGATTCGGTCCAACTCCGGCAGTCGTCGACGCAGCATTAATATCCTGCGCAGAAGTCACGTTAGTGGTAGACGAAATCGGGCATGTGGGAGTCGTCGCTGATGGTATTGGTAATAATATATCGTCGCGCATTAATTTCCTGCGAAAAATGCAACCCAAGTCGTTAATTGACCATCGAAACAATAATTACAAGTAAAATACATTAACGAATTATCGTTAAAAAATTTTCCTTCGCAAAACCTTCGCAAGTTTTTTTTCCCACATTCGATTCGTTGACCTAAAATGAATCACTGTCGGTTGTGCCAGCTCGAGAGAGAAAAAAAAAGGTAAATAGGTGTGCCAAATTGTGACTCACTCCAGTCCAGTTAATTGAGCTCACTGTCTAATCTTTTCGATAAAATTAACGGTATTGAAATTCGTATTTCGTTCAGTTTATCGAAAGTAGTCAAGGAAAGAATTTCTTCAATCAAATTCGTCATCATTTTTTGAATCATCATTTTTAAATATTCCGACTATCAAGTTCTTAGGATTCGAAGGTGTATTATTTCAGCGAAAATTTTACGTAGGCAAATCTGGCAACGCTGTGATTTTATTCATGACGACTTTGATTATTTATTTAAGTATTTAAGTATTCAAATTGTGGAGGAGAGACGGTGGGCGATCTTACAACAGTCGAGACTGTACTGAGAAGGAGTTTTGTCGTGGGTCATTCGTTACGACAAATTAAAAATTCATTTCCAACAAATTATTTGCATATGATTTGATGATTCGCGATGTGGAAAAATCATTCGATGAATTTTACAAAAGAAAAATCGTCTGCGAGTCGGATTTTCCACCTTTAAGTCAATTTTGGAGATGGGCAATTAGAAAAGATATAGTTTCGATTTCGTTATTTTTTAGCTTCGATTTTCAGGTTTCATTTTTTTCAATTTTTTCGTTTTTTTTGCATTTTTTTACAAGCTAATTGCCATTTAAATTGATATTTTTTTGACAAATAATTTAATGAAACTGAAAATATTAAAACTGTAAATTTATAGAAGTTCATTAGTTGAATAGATTTCAAAATTTTTTGTTTTAGAATAGAAATTCATCAGTAATAAATTAAAGATTCTTCACAAAAAATTGGCCAAAATTAATTTTAATGTGAAAGGGTGGAGGGGGAGGGAAGGAGAGGTAAAAATTGAAAAATTTCAGCTCTGGCAGAATTTTGAAGAAAAAAAATCAAATCAAAATTCATAATTATCCGAAATTTTTTTCAAAAAAATCGTTAAATTTTGCAAATTTTTCGACTAGAGTTCAACTTGATTAACTAAAAAAAAATACACCTTCTTCATTTCTGGGACCCTTCTGACTCCTGTCTGATCTGAGCCAACCCTCAATATTTGATAAAAAAAAAATTGTAATATTTAATAAAAATTTCACTTTTCATCAATTGAAACTTGAAAGCTCCATTAAAGAAATAAAATCCCAAGTTTGGAAAATAGAAACAATACCAGTAGCAGTTTTCCATTTCAATTAAAATTTTTGACGGTAGCTTTCCACGATTGTATTGATTATGAGCAGTTCCAAGGATTTTCGAAATAAGAATCGTTCGTGAACCATTTTCCAAAAATAAAATAGAATATTTTCGAACTAGCGTTCGTTTTGAACACAAGTCTATATAATTTTATTGATTTTTGTAAACGAATCGTTCATGAACGACAGAATTGGTTTTTTGATGAATCATTTGTGAATCAATTTCAAGAACGGAAATTGGATGGGTAAATTCAATCGAAAAATTACTCAATTCGTAAAGGAAAATTGGCAGAACAACTTTTGGATTTTCTCGTCGATGAATCATCAGAGGATAATTCGATTCAATCGTTAAAAATGGACTGAATCGGCCATTAAATGAATCATTCCTGAACGAAATCTCGAATCGAAAACCGAATATTAAGTTTTTTGTTTTTTTGCTTTTGGTACAAAAATCAATAGACAATTTTGTGAACAAATCGTTCGCGAACGACTGAATCAATGGTCAAGTGAATCTGTCACGAACGAATTTCCAGCGACTAAACATGAATAAGTAACAAAAAAAATCAAAAATTTTTATTTAACGTGGATCACAAAATCTTTTTACTATTTTGTGAAGTAACTTTAAAAGAGACTCATTCGCAAACGACTGAATCGAATGATAATTTGAATTTGAGAAGATCGTTCAAGAACGAATTTCAACAGAAAACTTTTGAAAATAATTTCTGGAATCAATTTGTTTGATAATCAATTAGCATGACACGGTTTTCGAACAAATTTCAATACAAGTAAAACAAAATGTTTGAAAATTTCAAAAGTGAATCGTTCACGAACTACTGAATTGAATTGCAAAGGAAAAGGGTTGATTCGATAACGGTTTGAAGGCTGGATTAAGCTCTCAAGTATACCAAAAAATTTTATACACATTTTCCATTCAAATTTCAGTAATAAATTTCATCAAGAACTTATAGAAATTGGTCTGAGATATCATTTTCACAATTTTCCAAAAAAGTCCAAATCCCTAGAAATGTGGAAATTTATATTTTCTTTTTTCGATTTTGACTTCAATTTGAATTTTTGGCAAAAAATCTAAAAAAAATGATTAAAAAACCATAAAAATTCTCTAATTGCTTAAAAAAATCTATTTTTTTTTTAAATTTGGAAATTTTGAGGTTTAAGGCTTTTTAAAGTTTTTGAGAAGTTTGAAGACAAGATCTCAAAAAATATTTTTCCAAAAAATTTTGAAAATATCCCATAAAATTACTATCAATATTTTGAAAAGAAAATTACAAATTCTGAGGTTTGAGGCCTCCCAGGGTTTTTGAGAAACTTAGAGAAAAGGTCATTTTTCTATTTTAAATCAACTCTTTACAACTGAAAATGGAATTCCGTCAACCCAAGAGTTTTGAGGGGGTGGAGGAAGGTGCAAGTTGTCCTCACACTTGAAGTTTTTTACGAAAAATTAATTAGGAAACTGAAATTGAAACGTTAAAATTCAAAATTGAAAATAAAATACCGAAATTCGATTTTTTTCAATTTTTCAACCCGTTCACAACAAAACATCAATCAAAATTTTTATAAGTTTTCAACGAACGACTGAATTAACCATCAGATGAATCATTTTAAAACCCAATTTCAAATTCATTGAAATTTTCAAAATTTTTCAGACCTGCTCATAGCAAAAATCAATCAACAATTTCGCCAATTTTTCACGAACGACTGAATCATATGAAAATGAATCCTTCAAGAACGAATTCCGAATTCACCACTTAAAAAAAACTGATCACATCTAAATGACAATTTAGTGTATGCCGATAAAATTCTGGATACTAAGATCATTCGCAAACGATGCCAACTTGACTGATCAATTTTTATCACTTTCACATAAATCGCAATTAAAAAACAATTCATTAATTGAACGAACTTGGAAGGTTGGAAATAGGTAGGACAAAAAAGAGAAAAAAAAACTCGACCAGGAAAGAATCGAAAATTGAAAACCAATGGTGAAAGATAAATTTTCAATTTGGATATTTTGTAGGGCTGGAATCTATTCTACCTAACAAATGAAATCTCAAATTTTGGGAACCAAAATAACCAAAATTTGAAGGCCGACAAACCTAATCCAACGTTACCAAAAATTAACATTTTATTGACTTGAAAATACTTGGAATTTTTTTCAAAATTTTAATACGAAATTGACTTTTTTATATTAAAAAAGAAATTATTTTTTGAATTTTTGAGAAATTTTTGCAAATTTTCTCTTCAATTGAACTATAATTGCAATTTCAAACATTTTTTTGTTATTCTTTGGTTTAAAAATCACCATACAAATCAAATCATTTCACAACTTCATTCTATTTTTCAAATCCCCAAATCAAAAATTTTCAACTTTCATCTGACTCGATTCAATTTCACTATTTCCTCTTGACAAAAAATCTCAGTTCAAAACATAAATCGAAAAACTCGACTAATAAAATTTCCAAGCCCCTGCCTCCAAAAAATTTCACCTCACTCATTAAAAAAATCATCTTCACTTACTCGACATCATCCCAGCCAATCTTCTATCCAATCGTCAAACTTCAACACTCAATTCCCCACCAGAACCACACCCCAATCTAAAAATTTAAACTTCGTCGTCGATCAATTTTTTCACAAATTTCGCACATTTCGCGACGATTTTTCACCATCGTAGCACGAAAAAACACTCGAAACTATCCCAGCATCGTATTAATGACTGGGTTAAACGGGCCACTCGCTCTGCAGCGAATGGCCACATGATGAATGTATCTATTAGCTGAATTACCTATTAAGGAAACTAGTACAGTATAAAATCTTATCGAGCTGACACATACGGCACATTTAGCGTGTGATCTTTGGTAGACGCGACGGTCAGATTCGTTCTTACGTCAACGTCTTCGGATGACAAATGAAAGAAAAAAATCCCAAGACCGGGGTAAATTAAACCCCGACCTAAGATAATACCTTCGAGTTGAATAAGGCATTAGAATGTTAGTAAAAGCTACTACGAGACTGGTTACTTTCTCGTCAGAATCCATATCCATTTCAAATACCATAACGAGGTTCTAATTACACAGCAGAGCCGGAGTGAAAAGTACAAACCTTGCTCTTTCCTTCAGCGACGCAGATCGCGTTGGTAAGCTGCCGGTGTTATTTGTAGGCGGAGGAATTAACGCAGGGTGAGTATTTCCAGATTCGATTTTAGCTTTCAGCTCGCAATACCTTCGATAAAACCTATTCGTACGAAGCGATCACAAAACACACGAAAAAAAAATTTCAGCTTAGGTAAGTAAAGATTCGCTACAAAATTACAACGAGCCATATTAGAATATAGAAAAGTTGGTCAATTAAGCTTCGGCTATATACGGTTAATCGAGTTAGCTCTGTATTAGACACGATTAGTGAATAAGGCATTGGCGATTGACGATCGCCAGAATGCAGACTTACTTATCATCAGCTTCGAAGCTTTGAGTACGTCTCAGCACGACCTCAGGTGTTTTATCATCGTGTGTAGCTACCGACTCACTGGACGCCGCCGTATTACTCCATAACTTCTCATCTTCGAATCCTACGGTGAAATGAGACCATTAATAAAGCTCGAAGCACATTCATGCAGACAAATCGTCGCCACCGTCACTCGATCGACGACGCAACAAAGAACACGCCGCGTCGTGTACCGAAGACTTTATCGTACAGCTCGCGTGCTTCTTCTCTCTCTCACTCCTGTTCCATTCCATCTGCATATACAGCAACATATTATACACATACTGTACATAGTGGACACATGAATCATTATATGGCTAGCGCATGTTAATACGTTGTACGTCTTACATAATAACCTCTTGTTTTCCATTTTGCAACGCTCTTCTATAGTAAAATAAAACAAAGCCCCCGAACTGGTAACTGGTTTAGCTGCATTCGATGGTCGTACATTATGCGCCAAAACACCGCGACCGGCGCTTATCTCGACCACCTCGCAGAATACAATGATGAGTAGCGATAATACCGGGTCTTGGTTATTTTTGACTAAAATTGGATTTCGACGATACAAGTTCAAATTCGAATCGAGTTTAAATTTTTCTAATTTTTTTCCAATTTCTTCTAAAACTTTACGATCTCTTCTGAAAATTGCTCAAAGTACTCAATTTTATAATATTTCAAATTAAAGAAATTTTTTTATTTTAAAATTTTCTCAATTCTCTTCCAATTTTATATTTTATTCAAATTTTTTCCAAAAAAATATTTTGAAAAATATAAAGTTGAAAAAGAAAAATTCAAAACTAAAAAAAATTAAATTTCATAGGAAAAAATTTTCAAGATGGAAATTTTTAAAAATTTATGAAGGTGGAAAAATTGAAAAAAACTTGAATTGAAAAAAATTTACAATCGAAAAACAAGTTAAAAATGAGAAAAATTTTGGCATGAAAAATCTTACACCCTCATTTTCTTGATTTTTTAAAAATTATTCTTTCCTTTGACTCGAAATTTTTTTCCATGTAATTTTAAAATTTACCCTCAGTTTTTTTTCAATTTTAAAATGTTTTTATTGGAAAATTTCATGGAATTTTTTCCAACTCGGAATTTTTCAACAAATTTTCAAATTCACGTTCCTCAAAATTTCTTTCAACTTGATAATCCATAAGCTGAACCAACTGAAATTCGTTTAAAATAACTGAAAGCTGGGATCGGTTCTGAAAGTTCGTTTATGAATACCTAATTTCCCTATCCTAAATATTGCGAATCTGGAGAACCGCAGGAGCTTTTTTAAGCAAAGAAAAAAGCTTGAAAATTCACGATTTTCATAAATTTTCGTTGGAAAATACTGATGGTTCAGATTGGTGATGTGTCTGTCGACTTTCAAATACTCCCACGGGGTGTCCAGCTTGACTTGATTTGATTTTTTTGTATAACTTTTTTGATTTTTTTTTTTTTGAAAATTCCCCCAATCACAAAATATTGATTTTTAAAGAAAACTTCAAACAACAACATCATTTTCTTAAAAAAAAAAAAAAAAACTAAAGCAATACAATTTTTGATAAGAGTTTTCCGAAACAGAGATTTTTTTATAAGAGATAGAGGAATACTGCCCGAGCGAAGCGAGGACGAAAAACTTGATGAAAAATCATGAAAGAAAAACAAAAATGCCAATTTTAACTTCCTTGAACATCAAAATATTTGAAAAAAGTTTGACCTTTGAACCAAAAAGCTTGACTTTGCATGACTACCTAAACCTTTGGATCAAAATCTTGACATATTTTAACCAGCTCAACTTAGCTTGACTGTTGAGACACTTTGTGCCAAAGCTCCAACAGATATACGGTCAGAAGGAGGAAAATAAGGAAAATTCACAATTTTTGAATCACCCCCAAAAAAAACGTATTGCTAAAATCAATTCAAAATTTTAAAAATTTCGAAAAAATTCGAAATTGATTAAAATTAATTTTAGAGCTTATGTAGTGACCACATAGACCAAAAAGCAATTTTTATTTGAAAAAATCAACGTTTTATAATTCTTTTTTGATTTTTCTTCATGTGAAGAAATAGCAGAAATTTAAAAAGGGCGTAAAGCATGACTTTTTTTTCAAAAAATTCTGCTTTTTGGTTTGAATAGTCACTAGATAAGCTTTAAAACCAATTTAAATGAATTTTAATTTTTTTCAAAATTTTCTAAAATTTTTGAAAATATTGAATTTTTGCCAATTTTTGAAAATTTTAATGTCAATGCGCGATCGGAAGATATGAATTGATTTTGAATTTTTTTTTTATTCTTCAAATCTCATCAGCCAACAACCTTTGCGGGGGGGGGGGGGTTATATTTTTGAAAATCGAAAAAATTGTTTTTTCGGCCCGCCCTATTATACATCTGGATTACGAGCAAAGTTACGACATTTTGGTACTCATTGGAACAATCAATTTTTTGGGTTAATGAAAGTAGTAAACTTTTGAACTTTTTTTGCACTTGAAAGCGTCGCGTCACCAACCTGTAGATTGGGAGATTTGGGGTTTCGAAATAGGGATACACACAATAACTTTGGGACCGGTCCTAGCTTTCAGTTGATTCAAATAAATTTCAGCAAGTTTAGCTTTTGGTCGAAAAATTTTGAAAAATTATAAAAATATGAAATTGAAAAAAAAGTTGAAAAAAGCAAATAAAAGTTGAAAAATTTCTGAGAACATCAACATTTTTGCGAATTTTTTTAAATTTGAAATCTTCCCAATATTGAATTTTTCAAAAAAAAAAATCAACTTCGTGTTTTTCAGAATTTTTTCTTTCAGTCAATTCAAAAGTATGAAATAATAATAATGATAATAATAATAATAATAAATGTAATTTTTTGAATTTTTTGTCAATATTCAACATTTAAATTAGAAGAAATTTTTAAAAATTTTCAAATCAAAATTGAAAAAAGTCACTAGAAAAATTTTAAAAGTGAATACCATTTTTAAAAAATATATAAAAAAAGAAATGGAAAAAAATTGAGTAAATCCAACTTAAGGCAAAAATAATTAAGATCTCCATACCACCATCATCTTTTCCAACTTGAAATGAAAAACACTCGAAAAAATCTATCTACGTACCATAATCGAAACCCTCCACAGAGCCCATGTCCACTCCACAAACAGAAGGTACTTATACGGACGAAGACGTCGTCTATTTTGTTGTGTTTGTTTATATTGTCTAAAAGACCATAGAAGTCGTCACGCAGGTGTCCGATAGATAGTCGTGGTATGAGACGATAAATATAAAAACGTATGTAGGTATTCAATAAGCAATAAACCATAAATGTACTACGTTTTAACCAAGTCTATACTAAAGTCGTTTCATTGTTTGCGGTACTGACACTGACTGAGGCACTTAATTTTCACGAACGTGGTGTTTATCTTTTCCTCGTTCTTAAATTGTATTTTATTTGCCGTTATTATCGATGATGGTTGTATTTGTGCAAATGTTGTTGAGCTAAGGTGAAGGGAGAGGGGAGTATTGGAGCGAATAACCTTGCTTCCTCTATGAATGAGCAAGAATGGGCGAATTTTTGAGTCAATAGATTTAGATTTGTGTAATAATAACGATTTCATTTCTTTACACCCCCCCCCTTCTGCTCCAAATTGCGACGCCAATGATTTTTACCAGCTTGTCTTTTTTTATAAAAATGAATTTTGAAAGTGATGGAATACGCAGAGCTGCGAAAATAATTTGTTTGTTTTCGTTTTCAGATTTTGACAAAAATTCCTCTTTTCACTTTCGTTTTTGAAACCCCCAAAAACATTCCATTTAAAGTGATTATGGACTATTAATAAAAAAATAAATACTCTGCTTCATTCAATCACCTCTTCCCCTTCCTTCAAAAAAAGTAGGAACGATCTGAAAGTTCGTAATGAGTAATTTCAATTTTTCGTTTTCAAACAATGAATTTCTGATTTGAAAATCTTGATTTCCAGTTTCCACTTGTCATTTTATTTATAGAAGTTCAATTATTTTGTGACCATAAAAAAATATCAAAATTGATTCAAAAATTCCTCAATCCCTAAAAATTAACGAAACTTTGGCTCTATCTTGGGAGTGTACTAGATAAATCAAAAAAAAAAAAAAAAAAATGAAAATTTGAACAATTCTCGAACTTTTTAGACCATAAAATTAAAAATTTGTTCATAATTTTATGCCCATTCGTCCTTTTGAAAAATAATTCAGATCGATAAATTCCATGCAAGCCTCTGCGAATTTTCCAGTTTATTCAATTACTTTTGAATAAGAGAGAAAATTTTGTAAAAAAAATTATAAAATTTTGAAAAATATCAGTAATTGTGCCATAAAAGAAACAGCAAGCAATGAGCAAAGGTGAAAATTTTTCCAGAGAAAGATAATCAAGAGCTAGAATTTCATAATTTTTTTGACATTCCGATTTTCAGTTAAAATTCGGACTTTTTCTTCCTCTCCACCACTTTTTTTCCTCTAATAAAATTTTACCGTTACCTAAAAATTCGGGAACTCAAACGGTTATTTGTTACAATTTAAAAAAGGAATCACTGAAAACTTCTTATACAATGTGGTACGAAAAGTTGCCTATATGCGAATCATTAAGGGGCAATACTAACACCACAAGAAGAGAAATAAGAGTAGAAGATGAAGTATTCGTCTATCACACAATTTTTTAAAAATATTTTGTTCCTTCGAATTTTCAATTGGACAAAATATGTGGATATTCAAAAATTTTTTCATCCTTACTCTGAATCTGTTATCAATTTTGGTCATTCAAATCGAAAGATGAAAAAATTCATTTTCCAATAATTTCAAATTAACAACAGAAATTTACAATAACTTTGATGTTTCTCACAAAGCATATTATAACAAAATTTTTTAATGAAGCAAAAAAAATTCTAACACTAACATTGTTATGCAGATAGGAATTTAAAAAATGCTTCAAATATGTCAAAAAATTGAACATGAAATCATTATTTTGAATTTTTTCAGAAAAAATTTCCTTCTAAATTCATTCATTTCCAATTGAAATCATACAGTTCTCAAATAAGCAACCCCCATGTTTTCATCAGAAAAATTATCACTTATCTCCATACGACTCAAATTTTTATATTGAATATTAAAAAAATAATTTTCAAAACCAAATTTCATTTTTTCAAATTTTTTACTTGAAATGATGGGAGAATTTTCGTTATAATAATGACCAATGATTTCCTCAACTCGATGTTTGGTTTCAAATTTCTCAAATTTTTTCATTTCAAAATTAAATTTTAGTAGGTATTTTTTTCTTCATCTATTTTACTTCTTTTCAAGATTGAATTCTTTTGAATTTTTTTTTCTCTTTAAAATTATACGCTTAAATTGTTATAATTTTTTGAAACTTTTCTGCTCTTGATGTTTTCTAGTTCTTTTTCACATTGCTCAATTTCTTCGAGTACAAATTTCATTGAAAAAAACTTTAAACTTTGAAAATATTTCAAAGTTTAAAATTTTCTTATTAAAAAAAGTTCAAAACAAGAATGTTTTCAAAGCCTGAATTTTTCTTCAAATTGAAAATAAAAATTTTATATTCGTAAAATTTTCAAATTCACATTTTCATAAATTTTTCAAATAGTTCATTTTTCATCCCTTATCAAATATTCAAATTTACCAAAAAAATTCACTACTCTATTTTAGTAACGAAATTCCTATCTTAAAATTTGAACGTTTTCAAAGCCTAAAAATTTTTTACAAATTGAAAATACCGCCAAAGAAATTTTAAAATTCAAGTTTTAAATTTGGAAAAAATGTGAAAAAATGGGGAAAATTCAAACTTAGAAATGTTTGAAGTAGTGAAATTTGAGAGAATTGAAATCAAAATTCAAATTAGATAGAAAAGTATTGCTACCATATTCGTCATTTTTCAAACAAAAATGGGCTAATAGACCTTTATTTCCCAAACTCATTTATGAATAATAAAAAAAAGACAAAAAATTGATAAAATACCACGACCATCTTCCAAGACTTCTTACAACATCTCACACCACAAACAATCTTTACTCCAAAGTCCAAACCCAAAAATTTGAAAAAAATACTCACTAAACGGAGTCTTGATAGCATTTCGTAACGAGACTGGTTTACGCCACGATGGAACGTGAACATCATCATCATTCGCCAATTTCGAAGGTGACGAAGGAACCTATAAAAAGAAATCCGAAACGCATATTTCAAACAAAATCACCACCATATCTCGGGGTCAATAAACCATTATCAAGCTAGTACTCTAGTATCCGATAAGGACGACCAACTCGTTAAATTTTTCAAACGTTCCGATTACAAAATATAACCTTATTAAACTGCGATTAATTTCCATTTCGCTATATAACGATCTGTATTGAAATTTATACCAGTAATAAGGTCAATTATGGCCTCGATGTTGGCTACGAGCAAGAAATATTTCCGGGGGCTATGATGGAAAACATTTCTGTACTACTCACCGAGTTAATAGGAACTTTTGCAGCCGTTTCTGGTAAATTGCGTATCTTCGGTTTAGCGTCATTATTAACGCAAATGTTTTTATCTGAAAAAAATAAATAATAATTTAAATTTGCCCACTAACGATTTACAGAAGAGATGTTTCGATAGAAACTCCAATCTACTTACCATTATTTTCATCGGCAATTCTACGCTTTTCGTCCGATTCAGTCTCAATTTTAAGCTCTACTTTAGGAACTTTATCGACAGGAGGCACATCTTCCTCCAAAATTAATTGACCTAATGGTTGTTTCTCCGTTACGCCGTCTTTATCTTTCATTATCGATGGTTTATCGTTCATAGAAAGCCTATGAATCAAATAGAAAGCAATGGAATTGAAATTTTCATAAATTAATAATGAATCATGAATTAAACGTAGGGATTCGTGGAAATTACAATCACAATCAATTCGAAGAGTAATTCGATTCAATTGTTGAGATCTATTTTAAAATGATTTATCCTATTTTTAAAGATGTATGCAATTTCTTGGTCATGTGTGTCATATGGGTTGCCTATTCCAAGATTTTCAACTACGAATTTCCTCGCTAAAAATGAAGCGAATCGGGTATGAATTTTTCATACTTAATTTTAATACTCCTGGTATTCCATTGTTTGTGAATTGGGATTAAAAGAAAAATGGAAATACTTAAAAATGAGATTAATAAAAAAAATTATATTTATGAAGTTCACAAGTTTAAAATTTTGAAGATTTTGAAAATAAAATTCAATACTTGAAAAAAATGAATGACCAATTTTTACACACGAGTTTTCCAATTTTCATTATTTTGCAGTGATATCAAAACAACCAATTTTTAAAAAGTTGTATCAAATTGTAATACTTGGATTTTTTTTATTTCATACTTTCAACAACTCAATGAGTTGGAAGAAAATTTGGAAAAAAAAATGAAATTGGAAACTTCGACTGAAAAATCAAAGCAATGAGGAATAACTTCTAATAAATTTTTGATTAAAATAATTTGATAGCAGAGAAAAATAATTGATGAAAATTTATTTTCTGGTCATTAGTTGGTAGTCAAAATTATATTTCAATTAGGCATGATTTGTTAGCAGAGAATTTTGAAAAAAAATTCGAAATGCATACGACTATAATTTAATGCCAAGTAAAACATTCTAAAATTAAAATATATTCAAGTTTTAAAATTTTTTCAAAAATAATTTAAAGTTGAAAGATATTTTAAGAATGAAGCTGAACAAAGATTCTAGAAATCGGAGTTGGAAAAATTTTTAATGAATAGGTAACAAAAATTTTTACAACTGTACATTTTTTTCAACCGTGAATTTTCAAAAAAAAAAAACATCATCAGGTTTTTTCAAAACTTTTTCCAACTCAGAAATTTTAAAAATGAAAATTTGACAGATTTTAAGAAAACCAAAGTTTGAAAAAAAAATTGAAAATAATTTTGAAAAAAAATTTTAAAAATTCAAAGAGTTGAAAAAATTGGAATCTAGAATGAAGAACTTGGATTGTCAAAATCTTATTTCAGTTAAAATTACTTAGAAGCTAGTAGAAAATGCTGTAACGTACTCTTTTATTCTGAATCAGTGAAAAGTCACTGATGTGTAGTCAGAATTGCAGCCCAGGAAAAGCCAACAAAATTCACTGATTTTTAGTAAAATTGGCTGATTTTCAGAGAACTTTTTTTTTACAGATTTTTCAAAGATTTTCACCAATTTTTTAGTTAAGTAAATTTTGAAATTTTCAATGACATAGTTATCAACTAAATTCTTAAATTTCACTGACTTTTTGCTGATTTTTCACTGATTTTCTCCTCTGCTACAATCCTGACTGTTTCTCTGTGATTCTCGATAATCTTCATTGTTTTCATTTCTGAACTTGAAATTTTTTTCCAACATCATCATTTTGGCTTTCAAACTTCAAAATTTTTCATTTTTTTTTACCAGTTCTGTAGCATTAATACGAGATTTTAACGAACCCAATCCAAATTTATACTACCTAATTTTGAAGTTCAAATTTTTAAAATTTCATCAGTTCTAAATTTTTTTCAGAATTGTATCTAATTTTAAAAGTTTTCTTTTATAACCCCAAATTTTTACAAATTTTTTTTTATTAACATTTTCAATTTTGATCTCTTCAACATTCCAACAATTTCATATTCATTGAAATTTCATCTAGTTGTTCATAGGACAGAAATTTTAAGAAACACGAATTCGAAAAAATACAATTAGGTTGGAAAAAGAATTTGAAGGAAAGTTTTCAAACTATTGGAAAAAATTTTCGAATCAAAAGAAATTTTATGAACTTGAAACAAATATCGTAAATCCAAGTTGAAATATTCTGAGAAAATTTGAATTCAAAAAATTTTAAATTGGAAAAAAATTCAAGATATTAAAAAATTTTTTGGATTTTTTTTTGTTTATTTCCAATTTGTATTTTTAAAAATTGTTTCCAATTCGGAAACGAGTTTGATTTTTTGGAAAAGATTTTCAACTAATGTTTTTTTCCTGCTCAATTTTATGAAAAAAAAAGCAATCAAAATACAAAATTGAAAATAAATCAAAGTTGAGAAAATTTTGTACTTAATCGACTTTTCAGGGGAAAAAACGAGAAAAAAAATGAAAAAAATGACGATTTTTTCGTTATTTATATGTAGGTAACGTTATCATTTCGTTACTATAAATTCTGCAGAAAAATACCAAAAAATTTATCATCTTCGTTTTTCGTAACGCCATCGCTGCCACTTTAGCCCTTTTTCTCCAACCATCCATCTTTATTCTACCCAACCCATCAATTATCAATTCCCAAAAATATCTCTTCGATCTCACCGTACAAAAATTCCTATCACCGCAAAAAAAAGGCGTTCTTTGAACACCTCGCGAACCCAATTCCGACCAAAATAACCCGCCGCAAAAGGCAAACAAGGTACATGGCTCATGATTCATTGGCAAAAATCACGCACATTTTACAAAACACTTCTCCAATTCTAAATCCGTAACCGCATCCGATTATTTTAAGTCGATTCCGGCGACGCCGGTGTACCAAATCTGTACCCAGAGCCAGACTAGCCGCATAAAATCCGTTCAATGAAACGTGTACAAAACGTCCAATTTTTACCATACGGGTACGTCGACGTTGCCAAAAAAACAAATTACACGTAGCGCGAAGCGTTTTAAAGAATAGTAAAGAAAAAGTAACCGTTTTTAAAACTTCAAGTGCTTGCAATGTGGTGTTCATGGGCACACATAACCAAGCACCTTTATCGAGCTCGTGCTCTTATTTTTCAGGCATCTTTACCTACCTACAATATGAAATATGCTAGATCTAGATCACTAAGGAAAAAAAAATCTACCTTACGTATCTTAATTAAAAATAATTACCTTCTTTTCGGCGACTGTGTTTCTTTAATATTTACTATTGCTTTAATATCAGATCTACTATCTTTTTGCAGCGAACATTGTTTCTTTCTTAATTCTTCTAGTAGTCGTAGCATTTCACCTTCCGATACGTCAAACGCAGTTTGTCCCTGTTTTTGGCCACAATTATCATTATTATTCAAATTATTCTTCTGAGCAACGGCTCCGATACCGTTGCTAATGTTACGCTTAAAAACCAAAAACTCATTTCCTATGAATTTTAATTTATAATACACGCCATCGTCCTTATAATACGGAGAACGATTCGCGTTACGCGACGCCTAATCTATAATTAAACCGGACGCGTAAAAAATATACACATTTTGTGGCCTGGTTGCACAGTCTGTGCTATACAATTACCTACAATGGGCGAATGGGCCAGAAAAAAAGGGCGATCGATGTTTTCTTGTGAGATCTGGCCTCATGATGGGGGAGCAAATCTCATGCTTGATCTAAAATACCAAAATGAAGAAGGAGAGACTACCTTTGGGAACAAATTTGGGAGCTTAATAAGTCAAGCTTTTGTGAACAGAATTTCAAAATGTGTGATCAAAAGTTTGATGAAGATATGAACCCTGAATTTACATAGTGGACTTTGGAAGGCTTTCTCCCGGACCAGAACTTTTACCTAACAAAATTGTGCCGTGATTTAAAAACAATTTCTCTTGAAATTTGAAAAAAAATTTCTGATTTTGTGATCAACGAAATAGAATTGGAAAAGAAATTTATGCCTCAATTACTCTTTTCCAATTCTATTTCGTTGATCACAAAATCAGAAAATTTTTTTCAAATTTCAAAAAATATACTTATACTTGAAAATCAAAATTCTTCAGAAATTTATTGATAATTTGTGGAATTTGCTTGAATGAAATCTAGAAAGCGAATACTCCTACACTAAAATGAAGTGAAATGAATTTGAGAACCATTTCCAATGTGGAAAAAATCATTCAATTTTGTTGAGAATTGAATTTGAAACGTTTCGTAGCAAACAAAACATCGTAAAAATTGATCAAAAATTGTTTAGTCATCTTGAAAACTTGTAAAAATTATGTAAAAATTTGTAAGAAAAAACATAAATTTTTTTAAAGAATATTCTGATGTTTAAAATTTTATTCAAGAATTTTACAGCTTTTATGACACGTGAAGAGAATTTCAACTAATTTCGAATACTTTTACACCCTTTTTTTGATGTAGGTACATACTTAATTATAAAGTTTTTGCATTAGTTTCATCAATTTAAACCATTTCAAAGATATTTCAGAATCTTTCAAGTAGTTTTCAATAAAATATTGAAATTTTATACTTTTGACGTAATTTTATTTCATAATTTTTTTTTTTTTCAATTTAAACAATTCCCGGAGTAATTTAAACCCTTCAAATGATTTCCACGATGTTTTAAATGACTTCGAGATTCATGATTTTTTTTTCATTTCAATTTGATACGAGTACTTTTTGTTTTTCAATTATTTTTGATTTTTTGAAGTATTTTGAATAATTTCATTTTTACATGTATTCAAGGATTTTGTATTAGGTGATCATCAAGCATCAACTCAGGGGTTTTTTCAGTTTTTCAAACGAATTTCGATTGCTTTTCACACGTGACACCAATTTTAATGATTTTTACAGTATTTTCAAGCAAATTCGAAAAATTCGTAAAAATTTTTACTCATATGTATTTTTTTTCTCCTATCAAGTTTTTTACTCCGGTTTTCAAAAGCCAAATATTTCAGCCATGGTAGAGTTTTTTTGGAGAGAAAGGGTTGAAATTTTTTTAGGGTTAAAACTAGTTCATCTGAAAATAAGAAATTTTCTCAAGAGACTTCAGATGTCTAAATTCATTTTTAAAATTTAGTGTAAAATATGAAAATATGGTTCGATAAAACAGAAATTTTCAATACCAATTATTAAGTATTAAATTATTATTACCTTTTGTGGGATGTGGGGGGAAGGGGAGGGTGTTCAGACCACTAGGTCTACTAGCTCATGAAACAAGGTAGGATAATTTTAGAAACGTATTTTCAATTTCTCGAATTAGTTGGAAGTAGTTTCGAGATGTTTTGAAGACTTCAGAAAATTTTCGAATTTCCCAGCTTGGAAAAATGAATCATAAAACTGTTCTACATGAACTTTAGCACCCACAAATATGCAGTTCTTCATTTGATCGATTAAAGCACAATTTTACCAAAATTTGTAGCTACCAAGAAAATTCATATTTTTTTCAAAAAAAATTTGAATGCTGGATAATGTTGAAATTTTCTAGAAGCTTTAGCTCGACTCAGAATAATCAATTCAAGACGTCAAATAGAATAAATGTCAAATTTTGATTTTCTACCGACAAATTTTCCAAACGTTTGCTGAAAATCAAGATTGGAAAAAATTTGATCAGGGTGTCCACAACGTTTCAGAAATTAATTTCTCTGAATTTTTGGGTTATCCAAACCGATTTTTCGAATTTTTTGAGGAAGAGGGTGATTTTTTTGCGTAATGTCGAGAATTTTTTTACTAAAAATACAACTACTTAAGAGGTTTTTTTTAATCAAAAAACGATTCAGATTCAATTCTGAAATTTTTGGAAATCCCCCCCCCCCGGTACGAATTTTGGAGGGATTTTTAAACATAAAGACGATTCAGATTCAATTCTGAAAGTTTTGGAACCTCTTACCCCCTCCCTTCCTCGGGATAAAAACTTGAGAGATTAAATTTGTTACAGAAAAAATTTCATAAACAAAGAAAAAACTGCATTATAAAGTAAAATTATAGTTTTAAAAATGAAGATTCGGATTTTTCCAAACTGAAAATTAAAAAAATGTCTTCTCAATTCATAGCTCCCCCCTCTCCTTTCCAAAAAACATTGCATAAAATTCATAAATTTCACACAAACCCCTGCATCTTGAAGTCTTCCCAAATTGTCCCAATAAATAAAAAAATCGGTAAGTATTTAAAATATCAATAATTTTGTTGAGATCGAACTATAAAACGCAATCAAAATGCTAATACTTATTCAAATACACAATAAAATTGACTTGAAACCCCTTCCAATAGACTCGAGAGGTCGGAAATAGGACATGAATGTACCTCCCAATTTTCTATACTCATTTCGCAATCCAGCAGGGTCAAGAGGTAGGGCATTTTAAATTTTAAAAAATTGTCAAAATTCAAAAAAAGAACTTCAGCACTTGAAATCTGGAAGATGAGATTCTTTTCAAAAGTACATTCAATATATTTTTGTACCAGACTAGAATTTTGCTGCTAATTCGAATACCTCCTTTGCTCAAGGTTCAAGAGAAGGATTTTCTCTATTCCAAATTATTCAAGTCCTTTTTCAATACGCAATCATCATAATGAAAAAATAGAAAAAAAAATCAAAAGGAAACATACCACATAATTTTTCTTATCCATATCACAGAAATTTTCGACTAAAATCTCGCACGCTTCTTTTTGGCCCCAGTGCGCGGCCGCATGTAATGGGGTCCATCCGTCAAAATCCTGAGCATTTACGTCTGCTCCGGCTTGTATCAGAGTACTGTGAAATGGATTTGAAAAATTGATTTCCATTTATGGTTAAAAAAAAATAAAAATATGAAAAACATCGGATACTTACTCCATTACTTTAATATATCCTTTTGATGCAGCTACATGCAATGCGCTAGCGCCAGTCTTTTCATGAGGAATGTCTTCATATTTTTCGGAATTTAACCATTCTTTTGCGTGCTGCAGCATAACTCTTTCTTCTTTGTTTCGAGCTTCATCCAAATCGATTCCTAAAATGCAAAAATTTTGAAAAATCTGTCCATCGATGGGGTGATTTTTGAAAAATTGGAGGAGGAGGAGAGGGGCGAAGAAAAATGAAAAACATGACAATGATATTTTTATTTTGATAATTCGTAAGTTTTTGTCATTTATAAAAAATTTTCATAAAAAATATTCCAATTCTTGAACTTTTTAAGAATTTAATCTAAAATACAAATACGATAAGCATCAAAATAAAATCATTTAAATTCGATATAAACGACAAACACTGAAAAAATTCTACGTAAAATGATATCAGAAAACTTTGACCCAGGTAATGAGATCATTTTTCAAACTGGGTATATGAATTCATTCACAATTACACTCATTCGCAACCAAGATGGAAAAAAAGAAGAGATCACAAATAAATACTGTAATACTATCCGCAGGGAAGAATCTTCCAATAAGCCTGCTCTTAGTCAACTTGCAAAACACATTCATTACCCATACGATTCCAATTAATGGAATTCTAAAAACACGTTGGTAACTGGACATCGGAAGAGGGGAATGCATCATGATGCAGACATGGAAAAGGAAGAGGCTGGAAAAGGTATGGTTTTTTATCGATAACGACGATGACCAGCGTATACCTTACGAACACTCGATCCTTCATCTAAAATCATAACAAGCGGAAAGAAATTGTTTCGACTTGTGTACCTTAATAACGTTGGAGAGAAAAAACAAATACAAACAACACACACACTCACGCAAAAAAAAAGGAGGCAAACAAGGCGAAACAAATCTCGATACAATATCTCGGGCAACTCATTGGACCAGACGCGCGTTCAGATAAAAATCTGTAAAATCATCGAACGCGATGTTATTAAAATTATCATCATCGTTTACGAGAGAGACCGTGTGGCGTGTTTATAGGCGTATGCAAATAATATGCTTCTTCTCGAGCCCATTAACCATCTCACACGAGGCTGCTAATGGCGTATTTATTCTTTCTAATGGTGTTGCTGGAGCTTCTGACGTGACGTGACGAGGTGAGCTTGAGATATCGATACGGCGGCTTGAGGATCATGGGTGGAAAAATGGTTCGAGACGAGCATCCGCGGCCAAGAATTTAGAAACCGAAAATAGAGATAAGGGCAGGATATCTCACGAGTCTTGAGAATTTCGATTTATTCTGGAATTGAACACATAGTGCTTGACAAGTGCAAAAGACAAAATTGTGTTTTTAGTCAGAAAAATTAAGTTCGAGTTCAAAATTTTACATGAAAGTATAATGATTTTGGAAATTTACAATGGGAAAAATAAGTATTGGAAAATTTGAAATTTTTTGCGGTTCAAAAACAGAAAAACTTCAATTTTGGTAGAAAATTTTAGATTTTTGTACCTCTCAAATGTATAAGTGAACAAAATGAATCATTCACAGAGTACTCCTATTTTCAGATAATCAGAAAAGAATTAATAAGATATTGGCGATTCGTTAGAGAATATTTTCATGAATTGTGGCCGATTCGTTCAAGAATGGTTAGATCGAAACCCAAAGAAATCGTTCGAGATCGTTTTCATTTCACGAACGACTTGATTAGAAAAAAAGTCAAAACAATCTTTCATATAGTCGTTTGCGAACGATTCGTTCAGATGAAAGTCGTTGATGAACGATTCGATCAGATGAAATTCGTTCATGAACGATTCGATCAGATGAAAGTCGTTCATGAACGATTCGATCAGATGAAAATTGTTTACGAACGATTCGATCAGATGAAAGTCGTTCATGAACGATTCGATCAGATGAAATTCGTTCATAAAGGATTCGATCAGATGAAATTCGTTCATGAACGATTCGATCAGATGAAATTCGTTCATGAACGATTCGATCAGATGAAAATTGTTTACAAACGATTTGATTAGATGAAAATCGTTCACGAACGATTTGATTTTGATCAGATGAAAATCGTTCAAGAACGATTTGACCTTGATCAGATGAAAATCGTTCAAGAACGATTTGACCTTGATCAGATGAAAATCGTTCACGAACGATTTGATCTTGATCAGATGAAAATCGTTCACGAACGATTTGATCTTGATCAGATCGTTCGCGAATGATTTGGTCAAATAAAAGAGTCGTTCACAAACGAGTTGATCAAACATGTGAATAATGTTCGAAAAATTCAATCGGAACCATTTGTGAACGATTTGATCAGATACATTCGTGAACGATGAAATCAGTGTTTTGAATCGTTCAAAAACAATTTGATCAGAAATCAGAATTAACGAATTAAGTGATTCGTGAACAATTTGACCCCTAAAGAATTGTTCGCGATTTATTTTATTGAATGAGAATCGTTCACAAATGATTTTAAAGAAGACGTGCATCGTTCGGAAAGGACGTGGACAAATTAGAAATATCTTCAAACGAATTAATAGAAATCGGAATTGGAAATCATTTACGTTCAGAAATGATTTGATTTGATGAGACAAGACAAAAGTCGTTCATGAATGATTCAATTGGATAAAAACTTCTCACGAACGACTTAATCAAATAATCATTAAGGAACGAATGGATCAGAGATACGAATTTTTCATAAACGATTCAATTGGAGTTCAGTCGTTCACGAACAAGTTGATGGAGAAAGAAAGAATCGTTTGTGAACGTCATTCACAAAATTATTTCATCAATCACTAGGAATCAAAAATGAACGATTTAATCAGATAAGTCATCGTTCGCGAACGATTTGATCAAAGTAATGAATCATTTTCAAAGGTGGGTCATGAATAATTTGATCAGATAGAATAGTTTGCGAAATATTCGATGAGTTATTGGTCGTTCGCGAACGATTCTATCGGAAAAGAATCGTCAATCCGATGATTCGATCAGATAAGAATCATCTTAGAAGAATTTGCTCGTTGTTTAGAGCCATTTGAAAAGATTGATATATGAATCGTTCGCATTCGATTCGATCAGAATTGAGTTTTCGCATGATTCGATTACGTAAAAGTCGTTCATGAATGATTTCATTATTTCGATCAGGTAAGAATGATTCATAAAATAATTTAATGGCATAAGAACCATTCACAAACAACTTTAACAGAGCTTTGAATAATTGTTTACGAAAAATTTAATCAAATTCAATTTTATTAATCCAACGAGAATCGCTTTCAGTTGGTTTGATCAAAATTATGAATCATTCGCAATATCGCGAAAAAAGAAAAATTTGATCAAGTAAGAATCATTCACGAGCGATTTTATTTGAACAATTCATAATTCATAATTTAGTTTCATCTAAATGATAAATCGTTCATGAACGATTTGACCTGAATTATGAGTTGCTCACGAAGAACGATTTCATCTGAATTTAAAATCGTTCACAATAAATGTAATTCAATTAGGAGTTGTTCACGCAAAATTATATAAAATTAGATGATTAGAATCAGCCACAAATTTAATCAGATAATGATCGTTCGTGAACGATTTGATCAAAACCGTTCGTCAACGATTCAATTGGATATAAGTCGTTCGTGAACGATTTGATTGGATAAAATAAAAGTCGTTTGCGAACGATTCAATCAGAAAAGGTTGTTCGTGAACGATTTACTCAGATAAAGAACGATTCAATTAGATATATAAGTCGTTCGTGAACGATTTGATTGGATAAAATAAAAGTCGTTTGCGAACGATTCAATCAGAAAAGGTTGTTCGTGAACGATTTGATTGGATTTAAGTCGTTCGTGAACGAATTGATTGAATAAAATAAAGTCGTTCGTGAACGATTTGCTCAGATAAAAATCGTTCTCGAACGATTCAATCAGATATAAGTCGTTCGTGAACGAATTGATTGGATAAAATAAAGTCGTTCGTGAACGATTTGATTAGATAAAATAAAAGTCGTTCGCGAACGATTCAATCAGAAAAAGTTGTTCGTGAACGATTTGCTCAGATAAAGAACGATTCAATCATAATATATAAGTCGTTCGTGAACGATTTGATTGGATATAAGTCGTTCGTGAACGAATTGATTGGATAAAATAAAGTCGTTCGTGAATGATTCGATCAGAAAAAGTCGTTCGTGAACGATTCGATCAGATAAAAATCGTTCGTCAATGAGGCGTTTGGTAACAATTTGATCAGAAGTAACAAAGTCATTCTTAGGAACTTTTCAAATACGAATGAACCATTCAATTTCAATCAGGTGTGGCCGAATTTTTCGTAAACAGATTAATATGGTCAATGAATCGTTTTTAAAGAGTTGAATCGAACATGACCGAATTCTTGACGAACGACAAAATCAAATAAACAGGAGAATCATCCGCCAACGAAACGTAAAATAAAAGACCAAAATTTTTCACGCAATTGATCATTCGTGAACGACTGAATAATTTCGATCAAAGCATTCCAATTTGGTATAATAATTCAAAATTATCCAAATTCAAAACAGAATCGGAGCAGATTAGACCCAACGCAATTTTGCATTTTTCCAAGAATCAACCCAACCAAAAATTCTATGCTTGATACACATGAATAATTTGAAAAAAATTACCATCATCTTTCAACATTTCACATTTGATTCCTCGTCCACTTCTCTCGCTAAATTTATCTTTTCTCTCGCATCTTCCCACATTAATCACATAACATCCCGTTACATCAAACCATCTCCGCAAGCCCATTTTATTTGACAATTTTCAGGGCTCTAAAATCGGTCCGGGTCCCCGGACGGGGCCGAAGATCAACCCATCAAGCCGTCACATCGAGAAAAAATTCAAAGAACGTACGTTACCATACTACGAAAAGATGGGCAGCCGGTAGTAAATTAAAATACACAGTTTGGAATAGAAATATATACGTACATAGACCATAAGCACAAACCAGCGTAAGGTACGAGTAGTTAAGGGGGTGTGGAATATGGCAAGTTACCAAATACAGTTAACAACAGTGTTTATTAATATGCAACAAGTACATACGTAACACCTAGCCTTCTGTTCTAACATCTTTCTTCGATAACGTAGAAAGCAATAAATAATCAAAGCGGTAATATCTTTTCGTATACTCTTGCAGTCTCGCTCACACACGCATCGCAGACCACAGCACACACTTTGCAATCACAAACGTTCCGATTCTAGGTACTCGTGATCACGACGACTTCTGTTCGTGGCGGAATTTTTTCAATCCTTTCGTTTCGGTAACGCGAAAATATTCGAAAGGATTGCATCGTCGAAGAATCCGTCCGAGTGTCTCTTATCAACAGTGACACGACGAAAAAATGCTGATCGAGCTAATTGAATGGGAGAGGCAGGGCAAAGTTGGCATTTGGGGAACGCGTGTTCGTTCTGCAAAATTTGCTGATGATGCATAAAACTTGCATGAATACGATCAAGTATCTCATCTGCTTAGTAAGCTTTTCTTTTCGACGTACTATATGGTTTTTTATATTGCGTAATTTTTTTTATGGAAAATGAAAAATTAAATTTTTATTTCAAAAAATCATACGATCTAGTTGCCTATTTCACGATAATTTTAACAAAGTGGTAATTTTTATCACTCATTATTCAAGGAAGGAGACGGCAAGAATCGTTCTCAAGTGGTCAAAATTCTATCATTGTTCGAAAAATGTAGATTAATTTTGAGGAATTTATTAGTCACGTTACCGCGAAATTTAAAGTAATTTAAATATCTCGAGAATCCTACTGCGTGTTGTTTTTACTTCGTTATTCATTTTTATTAATCGAGTGTAAAGTGAAAAATTCATACAAAATGAAACTGTTTTGGTAAAACTGTTCCAAGAATTTGATTTTAGGAACACATTAAGCAGATAAACATCATTCAATATTGTGCGAAGAACTTTTAATGCGAATTTTACGTTTTCCAAAACTCCTCTTCAATTGCTTCGCCATTTTTCGGACTCGAGCTATCCCAAAAAATTTCAAAATAAAATTCTAACACATTCGGAGACGTTTCCATACATTCGAAACTATCACTTACATTAAATCCATAAGAGTAAATTTGATCCCCCTCTTCCCCCCTATCAGGCTATCACCACCAAATTTATTCAATCTTTTCTTAAATTTTTTGGCAACAGAATTGGAAAAACCGCTGAAATAAAAAAATATTTTATCGTGTTTTAAAAATATTGAAACACAATTAAATGAGGCAATTAAATCTCACCTGCTCAAGAAAAAAATCTCAAATTTATAGAAAATTTGTCAACATTCTAAGACACTTTTATAATAATTTTGAGGTGTACGTGACTTAATCAAGAGCTAAATGGTTTCTAATTCTAATGAATTTCGCGAATCATTTGTATCTGATTACTAGATATCTCAAGTTCGAAGAAGTGGACGTTTGCGATTGAAAAAAAATTGAAAAACTGATATCGAGTCGAAGAAAACGATGGAATCATTGAAAACCTAATGATGAAGATTATTATACGAAAAAAGGTTTCGATTGTGATTACATTTGAGAAGCATTTTTTCTCAAAGTGTACAACGACCATTTCATTTCAAAAAAAAATTTTTTCGAAGAATTTTTGAGTGATTTGCATCTCTGGAAATGAACAATCATCTCACCTAGTTCATGTCAATTGATTTGCATTAATCGATGCAGGATGCCAAATAAACGATACAATCAAATTTTCAGCTGTTAAAAGTTAAAACAGAAAATGAACTTCGGCAATTCAAGAAAATGCAAGTGACATGTTCTTCCAGTAAGCTAAATTTCGGTTTGATTGATGAGGACAGATTGTAAAGGGTCCCTCGTAAATATTCCCTGAAAAATTCAAGAATTCTCACTCGAAATCTGATCAAGAAAAATTGAGATTCCTAGCTGTACTTACTACATATTTGTATCTAATTAGAGATACGAAGTTCAGAATAAAATAAAGCTCGTCTTTTCTTCACTTTGATAGGTACTTTCGTTTTTCGAAATAGAGTATCCTCTTTTATTTTGAATTAATGAAAAAGTCACTGATGAATTAGTTAGAAATGCAGCACACAAAAATCAACAAAATTCTTCAATTTTCAGAAAAATTCGTCTATGTTTCAGCGAGTTTCACCGATTTTTTCCAGAAAATTTTTAAAAAATTTCAGCAAATTTTTCAGTAAATTTTTATTAATTTTTTAGTATTTTTTCATGGTTTGCTTTCAATGGGGTTTTCACCATTTATTGCTCTGCTGCAGTTCTGACTGTTTTCCAGTGATTTTTCAATCAGTTTTACATTTCATATTTGGGTTCAGCAGCATAAATTTCTCTAATAATACATATAAAAATTTTCAAATGTCCATCCTTTTTCAATTTCCAAAATTTTCATTTTTTTCTAAAAATATTTTGAAATTTAAGCTCTAAAAAATTTGTTGAAAGAAAAAACTAACGTCAGATTTAGGCTCAGCAGGTCCGAATATCTAGATCGAAATTATTTTGGCAATTATTTCAACGAAATACTAAAAATCAATTCTTTCATTGATTTTCGATGAACACTAATTGGAAAAAATTCAGGAAAAAAGCCTCTCTCTACCCCTTTCAGGTTTCCAGAAACAAATCAAGTGGAAATTCAATTCAAAAAGCAGAAAAACAAGAAAAACACAATTTTCTGAAATGGTGCAACCTTCGATTTTGGGGTTTTCCTAAAAACTGAAAAAAAAAAATAGTAAGTATTACTCATTTTTCCCCTACGTTTAAAAAATTTGTTAGGGACCACAGTATTTTGCTTAGATAAAATTTAAGAAAATCAATGAGCATTTAAAATTCCAGATTTCTAAAAAAATTGGAACACAAAATTTAGATACTTAAATAAAATATTTTAAATAAGTACCAATCTTGGAAAAATCCTCGATTTTTTTAGCTTACGACTCGAGACCGGATCAAAGAAGGGAGAGGAGAGAAGATGAGGTAGTTTTTTTTCTCAGTGATGGCAAAATTATAACCAGAGAATAGGAATCAGTGAAAAAGTTGACTTTTGACTCCATCTAGACTCCAGAGCAAATTTGAAGTCAGTTTGACTCCGACTCAGGAGTCAACTCTTATTTCCTAATTATTAAGTAACTTGTATTTTGAGTGAAAAATATTGATAGATATGATTTTATTAAAATGATTTCATCAGAAAAATTTTCGTTTCGAGTACAAACAATGAAAAAACTCCAAATTTTGAGTTAAAAAATCGAGAAAACTTTTTTTCCTGATCATAAGTACTTTTATTCGTAAAAAATATTGAAAGAGATGATTTTATTAAAAATAATTTTTCAGACAAATTTTTTTTTCGAGTACAAAAAATGAAAAAAAAAAACAAATATTGAGTTCAAAAAAAATGCGTTTTTTGCTTTAAAGCAAAAATCTTAGAACATGGATATGTCAATAAGATGCATGAATTGAAGGTGTCGGAACACACTAGGCACTCTGCACCTGGTGTGTACCACACTGAACTTTTTGATTCAACATAATGTCATTATGTCTAACTATCTTACTAAGTAATGTTGGTTCAAAACCATCACACTAAAAACTTACTTCAACTACTTGATACAACATAATATCATTATGTCTTTATCTAAAATGAAAATTTTCCAAGTTTCTTCAAGTCTAACATAATATCATTATATCTTCATCTAAAATGATTTTTTTTTTTTCAAGTTTTTTTAAGTCTAACATAATGCCATTATGTCTTGATCTAAAAACATTTCAATTTTTCATTCTTTTCAATTTACCGGGTTTTTGATTCATCAACTTTTCAATTTGACCTTCTGATTTATCAAATCCTCATTCCGATTTATCGAATTGACCGCAATTTATCGAATCAACTCCAATTTATCAAAATGACTCTCTGTTTCATCGAATAAACTTTCCAATTCATCAAAGCGACTTTCCAATTTATTGATTCAACTTTCCAAATTAACAAATCAACTTTCCGATTTTTCAAATCAACTTTCCGATTTATCGAATCGACTTCAATTTATCAAAATGACTTCCCAATTTATCGAATTGACTTCCCAATTTATCAAATCAACTTTCAGATTTATCGAATCGACTTTCAGATTTATCGAATCGACTTTCCTATTTATCGAATCGACTTTCCTATTTATCGAATCGACTTTCCGATTTATCGAATCAACTCCAATTTATCAAAATGACTCTCTGTTTTATCGAATTAACTTTTTAATTTATTAAATGGACTATCCGATTTATTGAGGACTTTTCGACCGACTTTTCAACGACTGACTTTTTGACCGACGACTGAAATAATTTTTTCTAAGTTTCTTTGAGTCTAACATAATGTCATATGTCCTAATTGAAAAACGTTACGTTACGTGCACTGGCATTCCAACATAATATCATTATGTTATTATCTGAAATGAAATTTTTCTAAGTTTCTTCAAGTCTAACATAATATCACAAGAGTTATGTTACAAAACCGGTGTTTATTGTGAAACTCTAACATAATATCATTATATCTTCATCTAAAATGAATTTTTTCCAAGTTTTTTCAAGTCTAACATAATGCCATTATGTCCTAATCTAAAAACATTACGTTACACTCCAGCGTTTCGTTACACCTCCAGCGTTTCGTTACACCTCCAGCGTTTCGTAACGCTTTCAAAATTTTACCCCCCAGCCCTAAGACATATCCATGTCAAAATTGAGGAAAACCAATTTTCAAAAAGAAATTGCCCATTTTCTCGCCCTTCCGAAAGGCAACTTGGTTTAGTCCCCGATATCACTTCTATTTCCCCTTTTTCATTCACACCGCTGGTCATTGAAATCGCAACACTCTTCAGAATTCTTACACCTTCACAACGACCTCCACTCATCATCTCACTCAACCCACCCTCTTCCTCAACCCATCCACCTCCGATCCTCTCACACCTTATCTTCCTCTTTCACAGCACTACACGCTTCGTCGAATTCGCACAACTACAACTACGTACTCGAAACGAGAAGAAAAAATCAGTTAAATACGAGTCGAAACAATTCTCAACAACGGGTTATTCGCTCGATGACCAAAAACACAATGAAAATTGCATTTTCATTCATATCTCATCAACAATTACATACTCGAAAACTCCACAGATACATTGTTATAATAATATACGAGTACGTTGAAAAATGAAAAATAAAAAAAATACGACCAGTTTATTTGAATACAACGCACCAGGCGCCACCGCCTGCTGTTTGTTTGCACTCTATAATTCGTCTTGGTCGTATTTCGTTAACACGCCATCCCTCACCGATACGGACGCGGACGTCTATCGTAACACTACAAAAATTCTTCCATCTTTATACGAATTACGACGGTTTATAATTTACAATCGTGTACGTCTCTCGTGGAGAAATAAAATTTTACTACCCAATTCCCCACCCATCTTCGATCACAAACCCTAAGCCCGCAGGGCAGATTGGTAATATACGAGAATTTACGGATACGAAATTACGAAAATTAATCTCAAACGAGTCAGTTACCTTTTTCTTTGAGTACTGAGTGTAGTAAATCCTCCATATCGTCCGATTCGGCGATATCGACTGCCAATTCGCCATCATTATTGACTGCCCCGATATCTGCTCCTTGTTCTATTAAATATCTGAAACATAAGATAGATTTGTTTAGTATTTTCCAATATTTTTCACAAAATATTTAAAAGAAATTATTACGTGATTATTAAAATTCCCCCCCCCCCTCCCCTTCATACACAAATATTCCAAGAATTGGAAATCGGATTTGAAACTTTTAAAATTGATTTGGGATCGACAACGAAAAAAGAAATCTAGAAATTATTTCACCAAGCCATAATTTTTTAGATTTTGAACCTCAAATCTTGAAAAAAATGGATTAAAACCTTCACGAGGTTCGTAAGATGCAAAACGAGCTCTTCAACTGACATGACATGGATAGAAAAACACCTGTAATTTGGTTAAAAATCGAAGAAAATTCAAAAATCAATGACACCATTGGATTCGTCTCGAGGAGACAAATTTATAAAATTTATTCATTTTTTCATTTTGACTGATTGGCTCGAAAATGAATTTTTAAAATTATCTATTTTTCAAAAAAAAAACTGATCTTTTATCGCTAGAAACAGCCTAAAATAACTTTCTGCAAATAACTAAAAATTGCCGTTTCTTATCATTTAAAAAAAAAAACGACAAAATATGAAATTTTTTTTAGGAAATCATCTTGTTGCTTTTTTAGGAAACGACAAGAAATGACGGATTTGAAGATAAAAAAAAAATTCTGATCATTTTTGAAAAAAAATACGAGAAAACTACATTTTTGAAAAATTGAGCATCGTCGTTTTTTTCGTCATAATTATTTTTTTTTGAAAAAAAAAACAAGAAACGACGAACTTAAAAGTTTTTAAAAAGTCATTTTTTCGTCGTTTTTTTAGAAAATTTGAAAACAAAATTTTTCGTCATTTTTGAAAAAATCGACGCGAGAAAAAAACATTCTTGAGGAGTCGATTTTTGAAAAAAGACAGCAAACAACGATTTAAAAATCAAAGAAAAATTGTCTTTTTTAAAAGTACCCTAACAACAAGAAACGACGAATTCAACGTGCATATTTAGAAAAGGCCTTTTTACGACGAATTTGGAATACCCACTAGAAAAAATTAATTTTTGTGGTTCTTTTTTCGGAAACTAGAGGAAAAGGCGAATTTGAAACTTTGAAAAATAATTATTTTCCATTGAATCGTCATTTTTAAAAGAAACTTATTGACTCAAAATTCAACCAGGTAGATATCTTAATTTTTAGCACTAGAAATTCATAAAATTTTGAAATTCTTGACCACTTTTTCAAGTTTTGAGAAATTTTCAAAAAGTTGTGCAAATTTTTAGACAAAATTCCCGAAATGTTTTGGGAAATCCTTCCAAGTATTTTTAGATGATTTTTCAATTCTTATAAAATAATTGTCCAAATCTTGGAAAATTCAACAGCTTCAGGAAAATTGCACCAAAAAATTGTTCAAGTTATCTGGACGTGCCATTCTCCCCCAATTTTTTTTTTCAGGGTTGTTTTGACTTGAACTTCTCAGTCCTTTAAAACTTCCACATTAAGAAATCTTTAAAAAAAATGATTTGAGAACTGAAATGGATTTTATCCTGCATAATTTTTCAACTCAAATGACGATTTTTTCTCTTTTTCACTTAAGATGAAAATTTTCTAGTAGCGGTCTTCAAAATCGAAAATTTTCTGACAAAAAGACTAATTTTAGGTAATTAATAATTTTTTTTAAATGTCGATTCAAGTAGATAATTGATTGAATAGGATAATCTACTCCATTTTCTTTTTAATTTCTGTCAAAATTCATTTCAATTTATTATCACATTCTATCAATTAGAAGATCAATCATTTTGTATGTTCCTCCCTCTCCCTGATCACAAAATGTACTTTGAATCAGCAAAGCGATAATCAGAAAATTTCTTCGATTTTTAGCAGATTTTTGTAGATTTCTTTCAAATAATTTCAGATATTTTATCACTGACCTTCCAATGAATTTTCACCGATTTTTCAGAATTTTTTTTACTCTTCATTTCAGTGAAATTTTTTCGTTTCCAATTTTTTTCTTTAATTCTTTGATTATTTTTGAAACCATTCGAATGATTATTTAAATAAAATAAAACACGTGGCAAAATAAACAAAACTGACTTTCAATTTAATTTTTTTTTCGATAAACTTAATAAATGAAACTAATTGAATAAAAGCTCAACGTGACCTCATCACTCGTTCAATTCAGTTCTGCGGAAATGTAAAAACTACGTTCGTAAAATTTCCTTATCTTATTTGTATCAGCTTTTATCAACTTCGATTCGTGATACTATACGTGAATACTATTTTCATAGGACATGATACAATGCAATTTGGCGCCTTTCTAGATTTTCTGACCTTTTATCCTTGCTTATTTTTTCGTATATTTGAAAAGGTTATTTAGAAGATTTGTTAGCTAATGAGACGTACATTCAAGTAAAAAAAAGCTCGTGCCAAACAAAGGTCGAAAACAAATCGATACATCGTCTTTTATACGTATCTGCTGAAAGCGACTCGACGACATTTGCTTCTATGACAATGCAGAGGCTAAAAAATTACAATAATCCGCAGTTATTCATCCAAGCTTGAATTAAAAAATAAACCCATCCTCATGAATTTGAGTAAGATTAAACGTAATTTTGCAAATGTGCCGAAGCATCAAGAAAGGAGGAGGGGAATCGATGACACAGAAAAACATTCGCAACATCACCAAACCATAAACACTCGGTCTTGTGGTAAAGTTTTAATATCCGAATACCCTTAATTATTCCGGGCGACGAGCGTAGTCACGTTAAGCTTGACGTGTCCCAACCCACTCGATCGAATCAAAGAAGTCACCAATTCACCATATCTGTTGAACCAATCATGCGAATCAATCTTGTTCCAAATATCATCTCGTATCCCAATTACAATTCAGCACTCGCATAAAACAGACGAACCGGTTTATCGTATCGTCTAGCTTTGCTCCTTTTTTTTTTTCGCGTATTTTATCTAAAAATTTTGTACTCAAAACTCGAGTCACAGTCTCCTCCTTAGCTTCAGGCGACAGTTTACGGTATTTGGCAAATGGAAACCTCCCAACGAGCCTCAGCGGCGTACATTTTTCGCGATTTTAATTATATATCGCGGCAACGACGTGACGAATTCTTGGACGAAAAATTATTCATTTTGTAAACGCTGCAAGAGGAATGAATTGGGAGCTTCAAATAATACGATATGTAGTTTTGAAATTTAGTTCGACGATACACGGAGAACAGATATTCTGAAAGCAGGTTTGAATTTTAATAAAATTTAGGCACGAGGTTTATAAATATTCGTTTATGGGAACTTTTTAGAAAATTCAGCAAAGTGAATTTGTGAAAAATTGAAAGCTATAACAGTTATCAATTTAATTTAACGAATAAGAGATTCAAATATCTCATATAATACTGTTGCCAATGATACATAAAAACATGAAAAGGCTAAAAAAAAATAACAAAAAAGTATTTTTCAATGATTTAAAGTGTTATGAAAATATCACAAAAAAAATATCAAAATGAAAATTGTTGGAAATACTGAGAGAATTCTTCAAAATGGCACAAAAATTTATGAAATGAAATTCGCGAAAGAGTTTCAAATTGTAAAATGTTTTTAAAAACATAAAAACCAATAAAATTCCGAAAAAAATAATAAAATGACAAAAATACGTAGATAAGTACTTGAAAATATACCTAATCAAAATTGTTTCAAATGTCGACCAATTTATTATCCAAAGGTTGTTTTTTTTCTATATCCAAGCCCATGATAAAAATGCTTCAAATCAACGCGAACAGTTTACAAGTTTGATAGACCCGAAAAAATAAATCAGCGGTCAGACACTGAGAAAACAATGATTCGTCACCGAAAAATTAGTGAACAACCACTGAATAATTAGCGATCAGTCGCTAAAAATCAGAGAATTGTCAATGTAAAATCAGTAAGTATTCACTCAAAAATCAGTGATTTATTACACAAAAATTGGCGATGAATCATCAAAACATCAATGATTGGTCACTGAAAAAATTAGTGAACAGTCACTAAAAAAAAATCAGAGAATAGTCACTGAAAAATCAGTACGTATTTACTGATTAATTAGTGAATAGTTACCTAAAAAATTAGTGGTTGACCATCCAAAAAATCGGTGATTAGTCATTGACAAATCAGTGATTAATCACAAAAAATTGGTAAAAAGTCATTGAAAATTCAGTAATTTGTGACTGAAAAATGAGAGGTCGTCACAGAAAAATTGGTGGTTGGTCGTCCAAAAAATCGGTAAAGTTATTGAAAAATCAGTGATTAGTCGCCTAAAAAAATTAGTAAAAAAAATGAAGTAAAGTTTCCTTTGGAAGGAAATGTTGAAAACATGGATATGTTTTTCCCTTTCATCCTGACTTCTGATATCAAAGTAATTTCAAAAAAAATATAAAAAGTTTTTAAAAATTAAAAATTAGCTTTCAGCTCTCTGATATTTTTCCTGTTATTCTGACTTTCTAATACTAAGTCAATATTCAGCTTCTGACTTTTTGATGTATAGACTTTAAGTTAATTTCGGAAATGTTTTTGAATTTTGGTCACGTAAAATTTGGAGTCACAAAATAGGGTCTAAAAATTTTTTGGAATAACCCCCAACCCCCAATTAAGAGGAATTTTTAAAAATTTGTAAGTTTTCAAAAGTCAGCTTCTGACTTCCTGACATTAAGTTAATTTCGAAAATACAAAAATTTATAAATTTTTGACTTTTGGTGACGCAAAACAGCGAGATGCAAAATAGCGTCTTAAAAATTTTGGAATGACCCCCCTCACCCAAGAGAAAAAAACATATCTATGTTAATTTTCCATCTTAATGCTCGAAATTGAATGATGAAAAAAAATTCGATTGTTCATGACGAGAGGATTCCAAAAATATTTAAATTTTTCGCATTTTAAGTAATTTTTGGCCGAGTTACGGGCGTTTTTCTTCACCAAATATCCGGGCAGCAAAAAATTTATCTCTCCTCCAAATGCTCGAAAATGAATGATAAAAAAACCATTCGATTGTTCATGACGAGAGGATTCCAAAAATGTATTAGTTTTTGCATTTTGAGGAATTTCTGGCATCAACTCTCCCCGTAGCAAAAAAGCCATCTTTCGTCCAAATGCTCGAAAATGAATGATGAATATGTTTTTTCCTCTCATCCTGACTTCTGATATTAAGTCAAGTTCAAAAATATAAAAATTTGTGTTTTAAAATTTTAAAATCGGCTTTTAGCTCTCTGATATTTTTTTTGTCATTCTGACTTCCTGATATCAAGTCAATTTTCAGCTTCTAACTTTCTGACATTATGTTAATTTCAAAAATAGAATTTATAAGTTTTTGACTTTTGGTGACGCAAATTAGCGTCTTAAACAGTTTGGAATGACCCCCCCGCCCCACCCAAGAGGGAAAAAATTGAAAAATCAGCTTTCAGCTGTCCGATGTGTTCCTTGCCATTCTGACTTTCTGATATTACGTCAATGACTCCTCACTGATTATTTAGTGACAAATTTTTCAGAATAACGAAACATGTTGAAATCAAGTAAGTACGTTGAAATGTGATAATTGATTTAAGTCGTTAACATTCCCGAAAAAATTTTTCAGAACGTTGAAAAAAAATGAAGTCCGTGAAGATTAAATCAAAAATGTCGTGAAAAGCATTACGAAGAGGTTAAAACTTCCCAAAATATTTTAAAAATCAGATCAAAAATAAATTTTAAAAAATTTTCTGCAAAGAGCCTTTCCTAATAAGGGTCAAAAACGGCCCTTGACCCAAAATTGGTCAAAATGGTCTCAAAAGGTTACTTATGGTCTAAAAACATTCCAAAAAAATTTTTGACCCCCAACCCCCACCCCTTTCGGAATTATCGCACTTTTAATGTCGAAATTTCAACACGCGATATCTCTGGAAGGGGTGGGTAAAAAATTTTGAAATTTTCACAGATTATACATCTTGCTGGGTAGTACAAATGAGAATTTTTTGAAAATTTTCGGTTCACATTTTCCCAATTTTTTTTCACTTTGAAATTTTCAAAAATTTTAAAAAAAAAATTTTGAGGGGGGTACATGGCTGGAATTTTTTTTATTAGTTCGGCCAAGTGGTCATGTATCACATAATATTTTGTTTGGGCCCCAAAACGGGGTGCAACATGGTCAAAAAAATTCAAAACCAAAAAAAAACGTGATTTTTTTACTACTTTTTTTGTAGTTACAAGCCAGGTATCCCTACCCAAAGTAAAATTTTGAGTCAAAATTGTCATAAATTGAAAGTACATCATAAAAAAGTCCCATTTTTAAAATTTCAAGTGTTGAAGTGCATTTCTCGAATTTTGGCGAATTTTTGAAATTCCAAAATTACCTCATCGTCCTGTAAATCAAAAAAATTTGATCTGATCAACGAAAAAAGCTGAAATTCGATATACACCCTATTTTAGACCTGCCAAATCGATTGAAAGCGGTTTCGAGGCGTTTCAGAGCCACCAGAAAAGTCTAACTTTTTTTCAGCTCTAAAGAAAAGCTCATAAAAACGGCCAATATGAACTTCAGCACCTATATTCGCGGATTACCATTATTGGGGACCTAATTAAACAACTGATGCAAAATTTTTCAAAATTCGTCACTTTTTGCTCAAAATTATATTTTTGGCTTACAATTTTTCCGCTAAAAATTTAAGACACACCTTTTTTTCATACAACAAGGCAAAAAGCTGATTTGTTTGCAGATATCCTGTTGACAGATATTTTGACTCCGTTCTTCACGCATTTGAAACAAAGAAAATCTCAAAGTCTCCATACCCACTTTGTACCTTCCACAAAGAAAGCATTTGACTCTATTGCTTGAAGTTCATAGTTATTATTTTCGTTTTTTAAGGTCAAAATAATTAATTTGAAAGTGTCTGCTTGTTCCAAAATTACACATTTATCCAAGTTTCTTCTCTAAATATTTTATGCAACTTGTATAATAATTTGATAACACCCGTGTAATTGTGATTTCTTGATACATTTATGAATGAAAATGTTTCAAAATTATGAATTTACCGTTTTCATTGTGTATTTTTTGGGGTGTGCGAGTAAGGAGGAATGGTCAAAGGGGATCTAAAAATTTCTCGAAAAAATTCGGAACAAATCAACTTTTTGCCTTGTTGTGCGAAAAACAGGTGATTTTGAGCAAAAAGTGACGAATTTTGAAAAATTTTGCATCAGTTGTTCAATTAGGTCCCCAATAATGGTAATCCGCGAATATAAGTGCTGAAGTTCATATTGGCCGTTTTTATGAGCTGTTCTTTAGAGCTGAAAAAAAGTTAGAATTTTCTGGTGGCTCTGAAACGCCTCGAAACCGCTTTCAATCGATTTGGCAGATCTAAAATAGGGTGTATATCGAATTTCAGCTTTTTTCGTTGATCAGATCAAATTTTTTTGATTTACAGGACGATGAGGTAATTTTGGAATTTCAAAAATTCGCCAAAATTCGAGAAATGCACTTCAACACTTGAAATTTTAAAAATGGAACTTTTTTATGATGTACTTTCAATTTATGACAATTTTGACTCAAAATTTTACTTTGGGTAGGGATACCTGGCTTGTAACTACAAAAAAAGTAGTAAAAAAATCACGTTTTTTTTGGTTTTGAATTTTTTTGACCATGTTGCACCCCGTTTTGGGGCCCAAACAAAATATTATGTGATACATGACCACTTGGCCGAACTAATAAAAAAAATTCCAGCCATGTACCCCCCTCAAAATTTTTTTTTTAAAATTTTTGAAAATTTCAAAGTGAAAAAAAATTGGGAAAATGTGAACCGAAAATTTTCAAAAAATTCTCATTTGTACTACCCAGCAAGATGTATAATCTGTGAAAATTTCAAAATTTTTTACCCACCCCTTCCAGAGATATCGCGTGTTGAAATTTCGACATTAAAAGTGCGATAATTCCGAAAGGGGTGGGGGTTGGGGGTCAAAAATTTTTTTGGAATGTTTTTAGACCATAAGTAACCTTTTGAGACCATTTTGACCAATTTTGGGTCAAGGGCCGTTTTTGACCCTTATTAGGAAAGGCTCTTTCTTAAATACCATCTACTGAAGTCCTCAATAAAATATCGCTACCAAACTAGAAAAAAAAACAATATAACATTTCAATTATTCTCATGACAATTTGCAACGATTTTTCTGAAAATTCTACCTGATAAATTTTCCAATATTTTCAAAAATTCCCACCAATTTTCATAAAATTGTTTCTGAAATTTTAAATGCTCCAGTTTCTACACAATGGGAGGAAAAATACACTTCACTTTTTCTGTTTTTCGACAATTTTCGTAAAATTTCGGCGGGTAATTTGTTACATTTTTTGAAATTTTTACTTATTTTAAACTAATTGTAATTTAGTTTAATTAATTTTTTCCATCTGCGAATAATTTTAAATAAACTCTTTTGTCAGATGACATTTTCAGACTGGCAAAAATACCCAGATGTTGAAAAAATCGTTCTAAAATTAGACAAGGGATCAGTTGTATTCTTTCCCCCACACTCTTAAAATTCGACACACTCCTGCTCGAGGAATCCACACAAATCTTTCAAAAATACCTAAAACTAACACAAATACCGCAAATTTCATAGCACTTTGCAGCATCCGGCAACGCAGACGATAGAACATTCATCTTCTACGTTTTCGCCAACTCGACCATCGGCCATCGCCTTCCAGGCGGACCGCGGCAATCGGTATAATTAACGTAGGAAGAATTTTAACACCAATTAAATGCAATAGAGCCGAGACATTGGTTAGAAAGAATCGGGGCCAAAGCTACGCGAACTGTGATCCGCACTTCGCAGCATCGCGATCTCAACACAAATATTTTGCGACCATATAACAATAGTCTATTAAGACAACGGTGGTAATCCTGCGGTTTGAGATCTCCATAGACACCGTCATCGTCAGCGTCACTCGATGCGCGATAATCGATCTCTCGTATCAATCATTTGCTCCAACACCAGCCTCCATCTTAGGGCGTTTATCGCGGTAAACAGATATCTCGCGCACGCTGACTACAACAAATCGTTAATTAACCGCATAACGCGAATGAGCAGGGCGATCGGGCCAGTCGACTAAAAATATTCTGCATCGACGATCCCACCAGCCTAGAAATAAGTTTAAGGTAAATAACCACGTGTCCGTGTCCGCCTAGAATGCTTTATTTTTAACCCAAGACGATCGGCGAGGATCCGAAATCGAAATCCAATACGACCCGTTCGCATTGGGAAATTAATTGGCAACGGTTTCGGGCATCGCCAATATACAAATTTCGTTTATCGATACCAGACTCGCCGGCGAACATTTGAAAAATCACCATCGTATGCATTTGGGCTGGTCCGCGGCCGCGCAGAGTCATCGAAATTGCCACCAAAACCCCAAGCTTCGCTATTTTCAGAAAAAGTTACGATTGTCGCGAGGTGCGACGTCAGCGGAAAGCCACAACTTCACTATTTCCTTTTTCTCGTGGGCATGGTCGTAGTTTACGATGGTCAAAAATAACGTTGACGTATACATAGACTTCATAGTACAGACTCAAAGGGGGAATTTCGTCTGATTACATCATTGAAAACAATTTTATGATTGATTCTTCAGCAAAGTGCAGACCGTCATAAAGAAAATAAACGAGCGATATGCCTCATTTCAAACAGTTTTCGTTCCTGTTTCCGTTTCTTGATTTATTGCTGCATGATTCGTTTCTACTTTCAAGCCAGCTCTTGCATTTCTGCATTTTCTGTTTCCGTTTTTAGAAATTGTACATTCCACTTTCTTTAAAAAGTCAGTGAAACAAGCTCAGAATTGCAGCACATGAAAAATCGACAAAATTATTCAACGGATTTTCGTTGATTTTTCAAAGAATTTCACTGATTTTTCAAAGAATTTCAGATATATTACCGATTTTGGTGAATTTTTACAGATTTTTCAGCAATTTTTTCGCCAATATATTGACTGTTTTCCAGTGTTTTTCGATAATTTTCACTGATTCTTTTTTATAAATGAAAGAGCAATAATTGTAGACAGAGGGAAACACTCACAACAAGAAAAACATCCCAGGTAGCAGTAGAATTTCGGGTTGAAAAAATTTTAAAATTACTTCATCACCTTGCAAAATATGAAAATCGGTGCTAATCAACGAAAAAAGCTAAAATTTGATATAATACTCCATTTTCAACCTTTCGAATTGATTGGAAGCCGTTTCGAGACATTTTATAGCCTTTGAAAAATTTTGAAATTTTTTATTCTTGAAAAAAAAAAACCATAAGAATGGTTCATTTATGAATTTCAGTACCTTATTCACGAATTACCCACAATGGCAATCAATTCAATGGATTAAAGCAAAATTTTCAAGAATTGATTACTGCCAGTTTGAATCCATATTTTTTGAAACAAAATCAAATTACACAAACAACAAAGGTATTTATATGTAGATAAAAAAGGCAAAAATGACAGATATTCAATTTTTAATGGAAATTTGGAAACGGGCGATTATGAGCACTGAAATTTGTACATGGATCATTTTCATAGAATCTTCTCCAGCGCTGGAAACTTCTAAAATTTCTTGAAGGCTCGAAACCGCTTCAAATCGATTTGATAAATCAAAAATAGGATACATATGTACCACATTTCAAGTTTTTTTGGTCGATCAGATCAAATTTCCATATTTTATAGGGCAACGAAGTGATTTTGAAATTTCAAAAATTGGCCAAAATTCTAGAAATGAACTTCAGCACCTGAAATTTTTGGGATCACGTTCTTTTACGCTGTACTTCGATTCATTTTTATTTCAACCCAAAATTTTATTGTCGGTGATGTCAGAAGAAAAAGAGAATGGAGGGAAAATTCTGGAATCAGATTTTTCGATAAAAACAAAATTTGAAAAAATTGTTCGATTTTTTAATAAAAATGTTGAAAAATAATTTTACCAGGAATCCAAGAACGTTGTAACAAGGGTCATGGTCATATCATGCCTCGATGTGTCCCCCCAAAAAAGCTTCAGCTCAAACCTTTCTCTAAAGCTACAAATTTTTGAAACTGCAGACTTTTTTAGAATATTTGAGAGCATCTTACAGTGACCAAATTTTTTTCAAATTTTTTGAAAAAGGGTATACGTATAGAATTTTAAGATGGGTCAAGATTCTCTTGGGCTCTTGAGGGCCACAATTAAAATAATGACCAAAATTTTAGTAGGGAATAATTTTAGCTATTGAAAAAAAGATTGCAAATTGGCTCTAAGGATGATTGAGAAAATTAACTGGAAAAGTGAATACCAAGACTGAATGATACGACCACGAAGAGGGTGCTTCGATGGCAATTTCAATTCTGGTTCACTAAACACGAATCCGGCGTCAATTTTTTCATTTTTAGTCATTTTCTTCCTGAATTAAACGTTCATTTCAAACATATCAAAAAAGAAAGTGAATTTCGAAACTTCAAGAGGAAAGATTGTTCAAGTAACGAAAAAAGGGGTAATTCAACTGGTTGAACGCGAATCTATCTGAGATTGCAAATTTTTTATTCAGCGTCTTTTTTCAATTTTAAAACGATCCTTACTCGCTGAAATATCAATTTTCTTCGATAATTATTTTGAACAGGAATTTTTCAACTAAGTATTTTTCAATAGAAAATATAATTTTCATTTTTCCTGATGATATTTGTGCTTTTATTTTTTTATGCATTTTTTTTCACAACCACAATACCAAGTTTTCCCTTTTTTTCTCACTTTGTTCTGAAAACGATACCTCAAGGTCACTTTCGTTAGATCAAAATTTCCGAATTTGGAAAACTGTTTGTTTCTGATTCACATCAATAAAACAAGAAATTCAAAAATAAATAATCAACAGATTGTAATTCATTGTAAATCATTCGTACGTCAATTACAGTACATCGAAATTGAAATATCCTCGTGTTTATTATTAAGATTTACGTTGGACTTCGCTCACATAAAATTCGTTATTGAATAAGTGAAATGCAATTAAGTAAGTATAAATACCGCAAATACCTACTCATCAGTTATTTGCATAAAACCCATAACAATAAATTTCATCTTTAGAAGAATGTCAATACCTAGTGCAGGTAAGTACATAAATTATAATTACCAATGTGTATTTTTTATTATTTGAAAGGTATTAAATCGTTATATTTAACATTGTAGAAAATTTGAAAACGATATGAGACGGTTTACGAATATTTTCCATCACAGAGTGATTGGTACTAGACCAAAAAAATAGTCCCAGCATCCTGCCTACAAAAATAGGTCAAGATGTGCCCAAAAATTAATCATTGGTGAAAATTGATCACTATTGATATTGAATTTTAAAATAATTCAATGCCAATTAAAAAAATGGTGTAAGTAATAAAATCAAATTTTTTTGTCACTTTTTCAAAAAAAAAATTATTTCAAAATTTTAAAAAATTTACTGAATTGTAGTTTTCTTGAGATCTTTTTGAATTTCAAAATACACCTTCTTACGTTCTTTGGACCATAAATTCAGATGATAAAAAAATGTTTCTAGAATGAGTGGAAAATGGGCATGAAGGATAAAAAATGTTTAATAATTCAAGTCACATCAATTTTTCTTCGAGGATTTGTATGGTCAATTTTCACGTTACAGTATTTTTTAAACATGAAAAACACCTAAATCAGATCTTCCATCTTCTTGAATCTCCAGGAGAGGCAGAAGAAAGAAAACTCGTGAAATTTCATTCCAATATTGTAAAACTTGTCTAATATATTTTTCTGAAATAATTGTATAATTACAAGTTTGAGAATATTTTTGAGTCAGAAATTGACTTTTGGTCATTTCACTGCGAAAAATTTAACTTCTATACCTGCATTTTTGGAGTCATGAAACACGAATTTGATGATTTTTGCAAAATGAAGGATTGACGAGAAGAGTAAGAAGAAGGAACAATTAGAATTTTATTATCGTTGAAAAAAGTTTAACGTGATCCAAATTTCAAAAAAAAAAAAATCAAAATTGAATAAAGTGAATTTTAGACCTTGCAAGTTCTGAAAATTCAAATTAAAAAAAAATCAGACAAACTCACTTCGTTTTTAGATATATTTGCATTAAAATTAAATTAAGTAATCAAAAAATAAATGGATCGATCTGGAATCATGCTTAAGGTGTTAAGAAGTTGAGATTACATAATTAAAATACATAGAAACCCCATAAGAAATACACAAAGTAAAGTATCAACGAACTTGAATCACTTCTACCATATCACATAATTATTGGATTTAACACTTTTTTCTACCAACCGAACTGCATGATGCAGTATTAATTATAATTCATACATGTTGGTATATAAATTAAAGGAGCAATGGACGCTAACATGCGCAGTCAAAAGCAATTGCTTTTATTTTTAACTTGAAACCGTCAACATTTATTTTTGAACCCAGCCAAAGCACCCAGCGGTCTTCACTTCCGTATAGATTGAATAGAATGTCACACAGAGATGAAAAAACAATACCCAATTATACGTATAAGTTTCGATACGATTAGCCACATTTTTGGAAGCACTGCTCGTGCAAAAACGATTGAAAAAGATGAAGAGGGGAACTAGATTGAACATTTTCCAATAGTTAGAATTTTTCTAGAGACCAAAAATCCAAAATTTTTGATTTAGAATTATTCAATAGGACAATAGAAGCTTCAAACATAGCCTGAATACAGAAATCACCTTTAGGGGTCAAAAAATAGTTATGGGACTGACATAAAAAATAGAATCAAGGGAGAACTTCAACTAAAAAACCAATTTTTGACCCCTTGGGATGGATTCTCGATCTAATCTCAAACTTGACTCATTTTTTCATTAAATCCTCCTCTCTTTCACGATTCCACTTTACCAAACCTTCAAACCCACCCAAATTCCCCAATAAAATTTTCGTCTCCAACGAATTTCGTGAAACATCGCCGCTGACGCAGACGCTTCTAATGACGTCGTTCATGTCATCGTATTGTACAATAGTACATTACGAGTAATTTTTTTTTACTACAATATCCTAAGTACTTGTCGTATGTATTTGGAACCCACCGCACCTAACTTTTTTCTCTACTTCGTTACGCGCAGCCAGTCGATTTTACGACAATTGGGGCTTTTCCGACGATAACGAGTGTCTCTCGCTATTTTACTACTTATTCGTATATTACAAGCAATGATGACGACGACCACGTACATTCAACTTATGTACAATGTACAGTGCGACCAAATTAGCAAATTATCCACCACGTGCCTTGGGCCAAGTTTTTATTACCGTTAATTTTATCCGCATTTTGGTAATAATTCTATTTTTTTTTTTCGTATTCTGAAATTTCTCGCCGCGCAACAAATTGAATAATGTATATCGGACTGCATCGAGTACGGATACCTAGTTTAGAAAATTACCGTCATTACGAGTAAATTGCACACTCGACCGGAAAATAATTACGCGACGATGAACTCGTTAGTTGGTTTTATGTGTGAGTATTTTCACTCGTATCAAAAGTACAGATTAAGTTTTAACCAATTTAGAGCGAATTTAAATCAATATTTGGGATTATTACCGGTAATTACTGAATATTTACCAATAAAACTCAAAACATTTGAAAAAGAGGAAGGAATGATAGGATAGTTTTTATTTTCGAAATTTTACTCCAAGTTGTTCTCGTAAAATAGTAATTATTCTGAAATCTTTTGAATACCTTTTACAGACATAAAATTTCAATTTCAAAAATTACGCGTAATGGAAATTACGAAAGCAGTTTTTCTAAAAAGGAGGAAAAAATTGCTGAAGTAATAGCTGAATTCCAACATTACCGCCTAATGAATAATTTTTCCTGAGAATTTACGGTAATTACTCAATATTCAAATTGTTTCATATTTTTATACTGAAGACAAGATAGATTCAAAAATACCACAAAAAAATGGGGAAAAAGTTACTATAAATTATAGGTCATTATGAAGAAATTTCACCATAAATATGGTTTTTACTGATAATTACGAACTCGAATTCATAATTCATTACACATGCTTCGAATTATTGATTTTGAATACGCCAATACTTGGTAGTGGCAATAGAAAGAAAATTAATTTTTGCAACAATATGATCTATCACAATAAGCATAATTACTACGTAACTACCCTATTTACGAGGTATTTTTGGTAATTTTACTGATATTCTATTTTTAATTTTGATAAAAATTAAAAAATTAGGGGCGAAAATTTATCGTAATTACCATTTCTGGGGAGACTAATACCGCTGATTACATGTATAACTATTTATGATTAGGTAATAAAACAAGAATAGTTATTTAATCAACGAAGAGGTAATTACCAATCATAACTTGATTATTCATTTGGTAATTACAAGTAATTACCAATTTAATTTACTAATCAAACAAAAAACTAAAAAGTTGTCGATGATTTTTTTTCTTAAAGTGTTGGCGATTTACAATAAAAATACAGCGAATCTGGATAATTTAGGGTAAATGTTAATAATTCAAAGAAAATATAGGTGATTTATGGTAATTACGGTAAATTTGAGTTATTTGATGTAATTATGGTGAATATTAGGTAATTACGGTAAATATTGGTAATTAACTGTAATTACGGTAAATGTTGGTAATTTACTGTAATTACGGTAAATATTGGAAATTTACTGTAGTTACTGTAAATATTGGTAGTTAGCTGTAATCAAGGTAAGTATGGGTTATATACGGTAATCATGGTGAATATTGGTAATTTACTGAAATTACGGTAAATAATGGTGATTTACTGAAATTACGGTAAATAATGGTGATTTACTGTAATTATGGTAAATAATGGTACCTAATTTACTGTAATTACGGTAAATATCAGTAATTAACTGTAATTACGGTAAATATCAGTAATTAACTGTAATTACGGTAAATATTGGTAATTTACTGAAATTACGGTAAATAATGGTGATTTACTGTAATTACGGTAAATATTGGTAATTAACTATATTTACGGTAAATATTGGTAATTAACTGTAATTACGGTAAATATTGGTAATTTACTGTAATTACGGTAAATCTTGGCAATTTACTGTAGTTACTGTGAATATTGGTAGTTAGCTGTAATTATGGTAAGTATGGGTTATATGCGGTAATCATGGTGAAAATTGGTAATTTACTGAAATTACGGTAAATAATGGTAATTTACTGTAATCACGGTAAATATTGATAATTTACTGTAATTATAGTAAATATTTATTCATGGTAAAAACGATGAAAATGAGTAATTTCGGGTAATTACAGAAAATAGTAATAATTTACTGTAATTACGGTAAATACGGGTAATTCACTATAATTGCAGTAAATATGGGTAATCTGCATTAATTACTGTAAATGAGTAATTTTTAGTAGTACATATACTTGACCATAAGGTAAATAACGATTATTCATGAGAAAATTGTAAATATTACCTATCAATAAATTTTGGTAATTACAGAAAATATTAGTAATTCACTGTAATTATGGTAAATATTAATAATTTACTATGATCACGGTAAACATGGGTAATTCACGGTAATAATAGAGTAGGTAATTTTTAGTATTTACGGTAAATATGAGTAATTTGCAGAAATTTTGGTAGAGGTAGGTAAATACAAGATTACGCGAGGCAGAAATGAGTTATTTAGCGGTAATTTTTAGGCAATCTTGGTACACGCAGAAAATGCTCAACTCATACCTTTTTTTCTAAATCTATCTCATTCACCCCTCCCTCAAAACACAAAATCTAAAATTTGAATCTTTTTCAATACAACTCTACTTCGAAAAAATTAAACCTTCGCAATCGATGAAATCCCCAGAATCATCCCTTCCATTTTCCCAACAACTCGACAACATTCCGTGCTCAAGAGTCACCGATACGCGTCAAAAATCAGCATACTTCATTAAAAAAAAAAAAGCAAACGAACTCTATCACGCGGTATCAATTCACGCACTCGCAACTCACCACAAAAACCAACCACCCTTGTAAAAAATACTCGAAAGAAAATACGTTACAGAGCTACTGAATAATTACACATTTATATTCCAAATCACGCACCGCATCAACCGCTCTTTTGAACACATTCGCGAGCAACTTACAAAGCAAACTCCGCCGATTATTAAAACCAGGCCAGAGCAATACACCGCAACTACAGTGTGAAATGAAAAAATAATACCAAAGGATTTGAGACTCCAAACACATCAACGGTGTTAATCGTTTGTTGACATTTTATCAAAAAAAAGGGGTAGGTGCCGGTTAAACACAGAAAAAAACCGCATTTCGAACAACCCACCGTCATCAGGTTCCTAATTCACCCCTTTCGAATTTCTTCAAACCATAGGAGCATTATAGTTGGTAAAGTAAACCGATAAAGGATATTAGAAGGTGGCATTTCAAATATACACACGAGAGCTGTAAACCTTGACTATTCGTTTATATCGGTTTTTTCGCGTATATAAATCCTCAACATACATAAATCTAGATCGACAGACTCGACCGATTTAATTTATTTTCGCCTGTTTGCCTATATTTATACACCACACAAATACACATAATGGCGATACCATGGCGTGTATAAAAAAAAGAAGCAGTTTTTCAATGAAAAATTTCACTTCGGCTGCGCGAAATTATATTATTATCGGTGTATTTTTAGAACATTATGTACCAGCAAACACGTTCGCCATCCAACTGTTGTTTATAACACGAATTTAAGCTTCTTTTATGCGCTAATTTCTATCGAATGAGTCTTTTTTAGGGTTTCGCCTCTCCTTGCCCGTCTACCTTATTACACAACATACGCAGAAAAATCACGTTCATAAATTTAATAACGCTCCATTACAATGGAGATTTTTTTGCCGCCCCATTCTACGTGGCACAATACGTCGTATCGACATCACGTGGCCGTGATTTTACGATCATAACGTGAAATTTTTTCCTCTATAATCAATCCGAATATCCATCCGAGTACAATCTTGAAATTTTATCGACAAATTGCGTACGTATTCGCCAAGTAAATCCATTCGAATACATAAGATACGATAAACCAATACGAGCAAACTTTCGATACTCCACTCGACAATACAATTTTTATCTGATAAAATGAAATTAAAAAATCGCGAAACCTTACGCAATTGTCGAAAAAGAAAAGAAAAAACAATAAATCACTTTTGTGAAATTTGTTTACATTCGGTTTATCGACGATTGTGTACCATTGACGAGATAACGAGTGCGATATTGAAGGCAGCGGGATGTTTAACAAGAATACGAAGTACACCAGAGTAAATTTTTTTGTGAATTTTCATGATTTTCATCTGGGTGTGAATTTTCGATACTTTTCTGTGCGGCGAGCTTTGCTCGTCTCGTTAATACCGTTAACGTTGAGCAGGAAATTTGTTATTAACGCTGGTTCGTAATCTGGCTAACATAATCAGGTAATTATCCGTACAAGGCGAGTGTACATAAAGTAACGCGCGTCGATAACGTTATTATTAGCGGGGACCGAGTGATTAAACCGATGTCGTGCCTGGGCCCGGCGATGCTGGCTTTTGTGCTGGGTTCGCGTTTCAATTACAATCTGATTTCGAGATACGAAAATAGCGACGTATTGTGTTTTTATTCGAGGTATGCGGATGACAATGATGAGTGCTGGAAGGCTCAAAACTTCCAAATGATCGGAAAATACTGTTTAATGTTTCAAAATCACCGAGGATTTTGAGAAAAATGCAGCCAAAAATGGTCGAAACACCCCCAAAAAATCCGAATGATAAAAAAGTTACTGAAATATATGTAGATATCAATGGAGAAAATTATCAAATTTTACAAAAAATGAAAATTATTCAAAGCACCATAAGGTAACATACCAGTTTTGGATCAGGCTACCAATTACGAATCATTTTTTTGAGGCGCTCTACGTCGTTCCGAAATGGTCACCAAGGATTGATACCAACATAATCGTGTAGTCTGAAGTCTTACCTTTCAGAAAATATGTAAACTTTGCATTTTTCGTGTTATCAAACCGCTTGTAGATTCATTTGAAAAAAGTGAGTCACATTTTTAGTTGAAATTTCGTATTTTTTGCAATGGCGATTGTTAAAAAGTGTAATTAGTGTTATTGATATTTAGTTTTTGATGCGGTTGCTGATTATTTCATGTTCAGGGAAGTACTATCGACACATTTTTCGCGTGATCAACCCGTTTTGCGAATTTTGAGTGTCATTTGCCAAGCTTCGAAGAAAACGTAAATTAGCATCCAAAAAAGTTGGATTTCTTCACCAAAATTGTCTGTTCTGAGATTTTCGTCGTTTTTTTATATATTGGGTGATTAACATTATTAAATCCGCGCAATGAAATTCCAAAGTGAAAGTGATCCGTAATTGGTTTGATCCATTAGAAAAATTTTCAATTTTCAATTGCAGATCAAAAATTTTCCTACCAATTACGGATCGATCCACAATTGGTAGTTTTTCAACTTCGGTTTTTTAACAATTTTTTGATGAAAATCTTTGAAGGCCATCTTTGTAATGTTAAAAATACAGTCAGAGTGAAAAAAAATTGCATAACTTAAATTTTATTTGATGATCCGTAATTGGTAGAACCCCCTGAAAAGGCGTATTTTTCTGGGTCCCTTCAAGCCTGCTTGAAATCGTTTTTTTCGAAATTCAACCGCGCTAGTTTGTAGAAGAGAGGTCAACGTTTATTTAAAAAAAAAAAAATCACCAAAATTGGTTCATAAATAACGTCAGGGCATGAATTTAAGAAAAAGTGATCCAAAACTGGTATGTTACCTTACTCTCTCATGAATCAGTGAAAAGTCACTGATGAACAGTCGAAATTCCAGCACAGGAAAAATCAGCAAAATTCACAGATTTTTCAAAGGTTTTCACAAATTTTTCAAAAATTTTCATTAATTTTTTTTAGCAAAATTCAAAAATTTTACTGATGTTTCAGTAAATTTTCATTAATTTTCAATGATTTTTTTCACTGATTCGTTTTCAGTGAAAAATCTTTCACTGATTTTCTCTTGTGCTGCAATTCTGACTGTTTTTCAGTAACATTCGATAATTTTCACTGATTCATATGAGAAAGTACATTTCTAAAAAAACAAAATTCGAAAAAATGGTTCAAAATATTGAAAAAAATATTAAAATGCCATAAAAATTGATGATGATAATCAAAAATGATTAAAAAAAGCACTTCACACTGTTGAAATAAATTATCAATGATCAAAATTATGAAGAATTCATCGATACTTCAAAAAAAAAAAAAAAAAAAATTAAATGGGATGTCATGATCCATAAAAATTGTGAAAAATATCGAAATCAGAACAAAAATACTCAAAAAATTGAAAAAAAAAATCACCCATAAATTCGAATTCATCGTCAAAATATGTGTGTATGAATAAAAAACGTCAAATAAAAATCATGAAAATTATTTTAAATGTTCAAAATTTCAAACTCAGAAAATTGAAAATAATAATCATCTATTAAATATTTTGTGGAAAAAAGTAAAAAAACCAAAAGGTTTGTAGAAGACAAAATACACAGGAAAATAACACCCTTACCCAAAAATTAACCATAACGTCAAAAAAAATCATCAAAACATTTCGAAAAAACTAAAATATCCACAACGCAAAAATTATTTAAAATGAATGGAAAGAAAAAAGTAATAAAATTAAAAGATAAAAATTCCAAAAATCCTTAAAAATATTTTTAAACATTGAAAAATTGATCAATAAAAGAACGAAATGTTGAAGTTACATATTAAACTTTGATTGAATCGTTCAAATTATTTTCAAAATGAACAAAGAACGAAGAAAAAAGATACCGAAATAGCTTGCTCTTCATTAATACTCCTTCCCTCTTCACCCAGTTAATCTTCACAAAAATTGAAATCGTCATATTTTGTAGAAAAACTTTCAATTGGTAAAAAATAGAAATACCAATTGCACATTAGTTTGAAAAAAAAATCATTGAGAGCAGGAAAAATTACGACCTATTTCCTTTCCCCCTCCCCCTCCCCTTCCTGTCCTCTCCATTTCAACCTCGTTTTTTTTTTTTCAAGAATTACTTTCCACAAAAAAAAAGGTTTAAGATCGCTAGAAAGTTCTCTGCAGCTAAAAATCGCTTTGAATTAATAAATTGATGATTGATTTTTTCAATTTTCATCATTCATAAGAAAAACGCTCAAATAGGAGATTTTCTCTTTTTTTGGAGGTTTTCAGAGAAAAAATAATAATAAATCAAAAGCAAAAGACTTCGCCAATTTTTTTATACCCAAATTAAATCGAAAAACTTGGTTTTATAGATTTTTAAACTTTACTTCAAGTAAAAAGTTCTCAATAGTTTTTTTTTTTTTTTTTTTTTTTGAGAAAAATGAGAAATTGTTTAGAATAGATTTCCAAACCATCATTCCAATAGAAAAATATTATTTGTTCGATTATTCCATTTTTTTTCTTTTTTTGAATTGTTGGCATGAAAATAATTTTAAAATCCTAAAAATCGACAAAAAAAATGTTCAAAATATGAAAATACTGAAATAGCCAGGAATGAAATCTAAAAAATAGTGAAGAAAATGATGAAAGAGGTCTAAAAAAATACTAAAAAAGTGAAAAATAGACTGAGTAGCCAATTAAATTTGTTTTATAAATGTGGAATAAGTACTCAAAATTTTAGAGATCATCGATTCAAAAAATTGATTACTCGTTCACTTTTTTGGAAACGAAGAAAGTAGTAAAGAGGGGAAAGGAAGAGAAAAAGGAGGGTTCAAAAAATCAGAACCCTCAAAAGTGAAAAAGGTTTTTGAAAACTTGGATTTTAAAAAATCCTTTCCGATTTTCGAAACTTTACTCAAGTGAAAAACACTCTTTAGGGATTTTCAAATAGAAAATTCGTCAACATTTTCATTAAAAAATCATTTCAAGATTTTGAAAATAACAAAAAATCTTTAAAACACGTCAATAGTGGCATAACAAAAGAGAAATTCCAAAATATTCATGAAAAATACAGAAAAAATTTTAAAACGGACTGAAATTCCATTAAACTCATTTCACGATCTTAAAAAAGACAAAATATCGTCAGAATTTCATGGAAACAGTGGAACAAGGGAGAAAATTTCAATACATTCGTGAAAAAAATCCCGAAAAATTGAAAAACTGACTGAAATTCCATTAAAATTACTTCAAACATGTATATTCTCCAAAATTTCCAATTCTGATTCAAAAATAGTTATATGTACCAAATTTTAATTAAAAAATAAATAAAATGGCACATAATCTTGATTTTTTTTTCAATTTTCATGGGTGTTTGATTCAAAAACACTTTCACATACAATTAAAACGATCTCGTCATCTTAAAAAATGAAAAAGTTCTCTCAATTTCAATACCCACCAAGCTTTTCGAATCCATTCCCTGTTACCTAAACCTGCACATTCCACTCTTCACTAAAATCAACGCCTCCTTCAGACCCAGCCACCCTCCTCCCAGGTACATAGCAATTTTCGCCCCAAAATAATACGTCGCGGTCGTCTTGACGCAACTTTGCGATCGTCCATAACGCGATCGAAGACCGTACGTCTCGAAAACTTAAAAACCGGTTGCTGACCGTATTATCAGTTAAATAGTTGTTTTTTCTGCTGCCCTCCTTACCCTTCATTAAATTACAAAGCGCGATGCTTATTCTCGTTTGCTTAATATGTCGCTGTGTGTTTGTGTGCTTGTCGCCGCGATAATACAAATACCGACCGCGCGGTCTATGAAATAGATACTTGGATGTTTTATACAAATATACAAAACCTACATATGCCGGCGTGAGTAGGTATGCATTTTTCGAAACCGAGTAAGTTTACATTTAGCTGCTCTTTATTAATCTGTATATGCTTGTCAAACGAACATACACGTACAAGCAGATCAATTACGACGAGTAGAGCTAGACAGGCGAAGAGTACAGCAAAGACAGTCAGGATTAGAGACCAGAGACATAGGTATACGGTAATTTACAAAATTACTATTAAGAAAGAAAAAAACCACCCATGAAAAACAACAACGTTCTATAAATGTGTACACGATATTTCTTCTCGGGTCTGTCTTTTTTTTTCTCATAGGCTATGCAGAGTCAAGTCAGTCGGGCAAAAAAATATACAGATTCAGACGATCCGTCAGCGTCACTTACTTCGCAATACTGATAAAACCGCAAGATGCGGTCGCATGTAGCGGAGTCCATCCTTCATTATCGCCTTTATTTATATCAGCTCCGTGTTCGACCAGGAACTCCACCATGTCCAAATTATCGTCGATGCACGCCTGTAACATATATCAACAAAAAAATAAAGAAGGCGTGAATAATTTTCAATTGTGAAGTATCGTATCGCGAACGAGTAAGTGCACGAATCTACTAGAATACGAAAAAGTATACCAAGATGGTGAATTATTCAGATCCACAAGTATCTTTCGATCAATTGTAAAAAAAAATTGGTGGGAGGACGGATAAGGGTTCAAAATGGATTCACAAATAATGATTTTACAGGGCCAAAAAATGCAAAAGTCAATTTCATCCATATTCCATCACAACTATCACAAGCAATTATTTCAAATCAGCTTTCAAAAATGCTGATCTTGACAGAAAATTTTTTTTTCAAGAAAATCGTGAATTTCATTGATACGAGGAGTCCAGGATAATTCAAAATAAGCTAAAAAATTCCAGTTTTTAATGGTTCAATCAAATTTTTCGATTTTCAGCAAATTTTGAACCAATTTTTTAGAAGTTTTGGCAAAAGTTGGAAACTTGATCTAAATTTTGAACGCATAATAAAGAAAAAGTACTCATAGGAGGAGAGAAAAAATACATAAAATTCGTAATTTTTAAATTTTTCCAACTCGAGATACTAATTTTTTCAATTTTGGGATAATTTGACATTTCATGTTCTCTTTTTGGATTGCTGACATGACTTTTGACAACTGAAATATTATGGTATGAATGATTTTTTTTTTCTTTTTCGATTCATTTGCTTGGGAATTTTTTCCATTTTGAAAAAATGGCAATGGCGACTTGAGAAAATTCAAATCGAACACTTCATAAAACATTTTAGATCATGAAAAATCAGCTCCAAGATTCTTTTAGTAGGTACATCCATATTCGACATTCCAACGAAAAATTCTTGAATTCTTGAAAAAAAAATGCCAAGCATGGAATTTTTAACAATTTTTAGATCTTTGATTTACACTGATTTCGCTTGGCTCAAAATTAAAAGAAGGGGGAGGAGAGTGAAAAGAGAAAAATTGCTACATTTACTTATTCGAAAAATTTAGGAAAATCTTCACGACTTTTTCAGTAGGTTAGGTATTGATATTTCAGGAATATCGAGTAATTAGATAATCAGGATCCTTCCAAAGGGACAAAAGAGCAAAACACGAAAATAACTACCGTGATGATGTCATCGAATGGAAAAACAAATCCTTGATTAAATAATTTTGTTTCAATGGTATGCTCTCGCCTGTTGAATCAGTAAAATTCTTTCACTTTCAGTGAATTTTCACTGATTGTTTAAAAAATTTCATCAATTATTTACCAAAAAGTTCACTCATTTTCCAAAAATTTACACAAATTTTACAAAAATTACGCCAATCTTTCAAAAATTTCACTAATTTTCCAAAAAATTTTACCAATTTCTTACAAAAATATCACTAATTTCTCAATAACTTTACTAATTTTTCAATAACTTCACCGATTTTTAAAAAAAATTGCCAATTTTCCAAAAAGGTTACCAAATTTTTCAAAAAAAAATACTAATTTTCCAAAAATGTTCACTGTTTTTTCAGAAAAAAATTACGAAATATTCGAAAAATTCATGTACTTAATGTTCTCAGCATTTACAAGACTAAAGTTTACATTTTTTTTATTACAATTTTCCCACTGAAAAAAAGTCAGAATTGGAACACAGGAAAAATCAGTAAAACGCTCTTTCACTTTCAATAAATTTTCACTAATTTTTTTAAAAAATGTCATTTATTTTCCAAAAGATTCACTAATTTTTTTAAAAACTACACTAATTTTCCAAACATTTTACCAACCGTTCAAAAATTTCACTGATTTTTCAAAAAAATTTACAAAAAATTTACTGTTTTTTCAAAAAAATCACTAACTTTTCAAAAAATTTCACCAGTTTTTTCAAAAAGTTTACCAATTTTTCAAATAATTTCATTGATTTTCCAAAAATTTTGCTGTTTTTTCAAAAAATTCATTGATTTCTCAAAAATTTCACCGGCTTTTTAAAAATTTTACTGTATTTAAAAACTTTACTGACTGCTGAAAAAATTACTTACCCATTTTCCAAAAAAATCATCAATTTTTCAAAAAATTTACTATATTTTCAAAAAGTTTAGTAATTTTTCAAGAAATTTAGTAATTTTTCAAAACATTTAGTAATTTTTCAAAAAATTTAGTAATTTTTCAAAAAATTTAGTAATTTTTCAAAGTATTTAGTAATTTTTCAAAAAATTTAGTAATTTTTCAAAAAATTTAGTAATTTTTCAAAAAATTTAGTAATTTTTCAAAAAATTTAGTAATTTTTCAAAAAATTTAGTAATTTTTCAAAGTATTTAGTAATTTTTCAAAAAATTTAGTAATTTTTTAAAACATTTAGTAATTTTTCAAAAAATTTAGTGATTTTTCAAACAAATTAGTAAGTTTTCAAAAAAAATCAATAATTTTCCTAAAATTTCACTGTTTTTTCAGCAGATTTATTGATATTTTTCAATATTTCGCCAATTCATCAAAAATTTGAGTGATTTAAAAAAAAAATCATTAATTTTTCAAAGAGATTCAGATATGTATTTCATTAATTTTCCAGTGAATTATCACTAATTTTTCAGCAATTTTTTCACTGTTTGTTTTTAGTCAAAGGTTTTCACTGATTTATCACAATTCTGCAATTCTGATTGTTTTCCATTGATTTTCGATAATTTTCACTGATTCATCATGAGATGGTCTTTTTTCGACAGAACAGAAAAATATTCCACCGTTGAACGTAAAATCAGCCTTTGCAATCTTCTTCTCATAAAACATTCCTCTGCATTATCCCGCAGCAAAAAATACCTCGTACATTTGGAACTTCCCACGTAAAATACCCAAATAATCTGTTCAACTTCGAAATACGACTACGTAGATACGTTATTCGATATGGCAATCGAATTGGCGAAATGCACATCTGACAGTACACCGCATAAAATATTTTCATTTTCATCTAATGCACCTCAGTGCATCTATTTTTATCACTCTAGACGACACGTCAAGTGCATTAACCCAGTACTTGGCCTTCCTGTTGAAAATTTCCTTACACGTTTTCGCCATATTATCTTTGCACCTGTTTATACTCCACACATAATGCACCTTATTACAGATTGCTCCCCTGGACTTTTGTTTTTTGACGAGACAGGTTCACGCATATGTTACCTATTAACCCACCGAGACTTTCCTCGACCCGTAGGTAGACACTTTACGGTAAAATCTCTAAAAAAGACTCGGTTTGGCTCGATTTCATCAGCAGCGCTACGATGAAAGTTGAATAGTTTAATTAAAACCGCGAATATATGGTTTAAACGCAATACACGTTTGTCTTCCATTGGGTTGACGACATCTGCGAGCCTATGCCATCGACGACATGAATGAAGCCAGGTCACATAATGTCACATCCAGTTTTAATTATGTCGTAAAATTATTACTAGGGTTTTGAATTATACTCGACCATGTTTTTTTTTTCTAATTCTTATTCTTCTTCTCGGTCGTAGTTTTTTTTTTATCTCATATAGACCTACGAGTACACCGTTTGTACGTACTCGTCGTGTATGTCTTATTCGTGTAATAGACTCGGGGCTCGCGCACGTCCTTATATTGTGCGTGTGTGTCTTAATAATTCTGCGAGCTGCGATGGCTTTGGCTTTGGATTTACGTTCTACAGGTTGTCATCGTATCGTGTGGTGCTCTTCGGTTAAAGACTTTGAGATTCGTTTTTAATAACGGCGTGTTTCCTTAGATAAGACGCCGCTGTTATGTTTACGACTTGATTTTGATATGCTTGTACTTGAACTATATGAAGCATCAAAGGAAAATACCTAGATTTTTTTAGTGCTTTTTACGTTTCTTTTGCCAAATTTCCGGATGAAATGTGTAGAATAATATATTTTTTTTAGAGGAGTTTTTTTTTTCAGAGGAGTTTTGCAACATGACAGACAGTTTGAATGGTTTGTCTTAATTTACCCATTACTAAATACGTCTTCGAAATGTGTAAGACTATTAAACGAATTAGAAAGCCAACGTGGAGCTGATTCGCTTGAGTGGAAAATGAGTTTAGATGGAAAAAGCAGATCGACGTAGCCGAAAAGCTGTATTATATTCGCTTTCACTGATACGGTTATAAGCAGTAGTCGATTTATATGCGAGTTATAATCGCGTTATGTATGCAATGAGAGGTGTAATAATTGACAGGAGGCTTTTGTTATTGAAATAAAACGCCTACGATGGATTGAAATTTGGTGTAAAATGGAATCCGAATCGAATTTTTGAGTCGTGGATCTATTTTTGGCGGCAATTATGGAATTTTAACTTTTTTTGGACTAGAAAATAACACTGAAATATCTCTTCAAGGGGAAATTGATCATTCTATTGCGAAACAAAAATAAATCCAAATGGTTTCATCTTGAAAAAGGTCCATATCGAAAATTTCATGAATTGGTGGTAATTGATTAGATGTGTTGGTATTTTGCACCAAAGCGGCTTTTGGACTCTGGCTCCCGTGGGATGGTTTGAGGGGGAGTGAGGTGAGGGCCTCAAACTGTCCAAACCCAACTCAATTGAACTACCAATCCATATACCAACGCGTGCGATTCTTCGAACGAATAAATTCGCGGAGAAATAAAACTCAACGTAGATATTCGAATATTTATTGTACTTGATGCAGAAATGCACAAGTACGAAAATATACGCGGAAGAATACAATACACAGTTGCGCCAGTATGAGATGTAACTAGTCGCGAACGTCTAGCTACGGTGGTGTATAAAAATATACTCAGTGCGCGACTGAGAAATACATCGCGACGTAACCGCGAACCGAGATGCGCGGTCACGTAATTATCGATAGGGGAAGGGATGAATAGCAGCTTAGGTAGGTAAGGAACCCGATAACGGGCTTCTACCTATACGCGAACGCTCTGCGTTGCGTCAAGGCCAAACGGTGCACAACCAAACTTGCCACTGATGGTAGCTTCCATCAGTGGAACAAAGCAACTTGCGATAACGAGGCAGAAAATAACTTGCCTACTCGCGGTTTAACGTATGCGAGTAGACAAAGGCAGGCAAAGCTTCTGCCAGATAAACTACGTAATAAATACGTTAGCCTCGTTGCTTGTTGAAATAGGTACCTGTTCACGTCGATTCGTGAATAGATAACGCTATTTCAACTCGCGAAGTGGTAATATTTGGTGCAATTTAGGTAGGAATAATCCTTACCACTTCATTCAAAAGCTGAAATTCATGTGTTGGATTTTGGCAACTTTTTGAAATTTACCTCCTGAATTGATTGGAAACAATTTTTTCACGATTCAGAGTCTCCGACAGTTTTCAAAATTTTCCAATGCTGTAAAAAAACACTTAAAAATGGTCCATTTGAATTTCTAATCGCAAATTACCCATCTTGATGACCTAGTCTCTCATTCAAAAATCAGTGAAAATTATCGAAAATCACTTAGAAACAGTATTGCAGCACAGGAGAAAATCAATGAAAATTTTAATGAGAAAAATCACAGGAAAATCAATGAAAATTCACTAAAAAGTCAGTAAAATTTATGAATTTAGCAGAAAAATCAGTGAAAATCTTGGAAAAATCAGTGAAAATTCGTTAAAAATTAGAGAATTTTGCTGGGTTTTAGTGACTTTTCACTGATTCAGAATGAGAGATGAGAGAGTATTTGATCAATATATTCATTTTTCAGAACACTTCGAAATAAACTCAAAAATGTTCTTTGTTTTTGGCAGTATACCTATACGAAACATCTGTCTCATTTATAAATCAGTGAAAACGATCGGAAAATCACTGAAAAACGGAATTGCAGCATATCACTTCATTATTTTCTAATAATCTAATACCATATCAATCATAAATCAATGAAAATTATCAAAAAACACTGAAAAACAAAATTATAGCACAATAATAAATCAGTGAAAAAAAATGCAGATAAAGCAGAGAAAATTCACCAAAACGTCGGTAAAATAGCTGAAATTCGTTGAAAAATCAGTAAATTTTTCCGAAAAATCTTCGAAAATTTGCGAAAAATCAAAAAATTTTACTGATTTTTCTTGAGCTGTAATTTTCAGCCACTTTTCAATGATTCGAAATGAAAAAGATTGTTCATCAAATTGAATAATTTTCATCATTTGAATTTCAGTTCACTTTTTAATCCATTAAATATTAAAATGTCAATTTTTCAATTTCTCAATTATTGAAAACAGAAAAATTACTGGAAACCAGTTGGAATTGCAACACGGCATAAATCAGTGAAAAAATTTCATCGAAAGCAGCAGAAAGAAAATTGATGAAAAATCAATGAAAATTCACTTTAAAAAATCTGCAAAATATCCAAAATTCTTTGAAAAATTCGTAACATTTTTGAAGAAATCAGTGAGTGAAATTTCGCTGATTTTCCCAGTGTTGCGATTTTCACATTTCAAGTGAATTTTCACTGATTCGAAATTTAAAACTGTCAGAATTTTAGTACAATAATAAATCAGTGAAAAAATTTAACTGAAATCAACCCGTGAAAAAATTCTGAAAAATCAGCGAAAATGGATGGAAAATCAGTGAGAAAATTACAGAAAAATCGATGAAAAAATTGCTCGGAAATTGGTGAAAATTCATGGAAAAGACTGTAAAATCTTTAAAATTTACTAAAAATCAAAGAATTTTACCAATTTTCCAAGCATATTTCTGATTATTCATCAGAGACTATTTCGCATCAGTTTGACAATTTATAATATTTGAATGGCATTCAACAATAAAGAGTTTGAAGGGAGAAGAAGAGAGGAGAGGAATAAAACTGTTGAAAAAACAAACAAGGAATTTTCAACACTTTTCAATTAAAAAAATATTCAAAATCAATGACAATTTCACAAAATGTATTTTTGAACAAAATTATTCAATAAGTTGACTAAAATCTGAAAGAATTGTAAAAACTTACTTATATTAAAAAAATTAGTGATTTTTCGGGTGAATTTTCAAAAACAAAATTTTCAAAACAAATGATATTTTGCAAAAAAAACCTCGGACGGAAAATTTTTCTCAAACAGGCAATATTAAGATTCATGCTGTTTTTGCTCTTCATTAAAAAATAGCCCTACTAGCTGAATTTTTTCAAAATGATTTTTTAGATAATTTTGTGGATGTTTAGAGATTTTTTTATCTATATTATTCATAAGAATTTTACCGAGTTTTAGAGAATTTTTCATTTCTTTCAGATGAATTTTGAACTATTATTCATGAAATCAATAAAATTTTTCATAATAAATATTCAATTTTAAATATCTTTTACAACATGAGAATTACTAAAAATGAATTTTCTTAAATTATCATTTCTAAATCATTGTAAAAATGGTTTCAATAATTTTGATGACAATTTCAAACTTCACGAAATATTTTCAAGGATTTTATGGAAATGATTTTCGCATACATTGAAAAAAAAAAATATCCAAAATAATAATATAACGTGTCCCAATTCTCAAAATAGGTAAGTAAGTAAAATTCATCATTTTTTTGCTAAAATTTATTCAATTTTTGACCAATTTTATCATTTCTTCTGATAAAACATATTATTTTTTTAGAACAAATTTCACATATTTTGTGAATTGAGACACGTTATTATTATTTTTGAAAAAATTGTCATTTTTTGATTAAAATTCATTATTTTGGTAAAATTTATTCATTTTTTGATAAAATTTACTATTTTTGGGGTAAAATGTATTCATTTTCGTAACTTCTGTTTTTTCCATGTACTTACTTATTTTTACTGCATTTAAATTTTTACCACTTTCACAACAAATTGATTCGTATTTGAAGCGTTTTGTGATACGAGACCTTAGGGTGAAAGTTTGATTATTTTTAGAAAAGCCAAAAAACAAAATAAGGTGTATTTTCCATTACATACTTGTAATTTTTCTTTCGTAAACACATAACAATCCGAAGTCTCTATATGGAGGGGGGGGGGGGGGGTGAATAGACTATGTTTAGCATTTACAAAAGAAATTGAAAATATGAAAAGATGTCTCGTGGTAAAAATTTATGCTTTTCGGGATCTTTGTGGTGCAAAAACATAACAAAATGACACGTTCAAATACTTCTACTGCATGAACAAAGCTAGTTGGAAAAAATTTGATGACATGATTGAATTTTTGATGAAAAAACGATCCGAAATCGAGATCGCCACAAGTTCCCTTATCACAAAACGCCTCAATTCTGATCTACATAAATATTTATAACATTTTAAATGCATCACCAAATTTTGTACAATTTACACTCAACTTGAATAGTTTTCTAGAATTATTAAACCACTTTTACATTTTTTATGATTTTAATTTCGTTTGGAATCCTCATTTTTTTGGAAAATTTTCAACACTTCTCGTAATATTTAGTCATTTTTCCGTATTTTAAACCACGCTTTTGCAATACTTCCGAAAATCATTCAAGATAGTCAAAGCAATTTTAACGATTTCCACGAACCAATTATTGTTATCATATATTTATGATTTCAAAGATATTTTCAGCAATTGAAATTATAATGTTTTTGAAAACAAGACGAATTTTTCCTAGAACATTCTGTTTTTACGACTTTATCGATTCATGAATGAAAATTTTTCATCATTATCGATCGATTAATCATCATTTCATCACCCATCACCCCATCACGAAAAACCTTTCGTACACTGTCAGCTCACCCTTTACACCCGAGCACCTCTCACACCTTCTCCAAGCTCCAATTCTCGATCACCATTTCCAAAACAGAAAGCATCGGTGAAATCAGCGAGAAAACAATTATCGATCCAGACACGTACCAAGTTCGTGATAAAATCACCATCGCCAAAGATCGCATTCGCAATAATAAAATGCACGGTTTAATGATTCCGAAAATTACACGCTCTTCTGCACACACACGCAGTCTGTACAACTTCGGTCTTCAAATACGAGCACATGATCAGCTGTAAAAAAATTTTCGGATCATTTGCCAAGTAAGTAAAATGAAAAATTCCTCGTATTCATTTATCCATTTTTAGCGTTGGTGTGGCGTATCAAGTCTTCGCGTCGTGTTCCCAGAGAGCTTCTAGTTCGTAGGTTAGATACACATAAGGAGAGTATGGATGCATAAATGTACCTCATACCTACATATACGAGAAGGCATAGTTGAAAAATGGTATTCGCTTGTCTCGTGTGCGGCTGCGGGGACACGCGGCTACCCTCGTTAATTGTTACTTGATTAACCTACAATCTACATACAAATATAAAACGCTCGCCTGGCTACGAGTTGGTCATTAAAGTCATTAACCGTATACAAGCGTAATACATCATCTTCGAAGCGGCGGCGACCGGACATCCAGAGGTCTATTCGCAGCCATACCAGAATATCACTCTCGAGTATATTTTCCAATTTCAATTCATCCCCTCCCCCCCCCCCCCCCACTTCGCATCGTTTTAATAATTACCGAGCCTCGGTCGGGTATTTACAAAATAAAGGATATAAGAAAAACCACACAGAGAAGCCCCCGCATAGACGTATACTTAATGAAGACTTATTACCGTTTATTTCCGCCACACTTTGTGTAAATTGTGCGCGTACACAAACTACCACGGGTTTTCTTTTCATCGTGTACGATATTTACCCATAAGTGTTCGATTAAGTATATAGTAAAAAAAAAAAACACCACGTCGTAGGTTTAAAGGTGATGATGTTTTTTTCTCTCACTCTTCACTTCGTCGTCGTTGAAATCATCGATAATATTAACGCCTTGGTGTCATCTCCGCCGCACGCTTGCGATAATCTGTTCGCTGTGTACAGAACTTGGTGTCATTTGGCGCGTTACCTTATCAAAAGTGACCATGGAAAATTTTTCAACGAAAAATTCCCACACGGTGGGACGACGCGACGGACGTAGACGAATGTAGGTTATCGAAGGAGTATTTTTATTTTTTTTTACAAGTGGATAAAGATGCGAGGGGGTGGATGAGACAGTGCCTTCGGGAGTCTCGATTCTGGGATATCCGCTTGAAGATCAATCTTTCGTGTAAGCGATTAAATTTTGAAATGTGGATTACAAATTAAGGTAAAAAGGGGTGGAAAAATTGGTCTACAATGGGGTGCAGCATCAACCAAAGGAGAGCCTTTGGATTTCAAAAGATGCAGGCTCCGGAAATTTTCTAATTTTGACAGTAATTTTTTGGCAGGAGATTTGGGTAAAATTATTCGAGATTTGATAAAGTAATAGATCCCTTTTTTCTATGAGATTTCTTTCAAGGAAAGATGAAAATCTCTTTCTATTTGATACTTTTCAAACCATTGCAAAAATACTGAAAAATTTCACGTCATCATTTTTGAAAATTGAGTTGCCTATTTTCCTCACAAGGAGGGTATCTCAACTTGAAAGTAAAATTTTGAGCCCAAACTAAGAATAATCAAAAGTACATTAATATAGGTATCCAAAATTTAGATGCTGAAATGCATTTTTCGATTTTTGGCAAATTTTTCAAATTTTAAATTTCCATTTCATAGCCCCACAGAAAACAGAATACGAAAATTTAATCTAACATGGTGTCTAACAAAATCTTGAAACTCAAAAACAGGACTTCAGAAGGACTTTCAGCGTGACCTTTTCAAAATAGGTACCAAATTCAGGGGAGCGGCGAAAGCATATTTCTGACGAGCAACTCGTCGTTGGAAATTTGGGGGGGGGCACAGTAAATTACCAAAAATGAAAAATGAATAAAAAAAAATGAATAAAATTTCTAATTTTTAGGAAAATAAATTGAAATAAAAATGAACCTTGAAGAAATTTCATTTAAAAAAGACCGCCCCCTCATAATTGGAGAGACATAGTATATGCAAATCGCGCATTTTTTAATGAAAATGATACGAATTTTGAATTTGATGTTTTTATAGTAAAAAAATTATAGGGGATGGTGTGGTTGAACTCGAGATTTCTCAAAAAATTATGAAATTTAGGACCTTCTCCATGAAAAATTTCTGGCTATGCCATTGGTAATGTATGCAATTATTTAGCAATACTTCAGGGCTTCCTCTAAAATTTTTTCTCCACAGGACCTTTTCTGTGACCGGGAGGGGGGTACTTGAAAATTTTTTCAGGGGGCAGCTTGGACAATTGGGGGGGCACTCGTCGTTGACTCAGGGGGTTCACCGCACCCCTATTGTAACCCCCCTCCCATTTTAAAAGGTTTAAAAAAGACAACTACTATTTTCTGTTCTGAAATATCTAATTGTTTGTGATGGAGGAAAAGTTTTTCCCTACCTTCGAAAAGAAAAATCTTGTAAATTAACTAAGCCTGAGCGAAACAAGAGCAAAAATTTATGAAAAAGGTCATCCAGAATCTGGAATTTCTTCATAAGATAAAATTCGTGCTTTTTTCGTATTATGTTTTGATTATCTATGGACTCGTTTCGTGACTTTTTTCCAAAAAATCGAAACATTTTTGAAAACTGCAATCGAGATTGTTGCGAGTCCTTTGATGACTAAGAAGGAAAACTTTTTTCACTTGAAAATATTAATGGTACAGACTGAAAAGAAAGAAGTTTTATACCATCATTTTGAAAATTGTGTGCAGAATCCGAACGAAACGAGAGAGAAAATTTTTGAAGAAAAAGACAATTCAAAGGCTGAAAGTGCTTCAGATTCAGACACCCTGCATCATCTTTCATCATCTTACACAGTCTTGCCACTAACAAAATTTCAAATATTAGCTATTTATTTTGGTGGGTGAGTTTCAAAATTTGAAATGAGCAGGAATTTTCAACTAAAAAGTGAAAACCATAAAAGAAGGACTTCAGCAGGATCAGCAGAACCCTTCAGCCAAAAGTATAGGACTAGCACGCTGAAAAAAATAAAATAAAATAAAATCTATCCAAAAAAAGAATAACGTGTCCCAATTCTCAAAATAGGTAAAATTTATCATTTTTCTGAATAAAATTTATTCTTTTTGGTAAAATTTATTCATTTTCTTGACAAATTTTATCATTTTTTCTGATAATAAATATTATTTTTTAGAGCAAATTTCACCTATTTTGTGAATTGAAACACGTTATTATTTTTTTGAATACATTTTATTATTTTTTGATTAAAATTTATTATTTTGGTAAAATTTATTAATTTTTTTGATAAAATTTATCATTTTTGGGATAAAATGTATTCATTTTCGTAACTTCTGTTTTTTCCGTGCAGGACCAGCTAGATTTGTCAGACACCTTGTCTTAATCAACAAAAAAAACTGAAATTTGGTATGATCCTGCATATTTTTGACCCGCTGAATCGATTTCAAGACCTTTCAGAGACATCAGAAAATTTTGGAATTTTCCAGCGCTGAAGAAAAGCCCATAAAAAATTCAGCACCTATAATCGCGAATTACAATTTATTGGTGAACTATTTTCTAAAATTCGTAAATTGGTCTTCAAAGTCATATGTTTTGACAAAAAATTGAATTTTTTTTTTAGAAAAATTGGGTCGATATTAGGCGGCTTTACCCTTACAGCTAAAAAGCATTACTCGATCAAATAGATCATTAATACTGATTATCGGCGATTAAAAATGCCGAAGTTCATATAGACCATTTTTATGGACTTTTTTCAGCTTTGGAAAACTTGAAAATTTTTTGGCGGCTTCGAGGCGTCTGTCTTGAAACCGCTTCCAATCGATTTGGAGTGCCTAAAAAAGGTTATATCTACCAATATTTAGTTGTTTATCTCGATACGTGTGATATGGATGTGATTTTAAAAAAAAAAATTTCTATGCCCAAAAATGAGGATTTTACAATGCTGAAAAATTAAAAAATTTTCTGGTGGCTCTGAAACATCTTGAAATCGCTTCCAATCGATTCAGCAGGTAAAAAATATGGTGTATAAATATCAAATTTCTGATTTTTTGGTTGTTTTTCGTACTTTGCAGGATTTTGAGATAATTTTGAAATTTTAAAAATTCGCAAAAACTCTAAAAATTCACTTCAGCACCTAAAATTCTGGATATGAGGTTTCCATAAAATAAATGAAGTTACTTTCAAATAGATTAGAAAACTACCAAAAATTCAGCAATTTTATTTCTCAGCAAGCAGTAAAAATAAAAAAATAAAAAAAAATGAAGGTTTGCAGTCAAAACAGACTATAACTGGTAGATATAGGCAGGATTGAATTACTACCAAATCAGTAGAACTTTACTGATTCATTCGGTAAAAAAAATGTATTATTGAATCATTTATCTGAAATTGAAATTTTACTCATTCCACAGCGTTACGCATGTTATTGTAAAACATCACTGATTAATCTGTTGCCTGAGAAATAATTTTTTTACATATTAAATCATAGTGATTATTTCACTGATTCATATTTTATGAGTTAATTCTCAAATTTTCTTCTTTCGAAATACTCTTTTTCATTTTTCTTCTACTTAATTTTTGAAAATAGATATTTGTAATAATACCAAAAAATGTTTATATGTAATTTTTCTCGCACCCGTCGAGGTAATGAATTATATTTAAAAAAAAAAATTAAGGAATTTGTAATAATGTTTTGAAATATTCTGGAACAGAAAGAGAGGAGAGACTCTCTTGAACTAAATCAGTGAAAATTTACACATAAGTAATCTGAATTTGGACATTGTAGAAATCAATTTTAAAAAAACTACTAGTTCACTAGTGAATTTTCAATTTAGAATCAGTAGATTTTCATCATGTGGCAATGAAATTCCGCCATTTCTTTGGTGCATATAACTTAATTCTAGCTATTTCTTATTGAACTTTCACTGATTCAAATTAAGAAAGCAGGTTAGAAGATTGTTCAACTGAATCAGTTTTCAAAAACTTCAGTTCAATTGATGGACTTTTTCTCAAATCTCAATGAATATAAAAAATTTTTAATTCGCATCAACCGCAATTCACTCAAAATCCATACCCCTATAAAATAAAAATAAACGATTTTTTCAACAGCTCGAAATAAAATTACTTGATGGTTTGTTATTTTATGACATTTTTCAAGATTTTTTTTCGAAAATTTTACTGCATTTCAATGAGTAATTTTACAAATGTAATAAAACCGATTTTTTTTTCGAAAATTGAACGGAAAATACAAAGTAATAATCATATCAAAAAAATATGCTTAAAAAACCAAACATCTCATTTTTCATAATCCAAGGTAATTTGCATCAATTTAAAAAGAAAAATTATTGTCGAACAGGAAATTCTCTAACGTAGAAAAACAAGTTAATTGCCTAAATTGGTTATTTTTCTCGCGGAGAAAAAAAATTGAAAAAAGTGAACATTACTAAGATGAGAAATTTCATTCAAAACAACACACTTAGACCTGTTTAGGTTTCCAAGCGATAAAAAGGGACTACCCAATTTTTCAGGAAAAGAAAAAATTCACCAATTTTTCGAATGAAAAAATCCTCCTAAATTCATCATCAACTCGACCTCGAAAAAGCACACAATTATCACATTCGAATCTGAAAGCAGGGCCCCTTCAGCAATGTGGTCTGATCAAAGTGGAAAAAAATCTACAGCAATTCTCCGGCTACCGTTTGCATAAATATTTGGAAATACCTCCCCGAACTAGTTTTCTATACAGTTTGAATTCCCACGACGACGACGTGACTCGAAATGTAAACTAGATTCTGGATACGATTCTCGCTGGTCCATACTCCAGAAATTGGCCATTCTCCGGGCGATTTTTGTTTTCCGCAGGGTCATCTTGTTCATCATTTCATCGATATCGCGATTTACCAAGGAAAAAAAATCAATCGTCATTGTACTCGGTGGATAAACGGAGTACAATCGACAGTGAAGGAGAAAAAAACATTTTACAGCATTCGAATTGGATACTTTTCATACATTGTTTCTAACTAAATGACAAATTATACGTTTATTCGTTTCGCGCCCTTTTTAACCAATTTCCTGATGATGGTAATTTTTCAAACCGTGAAATATGAGAATTTAAACTTGGAAGATACGCTCGTGTAGGAGGATGTTGTTCGGAAGGTGCAGTTTTTCACGGCGTAGTTTCAAATTCTATATAAAACAATGTTAAGAATAATTATGTCGAATTTTAACGCCCGATCGTAACGTGATATGAAAATGGGTAATTTGAGATACCTTCGGTGCGAGGTTAATAACCAGATAAAAGTTGTTACTCGTTGGAAAGAAAAATAGAAGACATTTTTTTGAAATACTGGTCGTCTTTTTTTTCAAAATTTGTTCAAAATGGGGATAAAAATTGCAATAGGAGAGATCTAACTAGATCTAATGAATTTTTCAGAGAATATTTTGGGAACCACTTCGCAAATTTGCTCGATTTATGTCTGGCACGACAGACGTCGAATTATTAAAAATTAACCGGCGGCAGAAGTTCTAGGGTAATTCGTAATATATCACGGATTAATATAATTAAAGCCTGACCTGGTACATTAGTGAACCTGATAAGACTTGGAAACAAAACAGATCCGAAAGTGTTAACATACGAATACGTAAATCAGCTATTAGCAGACAGGTCTGTCTAAAAATAATTCACTGGTGTGATCTCAGAATTTATTTTAAACTGCCGCCATCGATAGGACAAGACAGAAACGAGCTATAATTAAATTATCATTCTATCAAACAATCGAATTTCATTCCACAGCCCAATAACTATATGAACGTACCGAATACGTCGAGATTATAGGAATTAGTAGGGGTACATATTTCAACGACTATCGAGTCAGCATTTAACGCAATTTTTATTCAAGACAGCAAATTATTTGTTTACCTGTCCCGTTATCGACATAATTATACGAGGAAATGCCACTCGCAATATTTTCTAGATAAAATACTCGAGTGAGATGTCATTCTGGCCAAGAAGCTCGTATTTAATCGAAATCAAGAGCTTCGCAAACTTCACCGCGTTTACGAATTCATATTACTTCTATAAACTCGAATGCATATTGACAAAATGCCAAATATGATTCTACCATTCTGTAGCTATAGTTGGCCTGTAGAATACACCTCTGCGGTAAGAATATATCAAGATGTGAGGTGAAATATATACTCAAGTACCTGATGGAGAGCCGATAATCCATCAACATTTGAGGTATCGATATCAGCTCCGACATTGAGTAGCTTTAAAACTTCTTCTTTATCACCAGAAGCGCAGGCAGCTAAGAATACACATTCCAATGAAAACTGGATCTTTTTGGATTTATCTCGAGGCGTGCCGGATTGACGATTTGTCTCAGATTCTTCCCAACGTTTGAGTTGTTCCGCTCTTTTAAAAAGAGCAGAACTAGAACGATTTTCAACCGACATATTCACAGATTAGGTATCGACACTCCGTCTAACACATAAACGCCATTCACGAAAACACATAATTACACTGTAATTGCATTTAAATCACAATACACTACGTAAATAGAACGAATAATTTAATTATTAATCACTAAAATATGTACATTTCGAATTATCCGAACTTTTAACACTCGCGACGATCAACGACGATAATAAAATGTAGCTTAATGAACGTATTAGTTGGTTTTTTAGTTAACTCCAGAATTAAAAAATGGTTCGCGCTATCAATCGATTTTAGTATCGATGTTGAGCGTCGAAAGTCGAAAAATGGCGCTCGCGAGATACCTACTTTATTGTTTTTTAAATTGGCGTTTTTTCCGATTTATGATTTTAAAAATAAATAGTATTGTATTATTTTAATTAATATTATAACAAATATATCAAATTTTTATGAATAATTAAAAACAACGTTCGATTTTTTGAAAAAATGATAATTTTAATTTCATCTAATTACCTACTTGGACGATTCGCGCATGCGTACTTCTTTTGTTGTCATAGTGATAAGAAAATGAACAAAATATTTTTTTCAAAAAAATATTCGCAACAGAATTTTACTTATTTTTGTCTAATTTTCTATCGAAATAATCCTAATTAATACAAAATGTCTGTCGGTAGTGATTATTTCTCGGATTACGAAACCCAACGTTCGAACGAAGAAGTGAACGTCGAAGAAAGCAACGAAATGAACTTCGAAATCCTTCATCCAGAGAATCCATTGATGATTAAATTCCAAAAAGCGTTGAAAAATTTACTCGAAGATAAAATTGAAAAGTTTCAACAAGAAAACAACACTTTGGTAAATATTCCACCATCTTTCTTGGTCACGTAGATTCGTACTAAACCGTATTTTATAATCTTTTTGTTTTGTAAAAATCTTCTCAGGAATACGAAATCAAAGCTGTGAAAGCTGAAACACAAAACCTTTCGGAAGTATTATACGATCATAAAACTGAAGTGGATAAACTACGAAAATTGATTACAGAATGTAACGAATCAGTATCGACTTTAATACAGCAAAGGGAACAAGAAGAAGAGGAATTGAATCGTGAAAAAGAACTACTCGATAAAGAGACAGCCGAATTGAAAGAATATGAAAAACTAAGTAAGAAAATTTATTTTTTATTGTACGTTCAATTTTATTCTTCAAAATAATTTATGTTCTAGATTTCGAGCTGAGAAATAAACTTGAATCGCAGAATAATTTGCTACATAATCTCAAGGAATTTGAACAGAAACAAGCAGCCTCTCTAGCTGTTTTAAATCAATTAATTTCAAAGAATAAAACTGAGAAAAAAGTCAAACTAAGCGAAAAAGAAAAACAGGTGAAGTTTTGAAATAAAATAACTTATGAGGAAAGGATTATCTAAAAACTTTTACTATTCTAGGATTACTTTCTAATGAACTTGGAAAATGAAGTATTTAAAATACAAATGCAAATAGAAACGTATAAAAAGCAAATTAAAACTGCCTGTTCGGAATTAGCTCTTTTGAAAGAAAATTTATCAGAACGAGAAAAAGAATTTCAAATCGAAAGCGCAGATCATGATAAAATTTTAAATATTTGGAAAAATTTAGTGGATATGGTTTCTAAACGTGATCAAAAGTATTCAGATCTCAAAATAGAATACGAGTAAAAGTTTCTCTTGTTTTGCACTGTCACATCTTCAGCACCATTATTTTAAAAATTCCATTTTAAAAAATGATTTGTTCTATTTAGGAAAATGGACACTGAATATAAATCACATCAAGTGGAACTTCGTAATTATGAAAAAAGTATCGAAGAAGCGATGTCCCAAAATGAATTTTTACTATCGATCAAAAATCGAAGAGAAGAAGCTTTACGAACGGTGCAGAGACAGTGTCACGAAATGATGCAGAAGAAAAGAGAATCAGAAGAGGAAATTCGCAAATTAACGAGCATGATAGAATGCACCGAAAAAACTCTCAGTAGTACTATCGAAGTAGGCACGAATATAATTTTCACGCTGGTATGAAGGTTGTACAATATTTTAATTTATTTTTGAATTATTTTTTAGGAAGAAAAAGAACAAGAACATGAATTAGAGAATCTCCAGAAAACCATCAGAAAGCTTAACGATGAAAAATATAAACTAGAAGAGTCGATTCTTTTACAATTACAAGACGAGATGGTTTCTAACAAAGAGGCTTCGAAATTATACAACGACACTCAGAAAATAAGAGAAGAAATTAAACAAAAAGTAAATTTTAATCACATTCTTGCTTCATTGATGAACTTATGAAAGCAATGTTAAAGTTGATTTTCAGGAAGCCCATCTTAAAGAAATGGAGAATAAATATCAAAACAACGAGAAAAATTTAGAAATCAAGAAAAAAGAAGTGGAAACCAGTAAAATGTGCGTAGAAGACAAAAAAGCAACGATTGCTGCGCTGGAACAAGAATTTTCAAAAAATCAAGAACACTTGGAGCACCTTAAACTTCAAGCGAATCAATTAAATTGTACTCTAGGTATAAAAAGGAAAGAAGCTAAAGAGTTGGAAGAAAAAGTAACGAATTTTTATGTACATTTTTAAAACATACCTCCTTCACTTATCATTATTTTCACAATTTACAGTTTAAAACTACAGAATTGGGTGACAGAATTGAACAAACCAAAGAAAACATTAAGGAACTGTCAGAAAAAATCGAGCAAAAGAAAAAAGCATGGATTCGAAAACAAAATGAAATATTACTACTATCAGAAAAAAAATCACGTTGCATTAACGAACTGAACGAATTAAGGAAAAGTAGGTTCTATTTACATAGTGCAGTAATATTTTATCGATTCTTTTTGCCCTTTGTGAGTCATAGTGCATAAAAAAATCAGCTCTTTAAAAGGTTTACGATAGAATAGTGCCAAAGCTTTTAAACATCTCTAAAATATTTCATTTTACAGACGTTAGCTTGTTCAAACAAAGTCTACAACGACTCGATGAAAAAATTCTCGAAGCCGAATCCGAGGGCAAACGTATCGACAAATCAATGTCATTTTTGTTCAATCGAATTTCTAAACTAAATGGTAAATACAACGAGAAAAAAAGTCAACAAGAAATGCTCGACAGTGAAAATTATATTTCACAGAACGAAGTCTTGGAAAAACTAAAGGTTTTTATTTTAACCCTTATTATCTACGTCAACTAACAAGTAAAACCCATCTCAAATCAATTTATTATTTTCAAGGAATCCGAGCACGAAACTGTCGTCACCGTAGAAGAAATAGAAAATTTAGAAAAAACAAAGAAATCGTTGGAAGAAAAATTACTTCAATTGCAGCGTGAAGACCTGGAATGGGAAAAGAAGATTAAATTAGCCAACGAAATGAAACGTCATATAATGCAAGACGAAAGTGAAAATGGTGATATAGGTACAATGAGAACTGAAATCCACAGAATGGAGGTTATTGACATATTTTTAAAATAATTATAACAAGATTATCTAATTTTATGAATTGACGACAAATTATTTTATTGCAGATAAGATATGCTCAGTTGAAAAAAGCTCAAGATAGCTTGATTTCCGATTTGGAATCCTGTGTTTCGAAACGAGATAGTATTATTGATAAAAACATGACCCAGGAGAAGAATAAAAAAACCGCTGGTAAAATCGAAAAAACACTTTCTACCAAGATGCGAAACCTTCAAGATGAAATTTCAAAAATGGAAAAGGTAATGGTCACTTTATTGTAGATTTTAACCTTGCTACTATAATTAATCCGCAAATTTTCAATATTTAGGAACTAAAACGTCGTCAAGAAGAATATTCATCGTTGGAAAAAGAAAATATGCGTTTGAAAGAGGAAATTAAAAAAACTGAATTGGAGATTGAAGAATTTGAAAATACCAATCAAGAATTGGATGATAAAATTAAAAATACTCTGCTACAAAAACAACGGGTATTTATTATATTTCTTTCAAAGTTATCATAATTTATCCTGAGTTTTGACTAAAATTAGTGAGGTAATTATTGTTTTGAGTGAAGACCTTTCAGAAAAAATATTGAGGAAGACCTTCTGGGCTAAGGGATTTCAAAATAAAATCATTTTTGAAACAAAAAAAACAATTTTTTTCCACTTTTTGTTTTATGAAAATTTTTTTTATCTGTGTACCCGACCAAAGTACAAAACTTAAAATTTTTTTGATATTTAATGAGGAAGAAATTTGTGAATTCTTATGAAAGGAAATGAAATCGTGTCCATCTAAAGTAAAAATAACGCTCATGTGATTATGTTTTACATTCACCTTCTACGCATCTCTAAAAACAGTATTTTTGACCATATCTATAGGTATACCAACACCTGCACAAAAAATTTAATCATAAAAACACCCCAAAAATTTTTTGTTCTAATTTTTTCTCAGAATGAGGGAATGGGTAATTACTGTGACAAAAAATTCAAATGTTAACCTTGTCTTTTGGGGTTCTTTCCATTTTCATTAAAATTTCAACTGAAATACCTACCTTAGTAACACCAACAATTTTTGGGAAATTTTATCTAGAACTCGTCCTTCCTCAAAAGACATACTTACTAATATATTCAATTCAGTTCATTATTTTTTTATTTAAATTTTAACCTAATTTGATGTGTGAGGTATCTTTCTTTTTTTTAAAAAAAATCCAATTTCAGTGTCTTATCACTCTTTCCCAATCCCAATTCGGGCCAATTCTTCGTTCGTTTAAGGCTTTGAGGATTTTTTTGAAATAAATTTCCTCCCATTTTCGTCAAAATCCAGAAAACATCATGCCATCTTCACTCGTATTTTATTCAATTCTACCTTGCTGATATGTTTTTTTGTTTGCAGAATTTGGAAATATTGGTCATTAAACAAAAATTCGCAGATTTTTTATACTCGGTGAAGTCTGGTAAAATCAAACGATGTAATCAAGATGAAGAAGTGATACAGAAAAATTATTTGAAACATAAATCGTTTAATTCTGATTTATGTAGCATTTTGGAATCACTTCGTAGCGATTTTCCTCATTTGAAACATGAGATCATTCCTATATTGAATTTGGCTCAAGCATTATCTGTGTAATTACACATTTTTAGTATTATTTGGCTTTGCTGCGCTGTTCACGTTTTGTTGAATTCGATAAATGCTCAAGATCCAAGATATCATGGCTTAAGCTGAATTGTATGTTGCATTTATAATTTTGTACGGATATTTTTTAATAAATCATTCATTCGTACTCTGTATGAAAATTGTAGTCGAACTAGACTAGGTCTAGGTTCTAGTTTCAATATTGTATTAATTCGAATTTTTCAGAAGAAAATTGAAAGAAGAACGCTGGACTTGGAAATGGACCCTCAGTCAATGCCTTTGTGAGAATTTGGTGAGATTATTATAATGAGATTGAGAGGTTCTCGAGATTCTGGATCGAATACTTACTGCAACTGCAAGAAAAAAATGAAAAAATCTTCAAAATTTAGAGTTTACAAACTGGCAATCCTGAATTTTTGTCCAAATATGGAATTTCTATCATGATTTTTTATGCGGACTCATATTCGTGCTGAAACCAAAAAAATCTTCCATCGTCGATCTCCGTTAGATAAAGCTCGAAAATTTCATCAGAACTTCGTTACACTCTTAATAACACAAATAACAAATCATTTTATCTATTTTACGAGCATTTTGCCAAGAATTCAAACCGCCAAAAAAATCCGAAAAAAGAAACATTTCCACCACCACATCAAAACAAGTACCATCTGATGTTAAAAATAGCCGTCCATTTTGTTCCCTTTTTCGTTCAAATTTAAACTTTCCAAATGTAGTTACACTGATTCCAACTGATTAATTTCAATTCTCGAGTTTGACAACAAGAGACCGAGTAGTAAAGTGTTTTTCATCGCTATGTTTCGTTCGTCTTAATTTATAATTACAAGTTTAGTATAAAAAAAAGGAAATCTAATGATCAAAGTATTGTGATATTCTTAATTTCTTCTCGGTAAATTCGTTCTCAGATGTTGTGTTCGTGTAGAAATTCGTTTCTGTAGTTTTCAGTGCGCGTTTGTGTACCAATTCTGATGTGATGTTGCTAATGGATTTCTCGCATTCTACTTAAAGAAAACTACATCTGAATTAATCGCCAGTTGATGAATACAGGTAAAAATACATTTTTTCGATTACATCCTCTGTCTTAAAAACAGACACAGAAATGTCAAAACGATAAGATATCGTTGAGTGTCTCATGAACTACATAATGCATGTAGGTGTTTCCAGTTATACTCGTCAATGCATTTATGATTTATCTGTGCAAATATAGCTAATTGATCAAATAATACCTTTTGTTTTGAGAATATTCTTCAGTATTGTAAGTATTACCGTCGATTATCGAGTTCTTTTCATAAATTCAAACGCTATGAGTAATCGGAGCGTTTTTCAGAATGTTATCTCTTTGTTGTGTTATCTGCGTATGTGTACGGTTTGTTTTGCATTATAAAAATGAAAAGCGTTATCTTTTTCGAACTTCCTAAATACCGAATTACGAAATTTATGTAAATTGAATCAGCGATCATGCTCGTAATTCCACGTGATAAGATATTTCATTGATATTAAAGTTCAAGCTCAAGTTTGAAATCGAAATGAAGCTGTAATCTTCGGTTCATTGATACCAATTCCATTATCGAGCATCGAGCTACACAGTGAGGAAAAAAAACAGGTGTCAAGAACTCTCCACCGTGGCTATGGAAATCATCGATGCGTTGAATATTCTTTCGGTGCAGGAAAAACAGAATTTCATCTCGTACGAATCGATAACTCAAGTCGACCATCGTTCACTCGAATTAAAAAAACCGCGTTTTTCAGATGAGAAAAATTTTCTACGATATGGGTCAAGTTTATATGCAGCATGTAGGTCATCTTGACGTCATGTTTTGAAAAAGTAATGGGGTGTTGATTGAAAAACCTCGGTGTATTTTCAATTGCGCCGCGTCCCAATCCCGAATCCCCAAAGTATTTACGTCTTGGCTATGGACCATGAGGAAACAATACACGACGAAGATGCGACGTAGCTCGATAACTCAGTCGACTTGTCGAATCAACTTCGTGACCTAAACCGTGGTAATTATTAGCTATACATTTTACCATATCAATGTCACCATCCTACCAGCGATTGGTTGCCCAATGTGGATTATTTCGTAATGCACGTACAGATTAATAGACGTCTACAGGAACGAAAACTCCGATATGGTATAATCCCGGTGAAGATCGAAGTTTCGATGGTACCAAAAAAAAAATACCGTCGGTGTTCGTGGAACGTTGTTTGAGTAGCGTGCGAGGTACGTGTTTTATTTAACTTGCAATGTTGTGTGTGAGGTTTACCAATAAAAATGCTAATCTTTTGACGAGAGTCTTTGAAATGGTTGAAAATTCGTAGATTTTTTCCAAAGATAAACTCCGATCCGATGGGTGGATTTGTTTGATTACACGTGTGGATTACGTGTGTAAAACTGTTGTGTTTAAATTGGCTCGTCTGAGTAGAGGTGGTTTTGTATTTTAATATTTTTCATTGACTTGAGGTAGAGAATTGATTTTTTTACGCGAAGGTTACATTTGAGTGGGGTGTTGGAAATAACGAAGAGAATCAGTTTTTTGGATATTGGAACCCTCCGTACTCGTAAAATTTTGTTACAGAGTGTATAATCTGTGGAGAAGTCTGGGTTGCTCCTTCAGTCAAGGGAGGTTGGGCTTCCAAATAGCCTATTAAATTGATTATCGATTTAATGTACGAGCTAACGTTTAAGTGAATTCGGTAAACAAGTGGTCTCAAGAGGATTACATTATGTTGGTCTCGTTTACGTTCAGAGCCTCCGGTACGTCGTAAACACGACCGAGACCGATTTTATATTTTGAAAAAAATCCACCACAGGGTGTTCTAAAAAAAACTGTCAAAGAAAGATTCGATTTTCGTGGGGTGGGCTGGGTAAAAATTATTCTCTTCGTGGATTAAGAAATTCAATTCAGATATTCAGGTTTTAAGCATCCAATTCAAGTGGTCCATTTTTATTCATTTTTTTTTTTTTTTTTTGTTGAAAATCCTTAGAAACGATGGAAATGAAATTGACCGAAATGAAAATATCAAGTTCATAGTTTTTTTTTTTTTATAAAATCAAAATAATGTTGGTTCTATTTTCTGTATTTTCTGAAAAAATTGGTCAAAAATAAAAACAAATTCTTTAAGAGTGATGAAAAATCCAATAAAAAATAGAAATTTTTGGCCTTGAAAAATTGAGCTTTTTTTCTTGAGAGACCCTACAATCCAAAAAATTCAACAGATTGGTTTATTTTTCTACTCAATGGAAAATGAAATGAATTCTTTTTGAGATTTTTGAGTAAGTACATCCTAAAAAATACTGAAAATTACTTTTAAAAACTAGTTTTATTAAAAAAATAATCGTGAGAAGAGTTTCAGAAGAGCTTTCAAAAATATTCAAATGACACTTCAATTTTTTTCATTTGGGGGGGGGGGTGATGGAATCAAAATTTTGTTTGGTCTTTTTGGATGTTGAAAAAAATTCGGTAGAAAACGTGAAAAGTATCCTTCAAGAATTTCATATTTCGGTTTTTTGAAATTCATATCCCCCGGTTGAAATGACTCTTCAAAACTTTTTTTTTTAGAAGAGCTGATTTATTCCATACCTATTACCTACTACGCTACGCCACGTTAAGTTTGGGATTTCTCTTGTTTTGGGGTGGGGAGGGGGGCAGAATAATCCCATGAAGTATGATTCTTCAAGAGTCATTTCTTGACTCAAAATCAAAGTACATTTTAGATTTTTTTAGAGTTTCTGAGAAATAAAAAAAACTAAAAATTAATACCATTAAAAATATATGTAATTTTAAGCACTTGGTGTTTTAGTGCCAAACCGAAATCATAGTATCAAGCATTCAGTACATACAAAGGTTTATTTTTTAAAAATCAAAAAAAATTACTTATTGATAAATCTAAAATATTGATTTTTTCCAGCTCAAAACCAAAATAACATGGTTCTGATCAAAAAATAACTCATTTATAGAACATTATTCCAAAATTAATTCTCGGTAGAAATTTTATGAAAAATACAAACTGTTGAGGGGAAGGGAGGGCGCTTCCCAATTCCATTCACGAATCCTATCCTTTCATATTTTCCAGATTCATATCGTCATATCTGATCATTATTCTAACCCATTCTCCGACATACCTGCATCGCTCCTCTTCGTCACCTCACATCGAACTTTAGAGAGCAATAATCGAGATAAAGATGCCCAACGCGTTGTTATTTTTCACAACACATCGTCTTCTCTCGTAAATATTCCACGAAATGCGAATAATTTCGCGGAGGTTGGGACTGCGTAGGCAGTTTTTAAATATCTCGTCAGTCGTCACCTTGGCCTATCGTAATGTGAAATTGGTCATTGTTCCAGTATTTTTTTCGTATTACGTTCGTCGTACAATGTTTTCCTTCCTAATTGACTTTTTTTTCGTCTCCCTCTTTTTATATTCAGAAAATCTCCCTTCCTTTGTGGAATTTTTACGCTGACGTTGCGTAATATTCCCTTGGCTCTTGACTTGTGTACAAACTACGAACTATGAAAAGTGCGTTTGATGAAGTTTCGTTGAAAATCACGTATACGTAGGGTGCTTCATCTGTGTCATTACACGATTTAGAGCCATATACCCTTCTAGTGCAATGTGTTTTGCTGAATCGATAACTTTGGGCTAAATTTGATTTGAAAATGAAAAATTGTCGAAGAGTCGGTGGAATATTGCTTTGTTGCTGATGATAAGTAATTAAGTATTTAAGAAATTTTTAAAGAGGCAGAAAATTTTAATTTTTCGAAGATTTTAAATGTTTCTTAGAGGAAATGAATGATTCAAAATATTGTTAATAAATACCTACGTAATAACTAGTTTTTTTCAAATTATTTTTCTGATCAAGTTTTCTGGAAATTTTAGAAAATTTTTGCATTTATTTTAAAATTTTCTGATACCATTTGATGCCTTAAAATTCATTTCGAGACCCTAATAGAATGAAAAATGCCTCTCTGTACATCTTTAATGAAGTTCTATTAAAAAAATATTTATGAATGAATTAAAAGTGGGCAAAATTCAATTAAGAACCACACAAGGAGAAAAATCGTGACGTACGTATTCTAGCTGCTGTATTGATTGATAAATTCCAAGTCCAACTTACGTACATGTACTGTACTATTATTTAGTGTTTGAAGAATAATCGAACGATGTAGGTAAGGAAAGGGTCTTATGCAATCCAAAACTTCGACCCACGATATTTAAAGAAAAATACTCCATATTTATTTACTTTGGCTCGACATTGTAACGATAGCTGTAACTATTACGTGGAGTATTGGAAACGACTACTATTTTCATAGATGATACCTTCATTTACGTAGAATTTCGAGGTTGTGCAAACAAATAAGTGCGCTATATTTGTTTGAAAGAAGATGAGCCGACGTTGTCGGTGAGAAAAAAGGAAATGGAATGGGTGAGTTGCCTCGTGAGAGTTGAACCGTCTGAATTATGCAAGTTCAGGTACTTTGTTCTTTTTTTTTCGTCATGTGTTGCTAAAGTATGATGTTTTTGTTTTTATTTTTTCATTTTTTTTTGATACGAGAAAATGTTTTGGAAAGAATGAGAAGATCAAGGGGTTGAAATGATAAATTCAATCATTTTTCAAATTATTTTCAACTTCGAGAGATTCTTATAATTTTTTTCAGTTGTGCGCTGTGAAATGTTAGAATTTTTTAATGATTTTTTTCTAGGAAGTTCTTCTTGATTGGAAATATTACAATACATGCCTGGGGAAATGTCTCTAAAAATTTCGCACTACCTCAAAAGTTTACCATGTCTATGTTCTATGATGGGGGGGGGGGGGGGGGGGGGCCAAAAGAGAAATGAAAATTGGCAAGTTGAAAAAACATGAATTTTTGAAAAAAAAATCATTTGATATTCTTATAGGAAATCATTGGCCATAAAAATCTTCATCTTTTTCCAATCTCAGCGTTCCTACAAACATCAAAATTACCGATTTTTTCGAAGGCGAAATTTTTTGTTGAAAGGGAGGAGAATTTTTAAAATGAAAATAATTAAGGGATGAAAAAACATACTGTCGAAGTGTTTCATCGAATTTTGAAAGTCCTTTGTTAAGTTTTGTCGTGTACTCTCTCATTTTATAAATCAGTGAAAATTATCAATAATTGGAAAACAGTGTTAGAATTGCAGCATAATAAAAAAAACAGTGAAAAATTCAGTTAAAGCAAACTGGAAAAATTTAGTGAAAGAAAGCGATAAAAAATTTAGTGAAAGCGAACAATGAAAAAATTCAGTGAAAGCAAGCAGTGAAAAATTCGGTGAAAACAAAAAGTGGATAGTTCAGTGAACGCGAAAGGTGAAAAAATCAATGAAAGGAAGCAGTGAAACAATCCAGTGAAATAAAACATTTAAAAAATTCAGTGAACGCGATCAATAAAAAAATCAGTGAAAAAATTCAGTAAAAGCAATCAGTGAAAAAATTGTAAAACTTTGCTAAAAATTACTAAAATTAGAGAATTTTACCTTTTTTTTTTGGAAACTATTGTTTTTTTCACTGAATTCCCATTGATATCAGAATTGCATTGCAATGATGAATCTCTGGAAAAATTCACTGATAGCAACCAACGAAAAAATTGCTGGAAAATGAGTGAAAATTGACTTACAGCTTGGCAAAAGATCTGAAATTTACCGAAAAATCAGTGAAAATCCGCTAAAACATCGAAGAATTTCACTAATTTTTCCTGTTCTGCAATCCTGGATTTTTTCAATGACTTTTCACTGATTGAAAATAAGGGAGTATCTTCGTGTAAACTGCAGTAAACCCCTGAATTCAAGTTGTAACATCATTTTATTTCTTGGCAGTTTGTAACTCAAAATGTGAGTAATCAATTTTCTAAAAAATTATGATCAATTGTTATTATTATTTTTTTCTGAAAAATCTGAAAAAGGTCAGGGAAATTTTGAACTTTTCTTTCAAACTCAGAACTTTACGTTATAAGATTTCTAAACTGATTATTGTAATGATATTATTTTTTGACGATTTTTTGTAATCTCTCATGGTGTTTGAAGAATTTTTAGTGATTTTTGCTTTTGGTGGTTTTTGATGGGACACCGAAATTTTAGATTTATTGGTTCTCTCTTTATTGTTTTGCTTCCTTTACCCAAAATAGATCCTGAATTCTCAATTTTGGATGTAATTCGACTTTAGAATATTCAAATGAAATTGGAAAGATGCAATCTCTCATAAATTTTTGAAAATTTAGCATCTCTAAATCTCTTTTTTTCTATATCCTGATGAAATTCTTTTAATTTTTCACCAAAATCGCCAAATTACGCAAATTCCAGTCACCTTCGAACTAATCCACGAATTTATCTGTAAAAATGACCACATTACGATGGTATTCGATGTTTCGTAGATGACACTGATGATGGAGCGCCAAGGTGACTGCTGTTGAACATCGCTACAGCAGAAATTAAAAGCGATATTTATGCAAAAATTACATTACTCAGCAGCACGTTGCCGTTGGTCTCGTGTATCAGATTAGCATTACGAGAAACATCACCGTGCAGTCGTTTTTATCGCACCATTAAACCATTTAATCTTATTACGATGTGAAAATGTGAGAAATTACATTGTTGCATCGGTCTGGGTTATTTTTAGGATCGCTGAGGCTATATGCCAAGGATACGTTACAACGAACTCATAAAGTAAATTCTGAAACAAAAATGGTCAAAATTAAATTACTGATAAAATATAATAATTCACCGAAACGAGACACAACCATAGGAAGATGCAGAAAACCATAGAGAGAAAGATTTAAACCATTGATAAAGCTGGCATTATGCTTCTGGTTTACGTCACTGTCGGTATAGTGTGCGAGTTGTTCACCTTGCTGAGTACATCGACAATAACGCTTCCGTTATTCTACGGACCCGTATTTGGAGAAAAATATTTCGTGTAAAGTTTGCGAATTTTTTTCCCATGTTGCAATAACGCTGCATAATTTGTCCTCTGCGGTTTTACAACCTCTTTTGATCATCGAAGATGGCGGTGGTTAGGTTTGATAAGATGTGGTTTTACTGCAAATGAGTTCAAGATGTGTTGGAGAATCCCCCTTTGCCCCTGCACCTCGTGAGATGAAAATTATGAGGCGTAAATAAGAATAATGGTATTTTCCAGTACTTTATCGTTTGTAGTTGAACAAAAAATGGTGTTAATCTTGTATTTTTTTTTCCATTCATTATCAGACATAGACGCTTGGATACTTCTGCAGTAGACCGAAGGCTAAATTTACACGGAATCCATTAGGCACCAAACTTGAAAATGTTGCGAATGACCGAATCGTTCTCCCTTCATTTTAGTACACTACATAGTCCATCTCCATACCCACGATGAAAAGAAATATTCTTCATGAAATCAAGGATAGAACTTCAAAAATTACAAAAAATTTTCTTTGCTTGATTTTCGGTCTGAATTATCTTGAACTTTTCGTTTCTTTTTGCTTTAAAGTTTTTTTAGTGTAAGTGTACCTAATTTTTTTCAAGTTTTTATTTTTTCATTCTTCAAAAAATTTCTGATTTTATTTCATTCAGAAATTCTGAAATTTTTCATGTTCAAAAATCTTTACAAAAAATTTCAAAAAATCAACTTACTTTTTCGAAAATTTTACCAAATTTTCCAAAAAAATCCACTGATTTATGCTCAAAAATTTCATTAATTTTTTCTAAAATTTTACTGATTTTTTCTTTGAAAATTTCGCCAATTTTTCCAAGAATTTCACCAAATTTTTTTTTAAAAATTCACTAAATCATCTTCAAAAATTTTACTAATTTTTTTAAAGATTTCACTAAATTTTTTTCAAAAATTCACTGATTTTGTTTTTTAAACATCAATAATTTTGTTTTTTTGAATTTCACTCACTTTGTTTTTTGAATTTCACTGATTTTGTTTTTCATATTTCACTGATTTTGTTTTTTAATTTCACTGATTTTGTTTTTTTAAACTTCACTGATTTTTTCCAAAAATATCACTGATTTTTTTTCTTTAAAAATGTCACTGTTTTTTTTCTTTAAAAATGTCACTGTTGGTTTTCTTCAAAAATGTCACTGATTATTTTCAAAAATCTCGCTGATTTTTCCAAGATTTTTACCAAATGTTTTCAAAAAATTCACTGATATATCTTCAAAAATTTTACCAACTTTTCCAAGAATTTCGCTGAACTGTTTCAAAAATTTTACTGATTTTTAAAAAAAATTCACTGATTTTGTTTTTCTAAATACCGTTTTTTTTTTCTTCAAAAATGTCACTAGTTTTTTTCAATAATTTCACCGATTTTTTTTCAAAAATTTTATCATTTTAGAAAGAATTTGTGAATTTTTTGAAAAAGATAGGTGAAATTCTTGGGAAAACAGTGAGGTTTTTAAAAAAAACCAATATCATTTTTGGAAAAATCTGTGAGATTTTTGAAAAAAATGAGTGAATTTTTCAAAAATATTTTATTTAGTTTTGGAATAATGGTAATTTTTTTTGGAAAATCGGTGATATTCTTGGAAAAGTTGGTGATTTTTTGGAAAAATCATTAAAATTTTTGGAAAAATCAGTGACATGTTTAAAAATATTGGTGAAATTCTTGTAAAAAAATCAGTGTATTTTTGGAATGATCTGTGTAATTTTTGAAAAAATCAGTGATAATCTTCCGAATCAAAAAAGTTTTGCTGCTTCTAATTTTGACTGTTTTCTGTGAGTTTTTACTGATTGGAAATGAAACAGCAATAAAGAATGATACAATTTGAAAGAACATATAAAAATGTAAACTTGAGAAATGGGAATTTTTGGGGTAGAAAATTTTTTTAGGAAATAAAATTTGAAATATAAATAAGTTTATTAGTTCATTCGAGAGAAATAGAAAACAAGAAAAATGTTTTTTATATTTGAAAATTGAGAATTTTTGGAATGGTAAAAAAAATTCTGAGAAAGAATATTTTCCTATCGTTACAAAAATACGTAAATATTTTGAAGCTTGGTGCCTGATGCATTTTCCGTGTAAAAGCCTTCGTTTTCTTTAGTTGGAAAAAAGATTCGATTGATGCTTTTTATCCGACCAATCCACCTATAAAAATGGAGTTTAAATGATGTAGAAAGATACCGAGCCAAGATATTCGAAGGTTTTTTTTTTTTTGAAACCGAGCATTTCTGATGGCGACTTCTGGTAGCTGATTTGACAGCAATTGACCTTTTATGTTGATGAGATATGTAGATACTCTCGAGTAAAATATAATTTCGTTACACGAGGTAAATAAATGAATTCTCGAATATGTTAATGCGACTGAAAATCGTACATAGCGGGATTTTCATGTATACCGAATTCATCGAGCATGAAATATGCACCGGGCCAAATAGTAAACTGTGAATTTACCAGTTTTTTTGTTTCGCGTCGCGTTGTTTTACAGTTTACCAAGTGTAAAGTATACCATAAGCTCTCATCTCGCGTGTAAACTGGCAAGAATATATCTTCGTATGGAATATATCGCAATCTAGGTAACAGAAAGTCGTCTGTTGTGTGAAGTCACAAACAAACGCCGCGATTATCGATAAAACAAAGAACATACGAGTGTATTTCGTTACGTATATTTTTTGTTTTACTACAATTAACAATACTGAAAAGTTGTGAGAATGGAAGGGGTACAGAGAGTTGCAGACTGGTATGGTTAATTATTAAGTAAAACGCGAACCAAGACGTAGAATTGTACCTAATTATAAACTATGTAGATAGTGATTCCTAAAAGGCAACTGGTAATTCGATGAAAGCGTTTGTTTTCTTTTCGTTTTTCATCGACAATCGTCTGGTATTGCAGAGATACAGTTGGACGAGGTGAAGGAAAATGGCAACGATACTGAATCGTTGATATGGCACGTAATCGTTCCCATTGTATTGATATTGAATTGTACACAGAATGATGGGTGTTGCAAGTTTGAACTTTTTTATGAGTATACAGGGTGTCCCTTGATAGGTTATCGGGTTTGGGAATTGCCAGCTGGTTGTGGTGATTGGAAAGTCGAAACGAATGGGAGATGGCTTAATAGTCGATTGATATTAAAATCATTCGATGGAAAGTTTTATTACGCCAGTGAAGTTTAGAAAGCCCATTAAAAGCTTGCATATTCTGTAATTTGAAATATAGTTGAAGTTTTCTCCGACCTGGTCGAATTGGGTCACGTAATTCGTTGCACATCTTGTTGTGTATTCGATGAGTCATCTGGAAGTGTAATTTTCCTAACATCGTTGCTTATTCTTTGTTACTGGCTTTGGCCGAAATTTTTATATAATCGATGTATTTTTCGATTGGTTGTGTGAAATAGGCCATGAATGTTTTTTTGTCTATCTTGCTGGTATCGATTTTAGGAAAGTTTAAAATCTTTCAGGATCGTAGATGGTGAAAATCAGTAAGAACTAATGAGACCTTTAAAAAATATTGATTTCAGAGGCTTGTTCAAACTTAATTAATGATAAAATATCTACTCAGTACTCATTTATTTCGATCTGAATTGTTTTTATGGATAGAACGAAAAAAAAAAGAGTAAAAAAATCATTTCTGACCTTTTATGGAGATATCAATCAGGGTATGTTTTAATTCGAAATTTTCGAGCTTCAGGGGTTTTATTCTTAGGTTCACTTTTTTTGAAAATAAAATTTCTAAAATTTAGGATTACATGCTGGAAAGAAAAAAAAATTGAAAATGAATTTCAAAATCTGACTCAATTTCGATTTTTAAGGATAAACATTGAATCTCATAAAGAAATTCAGGTGACTCTCAAACTAAATGAAAATGACTAAATTCATCTACACTATTTGAGGTCGTTCTGAATTTTTTCAATTTTTGAGGTGATTTCTTGGGTTCAAAGTTAATCTTCAGTTATTCAAATTGAGTCACATTTTTCGGATTCTGAATAATTGGAAAATTTTCATTATTTCTGCTCATTTTTTTATATTTTTAGCATATTATCCTATGGTGAAATTTTACTTTAAAAATCATCGAATTGCTCCAAATTGATATGGAAGGCTGAAATGAAATTTTATTTTACTTATAGAAGCAAATGAACCATCTCAAGGATTAGATCTCCAAAATTCGGAAAGGAAATCAATTTTTTATAAAAAATTAATCATATTTAGGCAGGAAGAGGGTTTTCCGAGTCATGTTTGGACCTCTAAAAAACCGATAAAAAATTTTACCTTGATTTCATCTTGTTAATTTTCCTTCAGAATCTGATTTGAATTCTAAACTTTTTTTTGGTCAAAAAATAAGATTTTAAATGCTTTTTATCTTTATACCATTTAAATCATTTCCCAGAAATGTTTTGAAAATTTCATGAAAAAATTATTCGTACTTAATGCATTTTCAACGTGTTGAATTCAGGCCCTGCAACTGATAGGTAGAAGTGTTGAGATCAGTAAAAAAATTTTCACCAAAAATTAATTTTTGTTCAATATCGTATTTTTTTTTATTTGATTGATGATTTTTTGTTGAATTTGAGGAAATTCTCAAAACATCAAGTATTTTTTCAATTTATAGTGAGTCTTTTCTTGGTAGAAGTTGGAAATATTTTACCAAAAGTTTTATAAAAATTTTGAAAAAGATCTTGCAAAAGTCTCACATTTCTATTCGAAAACTTTTTTCAACAGAAAATGGACGTATGTATTATTTTTTAATTTTTGAAAAACGATCAAAGTAGGGTCAATGATTGAAAGTGGCCACTACCTAAAATTTTTAAGAATATTTATATGTATTTCGATCGTTCCAAGGAATAATTTTTTTCTCAAAATTGAATCTCGAAAAATTGAACTTCTAAAGTAGGACTTTGGCGTTAAGAAAAAAAAAACATTCGTGACTAAATTCATCTATGAAAAAAACGACATGGAATTTAAAAAATTTTTTTTTCTATTTCGACGAAAATTGATTCAGTGGAAAATTGAAAAATCTATTATAGGTACATATTTCATGCAATATTTCGAGTAAATTCTCAAAATTCTTCTTTTTTTAAACCAAAAATTAGATAAATGATCGAATAAAGAGAATTTGCTCCGAATTTGTATTCCAAGATTCCAACGAATACTCCAAATTTTTTTCCCACTGATTTTCACCAAGAAACTGAAAAATCCAGGAAAGAAATCGAGTAAAATTTGTATTTTGAAGGCAAATTTTGAAAAAATTCAACGCAACCTTTGGTTTTTCAAACCAGTTTCAAATCAACGTCCAATCAAAAAAACAGATTCTGAAAAAAATATCTGAAATCCAAAAACCTCCGCTGTATCGCCCCCGCCGAGTCAGGAAACAGCAACTTTGCAAACCTGACCATTCCCATGAATTACCTCAGAAGAACCCCCTTCCTCTCCTCTGGTGCTATAAATTTCCCTCATCAATTTCAAAATTGAGTCTACTGCAGTTTTTGGTTTCACTTTTAAATAATAATAATTCAGTCAATGATTCGAATGGTTTTTTGGGAAAATTTATCCTCAATTACATTCTCCATTTTTCTATATTTCAAAAAAAACAAAACAAAAACGATTTTCAGCTCGATTCATCAATGTACAAAGAACATTTTACACGACACCCCGCACATATCTCGTTTAACGAAACAAATTTGTTATACAGCTACGAAACTGAAAGCACAACTCCGGGCAGATTTAAATAAAATATTAATTCATCGAGACGACTTCTCCAACTCTACACAAGCGTCGAGCACGTACACCGCCAAAAAAGTACAAGACGTGGTGAGCGTCGACGGTCGAAGGCGTCGCGTAATTCACACATGCTTTCGAGCTGTCCTGTCCCATGGTTGTTAATCACGTCGTATTATTTTAAACTAGTAGGCCATTTGTACGCCTCCTCAGCTCGGCAAATGTAGATACTTATGCGTACGTTCAAATTAAAAACATATCGCTAATTTTTTCTCCATTTTTTTTCCACCAGCGTGCAACGTGTGTCGGTGTGACGGTGACGCGTGCGATGGTGCACTTGCTCGGCCCGACGAACAACCTGTGTGGTATGCGGAATACATCCACATTTGGGATCGTGTGTAATGTGTATGTGTAATACACAGTGTAATTCTGTAAAGTGTAATCTGTAAAGAGAGAAAAACGAGTAGAAAAATGAGTTATTTTTTATCGCCGTTGTAATTTAACAACCGGTGGTGTTTCAACGACAGCGGATGCGCTGAGGTGATTTAAAATCGTACTGGTGAAATAAGAAATAATAACACGACGTTGAGAAATTTATGGGTCTTGTGAGGTTCACGCTCGTGTAAAGAAGGGGAGATTTGATACAGGCAGCTCTGGTGTGTTGTATGGTGTGAAAATACGGTCGTGTGGTGATTTTTATCTTGCTTATGAATGGAGTGAATTGTGTGTAAATGCGAGATAAAGTTGAGAAATGTTTCGAAGTTGTAAAAATAAGTCTAAATGCTGGTCAGAAACGATTTTCACGTGAATTTCCTTGTGAGAGATGACGTTTTTAGAACAATTTTGGTTTGGGTACTTGTCATGGCTTAATAATTTGCCAAATGAACGAAGGTGCTGAAATTTTTCAAAAAGGTTTCTATTCCCTAAAATTGTTCTGAAAATGATAGATGTTGTAAAAATTATTGAAATATCATGGAAATCGTTCAAATTTTTTTTGGAAAACTGTATAAAAAATCACAGGGGGAAAACTTGGAAAATGTCATGATGAAGTGGTAGAAAAAATCGATTAAAAAATTATTAAATATGTCAAAAAAAATAATGAAAATTGTCGGAAATCTCAAAAAATCCAATCCAAAAATAAAAACAGCTGTAAGTCTAATAAAATTTGATTCACATATTAAAAAATTATAGAAAAATAATACTCAGAAACATTAAAAAAAAAATCGTTTGAAATGTCGTAAAAATCATCGTAAGTGCTGGTGTACCAAAAGATAGTGAAAATATTACAAAAATTTTCCAAAAATTGCAATTATTCAATTATTTGGAATCAACTAATTTTAATTAAAATTATTACAATTTTTACGAAAAATTTTCATGATTTTTACAATTATGATAGTTTACTTTCTGAAAAATATTAAAAATTTGTCCGTTTTGAAAAAAATTGTCCAATTTTTCGGAAATGTCGTTCAGCTTTGAGAAATTTACAATTTACCTACGTTCCCATTTCAGTAAGTAAAGTACCTATGTGAACAGTTTTTTCAACAGTTTCATTCATTTTTGTGATGTTTCAACAAAACAATTGTATTCTCAATGATTTAAAAATCATTTTTGTAATTTTTTTTTGTTTTAATCATTTTTACTATAGTTACTGTTGTTCATTTGAATTTAATATTTTTTCTGACTTCCAGAATTTTTTGATATTTTAGTCAATTTTTATAATAATCCAACCAATTTTTGATCATTTTTACGAGACTTTTTTGAAAAATGATCCAAATTTTTCAATTTTTTGACCTACAAATTTCTATGATTTAGATGAAATTTTTAGAACGGCTCGATTGCTGTAAATACTTTTAAAAAGGTCAATGAAATAATAAGCAGAAATTATAAAAGTAATCATAAATTCCAGAAAATTTTTTAAAACAGAAAGAAAATCAAAGTATTTTTAGCAGTTTCAAAAAAATTTGTTTGATTTTTTTCATCTTGTCAACGTTTTAAGAATTGGTCGAACAATCGGATTTTGATTGGAAATCTTACTGAGAATTAAATTTTTTTTTTCAAAATTTCCCAATTTGGCGAGCATTTTAGAACACTTGAAGCCAGTGGCGCCAGTCAGAAGCTTTTTTTAGAAGGGTACAAATAAGTGAGAATAGAGATTTGAAATATGTACTAGACTTGAGGGGGGGGGGCTGTTTTTAGTATTCCTGCTTCAGTGTTTCAAACAGATCACATACAAATTCCCAATCGAAACTTTGAAAAAATTGGGGCTTGAGTGGAGGGGAGGAAGTAAAATGTACCCCTTTTGTGTCCTACTTTCTGAAACCACTGCATGTAGCATTGTTAAGTTTTCAGATCAATTTGTTCTGATTATTTGAGGTATTTCAAATTTGAATCAAAATCAAAATAATGAAAATCAATATTCTCAAATTTTTTGAATCAAGGACTTTTTTTAGGGTACCCTTGAGGACATGATGTTGCCCTCAAACTAATTTTTTTTAATTTTTGATAAAATAATTTGACAGAATTATAAATTGAAAAAATTCAAGAACATTTTTGAGGCACTCAAAATATGAAAAATTTTCGAACAAAAAAAGTAGAAATGACTTATTTTTTAATAATTTTTACGAGATTTTTCATGATTTTCGTGGTATCTTGATTAGGTATTTTTACGGTGTTTTCAATATTTTTTGTCAAATTTTTCACACTGTACGTATAGTTTTAGATAAATCACATGGTAATTTGAAGAATATTTATGTTTTTTGTACCTTTAATTACCAACTGTCGGCCATTTTTCTTCATATGATACCAATTTTTATGACGTTTTATTTACGTTTATGAAATTTAAAACTAATTTCTTTAATATTTTGGTATTTTAAGCAATTCAGTTTGTGTTTCTCATGGTTTATATGACTTGAAGCATTAGGATGTTCAAAAATTTTAAAACCCATTTAAAAAAGGGCGCATATGTGTTGATTTTATCATTTTTTCAAACTTTGAGTTTAACCGTAATCTTTCAGTATGAAAAAAGTAAAAAAAAACTTCAGAAAATATCCCCCATTTTTGAATTTTTTTCTGAAAAAAATCTCGTTTGATTCTATTCAATTTTTCGCAATGGAAAATTAATCAGTCTTGAATTAAACGGTTTCAAAAAATTCCACCGCTGTCAGATCCCGACGAAACTCATCAAATCGAGTCGAAAAATAACTTGAATTTTCGAAACAACTTTTCAAAACAACATTGTATCGAATCCTCGTCGAAAAAAATTCTGGATCACCGCGAGAGTATTAATTTCGTAATGTATAATTTACGACGACGTATCGAAATAAATCACTCTCATGAGTTTACACCTGCAGACGTAAAAGATGCTGGAAGAATATTGAACGGTTCGCTCGCGACGGTATGATTACCTGTCTCTATCTCCAGAACCTCTACCAAATGTAGGCAATATCGCGGGGCGTGGGTAATAAGGTGTGAAAAATAGTTGCAAATATCAACACTTGCGGACGGCTTAATTAATAAATACGGTCTAAGCCGACGCTGTCTGGCTGCTGCTGGTAGTATTGTAATTATACCCGGAGAATGGTTTATTAACGCGGCCGCAACGTTCGTATTCGAGCATTTGCTCCGTATAAAATAGCGCAACAAGCTCGACGACGACGAATCTATCGCAGTACTCGACGTATGTTTTTGTTAGCGGGCAATTACTCGCGGCCGGTTGCAAATTTTTATCTCGAATTTAGGGTTGATGAACTCTACAGCATGTGCTAGAGAAAGAGAGAAGGTCTCATTTGAAAGCAATAGTAATAATATTCCGGTATGAGAGATAAGGCGCGTCCCGGCGCGGTACGGCGTCCGAGTTGATTGTGTTGGTATATTCTGTACTACGAGTACATCTCGTTTTTTAACAACTGGAGCAGAACGACGTACGTTCACCTCTTTAATTTACCTATTTGCCCACTTCGAAACGCGTAGATACGGACGAGAAAAATACGCTGCGAGTCGTAAATATCGCCGGAGTAAAGTTAATGGAAAATTCATACTCGTACACGAGGCCGACGAAGACTTCGACACGATACGAGTACGTTTGCAGATGCTAACACGTGGTCATCTCATTCCACATTGAAGAATTCATTTGTCATTAAATTTGGCTTTAATCGGTCGATTTAAACGTCTTTTATGTATTGTATAAATTTAATCATATTTTACCTTCGATGCGACTTTCTCTCAACACGAAGCATCCTCGTTTACGAGATGTTTTATCTGTGCAAATAACGTAGATGCAGCGTGAAAATACGTATACGTACGAGATGAACTTTATGGATATTTAGTTGCTCGGAATTGTTAAACTAGCGTATGAATCACTCGAGCGATCAACGATAAAGCGAGACTTTTTAGAAGGTAGACTTCATAGAGGTCTGTAGAGAAGTATGCGTCGTATCGTACGTAGACGTAAAGTAATTAGATTTTTAGACGAGAAGCTTTTATGTTTACGTCTAGTTCGGTGCGAGGATAATTAATTAAATTAGGATATAAAGTCGTCCGAGTTGAGCGAAGTTCTCGCCGGCTATAAGTTAATGTCTGGTAAAGGTATATTTTATCGTCGAAATATCGGTTAAGTAGGTTGTCGTGCCATTTTCGAGAAGAATTTATAGAATTTCGAGTTGAATTGTTATCATTTTATCTTGGATTAGAATTTTTCGAAATTATTTTGATAGATGTGGGAAAATTTGATTGTATTGAATGATTTTCAACGGTAAATTACGAACATTACCTATTTACAACTTCAATTATTACTAAATTACGGTAATTACCGTTCATATAAGTATTTAATTTTCCATTTAGGATTGTTTTTCGCTTTAAAAATCATCAGTTCTTGAGAATATATCAAATTTTTGTCACTGAAGCATTGAAAATTTCAAATAATATTCCTTAATTATCTTAAGTTTACCTTACTTTTTACAGAGTTACCGTAATTACCACTCAATTACCATAATTACCATCCAATTACCGTAATTACCATAAAATGACCGTGGTTAACACCCAGTTACCGCAATTATCATTCAATTACCGTAATTGCCACCATTCAGTTACTGTAATTACTGTTCAATTACCGTAATTACCCTTCAATTACCGTAATTTTCAATCCATCACCGCAATTATTCTTCAATTACCGTAATTACCACCATACAATTACCGTAATTATTCTTCAATTAGTTCAATTACAGTGATTGCTCTTCAATTACCGTAATTACCTTTCAATTACCGTAATTGCCCTTCAATTACCGTAATTACCTTTCAATTACCGTAATTGCCCTTCAATTACCGTAATTGCCCTTCAGTTCCCGTAATTACCCTTCAATTACCGTAATTACCCTTCAATTACCACAATTATTCTTCAATTACCGCAATTACCCTTCAATTACCGTAATTTTCATTCAATTACCACAATTATTCTTCAATTACCGTAATTACCACCATTCAATTACCGTAATTATTCTTCAGTTAGTTCAATTACAGTGATTGCTCTTCAATTACCGTAATTACCACCATTCAATTACCGTAATTATTCTTCAATTAGTTCAATGACAGTGATTGCTCTTCAATTACCGTAATTACCATTCCATTGCCGTATTTACCACACAAGGTAATTACTCTTGAAACTTGAGTAATTTTCAGAAACATAATATGGTTACTTCCACAAAATGATTATAAATTACCAAAATATCTATGAGTACAACTGCAGAATATTGCAGTGTTTGCTTCAAAATTGACTCGACTGCCACATATTTACTGTAATCTTCACTAAATTACCGTGATTTTTACCATATTATCGATTTCATCCTAAGAATGCCTCTGATTTTGTATAAATGACAAAAAAATTTGAGTCATGATTGTCATGAAGTCATGATGCATAAAATTTGATTCTATTCATTTCAATTTTCAATATTCAGAATGTAATGAAAAGACTTGAAAGTTCATAAAAATTTGTTCATTTCATTAAAATGACAAAAAATGCCATCAAAATTGCAAATGAACTTCTTCAGGTATATTTTTGAATGAATTTCTTTATCACGCTCAAAAAGTGTAATGAAAAGAATCCGTTTGTAAGACGTATCCCCCTTGCTGAGTGTAATAACAGATTTTTGCTGTAATTTCCATAAAATTACCGTAAATACCGTAAAATCTCCATAATTTTCATAAAATTACCGTAATTATCATAAAATTAACATAATTGACAAAATATTACTGTAATTACCATAAAATTGCCGTAATTACCATAAAATTGCCGTAATTTCCACAAAATTAATTTAGAGATGAAAAATGGTATCATAATCGTAAAATTAAATACTAATTTTATATCAAAGCAGCATGTAAAATTTTTGGTAAAAACTAAAAACTTGTAAATAAATGGTAATTGCGGTAATTTAATGGTAATATCGCGTAATTTACGGTTAATCACCGGTAATCAGAGATAATGCTGTAATTACATGTAGGTGAAAGAAAAACACCACATGAAATACGGTAATTCGCTTTCAGTGAATGGTAATTACGGTAATTTACTCTTATCAAGCGGTAATTACCGGTAAATTATCCGTAATGGTTGGTAATCGTTTGTAATTGATCGTTATTGATTATCCAATACATATATTTTTAAAATCGTTTTGACGTGTCGTGGTGAACGGTAATTACGGTATTTCATGGTAATTATGGTAATTTTTGAAAAATATGGAGTAATTTTAGGTAAATTCAAATTTAAACTGATATTCTCGATGGAATACTAATCTTAATACCTGTTTAACCATAATGTACTTTAATTGGGCATATTTTCTCGCTCATTCTTTCATCATAAAATCGTCAAATTTACGTTTTTCTAAAGTTAGATTTTTTTTCTATTTTACAGGTATGTACCAGTACCAGATGCTTATTCTGAACACCGTGACAATTTTTTCCGCCGATATTCGAACCTCGTAAGTACTTGGAAATTTTAAATGAAAACAGTCGTATGTCAGGAAACTCGCGACACGATTGAAAATTCGATACGTACGTGTACGGTATTTTTGTTTTTACTCGCATACGATACTTATTCGACGTATATTTGGCATATTCATACGGCGAAAACGAAGCTCGAGCGATCGGACGACACGCGATGCGGCAGCAACGGTACAAATGCTCAAATGTCAGCGAGAATATTGCGGATTTTCTCAAACGAATTTCCCATCGTTTGGCACGTTTAAATATCAAATAGCGTAGTCTTTGTCGCATGTAGTAAGTTAAACGAACATGCGGAGGAATACACCATAACTATATAGCGTGTGATTTAGTACACGATAACGCGAGCAGACAAAAGGAGAACTTTCAGACGCGCCTTTATCGATGCTGCTGTATAAGGCCATAGACTCCTATACCAGTCAAGTTGTTATAATCGAACGAGTGCAGTCGGTTTTGAAAAATTGAACGAAAAGCGAGAAAGGGCGACGTACCCTGCAGACTGTTCGAACGTGACCCGAGGGAGGGAAATTTTTTTCTCGAGAAAATATTTACGATGGGCCGCGGCCCGAAACGAAATACGACGTCGGTACAGGCGCTCTGCCAAAAGCTACCAAGTTAGGCGAGGCAGACGGTGGAGCTTCAGACGCCGCGTCGTATTGACGATGCCTGCTTCGCGTCCATCACCGTGCGTTTCTCCTTCACGTTCAATTCATGTATGTAGTTTTGAGTAAATACGACGTAATCGTATACATTTTGTGTGGCCATAAAGGGATTACGTGTAAAATTACAGGGTGAGTGAGGTATCAGGGCTAAATCGCGTGTTGACGACGTGTCAGGGGCGATGTGTGGACCAAGGTGCTAAAAAGCATCGGTGCCGAGAACTTTCCACCGTGTGGATGAATTAATCACGTAAATGCGACGCGTCAGGTTATTACGACTCTTCGGGGATTCGATTCTGAAATAGATTTTTGCGTAACGTGCGACGATAATCGACGATACGTTTGTATTGGCGAAATTATCTTCTGTTTTGAAATAAAAACGAAGGTAGCCAGCGGAGAAAAATACGATCGTGTTATCGCTTTCGCATCAACTTGTGAAATTTATAACGTGAGGAGTTAATCTGCCTTTTTCGTTCGGATAGTTTCATCTTGGTTAACTTTTTTTTTGGGCTTTTGAGATAACTTTGGAGAGGGAAGTTCCCTATGGGTGGTTTTTTGGGGCGATTGTTAATGGATGAGACGAGACGGTGCGTGTGTGGAGCTCTTGATGTTGAAACACCTAGAGAAGTACACGGAGTAATAGACGATATAAATTCTTGGTTGCTTAGCGACGACGACGATGCTTTTGGCAGAATATATACTCGTCGTATTCATCGTTTTAACCGTGCGCTAATTAATGGAAAGAAATATTAACCTTTTGGGGTTAGTTTTTAAACGAGCTGGCACTAATGGATATATAGGTGGATTTTAAAATGCAGCGAGAAAAATTAGGCCAAAAATTGATCTGAAATTGTGTCCTCGTCACATTTCTCACTTTGCATAATGGTCCTGATGAGAGCTTTTGCTGGAAAAAAATCATAACAGATCGATCGTTTCATATTTTTTATGTCACTTTTTTTTGAGTTGCTGAGCATCAATTTTTTTGATCGATTTTCAAATTTCATCCCTCTAAAAAACTCAAAAATTCAAAAAATGAGCTTTTTAAATTAAAACCAATTATGGAAAATATCAGAATTTCGTTTTCTTGAGCCGCTGAACATGAATTTTCAATCAGTTTTCAATGTTCAGCTCTCTAAGAGTCCCAAAATGAGCTCCAAAATTCGAAAATGGGTTCTTGAATTAGGTATGTAAATTATCAGAATTAATATTTTTTGAGCTACTGAACCCGAAATTTTGATCAATTTTCAATTACCCCTCTAAAAACCTCAAAATGAGCTCAAAAAATTCAAAATTAGTATTTCAAATTGGGTGTCAACAAAAATTATCAAAATATTTTGGTTTCTCGAGTTACTGAACACAAATTTTCGATCGGTTTCGTTTTCAAATTTGACCTCTTCTTAATTGCCAAATTGAGCCTCAAAATTGAAAAGTGGATATTTCTTTATCTGAATTTTTGGTACTTTTTGAAGGATTAGTTTAACAAATCGATCGAAAATTCGTATTCAGTGGTTCAAAAAACCTAAATTCTCATCATTTTAATTGATATCTGTTTTAATATACCCATTTTTTGAATTTTGGGATCCATTTTGAGGCTTTTTAGAGTGATGAAATTTGAAAATTGGCCAAAAATTTGTCCAGTGGCTCAAAAAACATCAGGTGCTGTAGAAAATTTGACAGCATCGGTTAATTTTATTTTTGTCCTGAAAAAGTTTTTTATCTCGACCATTGTGGGTTATTTGAAAAAATTTCTCAAGATCCAAAATACATAGATTTCCACGTGTAACTGCATGAAAATATTAATAAAAAATTTGAAATTCCATATTTTCTAAATTTGAGCCTTAGTGAGGGAATAAAATGTAAAAATGAATCAAAATTTTAAAAAAGTGAGTTACAAGTTGGATTTCTGTCTTTTTTTTTGAAATTTGGGCCAAAGAGAAGGGATAAGATGGAAAAATGAGTCAACATTTTAGAATCTGCGACCCAAAAAACATAATACAAGATTATTTTAGGGGAACTTTTGTCCTCCTAGAATGACTATATACTTGAACCACTGTGAAACGGCTACGAGAACAATTTCATTTCCAACTCTCACATCGAATAAGGAATAAATTCCGAAATGTTTTTACGTAGGTACGAGGCGAGTCGTTTAACTTGCGCAACCCTCGCGTTGGGTTATCTTGTGGCTATAAAAATACGTACACGAAGAAGCTCCTTTTTTTCAAGACCAACCCTCCGAGCCATCCTTATTCTCTCGAAACAGCGGCGTGGTTTTTATTTTCGAAAGAAATACTTTTAATGGGCGTTATTAAATCAAGGTCGAGTTCGTTTTATTCGCTTCACGACTAATTTACCCCCGGCTCCGGCCATTTCGACACTCGTCGCATATAACATCGAGCTCTAAAGTTCATTATAAAGTTTTTACGTCGAATAAGCCTTCGAAATTCGCGAAATTAAAATACCTCTTGATAAAGATGCTTTGGAACTTCAAGGAGTTGTGTAATAATTCGCGAGTTAAAGTAGATCGATTTTTGAAAATTTTCGGTTTCTCGTAAAGTTCGATTCGTTGAAAAGAAATGTTGAAGTGGAATGATACCAAGGAAAATCGATTGGCAAAAGTTTGGAGATCTGATAACGTCCGAATGCGGTATGTTCGTGTTGAGATGCCGCTGAATTACTATTTGAAATTCATTTTGAAGAAATTTTAAAATGAGTTTTCTGCTCTAAGATTAGTCAATTTTGGAAATATATGGGAAATGGGGCTGAAGAAAAATTGAACGAGGCAGTATAAGTAAAATTTATAAAGTTGTTCAACTCTTTTGAGTCGATAGAGAAATGAAATCTGTAAAATTTTCCAATCGAAGTAATTCAAAAAGCATAAATTAATTTACATTGTTTTTGTTGGACGAATAAAATGGAGAATTGAAGTAGGGATGAAGAGGCTCGTTAATTAATAAACCAAGAAAAAGTTGTTTTGAGAATGGTTATTAATAAGTCAAAAAAGATCTCATTTTACTGAAAAATTGAAAGGAAAATTAAATTTTCTACTATGTCTTTATTTGAACACTACAGAAAATTTGCTCACTATTTTTGGACAATTTTTCAGAAGTTTGTTTCGATTCTCAGGTAATTTCAAAAAAATTGTGAAAAATCTTTAATATTTGAAAGACCAATCCAATAGAATCTCTGAAAATTCAACTCAAGATAATATTTTTGAAATACTACGAAAAAAATTGTAAAAATCATTCAAATCGAAAAATTATCCAAAATACATATTGTCAAAATCGTTGAAAATCAGTTTTAAAAAAAAACTATTTTCAAAAGGGTTCAAATATAGATATTGAAAATTCTTCTAAAATTGTTTAAAATGTGATAACTGATGAGAATTTACATATTTTAAAATGTATTTTACGCCATTTTATGCAACTTTAATGGAACTTTCATAATTTTTAGTGTATTTCTAATCTTTTTTCTGACTTTTTGAACATGTTTTAGGGCGTTTTAGTAATCTCAACTATTTTTCCATTGATTTTTTTAAATAAATTTAGCAGTAACTTTTTCAGATTCTTGGCATTCATCTATGTAGTACCTACCTTTTTGTGAAAATTCTTATCATTTTTTAAATTTTTAAAGCACTTATTTGATATTTTTGTTAGGTTTTAGGATTTTTTGATTATTTTGTGAAATTTTTCGGAATTTTGAGTCATTTTTCTACTGTTTTCACATTTATTTTGTTTTTTCTCTCAATTTTTAACCTTGATTTTCATCATATTCTTTACGATATTTTATATAGGGATCCATGCAGTGGGAGAGGGTCAGTCCCTCCGGCTCCAGCTTCAAGATTTTTACATACTTATCTATGTTAAAATTTCGATTCTAGGATTTTGTAAACTAAAACTTCAATTTTCACCCCTTTTTTCTGGCTCAAAATATAGATTTTTCAATTTTTTTTTGAAATTTTATCGTTTTTCCAAAAAGTTTTAATTGAATTTCATTTTTTGAGGCGGGGGGGGGGAATCTATTTCTGTTATTTTTGGGAAGAAGTCTGTTCTCTTTGCTCCCATCCAGTTCGACCCTGAACATAATTCAGTTTCTAAAGAAACACATCTCTTTTTTCACTGAAATCTTGATAATATTATTTCGCAGTTCTTTTATTGATTTTTTTGTCCAAAATTCATCAAAAAATTTCTCATCAATTCTCCTTGCATTCCTTGCCCTCATTTCACCTACGATTTCCTCGCCAAAATCATTCTCATTATTAAAAATGTTCTAGAATGTGTTTCATTTTTCAAACACAAACTATCCTCCTATACCTTATCGTGTTCTTGACCTCATTTAAAACCCCAGATTTTTCTCAAATTCGCTCAACCTTTCCAAGGTAAATCGACGTTATAGAGCGAACAAGGAAAATAATTTATTTTCAACGCTGCAAAAGAATCTTTTGATGAAAAAATTCAGCAGAGGAGGAAAGAGGAGAAATACCGACGAAATGTTGGAAAACTACTCGTTTGAAAACTTGAAAACTGCGACGAAACCGTTGGCGAATTGAAAAGAAAAATAATACCGCGTAAACAAGAAATTAGAAATTATTGCCATATAAATTTAAAAAAATTCGCCAAGATATTATAAATACACGTATATTAAAATATTAAAAAAAATGAGGAAAAATTGGAGCAACGACGACGACAATCCAAACCTTCGAAACCTCCCAAATAATAAGTATACGCGTAAAAGGAGGAAAAAAATTCCTCGACTGTATTTCTTTTTAATTTCGAACCTAAACGAAAAATACGTAAATCGGGAACTACGTGCCTGCTTACGTACGACGATGTTGCGCACGAGGCGAAAAAGTATTCGACGAATTTTTGGAATAATTTTGTTCGAAGGTTTAGCAGCGAGACGTGTTACGAGGCGAGGGATTTATTACCATGCGGTGGCAGGGATCAGGGTGGCCGGCCAAGTAATAGGTACGTCGACGATTTTAAACGTATAATAAAGAGATGGAAACACAGTGGTTACTCAGGTTACGGGCGATAAGTCAAGGGGTTGTAGAAACACAGCGATTAAAAGGGGATTTGAAGTATGAGCCGGAGCCACCGTCGCCGTATATACATAAATCGATCTTATGAGACGAGCTTTCCTTAACAATAAACCGAACCCGAGTATACGCGATGATTGTGCGAAAAAAAATTCCAAAGTGGTTCGATTTCATTGCCCAAGTTTGAATATAACGAAAATGTCGACGAAGGGTGAGAAGATGAAAGGACCCCGCACCAGTGCTCACTTGCTGGGTCAACGACGAGTCTCTTGTTTTGCGACGAAATAAAAGACAATAAAAAGTATTAATCGAGTTTATGGTATTTTTTTTTCCTTTCAATTTAATGTATCGTGTCGGATACGTCTCTCCACTTTCCCCATCGGTATCGATTCGCGTATATGAGTAATAAATCTAAAAGGTTATTTTAGTCTGTGCCTTTGACTGCAAAATGAAGATGAGAAGGGTGGAAACGGGTTCGAAGGACTGAAAAATACAGGATATTTGGAAATTAGCCTCTGTTCGGAAGTTTATTTCGTGTAATTTTATTGAGTTCTTTATTTGAGGTCTATGGTGTAGAAAGTTCAACTTTTAGGGGTACACAAAATTCTACGGTTTAATCGGCTGGCTATGAATTTTCACGTTTGAAATTCAAAATTTGCGGAGTTTTAGTCAGGTTTTGTAAAAAAATCAAAAATAATTTTTGTTGCAATGGAATCACTCAAGTTTTCAACGGTGCTTTTTTGTGTGATTTTTAGGTCTGGTTTTGAAAAAAAATCGTTCGTTTGATTGGATCATAAACTTATCCAGAAATTATGATAGGAAGGGGCCAAGAATTCGTGAAAAATTCGTGAAATATTAGGGAAGGGAAATTGGTCCAAATTTGATGAAAAAATTGAGTAATCTGTCATTTTAGTGGCTCTAAAGAGTAAGATGCTCATTTAAGAAAAAGTGTTTTTTTGTTTGTTTTTGAAGAATCGTGTTTGAAAAGATGGTCTTCTTAATATTTTTTTGAGAAAAATCTCCTTGACGAGTTCAAAGAGGAGGCTCGATTTTACTGGCACCCCCTCTTAATTGAATTTGCTGTGACGTCACTAGAGTGTGAAAATGGTGTGGTACGAAAACTAAAAAAAAAGGAGTCGAAATTTCTAAAATAAGTTATGAAAATGTTGTTTTTTGGGAAAAGAGAGGTCAGATCTCTTTTTGTGCGAGTCTTCAATGAATGTAATAATAAAAAAAAATTAGTTTAAATAATATCAAATCTGAATTATTTGGTGCAATTTTGTACCTAATTGAGTAACTGGATGATAAAAGGGCCTAACTCGAATTAGGCCCTTTTGTCATCCACCGTGAAAATGGATACTAGAATGGATATACTACTTATCAAAATTGGTCCCATAGGGCTACCTATCGTACATTGTCTGTAATCAACCACCAAAGTTTCCTACCTGTGTTAAAAACCTGCAGGAAGAAGGCTCTTTTGTCATCCGACGACTTTGACACTGGTTCTAACAGTACGAAATCATGAAAATAACTCTCATTTTTGATGTTATTCGATTTCATTAAATATTTGTCAACTTTTCAAAATTTATTTTCATAATTTCAAACTGTTAAAACCGATTTTAAAGTCGTTGGATGACAAAAGGGCCTAACTCCCCCTTCACCGTTTCATTAATAACTCAATCATATGGCTACTAAAACGGAATTCAAATGAATATTTCTTGAAAGGGATGTTTGGGCAACACAATATTTAAAAAACCAGATCATTTCATCAAAACATTTAAACGATATCAGCTTGCGAAAACTTAAAATGCGTTTTTCTCTAAACAGCGGTTTCAAAATTAGGCCCTTTTGTCATCCAGTCATTCAATTGTCGTAATAAAGTTAGAAATGGTCGTCAAGTGAACAAATTTAGAAATATTTTGAACCATTTTCGTGGCAAAATTGGATTTCAATGATTCAAATTTTGTCTGTAGGTAGAACAATATTTTTTGAATTTCTATAACGGAATTCATTTCATAAAAATGTATTAAGGAAGGAGGAGAGTAGTTCACCAATTGAAATCGAAATGCTCCATAGAAAATTACAAATTGAAAATATTTCTTAATTTTCTGTTGGATAAGGAAAAAAATTGACTGGGATACAAAAAATGTCAATTTGTAGAAAGTCGTGAAAAAAATCTTGGAAAGTTTAGAAATTCGATTTCTAAATTTTTGTAAATTAAGCATCATAATTCACGAATGTGTCAAAATTAGATACAAAGTAAAAAAAAAAATCAGTGTTCAAGAGTCAAGAATTTATTGCAGTTGTAACGAAAATTTATAGCAATGAGTAAGTTTTTCAAAATTCAAACATTTCATGAATTGAAAAAAAAAAGTTTTTTTTACGATTTTATTGACAGAGGGAGGGGTATAGTTGCTGGGTAGATCAAATCTAAAAAGTATGATTGAGCTGTGCTTTGAAAAATATTGAATATTTATTAAGCCATTCAAATATTCTACTCCAAATTTTTAAGTTGAAGAATCAAAAAGATAATAATTTATATTTTTTTCAGGAGGGAAAAATTTTGAATTTGAAAGTTCTCTAATTTATAATGAGAATGAGATATGTTGAGCTTTCTCCTCCCCTCCCTCCCCATCTTCGTTGAAACTGTTGAAAATTGGAAGACAAGTACATATTTTTTTCGTAATTTTTAAACAATATTTAAAATTCTAAAGTTGTCTTGAGAAAACAAATTTACTTCAAATCGAAGGAAGTTGAATCCTACGAGAATTTAAAATTATAAAATTATCAGTAATATTTTTCTATTTCTTCAGCTGAAAAATTTCAAAACTAAAATCAAAATTAAGACTGCCTTATTATTTACCTGTAAGTATGAGAAACAGGGGGCAAAAATTCAAGCATTTCTGACTGATTTTTGTAAAATTTCGGACCACAAAACTCCAAAAATCGACAAAAAAATTAATTTTGTACTTTTTCGATTTAATACTTTTCCGACTTGAAATGTTTATATGTAGTTAGGAAGTCTATTGAAAAATTAATTTGAAAAATCTGGAGCTCAAGTCGACAAAATTTCGATTTCAGTCCAAAAATTGTTGTCTTGATATTGTTTAGTCGTAATTTTTAAGGTGAAAATTCATTCGAGGCAGAAATTTTTTGGTTGAAAAGTTGCAGCTGCAGTCGAAAAAATTACACTTTTGAAATTGAAAAATTTCAGTATTGTTCATGGGTCCAAGTTTTTTTCGACGCAATTGATAGTTTTTTGATATTTTTTCTAATCAATGTCCATTGATTTTCAGTTGAATTTGATTCAAGTGATTCAAATAGGCAGAATTCCATCAAATTTCACTGGTTTAGATTCGGAATTTTTCCGATTCCAACCAAGAATTTCTAGGGAGAATAGGAAGAGAAAGTCCTGTCCAGAAAAGACCCTTATTTTGCCCTTATTTCAAAAAATTGGATAATTTTTTTGATGATGTTTTTCTTATTAGTTCAATTTCTGATTAAATGGATACGAATTTTAGGGAAAATAATTCACATTGCCTGATCTTCTCATCCCACAAATTCAACGAAACTAATTGAAATCTTCAAAAGCGTGGAATTTCAAATTCAAAACCTGGCATCATCTCGAATTTAATTTCCACCCAAATTAAAACGAAGTATTCGACGAAAAAACGCTCTATTTTTAAATAAGACTTCGAATCGTTGATTAAACTGAAAAATTAACATTTAGATGTGAAAACGATTGATTAAGAACGTATAAAAGAAATTCGTCCGGAAAAGGTGCGGTAATTCTGTGAGCTATACTGTCGCGAATCCATTCTTATTACACGAGCAATTGACAATAATCGGAAAACACGACAGTGGAAATTTTCTTGTTTATCGGATTGATTTTCGAGGAAATTGGCAAAACCCGAAGATATCGAATACTATATCTCTGTTCTTTCTTTTCACGATAAATTCGATAGAGGAAAATTTAACGCAAAATTGGACTCGACTCACGATGGATGGAAGACTCAACGGATGATTCAATTTTAATTCTAATTAACGACGTTGGGTCGTCCTCGTCGCCCGTTATTAATAGCCCAGGAGAAATGTACTTTGAAAAAAGAAATATATGTTAGTCAAAATTTTATTGCTGAAAAAGTTTCTATATGATGTCCAGAGTATGTGGTAAAAACCCACCACCCCCACCCCTATTGCTTTTTGAGGGGGGTAGACCCATTGTGGGGGAAAAAATTGTTTTGCACCGATTTTGCTCAAATTTGGGTGGAAGGTTAGGTGGGTGTAGAAGTACTCCCAAAAAAATTTTCAGGTCCCCCCGACCTCAGGGAGCTGAACCATCGCTGCCCAAAGTTGGGAATTTTTGACAAAAATGGAAAAAACGGAGTATTTCGAGTATAAAATCACCCCATAATACCAATTTTGAAAACTTTTATGATTTTCGTGTATATTTTGAGATGACGAATCCGACTAGCACATCAACTTTTTCATTTGAGGTGTTTAACTACCCCTACGGCCCTTTCAAAGTATGCAGATCGTGTTTTTTCAGCTAAAAATGACTTCAAAAAACACGATCTGCATACTTTGAAAGGGCCGTAGGGGTAGTTAAACACCTCAAATGAAAAAGTTGATGTGCTAGTCGGATTCGTCATCTCAAAATATACACGAAAATCATAAAAGTTTTCAAAATTGGTATTATGGGGTGATTTTATACTCGAAATACTCCGTTTTTTTCCATTTTTGTCAAAAATTCCCAACTTTGGGCAGCGATGGTTCAGCTCCCTGAGGTCGGGGGGACCTGAAAATTTTTTTGGGAGTACTTCTACACCCACCTAACCTTCCACCCAAATTTGAACGAAATCGGTGCAAAACAATTTTTTCCCCAACAAGGGGTCCACCCCCCTCAAAAAGCAATAGGGGTGGGGGTGGTGGGTTTTTACCACATACTCTGGACATCATATAGAAACTTTTTCAGCAATAAAATTTCGACTAACATATATTTCTTTTTTAAGCGATTTTTTGATGCTAATTCTCCTGGGTTATTAATGGCAAACGATGTTGATACTTATGTTTTTATTCGGTGCAAATGTCGAACCACGTTTCCATCCCGGGATTGTAATATTATTTAAAATATGTAAGCTGCGAATGAAGTTATAAGCGATGCCAAGTGCCAAAACGCCGCAGGTAATGTTATTAGCAAATAGCGTAGGTTTCTGATTTTTTCATGTCTATGTATCGAGTGCTTCCGCGTTTTTCGAAACTGGAGGCGTCCGAGAGACGGTATTTTCAGCTAATTTGCTGCGTGTTATTTAGATTTACAGACGTGTTTGTATCGTCGACGGCGAATTTCGTGCAAGGTTGAAGCTTTCGACTTTTGACAGTTGGTTAATGGTGGTGACGAGATATGAGATAATTGTTGGGAGTGGAATGAGCATTTCAGTTTGGTAGATGGTATTGAAAGTTGAAAGTTGATTGATGGCGGTCATTAAGGCGAATTTATTGCCGAGATGAAATTTTTTACGATTTTTTCGCCCGAAATGTGTCGTTGAAGGCGGAAATACGGTTGGAGTGATTTGAGCCCGATTAGGATTATTTTGAAAAAGATGGAATTTTTTGATCGTTGGGTGTAAAATACTAGCTCCTGATATTTTTGTCAAGGATGGGATTTTGACAATGTATGAGACCTTTATTCAAAGTTCAAAATTTTTTTCATCGATTTTTTCATTTCTCTAATTCTGAATTTTTTCAATTTCTCTACACTTACCTCGATTTTTCAATTTTTCTAATTCTGATTTTTTTCAATTTTCTTGATTCAAAAATTTTTCAATTTTCTTGATTCAAAATTTTTTGATTCAAGTTTTTTCAATTTTCTTGATTTAAATTTTTATCATTTTTTTCAAAATAGTATTCAATTATTTTAAAATTTTTCTGACATTAAAATCTCAAAATTCAAGTTTCTTTCAAAAATTTTCAAAGTTTGATTTTTTAAAAATTTTTTTGCACTTTTTTTGACTTGAAAATTTTTTAAAATGATTTTTGAAATATTTCGTATTTTTTTTTCAATTTTGAATTTTTAATGATTTTTTTACTTAATGTGTCTCAAAATTTTCTCCATCTCAATAATTGAAAGAAATTGAAGAAATCAAAATCGAAAAATTTTAAAAATTATTAATAGGTACAAATTTTGAAAAAAAAATTAGAATTGAGAAAATTGATAAAATTTAGATTTGAAAAAATTTGAGATCATTAAAATTTCTTTTTTGGCAAAAATAATTAGGAGCTGGTGCATAAAACAGGTCAAATGCATAATTTCATACTTCACATATTTTAAGAGAAATGGAGCATATTTTTTTTTACGAACATTAAAGCCACAGCACATTGTAGTCAAATGGATAAAAATAGCAAACAACGATTCATACAGTCCAATTTATATCGATTATCTCATTTTTCTAGCTCAAATTCTTGGTATTTCGGTTAACTCTTCAAACATAATGTAGGTAAAGTACTCACTTCCTCCCACTTGATTTTAGACTTGGATCATAAATGAACATACCTCACCTAGCTACCTACTATAACACTTTTCAATGCATTTAATATGCATTAGATGTTGATGAAGTTGTGCCAAACCGAACCTTTCATCGAACGTACCCTGTTTAAATGAATCGGAGAAAACACAAATGAAAACGAAAAGAATTCAACAATAAGTTATTGACAAGCATATTGAATGTCGAGTTAATGCAACCATTGGTCAATGTATCCGCATTGTATTCGCCATAAATACTCCGTTTATTACGCATTATACCTCTATAATACGAGTTGTTTATTGTACCGGGTGACCGGAAAGTACATACCGAAAAAAATTTAAAATTTCAGTAAAAAAAATTTATTGGCGAGGTAATCTTTTTTTTCTCATATTCTATTAAAATAGACTGTCTTCTAATCTCTGCATAAGTTATTGCTCGAAGAACCTCAATAATCCACAATTTTCTCGTAAAACAGAAAAATAATTCAGTAATTCAGGGATAAATCATCTGGTTCCAATTTGTGGAGCGCTGAAATCTAATCCTCCTTATTTCAAGGTTGAACGCATTGTTTTGAAATTGACAGGGTTGAAATCAAGCTTTTGGCTATCTTGAAACTTACCCCCAGATTTTCGAAGATTTTATTCCGAAGAATTTTTAAATTTTGCTTGACTATGTTTAGCTGTAGCATTATAAACTAAAATCGAATTATGCTTCACAAAAAATTTAAATTAGTTGAGAATCTATGAAGTGGCCTATGATCGAATAGTAATGAACCAAGGATTCTGCCAGAATTGAAATTTTTCGGATAAATTGATTAGGGAATTTTTGAGAAGCATTTATTTTTGGGAACTACTTTTCGGTCACCCTGTACATACAGTAAATTGCGAACAAAAGTTTTAGCATAGGTATCCAAACGACGATGGATTTTTCACCACATTGTTCGTACGTATTAATCTGAAATCAATGACGCTGACGATGGATTATGAGAGTCGACTTTCGATGAGATGTTTTCCTCGTTGATGGAAATTATACGTAGGAATATTATGGTTGAAATATTTTCGATCTGGAGACGGTTTCAAAAAGGTGTATTGTGTGAGGCCAAGTGGGCGGATTTTTAGCTCGACCTGAGATTTTCAGTGTGCGCAGCTTTTGGTTATTGCAACGATGCTCAAATTAGAGCAACAAGTATTTTCTCTCCGGTGAAGTTGGAATTTATTAAGATGTAAATTTTAATCGAATGGATGTATCGAGTGAATTTCGAAAGCTTCAAAGACGATATTTTTATCGAGGTAAGATTATTTTTTTGATTTTTTTCTTGTTTGGTTCGATATTATTGAAATTTGAAATTATTTTCTAGTCGAGGTTCAAGCTGAAGTCGAGGTATTTGATTCGAATTAAGTTTTTTTTGTGAATTTTTCAAGGGAAATAAATTGAAAGATGGAATTAGCGAAAAATATTGGAAGTAGTGTTTTGTTAAAGAAAAGCAGATTAAATGAAAACAACATTCGTCGATTCGTCGTATGAGTTGAAGGTATATTTTGTTGTGAATTGAATAGAAAAACGATCTTCTTACGAGTATTTTCCATCTTCTTTGTCCAACTTTAGTACCTATTACTAAAGTTTAGTCAAGTTTAATGATTTTTAATTGGAACTTCGTTACGGAAATTACTGTGAAAATTGATGGGAAATTTACCTATTTGTGAATGCTACTGGGTTGAAAAGTTTTCTCAATAAGAATCCAAATTTAATGAGATTATTTTCTCAATTATACGTATTTAATTGGGATTTGAGCGTGAATCATATTTTTATCAATAATTAAGGTATTTTTCAATTTAGTTATTGCGATTGAAAAGAGTTACAACAGAGACGAATGTTTCAAATTATGCTTAAACGATATGAAGAGAAGTGAATTTTTGACGAGCTTCTCTTCTCATTTTTTTCCCTCGCGTTTCTTTCTGAATTATTCCCCCCTCCCCCCAAAAAAATGCATATTGTGTCAGTTGACGCGAAATTGGTTGAATACTACGGGATTCATTATCGATTTCACATTTATTTTTCATTTTCCTTATTTTCGGTGAAGAAATGACTACTTGATGATCTGAAAAACGATGGCCATTTCACGTTTTGTGTGGAATTTTGAACCTCATACTAGTACGTACATTTTCAAAAAAGAAAAAAACAATCATGAATTTTTTTGGATTTTTTAAAACAAAAATTACGTTTTTCACAATTTTTCTTGGATAAAAAATTTCAGCCCATATCAATAATGCAATTAATTAGGTAACCCAGAAACTACAGCATCGATGTAATCGAATTATGCCAAAGTTTTTTTTTAAAAAAAATTGTTTAATATGAAGTACGAAAATTTTACTGACTTTCATTTGTTGAAAAAAAAATGAAATGAAAAAAGTACCAAAATACTGACGGTTTCGTAAAAATTCGTCACATTTGGTCGATTTCATAATATTCAACACATCCAAACTAATTTTTTATTTTTTCGACATAAGTGGAAATTTTTAATAGATGATCTTGGGGGAGGGGGATTTATCCCTTAGTATGATTTTGGAGGAGGCGCCCCTCCTCCCAAAAGTCATCTTTTTCGATATAGGACGGTAATATTTCAATTTAATTTTTCTACTTGGAAAACACGAGTTTTTTTTGTTGCTTTTTGCTTGTCAATTTTCAGAGTCTGCTTGAATTTTTGCCTTACACCTCCCTGCAATGCCAATTTTGAAATCTGTTCACCAATCGAGTAAATTTTAAGACGAATTGAGGAAAAAATTGCAGATGTAATTGTAAAAGTTCATTTTTAGTTTGATTTGACTAAAATTAAATTTTTTACCATTTTTTCTCCTTCTAAATCATTGAAAAAAATCAGAATTGCAGCACAGATTTTTGATTTTTATAGAATTTTCGCCACCTTTTTTTTTTACAAAGTTCTACTGATTTATCAAGAAATTTCCAACAATTTTTTTTATTGTTTGCTTTCAGTGAATTTTTTTCTCTGATTTATTACTGTGCTGCAATTCTGCCTGTTTTTTTTTTTTTTTTTTTTTTTAGTGATTTTCAATATTGTTTTTACTGATTTATAGATGAGAAAGTAAGTAAATTTATAGGAGAATTGAGGGGAGCGGAAGGAGGCAACAAAATTGAAAATTGCATCTTTCTTCTCTGTTTGAATACTAAAAAAATTTTATGAAAAAGTTTTTGTTGATTATATCTTTTGATTTTTAAAAGTCCTTATTTGAGTTGGAAATATGTACATTACAAGTACAAAAATGAAAAAATGACGAAGACATTTGATTTTTTGTGAAAAGTTTTTAAAAACTGTCAATTTTTGATTTTCAAACGTGTTTTTTTTTCAAAAAAATATCATTTTTGTGTAATTTCTCCATATTTTAGATCATTTTTTCAATTTTCATGTACTTATTACAGAATTTCTCAATTTTCTTTTTTTTGTTTTTTCTCCTTTAAAAAAAATTCTTCCGGATACTATAGAAATTTAGGAAAAAAAAATTCAAAAATGATCTCTGATATGTTTTTAAAAATTTCTATTCACAAATTTTGGTCATATACAGCCCCAAAAATCAACCACCTCGTAAAAATTACATCGAAATACGTTGGAAAAATTGAGTATATCGAACTTGAACTTGTATCTCGAGATCCAAACAAAACAACGAACCAACAAAGAACCTTCGATCGAATACGAATGCAAAAGACGCAGACCCAGACGTTCGTTCAACATACTGAATCATTATTCGAATTTTTTATATTAGTCACAACAACTTGTGACTCATTGCTAGAATGGTAGATCAGTCCTCCTTTGCTCTTGGTCGTGCCATTCGTCGCCTCGATCATTTTCTACCTGAATAATTTTTTACTCGTACCTCGTTCGTGATGAAGCTAACAGTAAAAAGAGGGGCGAGAAGGCACCTTTGATTAAAGTTTTCGTCATTCGGATAAGTTTTCTCTAAGGTCTTTATGGTTCGTTATGGGAAATCTGACGTAGGTAATTTACGTATATACGTTGTTTATATCGTAAATGGACTCAGCCAAGGACCAAGGAATGGAATATTAAGTAATCACCGCCACAAAAGGTTCCAGCATCATCCTGTACGCTAATAAATACACCTTGCACGTACCTATATGGTTTATATGAACTCGAACGTGTATGGAGTTTATAGCTTTGACGTAAAACTTACTCGGTAGATTAGTATACGTTTTAGTAAAAGCTGGAACAAAAGCTTTGAGTGGATATGTTTGGAAATTAGATTAAATCGAAGGAGTTTTCTCGTAAAAGGTGCCTTTCTCTATGTAAACTTTAAATATCCAATCGAATGTGCTTTTAGTCAATTTATTCTACAATATGATGATTTGAGAAAGTACGATTAATTACGAAAAGTAGACGTGCTAATGGATTATTCGACGAAAGAACCGATATCATAAAGTAGATTCGATTCAGCCAGGTTTGCAATTTTCTAAATTAATCTAACGTATGCCCTTTGCGATGAAATATTGGAAATAAAGCTGACTCAATTCTGTATTAAAAAATACAGATTATTGTTGGAAATCGGCGACACGACCTCTTTGAATCGAACGAATCTCGAGTCAAGTTCAAGGTACATATCGTGTGGTACCTAGACCTACCATTTTAGGTAAAAAATGTAGGCGTTTGAGGCGGCGTGTGTTTTTTTTCCTTCTTCGCCATTATTGAGGCGAACGAAAGCATCGTCGAATGGGTAAATTACATCATCGCCATTATGCTCGGTCGAAGAATAAAAAATTATCGGCCAAATTTTTTTTACATCGCCTGCCCTACGTTAGCTGTGCTGATGAAAATGCTATGTATAGCGTGACACGTAAACGCATAACCCTGCCCCTGCCAACGTACCCTTTTTCGCGATATCGTGTAAAAGCAAGACTGAGCGGTGAGACGCTTTTATGACGGCGTATTGCCCTGTTGACGGCTGAAATTAACAAATTATACTGTTTCTAACTCTATTATCGTGATAAATTCGCGTATAAGTATAGTAATGCGAATGAATCGAAAAATATCGTAGTTAGGGGGGAGGGGAGGGGTCTTTATTTTTCTACGGTTGCTCTGAGTGAAGTTAGACACGTTATGGACACGTGTCGTTGTTATCGCCCAGACGTGGTCTCTCGATGACAGCGCAGCGTGGACCTGGACCAGACGTACGCGAGTTTAATCGATACCGGTGAGGACGAAGAGTTTTGTGGCTGTGGTCAGCGTTCGAGACCTGGGCAAGGTGGTGCGGTGTCTGCTTTGTTCGATGATTAATTATGATATTACTGCGGTGTGTATTTACTGTATTTGTACAATGTAAGTCGTAAAAAGTGCGGTTTTGGGAAGTGTGAGGTGAGAGAGGTTTGGGTTTAGGTTTTTATCGAGTTGAAATTTTTATTGTTGAAGTTTGTTGTGTGAATTTCGTCATTGCTGGGAAAATTTCGATTTGATTGCAATTTTTGGAAATTACTTAATTTCGATGGAAAAATTAATTTGATGGGAAATTGAAAGAAAGTTTCAGAATTTGAACCCACTTTGGATGAGGAATGAAAGAGAAGATTTACATATTAACAATAACACACAAAAAAACCCATTGAGGTAATTCAACAAGGGTGGTGTATCCCTACTCAAGAGTAAAATTTTAAGCCCAAACTAAAAAAAATTGAAAAAACACCATTAGAGAACTCTATTTTTATAAATTTCAAGCGCTGAAATGCATTTCTCAAATTTTGGCAAATTTTTTAAATTTTAATTGGGTAAGTACTAAGTACTTCATTTACCTTGCAGCCTGCAAAATATCAAAATTTGATCTAATCAACGAAAAAAACTGAAATTTGGTATATTCCCTATTTTCGACCTGCCAAATCGATTGGAATCGGTTTCGAGACGTTTCGGAGCCTCCAGAAAATTTTGGTATTTTTCAGCGTTGGAGAAAAGCTCACAAAAATGGTCCAAATGAACTTTAACACCGATTACGAGTATCATGAATTACCAATGTTGGTGACCTATTTGATCAATTAAAACGCAATTTTCCAAAATTTGTCACTTCGAGTTCAAATCCACATTTTAAGTAGATCGAAAATACATCGTAAAAAAATCCCTTATCAGAAATTTATTTCAAGGGCTGAAGCAAATTTTTCTCAAATTTTGGAAAATTTTTGAAATTTTTCATTTCGTTGCGTCAACCTGCGACATAAAAAAATTAATATTGTCAGAAAAAATAGTTTGGTATCTTTCCTATTTCCAACCTCCTTAATCGATTAGTGGAAGTGGTTGAGAGACTGTTCGGTACCTTCAGAAAATTTTGGAATTTTTCTACACTGAAGAAAATCCTTTAAATATGGTCCATATGAACCTGAGAACCTGTAATCGTGAATACGCCTTTAAGTAGGTTTAACTATCTAATAAATTGAAGCACAATTTTCCAAAATTTAAACATTATTGATAATTTTGTGGAATTTTTTCCTAGCACTGGAAAACTTGATGCTTCGAAACTTTTTGAAACCACTTCCAATCGATTTGGAAGGTCAAAATAACGTAGCTATGTATCAAATTTCAGATGTTTTTGTTACCAAGTTTTTATACTTTGAAGGTCACTAAAATATTCTGAAATTATTTCAAAAAGTTACCAAAATTCGAGAAATGAACTTCAGCACTTGAAATTCAAGTTTGAAATTTTTTTATAAACCTTGGTCTCGCTACAGGGTCGAATTCATAGATCAATCGAATTAAATTTTTTCAGGAGAATGGGAAAAAAGGCAAAGATGTGAACAAGAATGAAGAGGAGGCAGAGACAATGGGAAAACAATTGAAATTCATCAGTTGAAAAAACAATGGATGATAGGAAGAGGGGCAGGTTTTCTCTAGTAAAAAGCTGAGGATTGATGAATTATTATGAATATTTTTTTTTTTTTAAATTTATGCAAAATGACTACCTAAATTTTGTGTTCAAGAGTCTCATTTTTTGAAAATTTTACCCTCCATTCATTCATTTGAATAATTTTTTCTCTATACCTAGTCTGTTTTTTTTTTTTTTTTTTTAACAAGATCCCTGACTTTTTCCAGATGTTGCTTAATGTATTGTTGATATGATATTTCATATTTGTGGCAACAACGCCGATTTTTTAACGCTTCCTATTGGTTTATTCAGTTTTGTTAACGAAAAGTCAGGGGGTTTGTTAAAAATAATAATAATAAATGGTTTTTCTATTTTAGTTTTGTTGTTTCAGTTTTAAAAATCTATAAAATTCGTTCTTTGAGCATTTTTTTTTTTTTTTTGGTATTTTCGAAATTTTTACTGTCTCAGATTTTTGATTTGCGTTAGATTCAATTTTATAGTTCACGTAGACGAATTTCAATTCGATCTGTTGGAAAGGAGAAGGAAAATGCAATCAGAAAACAATTGAAATTAATCTTTTGAAAAAATATTGATTTTTCAAAACCTTGAATATATTTCTATTTTGTTAGTCTATTTGTATTATTTCTTACCTAAGAAGTATAATAGCCAATCAGGATGAAATTGCTTTATGCTTTAAAAAGGGCTTAAAATTTCCTAAACAAGTTACGAAAAGGAGAGTACTGTACCTTTTTGAGTAAATTTAAATTTAAAAAAATGGTTAAAAAATGGAAAGCAATATCCAGAAAATAGCGAGTTTTTCCATTTTTTAGATCCATGCGAACTATATATTCGTGAACTACCTATAAATACGAAGTTTTTTTCTTTGGAGTATCTGTTCGTATAGTTTTCCCTTATAAAAAAAATAAGACAACAAATACTCGAAGATTTTAATTTTATTTTGAGCATTAATTTTAAAAAAATCTAGAAAAAATGAAGGGATTGATTCATACCTAAGCTGAAAAATTGATATACAAAAATATGAATATTTATGTGGAGATTATAATGGTTTGATTTCCTAATACTTTTTGCTGATTTTTTTTTATTGTGAAACGTTATTAAAGTTCTTCATTTTTTTTTTGAAAATTTTGACTTTCATTCTTGAAATTTTTGGGAAAATTTGCAAATAATTTCAAAACGCGTTTTCGAATAACCTTACCCTAGCACTCTCACCCTCCTGCCAGAATTAATCAACCTGTCGAAGTATATTTAACAATAATTCGTAAAACAATACCACCTATCAATTTTTTCACCTCAGGTGAAAAATTAATTTACGATGAAAATTTAAAGTCCATAAACGTACCTAAATAGGTGAATTATTATTGGCTTGTGATTACTTAAGCATAAAAAAACATTAATAAAAATTTTTATTATTCGTCTTCGACCAATGTAATGAATCTCTTTGTCGCAATGCTCGCGTTAGTTGCTCTCGTATGGTATTACGACGTTCATAATAAGTACGAAAGTATTTGCTCAATGCTCGATGAATTCTTCTATTATTCTCGCGCTATTTTACAAATGGGGTTTAAAAATAACGTTATTGTACTGCATATATAGTCAAATTTGCATAATTTTATTTCATATGTAGCTAGGGAAATAAGCAAACTGTAAGCTTACTCATCGAATCTCTGTAGAAATGTTCCAATTTGTAATTTCATCGCGTTTTGCGAAAGAAAGTTAATAAAAAATTGGGCATTTGTGCACCTGAAGCTACCTACGATCGTATAGCTAAATTAATAAAGAATATATCTTCGATATAGGCGTTGTAAATTTCGATATGAGTTTTTCCTTTGTTACGTGTTGTTGTATACATTATTAAGTTCTATATAAGCACGTGCACGAGGAGAAAAAATTGCATCGCAAAAATACGAGTAAAATAAAATCGCGTACGTAACGGACCCAACGTACAAATACACAGAAAGATACCTAACCTACGAGTAATATTGCGACGAATATTACACAAGATGAAGAGATATACCTACGTAAACTTATACGCAGTTGTTTCTTTTTTTTTTCACGGTCCAAGAATTTTTCAATTATAAAATACCGAAATGCAATCGGAAATCTTTTGTTGTTTCTTTTAGCTTTTTAAAATGTTTGTCGAGATGCCAATCTCATGGTGTATATTTTTCTGCTGCCTTTGCTTCACAGTTGTGTTTGTATAAACTACCTACGTAGACGTTTAATATATTGCCCTCCGAAAAGAGAACCTTGAATGTCAAATAAAGTTGTAAAGTCGTAGATTCGACGAAACTCTCAGGGATGTTGGGATTTTTACGAGTGTTCGCAAGGGAGGATTGTGCTGCGTTATTGACGCGACGTTGGTGTACGTTTGTGTACAGTTATCTGGCTCGTCGACCCGAGCCAATTATTATAATTAGATGCTTCAAAAGGTTCGGGATGAAAATTACGCTGAAATTTAACGCTCGAATTGGTCTCGACGAGGTTACGAATTATCGAGATGAGTGAAAAATTGATAGGTTCGCATTGGCCGGGCTGATAGGATGAAATTATTCATATGATGTTTCGTATTAATACAAAATAGGATATTTTAATTATCCGGCTACTCGAAGTGATGATGCTTCCTCTTCATGTTTCGAATAAAATTGAAAATACCCACGAGAATGTTATTTTATTGTTGCGTTATCGATAAACAGCTTATAGCGATAGAATATTTTATTTGCAACTTTTTAGTAGTCGAATTTTTATTCGTTGTTTATACGAATTTTTAGGTATAAATAGATTTTTTTTGTGGGCTAAATCGTGATTATTACCAGATGAAAATGTAATTTACCCAGAAATAATTTGATTTTTATTCATATCAATTGATCCTGAATTCTACATGAAGTTTCCTGCGCGGGGGAGGGGGGTATGAAAATTGGAAAATTTTAACGTAAACGAGATTTTTTAATTTTTTTGACAAAAATTGAATTTTTTACATTATTTTTCAATGGAAGAAAAAATTGATATTTCTCAATTGATTTTTCAGAACATTAATTCCTCTCTCAAACTAAAATTGTTTCTCGGCCTCGAAATGTATTTTGGAGAGATACGCCAAAACTTTGAAATTTTGAAAATTTTTATATGGATGTTAGAAATTCAGAATGCTAAATTCGAATTTTTAAACCAAAATTGACTCTTATCTCAGAATGAGGTCTTTGGTAGGAGAGTAAAATTCATCAAATTTGATGTCAAATTATTTGAGAATTTTCAAGCACCGAGTTCAAATTTTCATTCTTGAATTGGCTCTCGATTTTGATATAAGCTGCTCAGAAGAGGATAAAATTTAAATGATCAGTTTTGAGACTTGAATGTACATGCCAATTTCAAATTTTTAAATTTGAAGTCGATTGCTGACCATGAAATAAACTTCTAAAGAGGTGTAAAAAATTTCAGAATTATAAAAAAATTGGATACCTATGGGGCCAATTTGAAGCTTTATTGTTTGAATCTTGTAGAACAAAATCTACTCTTGACCCTAAAATAGGTCCTCAGGGTATCAGTGAACGATAAAATTTCAAAACTATTGAATATTTTGATATGAAAAAGACTAAAATTAATTTCCAAAAAAAGAGTAAATTTATAAATCTTGCGAAGAATATTTGAATAGACTGAAATTGAAAATGAGAAAAATTTCAAGTCTTTAGGTCGAATTTTTTGATAAAAGTTGACCCTTCAACCTGATAGCGACCTTTGCAGTGGAGAGATGAATTTTGATGATTTTTAAAATTTCTTTTAGATATCGTAATCCTTGATCACTGAGAGGAAATTTTGACATGTGTGAGATTTTGATGTGGATATAGAAATGTTATGGTTTTCAATTTGGTGATTTCAAATTTTGAAACCATACTTAGATCTCGAGATAGATCTTTCGAGAGAATCAGTTCGAATTTTTAAACAAAAATTAACATTTTGATTCCCAAATAGATTTTTTAGAATCATAGAAAATTCTGTAGTTGTATTTTATGTGCTGGTTTCAAATTTTTTAAATCAAATTCTAGACTTGACTCTAAAAAGATTCCTTAAAAAGGGAAAAAATTTTAAAACTTTGAAAATATTCTAGAATAAATATAAAAATAAGGGGTTTCAATGGTCTTCAATTTTTAAACCATAATTGACCTTCAACCCCAATATGAGCTACTCACCTTAGAGGAAAACAGAGTAAACAAATTTTGAATTTTCGATGTTGTAAATGTCGAAGTATCAATTTTTAAGCAACGATTTCAAAATTTCAAACCAAAATTGACCCTCAGCCCAAATAAAGACTCCTCAAAAAGCAGCAGAGAAAATTTATAAACTTCAAAAAGTTGGACAAATCAGTCATTCATATCGAAATTGATATTTTCAGAGCACTAAATTTAGAATTTTAGAACCAAAACTGACTATTGACCCCAAAATGGATCTCTGGATGAGTTTCTAGAGCACTTATTTCAAATTTTCAAAACCAAACAAATTCTGAACTAACTAGTTCTTCAGAAGAGATGCCAAGTGCGTGTCATAATGAAATCACTTTTCAGTAACGGTCACTTTTTTTGAGTGGGGTTATTTTTGTCATCATTTACTCCTCAAATATCATTCTAGTCACTTTTTACACCTCAAAAAATGTTTTTTTTTCATTTCCAAGCCATAATTGAATTTTTCAAAATTTTTCTCAAAATTGATTTTTGCTTCAAAGAAATTGAATTTTTAACCATTTTTTAATTTCTTTCATGGCACTTTTTTTTGGTGGGGTGGGAGAATTCGCAGATGTCTGAGTAAACCAATTTATCAATTTTGAAACTTTCACCGTGTGTAGGTATTCAAAATAGTAGGTATTCAGATTTTCTTAGAGCATTGATTTTAAATTTGTAAACCAAAGTTGACCTACTTTTAAAAAATTGGATCAAATTATTGTATAGTTGTTATCTAAATTTCAAAAATTTGACTGGAAATTCAATATTTCATTAATTTAAATTTTTAAAATTGAATAGGATACCTACATTTTTATTTTTTCAATTTGCTTCAGTCATTTTTTTTTTGAAGATTTTCATTCATAGTTATCAATTTTTTTAAAAATCCTTCTCGTGAAATTTTAAACCAGCCCTTGTTTAATTTTTGATCGAAAATCATCTCAATTTGAAATTAATTGTACCTAGGTTATGGATAGCTGGTAATTTTTTCGAATATCCATTAACAAATATTTAAAATCGTCACAATTTGAGAAACCTGACAAAAATCAATGAAAAATCGACGAGTTTTTTTTTCCTCCCAAAAGGTGTCAATTTTTCGTTTTACGACACCATTAAACCAGACCGATTACGAGACATTTACAACATCATATTTCACATCGATGAGTGAACCAGTTCGTAAAAAAAAAGAAAATAATAAAAAAAAATCATGCTAATTTAAACGGCACGAGCGCACGACGCGTCGAATCGTTGTGTTACAATAATCCATTATTAATCGATCGTAAATAATTTTTTGCGGTTATTCGATTGTTTGAAGAAGGAATACGCATCGAGTTTAATTGTCGTTTAACGGTATCTCGACCGTACGCCATTGCCAAGGTTTTTTCGTGTGTGTCTTTTCGGAAATATGTACCAAGTCGTACAATGGCCCCGCAGTATTCATACCACGAACACGCAGAACAGGATATTAAATGATGGCGGTTGTATTTTAATTGACAACTACTGTATATGATCTGTTTAATTGTATACGCAGTACGGTGAACTGTGTGGAAATGCATGTGAGCCAGAGCCATCATATTCTTGAGATTTGTACGTGTTTTTATGGTACATAGTTCTTTTAGAGTGAGAAGTCAAGTCGAAGAATCGTATAGAATTAGGAAGGAATGACTCATTTTGTTCAATTTAAAATTGGTCTTTGAAATTTTACTGGGATAAATTTAAAGAAAACATACAAATAACAAGATCTATTTCATGTGTCTGAGAAAAATCCGATTTCCTGATTAATTTTGATCTATGTATTAATCAAAAGAACGAAAGTGAATCACGATTTATTCATTACTTCTTTATGGTTATCATTTTGTCATGAGGTCAGGAAGATTATAAAAAAGATCAAGTTTAATCTATTAGATACAGGTTGCACAACCTGCTCATTACTAAAATTTCAAAGAGGTTATGATTTTGTTTAATTTTTTTTCACGAATATTAAGCTCAGTAATTTCATGACCTAAAATAAATTTACTGAACAAAAATTCCCTTATGAAAGAATCATTTCAATAATCCTTCAACATCTTGTGAAAAAAAAGATGACACGAAATTTTTCTTTTTTAAAATTTTCAGTTTGAATTTTTTTGTTTCATCTCATCCTCTTTCTAATTGCAATCACAAAATGTTTCAAAACGAGGGAGGTATTTCAAGTGGAAGTAAAGTGTTGAATTGAAACGAAAGTAAATTGAAAACACAAATTGACGAGCAAAATAAAGGTGTCTAACAAATTCTCGAAATCAATGAGTACGATTTTTGCCGGACTTCCAAAAGAATTCTGTCTGCTAAACTTTCCCCTTCAATTTGAGAAAAACACATACTCGTTCTTTTCCTCCCAATATTTTTTCAACTGAAGAATTTATACTTACTCATTTCCTAATTGCCTCCTCCTTCTCCTCCGACTCCCCATCTCTTCGAAAAAATGAATTACAGTTTGTCTACATATAAATCTATGGTTTCAGCAAAACAAGGACAAAAATTTTAAACAATAAAAATTTCAATTACCCAAAAACTTCTCAAGGGATAAATTTTTTATGGATTTTTTTGAGGAGAGGGGGGTGAATTTTGACATTTCTAATCCTGAATAATCATTTATTGGCGTAAGCGCATCCTAACTCAAAGTACTATTTTGTGCCGAAATAAGAATAAATTGAAAAAGCATCATTGAAGAATTTCATAATATCTGAAATTTCAACTACTGAAGGTCATTTCTTGAATTTTGAGGGAATGTTTTGAATTTCAGAATCATCTCCTCAGTTTTCATTGCCTGAATGTCGTGAAAATTTGATCCAATAAACGAAAAAAGTTGAAATTTTAAATGCTCGAGGTGTCTACAGTTCGCGAAAGTCACAAAAAAGTTACGAAAGAGACGCAAAAGTGACCCAAAATTCATTAGTCGCCAGTGTCTCAAATTATTCAGGTAAAATTGACCAATTTTTGATAACAACGTCAAAATTGACAAATTTTTTGATAGGAAGTAGGCCAAAATTGACCAATTTTTGATTAAATGTCAAAATTGACCAATTATTGATTAAATGTCTAAATTGACCAATTTTTGATTAAATGTCTAAATTGACCAATTTTTGATTAAATGTCTAAATTGACCAATTTTTGATTTACTTAATGTCAAAATTGACAATTTTTTAAAAAAATATCAAAATTGACAAATTTTTGAATGCAAAAATTGACCAATAAATTATTAAATGTCAAAATTGACCAATTTTTGAATGTCAAAACTGACCAATTTTTGAATGTCAAAGTTGCCCATTTTTGATAGGAAATATGCCAAAATTGACCAATTTTTGATTAAATGATCAAAATTGACAATTTTTGAAAAAAATATCAAAATTGACAAATTTTTGAATGCCAAAATTGACCATTTTTTGATAATAACGTCAAAATTGACCAATTTTGTGATAGGAAATATGTCAATCTAAATTGACCAATTTTTGATTTCATGTCAAAATTGACCAATTTTTAATTGACAATTTTTTGATTAAATGTCAAAATTGACAATTTTTTGAAAAAATATCAAAATTGACAAATTTTTAAATGTCAAAATTGATCAATTATTAAATGTTGAAAATTGACAAATTTTTGAATGTCAAAATTAACCAATTTTTGAAAATAATGTCAAAAATGATTAATTTTTTGATAGGAAATATGCCAAAATTGGCCAATTTTTGATTAAATGTCAAAGTTGACCAATTTTTGATGAAGTGTTAAAATTGACCAATTTTTGATTAAATGTCAAAATTGATCGGTTTATTATAAAATGTCAAAATTGACAATTTTTTGAAAATTGACAAATTTTTGAATGTCGAAATTGACCAATTCATGAATCATGATAACAATGTCGAAATTGATCATTTTATGATAACAACATCAATTGACCAATTCATGATAACAACGTCAAAATTGACCAATTCATGAATCATGATAACAATGTCAAAATTGACTCCTTTTTGATCAAACTGTCAAAATTGACCCACGTCTAATAAAAATCGTTTTGGAGTCTCCAGAAAATTCCATTTTTAGGCTTTTCCCCAGTGCTGAAAATTCCAAAATTAATTTTCTGGAGGCTCCGAGACGTCTCGAATTTACTTCCAATTGATTCAGCGGGTCAAAAATATGTTATTGTATTATACCAAATTCAAATTTTCTTCCGTTGATTTATCAAATTTTCATGTTTTCCAAAATAATGAGAAAATTTCAAAAATTCGCCAAAATTTGAAAAATGTACCTACCTACTTTAGCACCCAAAATTTTGGGTGTTACAGTCCTTTTATTATGTACTTTCGATTTACTTATTTTTGTTTGGACTCATACTACTTCGATTTGGGATGAGACAGGGCTGTTATTTATCAATTCTCACTGCTCAGTTCTACATTTTCGAAGTCTCAGAATGAAATTTTGTCTCAATCGTCCCTTAAATTGAACCCAAATCTAATAAAACGAAGGTTGCCACCGAAGGTCCGAATACACTTGTTCTGTGTACTTAGCTACACCTAATCTACACCGCACCGATCCAACATAACATAGCTGGCTATGTACCTCCGACCAGAGATATATTATCAAACAACTCATCACAGGACACAGCTATCGAGGAAACCGCACACTCCGGTTTTTCTAGCGATTTAACCGATTATGACGGAAGTTGCGTTGAATAGTATAAACAAGCGCGAGTGACCGAAGGTATCAGCGAAGAGAGGAGGCAGAGAGGAACGTATAGAGAGCTGGGTGCGTATAATTACGAATACGGTAATAAGCCAGCTATCCGTTCGACATTGACGCCGAATCAATATCCTCGTCATTAAAGATTACTACTACTACGAGTAGAATTGACCTAGATGAACACCTCTCCTCTCAGCGACCGTAATTCATCCATCGTCGTGCATACTTCTGTCGTACCACCGCGAAAGCCGAATGCAGATTCGATTTTGAAGTAACAGGTGGCCGATGTGCCAAGCCAAGAGATGGATTAGCTGTGTGGCGCACGATGACAGCGTGATGCGTGACAATAACCTCATCCGGCTTAAAAAAACGACACACCCGATCGAGGAACAGGAAGAGTGACTACCTGTGTCATGTGTATGTGAAATTACGCACGAGGTGAATATTTTTGGATACGGTGATCCTAACAGTTTTGGATGGCGATGGACTTTGAATCGAGGTATTTGTGGTCGTAGTATGTGTCGTAATCTTTAAAAGGTTTTAGAAGCGGCGAAGCACCTGGTGTTGATATGATTAAGTAGTATACGCACTTCAAAAGTATATTGTAACTGAACGCCGAGAATGAGAAGATTCCCGGTGTGAAATATAATAAACTCGGCGAAGGGTATACTACGAAGCCTTGTTTTAGTACCTGGGTCTTTTCAAAGTTACGACTTTCTTTTAATAATAAGACGACCCGGTGTTCGTAGGTACCATTAATGAATCGAGGAATGCAAAATATTCAACGTAGATTTTCGATAAGCTGAAGGTACCGAAATGCTGACGTTATGTCGGTTTTAGAAAATATTTCAATTTGGTGTCATAAGGCTGAATTGCAATGTGAACTTTTAAAATCAATTTGAACCACATCCCTTTCTTCAACAAAAAACAATTCAATTCCAGGGTTCAGTGCTGATTGTATCTTATTTCATAATTTTGTTGAAAAATCCTGCTTTTGGATTTTTTTAGGTGAAATTTGTTCAAATTTGATTCGGCTGATAAAATTTGAAGAAATCATTCACAAATGATTTGTCGTCAAATGTAGGTTTCCATTTTGACTTATGTCTTAAGTCAGATTTGACAAATGTGTGTTTGTGTGTGAATCGATCCTTTTCAAAAATGTGGGAAATTGATCTCTTTGGAGAATATGTCCATTGTCCAAAATATTTGTTTGACATTGTGCGTGCTGCGTGCCTAAAACATCAATTTTTGAAATCCATGCGAATTAAATTACTATCAATTTTGACATAAATGTTGATGGAAATCTCGAATTTTTAATATTGGATAAATACAATAAATTTCCAAAATTTTCATAACAAGTTTTGTGTGTTGAAATTTTAAATTGAAAACTGTCGATTTCAACATTTACATCATAACTTGACCTACCAATTTTTACATAAGGGTCATTCCATGTCAGTTCAACCACGAAGTGGAAAGTGGGGTCTTCGATTTTTTTGATTTTTTGCATGTGTGTAGACCTCGATGAAAGATGACGAATGGCGCAAACCGGAGCTTCCAAAGTCTTTTTGGAGGGCAGCCATGAGCCCTCAAAGTTTTGAGCATAAGTTGGATATGGTAAATTTCGAGCGTGGATAACTCAGAATCGGTGCTTGGTAGAAAGTTGAAACTTTTTGTAATGTGTAAGGCCTTTGATGAGCTTTTTGGCGATTTTTTTGAAATCAGTGTTGCCACTTTTTTTAATGCCAAAAATTAGCAGGAAAAGTCAAAAAATGGTATTTTTGCATGAAGGACACCTTCAAAAATTCTGAAAAAAATATATATGATGCAACTTTTTGTGCTGAATAACATATAAAAAAATTGAGATGGCGTTATTTTTTAAACTCGTTTTAAAAAATTTCTAAGTTTATAAGAAAACATAATTTTGTATTCCAAGCAGTGAAAATTTTCTAAATTGGTTAAATTACATTATTTTTACCATATTTTCATCATATGTTGAAAAGTCGACAAAAATATTTCTATTGAGCCGATCTTGAATAATATGTACTGTATAGATAGGTTTTTGTGTCTTCTCCTGTTCCATATAGCAATCCAACATAAAAACATTATCTTTATACAAATTTTACGTAAAAATAATTATTATTCTATACAAAAAAGACATTTTTGAAAATCTATCATCATTAAGGTACAAGTAACACCTTTTGTATCGATAATGCATTTAATGCATTTATGGGTGAATACAGTTTTCACAACCATGAGAATGTTTCGGAACCAGAATATTCGTAAACGAATCAAGTTTTTAGTTCTAAATGTAATTTTCGTTTTATGATGAAATTTTCCCATATGTAGGTAGTTAGTTTAAAATATGTTTTTATGCAGGACTGCAATATTGAACAGGGGAAGTCACAAAACCCTATCTATACAGTACATATTATTCAAGATCGGCTCAATAGAAATATTTTTGTCGACTTTTTTTCAACATATGATGAAAATATGGTAAAAATAATGTAATTTAACCAATTTAGAAAATTTTCACTGCTTGGAATACAAAATTATGTTTTCTTATAAACTTAGAAATTTTTTAAAACGAGTTTAAAAAATAACGCCATCTCAATTTTTTTATATGTTATTCAGCATAAAAAGTTGCATCATATATATTTTTTTCAGAATTTTTGAAGGTGTCCTTCATGCAAAAATACCATTTTTTGACTTTTCCTGCTAATTTTTGGCATTAAAAAAAGTGGCAACACTGATTTCAAAAAAATCGCCAAAAAGCTCATCAAAGGCCTTACACATTACAAAAAGTTTCAACTTTCTACCAAGCACCGATTCTGAGTTATCCACGCTCGAAATTTACCATATCCAACTTATGCTCAAAACTTTGAGGGCTCATGGCTGCCCTCCAAAAAGACTTTGGAAGCTCCGGTTTGCGCCATTCGTCATCTTTCATCGAGGTCTACACACATGCAAAAAATCAAAAAAATCGAAGACCCCACTTTCCACTTCGTGGTTGAACTGACATGGAATGACCCATAAAACTTTCTCATTTTTGACATCATTCATCATTAAAATTTAAAATTCTAATATTGACACTTTTTTGTCACAATTCCATTGTGATTTTTTCAAATTTTTACCTTTTATGGTCGAAAAGTAGTCATAATTATTTAATTTTGACATTGTTGTTAAAAACTGGTCAATTTTGAAGTTATCAGAAATTGATCAATTTTGAGGTTATTATCAAACATTGACCAATATTGACGTTGTATGAAAAGTCGATCAAGTTTGACATTATTGTAGGAAAATGGTTATTTTTGATTTTGTTTCAAAAATTGATTTACTCTAATGGTGTCATCATAAATAATCAATTTTGATGGTGTTATAAAAATTGATCAACTTTGACAGTGTAATCACAGTTGATCAATTTTGACATCATCATCATAAATTGGTAAATTTAACCTGTTTGAATCGCAGATTGGTCAATTATTGAAATCAACACGTTTGTCAATATTCACATTTTTTTTATTAGGTTAGTTTGATTTATTTTGACCCTGTGGTTAAAAATTGGTCAATTTTGACCCAGTGGTCAAAAATTGGTCAATTTTGATTCTGTGGTTAAAAAATTGGTCAACTTTGACCCAGTGGTCAAAAATTGGTCAACTTTGACCCTGTCATTATAAATTAGTCAAATTTGACCCAGTGGTCAAAAATTGGTCAATTTTGATTCTGTGGTTAAAAATTGGTCAACTTTGATCCAGTGGTCAAAAATTGATCAACTTTGACGCAGTGGTCAAAAAATGGTCAATTTTGATTCTGTGATTAAAAGTTGGTCAAATTTGACCCAGTGGTCAAAAATTGGTCAATTTTGATTCTTTGGTTAAAAATTGGTCAACTTTGACCCAGCGGTCAGAAATTGGTCAACTTTGATCCAGCGGTCAGAAATTGGTCAATTTTGATTCTGTGGTTAAAAATTGGTCAATTTTGACCCTATGATCTAAATTAGTTGATTTTGGCATTGTTATCGAATGACCAAAAATCAAATTTGATACTTTTTGGTCAATAATTGATTTTCGTTATCAAAAAATTGATTTTGTCATTTGTTTGGTCAAAAGCTTATCAATTTTGGTATTTTTGTCAAAAACTCTCCAAATTTTGTATTCTTTTAAAAATAAATTTCAAATTTGAATCTGTATGTTAAACTAGTCTCTTTGGATGTTTTTGTTGATACCTACTCTCACCTTAAGGTTATTTTGACATTTTTCTCAGGTCTGTCAATTACTTTTAAGTGCGCTTTTGGCATTCTGGGCAACAAACTTCCAATTTTACCACCATTCATGTCAATAAATTGTCAACATTGATTGTGAGTAAACATTCAATTTTGACATTCATATCATTTTTTTTTTTTTTTTTTGTACTAATTTTGACTTCTGTATCAAAAATCTCTTTTCACCTTTGTGTCAAAACTCATCAAGTTTTGCTAGCCTATTAATATCAAAAACTGACAATTTCAAATTTTATATTGAAAATCTATATCAATTTTAATATTTTTATTACCGATGTATAATTTTTGTTGTGGCTTCGGTTGAAAATAATCAGTTTTGAGTTTTGATATTTTTTTGTGCGTCAAGAAATTTCCAGTTTTGCGGTTGAAGTCTGATATTTCAATTTTTAGACTTGCCTTTTGACAAATTTCTGTGAATTTTTTTGGTACGAATATCAACTCCTCAATTTTTACTATCACGTTAGTTACCTATACCTGTGTATTACCTGTTTCTTGAAATAATTTTTCAACTCCTTCGCCAGATCTTCGAGTTGTTCATGTCTCGTGAATTTGAACAATTTTTTAAAAATAATCTTTCAAAATCTTCTTGTTTATGACTAGAAGGCTTATAACAAAGGATTTAGAAAAAATGTTCAACATAGTTCACATTTTTCAAAATTTAATGAACTGTTGGCTGACAGAACGGTGCGTTTGAAAAATTTCCTAGCATAATTTTCAAAATTTATTGTTGAAATTGGCAAGAAAACGCTCGGATGTTCAAACTTTCACAACTTTCGTCTCAACGTAACAAAATATCGCAGCCAGGTGCTGCTGCTATAGCGATGACTTTTTTTCCTGAAAATTCGCACCAACCATAAAATAATGCTTAGTTTTCTGCATTAGATAAATTTGACATTTTAATGACTCCGAAAAGGATTAACATTGCATACTTGGCTCGTGAAACTTCTCAGCACTTGGAAATTTTTGGCAAATTGGTTCTCCCCATACTGATGATTTAATGTAACTAGTCAACTCGTGCGAATTTCATACCAGTACTTTCTATATTTCGAGATTGCATTCATTATAATTATTACCCTACGTATTCGCAAAGACCTACGTTTAAATGAAAGCTTGCATTTTTTTTTTCTTTAAATTTTTTTCTTTCCAAGACGCCAACGATATAACGGATCTTGCAGCTTGCTCGCGAATAGGTATTCGGTGATAATCGATACGTGCTATTCGACTATCAATATTAAATATTCGAATATAGTAAACCGTTTAATAATTATAATTGTCGGTTATGTAGGAACTTTCGCAATGGTCGCGTCTCGTCTGGTGATTTATTAGACTAATATTTCGCGCTGCTCGCACGTATGTTGATTGGGCCCAATGTCGTGATTAATATCGCCCACTGTGGAAGCGTAAGCGTGCTGTATGCGAACTCCAGCCACTCTCACTGGGTTTCTTTTTCGGTACATTTGTGTAGGTAATTCGTGAGCCGACCTCGACACCATAAGGTCTTGATGTATTATTGGATCATAACGCAGGGGTAAAAAAAAATCGCATCGGTATTCGAGTTACAATGGAAATGTTGATTGGAAAAATAGGAGTCAGAAGGGAGCGAAGGGCAAATAGGGAAACGGATTTTGAAATATTGGATCGTTTGAAAAATACATCGCCCTGTATTGGCACAACATTAAGATAAAGATGGTCAAACGTACGAACGAGAACTGAATACTAAGACGAAAACACGAGTATTTCGAAATAGGTTACGAACCTTTTTGGCACTTATTCGGTCGTTTATTTTAGATCGGCGTGGTATATAGAAAAATAGTCCTGGCTGAGGTGATGGGGGGCAAGAAGAGGGGGGAGATGCACTACATAAAACACGGTAGAAATTTTTACAGCGCGACGATTCGCTGAAGTGCAACTCGACCGTGAAATGCAAACGTACTTTAATTGGAGACTGATTTATAGAGCACGAGAGATGGATTTTAATTAAGACCATCGCGTCGAGTTGGTCGTAGACTCGATCGCGATTCCAAAAATGACCTTAACATTGTCTATTGCTCGGTGTATCGAACCTTGTATGGGGAAATCGACTAGATGACCGACTGTTGACTTGACCAATCTAACCCGGTGTTGTTTTTGTTTTCAATTACAGACAACAACGAAGAACCGAACTGATGGCCCATCATCATCACCATCACCGTAAACCGGTCTTGTCGCCGGAACTGGCTTTGGCGTCCGATTTATTTGATAAATTCTGCGGAGCGGCTACCCTTAAAACCATATTGTGCAATTATCGAAATCTGTGCGAAATATTGAACCTCAAGCCGACCAATTTTCCGCAGTTTTATCCCAAACTTAAGGTAAGTTGATGGGAATTGATCAAAGATAATGTAATTACAAGGTGTCTATTGGCAAAAAAATGTTAACTTTTGCAGCCAAAAAAAAAACAGAAAGACAGTAATTTGAACTTTTTTTTTATAAAAACCAAAAAAAAATTCAAAAGGGTCTGGCCAAATAAGGGGTGAATTTGGCCCCCGCTCCGATTTTCACTCTAACCCCCTTAAGTGGTGCCCCTGGATGTAAAAACATTCTAAAAAATTTTGACCCCCCAAGCCCCTCCCTTTCGGAGATATGGCCATTTTATTGGCTGATTTTCAAGAATTTTTAATTCCAACGGAAGTGAACGAAATTTTCTGTTCTTTGGCACAAAGTTACATCTCGTAGAGGTGTATTTATGAAAAATTTTTCAAAAATTTTGGTGCACTTCTTCATGCCTTTTCGGCTATTTGAAGTTTTCAATTTTGAAAAACAGCATATAAGCGAAGAGCGACCAACTTGGAAAAATTACTAAAAAAACACGTTTTTTTATGTAGAATTTCGCTGTACATTCGGTTTTGGCCGATTCTTTGAACTAAGGGCCGAAAAATGCGAAAAACCATACAGAAACGTTGTTATTTTAGCTGATTTTTCAAATTTTTAGCGTTTTATACAGAAAGAAAGGGTCAAATGAAAAAACCAATACCATATTCGTGTTCAGCTGGTCAAAATACCCCGATAGACACCCTTTTTGCAAGCGTTTTGCTTGAATTTTCAAAATTGACTTTTTTCACTGATTTTTCATGATAAAAAAACTGAAAAGGGGTGAATTTCGAGACCTCGAGAGAAACAATTGCGAAAAGAGTGTTAATCGGGGTATTTTGACCCACTGAACACATTTTCATAAATACACTTCTACGAGATATAACTTTGTGCCAAAGAACAGAAAATTTCGTTCACTTCCGTTGGAATTGAAAATTCTTGAAAATCAGCCAATAAAATGGCCATATCTCCGAAAGGGAGGGGCTTGGGGGGTCAAAAAAATTTTTAGAATGTTTTTACATCCAGGGGCACTACTTAAAGGGGGTAAGAGTGAAAATCGGAGCGGGGGCCAAATTCACCCCTTATTTGGCCAGACCCGTTTACCCCATTTTGGATTTTTTAATCAAAAGCTACAAAGAGGGGGTTCTTTTTTGGGCAAATATTTAGCTAAAAAATTGTTATGAAAATGACTAGAAAAATTTAGAAAAAACAATAATTTCAAAATTTTACCATGAAAAGCTAAAACTTTCAAAATTTTGCTTTTTCTTGAATTTTTCAATAAAAGGTTAGAAAGAAGGAGTTCTTTCAGGAAACATTTTTGGGCTAGAAAATTGTGATGAAAATGGTCAAAAAATCTACAAATTTTCATTTTTCAGATACAATAGACACCTTATTGAGTTGATAAATAATATGATTGTGATCTGTGGTTTTTTTTGCAGAGCAAATTATGTTCCTGGAGAGCTCAAGCATTATGGAATAAATTCGATAAACGAGCCAATCATAAATGTTACAATCGTGGAAAAGCATGTCCCAATACAAGGGTAATTTCATTGTTTTTTGATATTTTTATTTTTCATCGCGACTGAATCTCGTATGTACGAGTAATTGATGTGTTTAATTTTATTACTCTGCGATGTGATGTTATGGGCGTTGGAACGTGGACCGTTACCAAGGTGTTCTGGCAAAGGGTTATAAAAACGGAATGTGCTGGTAATAGCCACGTGCTCGGGATTGTGGTAATTAGGTAATATTTATGTGATCTAAAATAATAGGGTTAGTTTCGAGGGTGTCGAATAAACGAGAATAGAGGATTGGGAACGATTTTTATTTTCAAATTTTAATGCTGTTTCGAATATATACCTATAGATGCAAATATTTCCTGAAATTGAAAGTTTTTTTCATTTTACCCCTTCCTCTGCTCTAACTGATGGATATGTATAGGTACGATTAATGCGGGAAGAGGTCGGTTAGAGCGGTGGAAAGGGGTAAAATCAAAAAGTGAGTCGATATTTGAATTGTACGACCTCAAATTAGTGACAATCGATATGTCGCATGTCGTTTCAATTTTTCAACATACTGTTCCCCGAAATGGGGGCGGGGGTCGGGGGCACTGAAGGGTCAAAACCAAAAAATGGGTAAATATTCGAACTCAGTGCCCTAAAATACCTAACAAACGACAGGTCGCACGTTATTTTTAATTTTTTTAAAATTTGACCCTTCAAGGAGGCTAATAGGAGGTTCAAAGGGGTCGGAAAAAAACCCTACGTACATATTCGAAATCAGCACCTTCGAATTAGTGGAAATCGATATGCTACTTTACTTTTTAAATTTTTTTTTGAATTTTGGTCAAAATTGTGGACCCCTGTACCCCCAAGGGTCTTGGAAATTAGATCAGGATTACTCTCTGTAACTTTTTTAGATTTTTAAATGGTATAGCTTTCATCTATTGTGATCATCATCAAAGTTGAGCTTTACTTAATCACCAAAGTTCAACTTTGAGCTTCTCAAAATATGGTTATCGTTTTTGAATCCCCTATCAATTCTCTTGATATGAGCCCTCAAAATTGGATAATTTGGCGAAAAATCGCAATTGCCTAAAAATTACGAGCCCCTCCCCCTCCTCCTCATTCAGTTCCCTTGAGGGTTCAAAGAGAAATCATGGTGGATTTATGAATAAACCATCAAGGGGAACTCGAAAAAAATTGTGAGCATAATCGGAAGATCTGACTTCATCATTGGTCCATTTTATTATGGAATGGATCGATGGGTCAATTTCTAGAAATTATTGGTCTATCATAAGGTATAGATTTTGGGAATCATGGAACATCATGGGGCTATTCTAGAAAATCACGGGACAGTTTCTTGTAATCACAGCACAGGGTTATCGAGCAAATTTTGGAAATCACGGACCATCTTAAAGAGAATTTTGGAAATCGTGGCAAGATTTCTTGTAATCTTAGGGCTACCATGGAAAATTTTGAAAATCACGGCTCTCTCATTCTCAATGAGTGAAAAGTCGCTGATGAACAGTTAGAATTGCAGCACAAGAAAAATCAGCGAAATTCACTGATTTAAAAAAAATATTCTCACTGATTTTTCAGCTAAGTTCATAAATTTTACTGACTTTTTCAGTGAATTTTTACAGATTTTCCGGTGATTTTTCTCACTGATTTTCTCCTTTGCTGCAATTATGACTGCTTCTCTGTGATTTTCGATGAGAGAGTGGGCCATCACTCTGAAGAAAATTTTGGAAATCACTGGGCTATCATCACGGGACTGTTACGGCAACATCGTTGCTGTTACGGAGCAATTTCTGGATATCACTGGGTTATCAATACTTTTGGTAAAATCTAAACTGAACCTAACCCCATAAAAAATGGAACCTGAACCCGAACCTTTAAACTCCAAACCCGAAACCAGATCATTAATTGAGAGTTTTCAGATTCCTGCCAAAAAATTCACAAATAATATTAAGCTTTCATTTTTGTCTCTCGCCAAAACAAAGAATTAATATTCGTAAAGGATTCAAAAATGGCCAAGGAATACTAAGAAATACTTCAGTTCTCATGAAAGATTTTTTTCTTCAATATTATTTTTCAGTTTTTCATTTCAAATAATTTTTAAAAATAAAACCGAATCCAATTACTATGATTCTCAAACCTTAAACCTGGAACTTAAAATATATGGATTAGAAACTTTGGACCTTCTCTCTCCTAAATCATTTTTAAAAAATTCTCTTCATTTCTTGTAGTATTGTAGTTGACAATTTAATTGTACTTTCCAGTTTCGCTAGAACCGAAAAAATTTGAAAAAAAAATTCCAACCGATAAAAACCCTTTAAAAATGGGACACCATCGCCACAATCCCAAAAGCTGAGGTTGTATTTTATTCGCTTTCCATGGTAATTTCATTCAACTTTGGGGAAAAATTTTTCATTTGGAAAAATAGTTGAGGGGTTACATTTTTTGAAAGTTTTTTTATTCGAAAATTCGGTGGATTGGGGAATATCCATCAAGATAAGAAATAGAGTTTCTGATCATTTCTTTACAAACGGCGAAAATCATTTTTCAGAACTTTGAAATGTCGTTTTTGATAATATTTTTGAAAATAATGAAAAATGATAATTTTTGAGTATTGTAAAATGGCTCTTTCTGATCATTTAGTCAAACACTGTTAAAAATAATCATTTTCCAGTGTTTAAAAAAAATCGTTTCTTCAAAAACGACGAAAAAATATCATTTTTCGAAATTTTGAAATGGTCGTTTCTGATTGTTTCTTCAAAAATGACAAAAAACTATTATTTCTCAGCAATTATTTTGAAATTTTTGTTTCTGATTTTTTCGTTTAGTCAGCAATTTTGAACAAAACTGATTTCAAGGTCAAATTTTTTAGCCAAATTTTGAGCCCTGGTGCAATAATATCATGTTGAACGTCAAAAAAAATGAAAAATTTTAAACAAATTAATACACGGAAAAAACAGAAGTTACAAAAATGAATACATTTTACCCCAAAAATAATAAATTTTATCAAAAAAGAGATAGATTTTATCAAAAAAAATTGATAAATTTTACCAAAATAATAAATTTTAATCAAAAAATAATAAAATTTATTCAAAAAAATGATGAAATGTTTTCAAAAAAATAATAACGTGTTTCAATTCACAAAATATGTGAAATTTGTTCTAAAAAATAATATTTATTATCAGAAAAAATGATAAAATTTGTCAAAAAAATGAATAAATTTTACCAAAAAGAATAAATTTTATTCAAAAAAATGATAAATTTCACCTATTTTGAGAATTGGGACACGTTATTATTTTTTTGGATAATTTTTTTTTTCAGTGTACATATAATGCCATTTTACTTCAAAGATTAAATTTCGACGTTGAAATTCTCTCCTAATAAAAATGGAAAGTTCGATGAATATTTTCTGATTAAACGTTGCCCAATCTAGAACATCTCGGTATCGAATCCCACAACCGTATAATCTCCTAAGCTACCTGTATTCGAAACGCATTGCAAATTTCACCTATTTTTCTCCGCAGGTGTTAATTATCGGTGCCGGACCGTGCGGTTTGCGTGCGGCCATCGAAGCTCAGTTACTAGGTGCCAAAGTAGTAGTAATAGAGAAACGAGATCGTGTGACTAGAAATAACGTATTACATTTATGGCCCTTCGTCATCCACGATCTGAGGGCCCTCGGTGCTAAGAAATTTTTCGGCAAATTCTGCGCCGGTTCCATTGATCATATTAGTAAGTAAAGCTCGACCACGAGACTTGATAATTCATTACATTCGGCACGATATTAATTAAAATTTTCCGCAGGTATAAGGCAACTGCAATGCATATTATTAAAAGTAGCGTTACTTTTGGGCGTCGAGATACACGAAGGCGTCAGCTTCGAATCGCTGATTTATCCGTCAGATCTGGACGAAGATAGTAAGTAGACGAAAAAATTACCTTAGTTGGGTGAAGAGAAAATGCATTATGGATTTTTTTAAATGCACTTTTTACCTCTAATACTCGTTCCGATGCATGTTGCGGGTTTCCAAACGCGCATGGTGCCCCAATTAGACCATGAAATAAGCTCTAGAGAGTTTAATAGGGTATCAAGTGCATCGTGTTAATAAGCAGTATTCTAATTCTATAATGGTATTAGGACGTCGTCGTGGTGTTATTATGATTTGTTGCACGCGGACCTTCTTCTCTAAACTCATCCTCGAGTTATTTAACGAGTTAAATGGTCTGAGCCCGTTAGATCGACGGTATAAGGACAACTCGATGGCTTTTTTTCCCTCTTTTTCTTTTTATAAGCGAAGTTCGCAGCAGATATTAATTTAATTAGAAGCAATTGCTACGATGGTCGAATACTTCGCGGTACATTGGGGAGACCTTTTTTTCTCCTACGTAATTGCGACAATTATTAGGAGAATTGACGCGTATCTCGTAGACTTTGGCATTTTACTCGGATACAGATGAGAAAAAAACCATGCCAGATTAAAATTAAAATCCAGATGTGTTAGCGGGTCTATTTTCTTACGTATTTGCTCTAGGAAGTGATAATTTACATGGCGAAGTAACGGTAGGGGTTCAAGGACTTGTCTTCAAAGTAAAGTGAAGGGAATAAACGTTAATTGTTTTTTGATTTGGAATGACTAGGCACTGTGTGCTTATGTCATATGTAGATACGTGGATTAATTAATCCTTTTTTTTTTTTTTTTCTAGAAACTGGTTGGAGGGCCAAAGTGTCACCAGAAGATCATCCGGTATCTCAGTACGAATTTGATGTTTTGATCGGAGCTGATGGTAAAAGGAATACCTTGGAAGGTGAGATGATGATTTTTATTTTTTTTTTGTGAGAGTATCATTGTCCCGATTGACCTTCTGGTTTGAAATTTTTCAGGATTTAAGAGAAAAGAATTTAGAGGTAAATTGGCCATAGCGATTACGGCTAATTTTATTAATCATCGTTCCGAAGCCGAAGCTAGGGTTGAAGAGATTAGCGGAGTGGCGTATATTTTCAATCAGAAATTTTTCAAAGATCTGCTCCAAGCGACCGGCATCGATTTGGAGAATATTGTTTATTACAAGGACGATACGCATTATTTTGTGATGACGGCGAAAAAGCAGAGTTTGCTGAATAAAGGAGTCATACTTAACGTGAGTGATTGGTTTCGATTTCTTGGGGTGCAGGAAGGAGGGTGGTACGATTTTTTAATTGAAAAACGATATTTTAAAAATGCTGAAATAAAAGCTTCGGCTCCAATATTTTTTATTTTGAGAAAAAAACTAAAAACGATCATTTATAGGTATGTTTGATCCGTCGTTTCCTGTCGTTTCTTTGAAAAACGACGTTTTGAAGATTTTTCAACGCACTAGAATGATGACTTCGGCTCAATTCTGTTTTATTTTGGAAAACAGACTGAAAACGATAATTTTGGGGTATTTCTGACCCGTCGTTTCTTTGAAAAACGACGTTTTGAAAATTTTTCAACACCTTGAAATGACAGCTTTTGCTCAAATCTTTTTTATTTTGAAAAAAAAGACTAAAAACGATCATTTTTAAGTATGTTTGATCCGTCGTTTTCTGTCATATATCTTTGAAAAACGACGTTTTGAAAATTTTTCAACACCTTGAAATGACAGCTTTTGCTCAAATCTTTTTTATTTTGAAAAAAAGACTAAAAGCGATCATTTTTAAGTATGTTTGATCCGTCGTTTCCTGTCGTTTCTTTGAAAAACGACGTTTTGAAAATTTTTCAACACCTTGAAATGACAGCTTTTGCTCAAATCTTTTTTATTTTGAAAAAAAAGACTAAAAACGATCATTTTTAAGTATGTTTGATCCGTCGTTTTCTGTCGTTTCTTTGAAAAACGACGTTTTGAAAATTGTTCAACGCACCAGAATGATGACTTCGGCTTAATTTCTGTTTTATTTTGGAAAACAGACTGAAAACGATAATTTTGGGGTATTTCTGACCCGTCGTTTCCTGCCGTTTCTTTGAAAAACGACGTTTTGAAATTTTTTCAACGCACTGAAATGGGTGTCTAAGGCTGTCTGATAAGTCAAGCTTTTTGCCTTGTGTTCAAACTGATCTTGAAAAGTCGAGATTTTTTACTAATTTACTCAAAAATTTAAGCTTAAACGAATATACGTAGGGGGGTCAAAAATTTGGGGTTGGTTGTCAAGATAGTTATTACCCCGATGTGTATATGGTACCACTTTTGTCAGATTTTGAAAAAATTATTGAAGTTTAATTTGACTGGGAGACCGGTCAGGGAAAGTGTTTCTTCGAATGGGAAGAAAAGATTGCGTTATTTCTTGACAGAAACGTTGATTTTTGTGCCATCTTGATGAGTCCATCCTTAGTCACCATGTGATAAAATTATTCAATTTAAATATTTGCACTTCTCTCTCTGATTCACTGGCCTTAAAATGGGATACCATTGACTGATCCACTAAAAGAAAAGTTAGTAAATCGCTCATCGAAAGATCTCAAATTGACGCTAATTTTTTTTATTGTGAAGAAATAAAATTGGCAACATTTTTCAAAAGAGAAAAAATCATAACAATGCAGCTCTTGCGTTATTGATTACATTTTTTAAAAAATTGACTTAGCAACACTGCTGGAGAAAATCTTGAAAAAATTCAATAAAATTTATTTTTATATAAAAATTAGGTGAGTTATAAGTGTAGCTATGATACGATTGGAAAAATCGCTCTGTACTGATTTTTTTTTTGTATTTCATCAAAATTAATTTTTTATAGCCAAAAAAATCAAAGTTGAAAGTTAACCCTTTTCATTAAAAATTCTGTTTTCAAATAAAAACATTTTAAAGAACTTGACATTTTTTAAAATTTCAATAGAGAGCTTTTTTGCAACAAAATATTTTCAAAAATTGAAATAATAATTATGTTTTTTAATAATTGAGAATGTTTTGACCAATTTTCCGTACCACTGTATAAGCGATAAGGTACTGGATCGTATGCCAATATTTTTTCGAAATTTGGAAGGTAAAGAAAAAGTTGAGAGGTGTCTGGTCTGAACCTTAAAGAACTTGGTATTATTTTCACTCCATTTTTACCTCTGCCTACCTAATCCCTTTTCGAAGTCTATTTTTTAAATAATTTTATGTATTAAATTTAATAAATCCAAATCCTATTTTTGCCTCTACGTGAATCTTCAGAGTGCTTAGGAGCTTAAAAAAATCACTTTTTTAAAGTTTCACTAAAAATCAAACAAAAAATTTCTGAACTATTTTTTCTTGAAATAATTTTAATTGTACATATTTTTTTCCCCCAAGAAATCATCAATCATGATTTCTAATCACTGAAGAAAAATTCATTAACAATCTTCATGTTTTTTTCTAAAATTCAGAAAATGAAGGAACATTTGAGCCTGTGATTTTTAGAATGTTGAAAAATCAGTTGGTCATGCCATAAATTTTTTTCTGAGAAATTCGTCATTTTTTTCGATTTTTTATTACAAATTTGAAAAGCGACAATGTTTTCTAAACTTGCCTTTGAAACATAGAGTTTAATATCTATATTGCAATTTTTGAAAAAATATAAATTCGAGAAACATATTTTCTTGGCATACCTCCCTCTCCCCTAAAAATTACAGGAAATTAAGGAAAAATTTTTTACGATTTTTTTGAATGTAAAATATTCAATAAATCACATCAAAAAAATTTTGAGCGAAATTCATTAAAAAATGATTTGTTTCGATTTCACATTAAAAATTTGAAAATTACAATTTTTTCTGAACTTGAGTAGTTTTGAAAAATAAGAGCTCGATATCGAATTTTTTGACGGGGAGGGGGGAAGAAAAAAGTGCGAGAGTATCAAATCAGAAATCATATAAATGTAATTTAAAATTGTATTACATCATTTATTTTTGTCTCATTTATAGGATTATGCTGACACAGCGAAACTATTAGCAATTGAAAATATTAACAAAGATGCCTTGATGGAATACGCCCGAGAAGCTGCTGATTTCTCAACCGAGTACAAGCTGCCTCAGCTACAGTTCGCCGTCAATCATTACGGGCAACCTGACGTCGCTATGTTCGATTTCACATCGATGTATGCGGCTGAAAATGCTAGTCGCGTTATCCAGCATAAAAGTGGCAAACTTCTGATGTGCCTGGTCGGTGATAGTTTGTTAGAGGTAAGTTTTCAGGCGTCTAAATCTTACTTGTGAAAATAAATCCGAACAAGATTGATAATTGAGGAAATTTTTTCAGCCTTTTTGGCCAACCGGTTCTGGCTGCGCTAGAGGATTTCTCAGTTCAATGGATGCTTGCTGGGCTGTCCGAAGTTGGGGCAGTGGATTATCTAATCCGTTGGAAGTGGTTGCCGAACGCGAATCGATTTATAGGCTGTTGAATCAAACGACTCCCGAGAATCTATCTCGGGATACAGCCAATTATACGCTGGATCCGCACACCAGGTATCCGAATCTGAATACCAGGCTCGTGTTACCTATACAAGTGAAAAATCTGTACGCTTCCGATGATCCGTTGGCTGTGGAGAATTGCTTAAAAGCTCCGTCTAATATGATCTCTGATTATTCGAAGAAACGTAGAAGAAAAGGTGATATTTTCGTTGATCCTATTTCATGAAGAAGTAACACTAGATTGAGGTTATCTGGAATGAATTTTAATCTTGTTTGATATTTTTTCATTTCAGATACTCAAATTCATCATGATGTATTGCTATCTTGGCTTAAAAGACAGGTAGCTTTGTATAGAGATTTATACATCGAAGATACCAGTAAATCTTTCAAAGATGGATTAGCTCTATGTGCAATTTTACATCGATATCGTCCTGATCTCATTGATTTTAAGTCGTTAAACTCGGCTCACGTTGCAGCCAATAATCAATTAGCTTTTGATATTTTAGAAAAAGAATACGGTATTTTACCAGTAAGTTGATTTTTCTTTCTGCCTACGAAATAATTACCTACCCTGTAGTTATCGCAGATACTGACAATTTTTATTTATTTTTTTAGGTCATGACCGGAGTCGAAATGGAAAAATGTGACGTACCTGATAATCTTACAATGTTATCTTATCTGACTCAAATTTACGACACATTCAAAGGCGAAATACCTTGCATACATCATAACAGAATTGTAAATTTTCCATTTTTCGAATTTTTGAATGGAAATTTTTTCCATTTTATTAAACGGTTTTGATCATTTTTTGACGCAGGCTGAAGACGACCCCGACACAAAAGACACCATCGAACAAGCCGCTGCGTACAAAAACACGTTTAGCAAATTATCGCAATCGCAGAAATTATCTTTATTGGGTAGATTATCCGGATCGATACCTAGGAAACGATATCGAGAAAGCAGATCTCCTACGGTGCCCAATAGACCGATAGATGCGCCAGCACCGCCAAGAAAATCTAAGAAAAGGAAAAGTGGATATCCAGCTGGGCTCATCGTGAGTAGTCTTGATTTTTAAATTTACTCGAATATTCGTCCCGATCCAAATCTGTGGAGTAATATTGGTTTAAATAATTTGGTTGGAGTTTGGGCGAGTTTTTTCTAAAATTTTGGTTATATGAAAATTTGCTGGAAAGTGGGAGAGGAGCAGCCAGAATTTCCTGATTTGAATTTTGTAATTCGTGAATAATCGAAATACCCTCGAATAAAAAAATTGTTTTGGAAACTACGATGAATTTCTGAAATGAATTATTGACAAACATCGAATCGTTTCCAGAAAATCGTTCCATTTTTTAAATAAATTAATCGTGAACGACTCGATTATTTTTTGATAAATTAATTTTAAGCGATTCAATGATATGATGAATTATTTGCGAACGACAGTAAAGTCGATATTATTTTTTTGGAATGAATCATTTCCGATTTCTCGATCTTTTCTTTTTGAATCGTTCACGAACGATATGAACTCTTGATGATTCGTTTCCAAGCAACATGATCGATTCTCAAAAAATGATCCTATTCTTCGTGAATCATTCGCGAACGACTTGATTGATTCTTCGTGAATCATTCGCGAACGATTTGAACGATTCATTGTGAATCGTTCGCGAACGACTTGATTGATTCTTCGTGAATCATTCGCGAACGATTTGAACGATTCATTGTGAATCGTTCGCGAACGATTTGAACGATTCATTGTGAATCATTCGTGAACGATTTGAACGATTCATTGTGAATCATTCGTGAACGATTTGAACGATTCTTTGTAAATCATTCGCGAACGACTTGATTGATTCTTTGTAAATCATTCGCGAACGACTTGATTGATTCTTTGTAAATCATTCGAGAACGACTTGATTGATTCTTTGTAAATCATTCGCGAACGATTTGAACGATTCTTCGTGAATCATTCGCGAACGATTCGATTGGATCTTCGCGAATCGTTCACGAATGAATTGTTTGATTCTCAGGATTGTTTTAGAAACCAAAAAAAAATTTTCACGGATGACAAATATTTTACAATTGAATTTGTACAATTTTTTCGGCGAATAGTTCACGAACGATTCACTAATTTTGTAAACAGAATCGTAAATGATACATCGCAATTATGCAAATTCATCATCTCGTTCGTGAACATTTTTTTGAAAAGATTCGATCATTTGTGAACGTTTTCTAATGCATTAAATGATTCGCACGCTAATGATTTTCTTGAAAATTTTTGATTTAGGTTAAAAATAATTGTGGTTCGCGAACGATTCTCTGAAAAGATTTGATAATTTGTGAATGATTTTTAATGTACTGAGCCCTGTTGACTGATTTATTCGTTAATGATTTTCTAAAAAAATTGAACGATTCACTTAGATTCTGAAGTGAAATGTTTGTAACCAATTTAACAAAAATTGATCAAGTCGTTCGCAAACAATTCTATGATTGAAAAAATTGAGTTTTTTTTTGTCTGATTATTTTTGAACGATTCGGTCAGTAATCGATTGATCATTCATTCAATACTTCACAGAAACAGTCCGAGGGTAGCAGGCACAGCTTTCTCTTCAGTAATGATGAACTTGTTTTCATGTCACAAAATTTTCCAAAAAGATGTATTTTTGTAGAGAGTTGAAAAAATGAAAAAAAAATTATTTGAAAAAAATAGCTTAATCAGACATTTTCAACTGTTTTACTTTTCTCCTCTAAATAATACCAACTTCAGTCAATTCCTCGAACTAATTTGAACAAAATGAATCTTTTTGTGAAATCGAAATTTTCATTCTGAAATATTTTGATTTTAATTTTTTTCTGATCTTTCTCTGAAAATACCTACAATTTGAAACCTTTGGAGGTATTTTGCCCTCTCCCCCTCCCTGCTTCTTGTATGGCCATTCACAAACAATTGGGCCAAAAAACTTTCAATTTTTTGGATTTTGGGGAAGTATAAAAAATTGAATGTTACCAATTTCTCAAAAAAATTCGATTTCCTCAAAAGATTTTTTTACAATTTTACTCCACCGGATTGAACTTCCTTCCTCTCTCTTTCTCAATTCGAGTACCAATCTATTGATTTTCTGGCAAATCTACCTATGACCAGGCGGAAAGAAAACACTGTTTCGAAGGCGCGAAAAAGAAAGTATTCTACGACATTGAAAATAATCATAATAAACTTAACGATCAAAGATTAGTCTCGATGAGAATCATGAAAAGCATGCGAATGCTGCAGCAAAATAGTAAACCAGAAAACGATAACATTCCGTTCGAAGATTATTCCATGTTTGTCTACAGGCAACAAGCTCCCGATTTTAAGGAGCGAGTTAAGGATCTAGAAAGGAAGCTGTTGTATCCAGTAAGCCTCCGATTGGTGTGATTAATCTCGTCTCTTTTAACGTGTGAGCTTTTGAATCAATTCGAACTCGATATGGAACTCGATTATGTACCTAACTAATCCATGCGATTTGATTTTTTGTTTTTTTTTTCTTAATCGTTCATTGTCATCAATTCATCTGTTTGGTATTTTCAATTCATATAGAGGCTTTTTTTGGTGTATTTAATTAACTCGACATTTTTAAAATCTTTTTTGAAATATTTGCCTGAAAAAATCTAATAATTTTTTTGAATTTTGAACAGGATCGAGACGTCAAAGAATTACAAGAAGTGAAAAGAAATCCGTTAGAAGAAGATTTTTCCGGCCGAGTACGAGTGATCGAGACGAAACTGAAGGAAGGATCGAGACACGAAAAGAAACCCAAAGATTTACTTCGAGCCATTGGTAATCTTATTTTATCTAAAATTCGATTACTAGCGCTGTACGAGTGGTGAAGGGGCTTTTCAAATCGTATCTTCATCGAATTGACGATCATTATCTCGCGAAAAAATCAAGTTTCGATGGTGTTAATAGGTAGCACGTCTGTACAGATAGATAGGTGATGTAAATTGGATCCTAGCTGGGGCTGAGGTTTTTTTTCTTTGCGGATAATGTTTTCTTTTAAATTTTTATTGTTATTGTTATCGTTATTGTTATTGGTGTTTTACTTTGTTATTTATTTGTTAAAAAGGGTACACTCAGGTTTACATGTTGTATGATATTTTTTTTCGTTTTCATTTCTTTCTTTTTTTTCTTCTTTTTCTCCTTCGTAGACGTGATATCTTTTAACGGTGTTAATTTTTTATAATATGTGTGGCCTTTTGACGTCTATTTACTTTTTTTTTTCGTTTGTTTTCTTCTACTACTACTTCTTCTTCGTTGACTTATTAGTATATTAGAGCTGAAGAAAATTTTTTAAAAAGCACTCCCTATTTTAGAATTCTTTAACGATTACCTACGATTAGATTGTACTAGGAATCGCATATGCATATTTTGCTGTTTGTGTGGAGTCTTTACGTTGAGTTTTCTTTTCCTATTCGATGTGGTTTTTTCTTTTACTTTGATTTCTTATTTCTTTCTTTACCTTTTTTTTTGATTTGGTTTTTTCTTTTAATCAACTTATTCGAAAAGAAAACTTACGAGCTTCAGTAGTCTAGTTTAACACACCCGCCCTGGCTTACAGATGCCCAAGTTCGAGTCTTGGTCGAGACTAATTGATTTTTTATTTGATAATGATCCGATGGCTCGATGAGATGATTTTTTCCAATTGCTTGGTGATGGGGTAGCTAATGGTGTTGAAAATTAACGTATGTTGAGGTAATAGCGCTAATGATGCGTTTTTTCGAATTTTTTCGAAGGTAAAATCGAGAAAACTGATTGGAACGTGAAGGAGCTAGAGAAGAAGATAGAGGAGAATAAATTCGGCAAGAATGTTCAAACGTCAGCTACCAAAGTACCAAAGTGGAATAAGCAGCAGTTTGATGATAAAGTATGTTGATATTTTTATACACGAGAGTCTAAAAAAGGACAATTTCAGGTCGTCTGGTGCGTTTTCAAGTCCTAATATTTTCAAATTTTTGAACCGTTCAAAATTGAATTTTTTTTTTTCAAAGTTTTTCGATATTTTTTCAACTTGTTTTTTTCAATTTAAAATTATTACCCAATTTTTTGTAGCTGCGAATAATTTTTCCATACAATTTTTCAACATTTTAACCATGAATTTTTTTTCGAAAGTTATTTTAAAAAATTGTAAATTAAGTACATAAATTAATTTAAAATTTTGAATTGACCAGAAAGTGGAAAAAAATTATAAATATTTGTGAAAATTTTTGTTTGAAAAAATAATGTGAGTAGAAAATTTTTTAAAGAAAAATTTCAGTTCTGGAAATGAATTTTAGAAAATTGGAAAATTTTCAATGCTAAGAAAAAATAAAAATGAATTCCAAGGTTGTAAGTAATTTTATAGGTGGGAAAAATCGAAAAAAATTATAAATTTGAAAATGAAGTTGAAAAAATTTTTATAAAAAAATTTGAGTTGAATATATTTTTTTTCATCGTAGTGTGAGTAAAAGTGCACTTTTACTCACACTCGCGAATCGCTCGAGTGCTCAAACTCGCCTTTTACTCACACTACAACAAAAAATATCGTATGCAACTCGGGAGATAAATGATTTTCGACGATTTTGAATTATTTCCCTCGCTTCGCTCGGGCAATAAACCTCAAAATTCGTCGAAAATCACTTTATCTCCCTCATTGCATAATATACTATTTTAAGTTGAATTGAAAAATTTTTTAAAAATCAAATTTGAAAAAAATTCTATTTGAAAACATTTTTAAAGTTGAGTTGAGAAATTTTTTAGAAAAAATTCAATATTTGAGAAAATATTGATGAAAAATTTTAGAATTCAAAAAAATTGTGAAAATTCTGAACGAACTATAAATTTTCAAAATCAACGTTCTTGGAAAAAAAATGATGCTATGAAGTGATGGTCGCTTTAAAAAAAAAATGTACCACAGGAATTAAAATCGTCCTTCAATTTAATTTTGGTATTTTACTCAAAGCTGATTTTTTTACAGTTCAGCGCCGTAAAGAAGAAATTAATCGATCGAGATTCGTACAACGACGCAAAATATGCTCAATACGACAACACGCTCAAAAAACTCGAACAAAAGCTTCGCAATGGAACAGCTCTGGAGCAAGGTCAACGCGGAGCTAATAAAGTATCAGCGATGGCAGCTCAATTGACGACCCTGAATCAGCCATCGGATGAGAAAGTGACAATCCAAAAATCTGTAAGGATGAGAACATTCCTACGATTGTTTTTTGGCTCAATGGGTAGCTCATTCGTGAAAATTATTCTGATTTAGGAATCACGTAACCCTGTTGTGATCTGTAGTCAAGGAGGTAGCGAAATGTGTCATTTTTGTGGCAAACGTGTCTACTTAATGGAAAGACTGAGCGCCGAAGGTAGATTTTTCCATCGTGGATGTTTCCGTTGCGAATACTGTGGTATTTCTTTAAGATTAGGTAAGATTTTTCAAAAAAAAATTGAGCCAAAATTAAGGCAGAAGATTAATTAAGACTGATTTTTATAGGCAATTATAGTTTTGATCGAGATGGTAAGCACGGGAGTAGATTTTATTGCACTCAGCATTTCGGATTCCCTGGCACGAATCGAACGAAAGTGAAAAATCGACAGAACGATTATAAAAACGAGATTTCGAATAACGATAAAGAAAACGAAAGTGTACCTAAGACTCCTACAATGGTAAATATTCATTTTGTTGATCCATCTTTACATTGAGCTCAGCAAAAAATGACACTGATCTAAAATATTCGCCTTTTTATTTTTTCGTAGCTAAATTTGAATTTCCTCAACGATTCGACCGATACACCGGAACGAGTCGAATTCGAGAATTTAGATATCGACAAAGAAGACGTAGGAAGCACTTCGAGAAACGAAATGGACGAAGACGAATGGACCGATCATAATTTCGGCACGTCGGCCAACGAATTAGCGTCCAGCGATGACGTATCAGATATTAGGTAAATTTTGGAAAAATTTTACGAGAAAATTTCGTTGATTTTAATTTTATTTTATTAATGCGATGTCGATGCTTTTGTAGTGATTCCGAAGAAGAAGAAGAAGAAGAAAACGAAGACGAATTTGCCCAAGCGATCGATATTCCAGCCTTGGATAACAACGAATCGTTGGAATTCACTCGACGTTTTTCTTCCACCTCGTTACCAGCGTCTCCTCTTACTGAGACGCCGCATAGGAAAAATTCCGGCCCTAATAGTCATAGCTTGATTATTAACAACGTCAGTCGTAAGATAATCCGGCCCGATGAGAGTGATAGTTCGCCTTCAGATGATTCTGCCGACGAGCATATAAGTTATCGCGAATTCGAGAGCGAAGGTGAGTGAATAAATTATTGATTTATCATGAAATTTTGAAAAATTTCACGTTATGAATTTCTCCCCAAAAAAAACTCATAAAAAATCAGAAATGAATCGAAGTTTAATTTATTAGGTGACGAAAGGAGGGGAAAAGAAAAATCTATATTTTATTGGCATGAAAATTTTAAATCTCAAAATTCAATTTCTCTCGATTTTTTGATGTAAACTGCATTTTTTATCGAATTTTCTATTAGTGTTGTAAATTTTTTGATTAAATGTTTTGTGGAGATGGATGACTGTAAAATTTGTTGATAGTGCTATACAAATAAAGTCATCTCAAAATTCTTTGAATTTTATTCCTCAAAATTCTCAAAAAAAAGTCAAAAGTCCACCTGATTGAATAGATAAATTTTTTTACCGATGAGGACAATGATAAAAACATTGCAAACATTTATTAATTTTTTTGCCAAAAATTTTTTAAAATTTCTTTAAAATCTTTCTATTTTGTTTTGAATTCTTGAAAACTTTTTTTACAATTTAGCAAAAAAAGTAATTTTTTAAAAAAATGTTGCAATTCTTCAAAATATTAATCTAAAAATTCTTCAAAAGCTTATCTTGAACTCTCCAATTGAAAAAATTCTTCCAAAAATATTGAATTCTTCAATTTTTTTTCCTAAGAATTCTTATTTTTATTTCTTAAATTTTTTTGAATTTTTCATTTTTTCTGAAAAATTTTTATTTCTAGACGTTCTTAAAATTTTCTAAAATTTTTGTAAATTACCTATTTTGAAGTCCTTCAAATCTGATTGTTGAAATCTTTCGAAAATTCTGCTAATTTTTCAAAATTCCTCGTTTTTCAAAATTCGTCAGCTGTTTTAATTCTCCAATATTTTTTTTTCTAAATTCTTCGAAATTTTTTCTAGAAATTCTTCAAATCTTTTGAAGCTTCTGCCAACTCTTTTGAACTCTTCAATTTTTTTTCAATTTTGTTCTGGAAATTCTTCAGAAAGATTTCTCGAATTTCTTTTTTAAAAAATTTTCAGTTCTTCAAATTTTTCACTAAAAATTTCCCATTTTTTAGAATTGTTGAACTTTTTTGAATTTCTAAATTTTTTTCACATTGAAATTCTTTTTTGAATTCTTTCCTCAAGTTTTTCCAATTTTTTTCAAATTTTGAAAACTTTTTTGAATACTCTTCAAAAAAATTCCAAATTTTTCAATTTTTTCTGAAAATATTCGTTTGAAAAATTCAAAACTTGAATTATTAATTGTATTATATCATTTCCAGACGAAGACAGTGACACAGCAACCGGCGAAGAAGAAGCCAAAGCCAGAGAAATGCGCATGAAAGAAGTTCGGTTAGAAGTGCCGGAACGTCAGAACGCTTCGGATTCCGGATCGGATACCGAGGTGAAGTATAGTACTACCGTTGAATCGCCGCAACTCTCTTCCGACTCTGTTTCTATTTCTTCGGTGAAGTGTAATATTAAACCTTCGAGTGATAAAAGAAAAAACCGCAGTAAAAAAGAATGCATTGTTATGTGACAATTGGTAGAATGCGTTCAAGTCTTGTACTGAACGTGTTCGACCTGTCTAGCTTCATTTTTTTTTTTTTTAATTTTGATAAATTTGTAATTTTTTTACCTATTTTTTTTTTTATTTCGTAGTAACGTAGTTTTATTAACATCTTATAAGGCGTTATGATCTGTATAGCGTTTCGAATAGGGTGTTTTGTGCTCTTTTTTTTTCTTTCTCTGTTGATTTTATAATTTTTTGTTTCCTCGTTCACTCGTGATACTTGATTTTTAGTTTTAATTTTTATTTATACTTATATAATTTGAGGCTGGTTTGTACGATTTACGATATTTTGACCTTTTTGACGGGAGGATTCAAGTGATGGAATTTGAGAGGTTGTAAAGAAGACGAATTTTTTAACACGCAGGTAAACTATTTATCGTCGGGAGTGTTTCTTTGGTTGTTTTTGTCATTGCGTTTCGAGCTTTGCGCCCGATTACCGTCTCGAAGTCGTACTAACATAACCAATGCTGTACGAAATTGGCTATTGGAGTGTTTAACCAAGTCGGGTGGGGTGCTTTTTTTCGTTGTGTACTAATCGAACAGCATGATTGCACGGGTTTTTTTAATCGAAAGCACTCGAATGTGGACTTGATGGTCGCATTTGTGTGATGAACTTTGGTAGAAAAGTTCATCGAGTGTGGAAGAGTCTAATAACACCATTTTTCTAGCACGAGCTTTTTCTAATTTAAATTTCTAGATATTTTAGGTTTATTGAGATTGGCAGATCCAGAGATTTGAACAGCTGTGGCGGTGGTTTTCAAGGGCAGGATGTTTGGATTTTGGAATGATTTTTGATTTTTTTTTTTTGAACATGATTTTGATTTGTTTTTTAATTTTGTGAATGATTTTAATTCACAAAATCACTGAAAAAAAGCTAAGTACTTACCTAATTTTTATAAATTTCGCTTTTTTGGAGGGGGAGAGGGTGTGAGGGTAAGAGACTTGATATGTAATTTTCTAAATTTTTGAATAATAATTTTCTGTAACCATCAGATTAATTTTTGAAGTCTGAAAAAATTATCTTTCATTTTAAAATTTTTCCAAAATTGAACGATTTTTCCTGAAATTTTTTATTTTATTAAAATGAATTAATTTTCAGAAAAGGAACAATTTTTTCTCAAATTGGATTAGTTATCAATAATTGGACAATTTTTTAATGAAGAAATTTTTCAAAGAAGAAATTTTTCAAAGGGTGGGACTATTTTTCAAAAATAACCAATTTTTTCAAACTGGATAGTTTTTCCCCTAAATTCTGTAAGTTGTTCAAGAATTTCATAATTTTTCTAGAAATGTGAGACGTTTTCCAAAAATGGACAGTTTTTTATGAGGTGGAGAATTTTTCAAAAAATAGACAGCAAACAGTTTTTCTAATTTGAAGTATATCATTTGAAAATATAATATTTTTTCAATGATTTTGCATTCATTTCAAATGTGTTTTTTTTTTTTTTTGGTGAATTTTGACATTCTTATTAAAAAATATTGAATTTTGGCATTTCTATCAACAATTGAACGTTTAAAAATTTTTCAAACAGACTTTTTTTCAAAGTGAATGATTTGGCAAAAAAAATTTTTTGAAAGCCCTCGAGCTGTGAATTGCTGTGCCACGGCACAATAGGTACATGACTGGATCTGCCAATACTTATTGATTTTATACAGGATGACTGGAGATGGGTTTCTTAATATTTCTCCAGATAGCTGTGATTTCATATCTAAATTTGAAAAATTTGAAAAAAAAATATGGATGAAATATTGAGAACTCATTTTAAATCATTCTGTAAAAAAATAATGTCAATTCGATTCATTTCACTTTTCTTGAAATAATTATAATTTTCAATATTAATCGGCGATTTTTTTCTTCTTCGAAACAGGTGGCTTCTGACGGCGAATACACGTCCTCGGACGACGAAGACGACAGCGACGACGACGACACCGATTCGGATGAAAACTCAGCCACCGAAATCTCGACCGATTCGGAATTCGAACGAAACCACAGCACGGTGATAAAATCATCGGAAATCCCGGATATAGTCATCAGCGAAAGTCTACCAACCCGAAAAGGTCATCTAGAGGAAGTGCAGAAAATCCAGATAATCAGTAAAAACGTTGCCGAAAAAAGCGTGCCTCAAATAAAAGACGATTCTTTGTCGAAACAGCAGACTTCATCAACCACCATTGTAAATGGATCCAACGTCGAGGTCAAACCACGATTACCATTTGTGAACCCGAATCGAGGCGATTACTATCTGAATCGGACTCAATCCACCGAAGGAGTAGCCTCAAAAATATCCTTGGAATTGAAGAAGAAATATTTACTCGGCGATAGTACGACGAACATGGTGAAAAAATCAGGCTCCACTTCCGTCCTCGATACGAAATTTAAATCACTCGTGGATCAGATCTCGGAGCATCAAAAATTATTGAATCCAGCTCCAGAGCCGAGCGTCTCAATGCAGGCTTTCTTAGAAGGTACCAATAAATTGAAAAGGTCGCCGACGTTGTCTCCGACTTCATCGACGAATCTGCGCCAATCCAAAGAACTCGCCGGATTGGATGATTTCAAACACGTCTGCGATCCGGCCAAAAATACCCCAAGTCTGGTCGAAATTCAGCCCGAGCCTCGACGAGATCCTAGTCCGGTATTCGAGACTTCGATCGTGGTACCGGATTTGCCCAGGAAGAAGCATCAGCCCCAGCAACACCACCAGAAGGAGACCACTTCGGAGGATTCTTCGGCGGCCGACGAATACGACGAAGACGAAGAACACAGTTACCATAATACCAATGCTCAAATCTCTTTGCCTAAAGTCGAAATACATAATTCGCAAGGTGAATTGTTACCAAGTGACGTCGACGCTGAAAAGAACACCGAAGCTGGCGGAAACGGGACTAGCTCCGAAGAAGCCAATGTTACCCCCACACCTTCTCCTCCGCTTCGAAGTCCAGACGAATGCAAGTGGAAAGATACCAGTAAGGAGAATTCGCCGAGTAAGATAATGGCGATGCCGGTCGATTCGAAGGATAAAGAGGCTCAGATTTTGAAACACGTCTCCACTCCGGCCGAATTATTCATTTCGAACGATCTGAAAAAATCTGATAAGAATTCGTTCAGTGATAAGAGCAGTCCTTCGACGCCTACTTCGTGCCAAGGAGATGATAACACGTTGGCTGTGTTTACCGAAACCGAGCTGTCGGATTGGGCTCGTGACGAAGATTGCGCCGTCTCGGAGAATTTCGACGATCTGATCCTCGGTACGACCAATATCACGTACAGAAGGCATCAGAAACCGCAGAAGAAAAGATCGAATCGGGACGCGAACGTGAAATCTTTGAAACCAGAGCTGAGGGACGAATTCGTCCATGTCTGCGGTAAACCATCAGAAACTCCTTCGAAACCAACCTCCCTGATGTTGGCCAATTTGGACGACATGGATATTGAATTCATGGATACTGGCGAGGACGATGACCTGAGCCAGACGGCCGAGGCGACCAATCCGATATTCTTGAAAAATAGCGGATACATCGAATACGTTACCAGCGAAGATGAGGCCAAGACGCCGCTAGCCGAGGCCGTCAATTCCAACTATCCGTCCTTCTCAGATTACAGCACGTCCAGAACGAGTACCAGCGACCAGGATATTACCGTCAGAATATTCGACGATAATATTAATAATAACTCCCTCCAGAGACCCAGCCCCAGCGAAGAATTCGATAACTTCATTCATCGGTTTCAAGATCGCATCTCACCGTTTGGCAATGTCAAAGATTCCATCGATATTCGAAAACAGCGAAATAAATCGGTGAAATCGCCCACCGAACCTGGACCCTCTCAACCAATCCCATCGTCTCCTCCGGTCGAACCTGCGGAACCCCAAGGACCGTCTCAAAAACTCGAACAACTTTCCAAAGAACGCTCCAAGCAGAAAAATCTGATCCACGAGATGGTCATGAGTAAACTGCAATCCGAAGGGAAATCGTTGCAGGATCGAAAATCCAAACGTAACTCGAGGTCTTCCCTTAGTCCGTACAGTTCCAGCTCCCAAAACTCCCTTCTGAGTCGACCAGACGATAAAAAAGATGAAGTGGCTAGCGACGTGCGAGATTCAATCATTTTCGAAAATGATCCCAAAGATGGAGACGATTTTAAAGAAAATATCCCATATTCATCGTTAAACTTGAGTAAAAAAGCCAGCGAGCAGTCATTGCAGTCTGATGGCAAATACGCCGAATCTTTTTCGTTACCGGATATTAGGAAAGCTTTGAATGATGTTGGAGATAAATTACTCACGCCGGTGCTTCCGTCGACGGCCAGAATGGAGATATTAAAGTCTACCGAGTCGATTAGACAACAGGCCAGGACTAGAGCTAGACTGATGAGTGATTCGGAACTAGGGCTTAGTCCGGAAGATAAGCTGAAGTTGTTGAAGCAGAAAATAGCTGCGAGGAAGGCTGTCCAAAGTGCTTATCTGGATTATCCCAGATCGGCCGATTATCTCGAAGAGAAAGGTACTCCGAATGTGCTGGATGCGTTGCAGAATGCCATTATGGATGCGGACTGTAAAAATAACAATGTGAGTAGTGGCAGAGTTGGAATATTTCATTGCAGATGCAGATAGAAGAGTGAAGTAATTTTTTTCGGTTTTGATTGCAGGATGGGCAGTCGATATCGCCCAGCAGTAAAATTGCCAAAGATAAGGATCGCCGGAAAAGCATCATTCAAGCTGTGTCCGATTTCTTTACCAAAAAGTCTCCTACCAAAACAGTTCCCGTCAAAGATGCCCCTTCGGTTTCTAGTCTGAACAAATTGAAGTTCAAAATCGCTCTGATGGGCAAAGAAAGATCAAAGGTAATTTTTATTGCACTTGATTAGTTGAAATTATTAATTATATTTTTTATTGGGTGAGCAGTCTTACTGTGCGTTCGGTTGATTTGAATGATGTCGACGTTAAAATATTGTTCAAATTAATGAAAAATTTAAAAATGACAAAAGTTTTTTTTTCAAATATTGTAAATTTTTTGAGAAAAATTGATTGCCTGGATCGAGATGACTTTTTTGGCCAACGGGAGGGAAAGGAGGGGGACATTTTTGGTGTTATTTCTTTCGAGTTTTCTCAAAGATGTGAAAAAAGTCGAAATAAAAGAAATTTCAAAAATTAAATTTTTGCTAAAAAAAAAAAATCAAAAAAATGTTGATAATTTTTGAAAATACAGAGACATTTGACATGCATTTGATGCAATTAAGACAGAATTTTATTTTTTTAAAATTATTTTGATATAAAAGAGAGAAAATGATTGTTTTTTCCAAACATTTACGAGATATCTTCAGTTTTTCGCCATAAAGAGGAATGGTTTTTTATTTATACATAATTTTGAATCGTTTCCGAACGACTCAAAATATTGAACGAGGTGGTCAATGTTGAAAAAATTCTGTCGTGATGTATTCTTTATGAACGATTTGGGAAAATATGAGGAATCGTTCGTGAACGAATCAACAAGTTCAACGTGAATTTATTTTCACTGGTAAAAACGAATCGTTTTCATTTTTTATTTCGAATGATTCAATTATGATTCATTCGTGAACGATTTGGTCAAATGGGCTGAATCATTCGCGAACGATTTGAAAATTATGGGAAAATGGTCAGTCGTTCGTGAAGGATTTGCTCGAAAGTTCGTAATCGATCTTTAGTAAATGATTTGTTCAAGAGTTCATAGTCGTTCGTGAAGGATTTCTTCGAAAATTCATAGGCATTCGTGAACGATTTGCTCGAAAATTCATAGCCGTTCGTAAATGATTTGCTCGAAAATTCATTATCGTTCGTAAACGATTTGCTCGAAAGTTCATTGTCGTTCATGAACGATTTGCTCGAAAATTCACAGTCGTTCGTGAACGATTTGCTCGAAAATTCATAGTTGTTTGTGAACGATTTGCTCGGAAGTTCAATGTCGTTCATGAACGATTTGCTCGAAAATTCACAGTCGTTCGTGAACGATTTGCTCGAAAATTCATAGTTGTTTGTGAACGATTTGCTCGGAAGTTCAATGTCGTTCATGAACGATTTGCTCGAAAATTCATTGTTGTTCGTGAACGATTTGCTCAAAAATTCATACTCGTTCGTGAACGACTTGCTCGAAAGTTCATAACCATTCGAGAAACGTAAACGATTTGTACGAAAGTGCTAAATCATTCGCGAACGAATAAGGAATTATAAAAAAATAGTCGGTGTTGTTCGTGAACGATTTGCCCGAAATTCATAATCATTCGTAAACGAATTTTAAAAGATGAACGTTGGATTGATTTGAGTTCATTCAAAATATTTTGAATGGTCGAATGAATGCAAAAATTCAGAATATTTCAGTTTTACAAAACCAAATTTTCTCTAAAATTCAGAATCGTTCGTAAATGATGCACTTGAAACTTTGAAATTGTATGTGAACAATTTTCTTCAACGTGTTGATTCTTTCGTGAACGACTTGTTCAAGAGTCAAATTAAAAATAGTTCGTGAAGGATTTAATCAAAAATTTGGAATCGTTCGTGAGCATTTTTTCGATTTGTTGAATCGTTAGCGAACGATTATTTCGAAAATCAAATTCAAAATCATTCGTGATCGATTTGTTACAAAAATACTAAATAGTTCGTGATCAATTTGAAATGAAAATTTGAAAGATTTAATCGATTGTGAATGATTTGTTCTAAAATGCCAAAACGAAATCGTTCAGGAGCGAGTTTTTGAAAAATTCGAAGGGCACTCTCGTTCGTAAACCACTTCTATGATTCATTTTAGAATGATTTTTTTTCAAAATACGTCGAGTAATTTTTGAATGATTGATTCACTTGTCATTTCCAATGATTTGATTTTTTTTTAAACACAAACTCACTCAAAAAAATGACTATTTTTTTCAAGAATCGTGAACGAATTTAATTATTTTTATGAAATTGTTAAGCCAAAAAATAATTTTGACGTCGATATTCTTCAAATAGAGCTGAACTCCGGTAATCTGAGCGAATTAAAGAAGGAAGTTTTCGTTCGAATGAAAATGAAACTCTAATATTTTACATTAGGTTAATTTTTTATTCTTTACTAATTTGTTTTCAGTCGGCTGATGACATTTTTACCTTAATTTTGGAACACAACGTAAGATTTGCGTTTTTGAATTTAGCTTGTTTGCTGTATTAGCGTCTGCTGCTTTGTGAAAATACCTTTCTACTTGTTGTAAAGTTTTGATTTTGAGCTTTTTTTGTGTGTGAAAACATGTATCGAGTGGTGTGCAGTGTTGCCTTGAAAAAAATATAGTTTTTTTTTCGTTTTAAAATTGATCATTTTTTTTTCAAAATTACCAGTGTGTCTTTATTTTATTTTTATTTTCTTTCGTGCTTCTCAAAAATTTGGTTGAGGTGTGTTACGCTATTCTTGATCTTTTCAAGTTTTTTTCCTCTCTCTGAGGCAACTCATTTTTAGGTCTATCGTTTTTCAATCATTGCTGTCTTTTTTGCAAAAAAAATTCTGTCGAAGATTTTTTTCGTTGAGATTTCGCTTTTTTCCTCAATTAACGTTTGTAGTGTTTTTTTTTTTTGAATCCATCCCGATTGTGTTGTGTTTTAATGATTTTCAATTAGGTTGAGTAAATTACTATCGCTTTTGTGAGCAATTTCCCACATTCTAGTCGTCGGCACCCCTTTCTCGTTCATTTCTCAGCTTCATATGTCGATTATTTTCCAATTTCATTTACATTAATCTCATGGTTCATTTTTCACCTTCAAACAGGAGAAAAATTTGGCCACCGATGACACGCCGACGCTTCAAACGAAGTATATCAGCGATTGTGATCTAATCAAAAGATCGGGAACTGATCAGACACCTCCCAGACCACCTTCTCCAGTTTGTTACACTCCGGCTCGCGAGAAATCAGGTTCGTAGAAAAAGGGTTCGTTTGCCTAACAAATGGGATCTATAAAGGTGGTGGCCTAGTTACTAACCAAAGAGGTTAATTTTTTAGATGAAAATATTTCGGTAACTAGTATAGAAAGTAAAGATGACAATGCCGCTATTAACGCTTCCAAATTGAGATCTAGTCATCGTAAGACGAGGCGTGAGAATCAAAAAAGGTATATCGACGGATGAGTCAAATTTTAATTCGTCAAAGGGTTATGTAGGTGATTAATTTCTATCCGTGATTTTTCTCATAGATTACGGATGGCTCAAGAGATCCAACGTCAATTGGAAGAGATCGAAGTCAAACAGAAAGAATTAGAATATAAAGGTGTCAATGTCGAGAAAGCTTTACGAAATAAAAATCGTAAGTTCAACTTTATCTATAAATTTTTACATTTTTTATTGATGATTTTACTAATTTATGGATTAATTTTGCAGAAAGTTCAGAAACCGAGTACGAATTAATGCAAGAACTCTTGGATATGATTCGCGAACGAAACGAGTTACGAAAATTTGAGCAGAAACTTTTGCTAAAAGCTAAAGAAATCGAAATGGAAGATCCATATTCAAGACTGAATTGATCTTGGCGACGATACCTACTTTTTTTATGTCGAAACGAAGCAAACTAATTATTCCAATGGCAATTTTTTTTACTTAGGTCTTTTTTTCCTTTTTTATTCTTCGATTACGAACAATCTATTTTTTTATTATTAAACAATTGGATCGATTAGGTTTTCTTTTCCATCAGGGATTTTATTTACTTACCAAACTCTAGTCAATCTGTGTTGAGTTGAATGGGAAAATATAACCAGAGATCGATCCAGTACCTACCCCAGCCCCATTTCTTCCTCCTGTCTTTTTATAATACAAGCCTCTATTTTGTGTGTAATTTTTAATCCTCTACATATACCTTTTATGTAATGTACCTATGCTTATATTAAATTTTTAACTCTTTTTTTTTTTCGTTTATGTATATGGTGTGATATATGTGATAACAAAAAATTTTTATTTTTCATTGACTGTTTTCGATGTAGATGTTTGTACGCTTTGTTACTTCGTCGTATTATATTTTAAGCTATACCTATTTTTGTTTCCTTGAATTATTTTTTTGTGTGTAGTTGGCTTTCTATAGGAAATTGTTGTACGAGGTGCGAATTGAATTGCATTGCGAGGTTCCTTGTACGTGGTGATTTTTTTTCCTTCTCTGTTCGTTGTGTGAGTGCCAATTTTTAAGATGTATATAGGTTTAACCTGAAGGGTTCATGAATACTTATTTTTACTCCGATGGTTATGTTATTACTTTCTTTTGGGAAGAACTGGTTAGTATTGCACGATGTGTACTATGTAGATTTTATTATACTGTTTTAAAAATATTTTTGGAACGTGATAATTTCAAGACAAATTTTAATACTATGTTATGAATGATGTATCGATGTTTAATTACATATTTTTAATTCGAGTGCAAGCTTTTTATTTCGAGTAAGGTGGTTTGAAGGTTCGCAAAAATGGAAAAAATTGAACCAGGGGTCAAAAGTGACATTTGGTAAAGGTATCGCGTGACATATCAAAATGCATGTTTTCGAGGTTGTAGATTACAAATTTTTCGCTAAAAAATTTTTTCGTGCAAGGGGAAGGGGTGGGGGAGTGGTCAAAAGTGAGATTTGGCAAAAATATCATGTGACATATCAAAATGCATATTTTCAAGGTGTAGATTGCAAATTTTGCACTAAAAAAATTTTTGGGTGAAAGGGGATGAGAGAGGGGTTGAGTGAGGTTTTGGTCAAAATATCGTGTGATATATCAGAACGCATATTTTCGAAGTCGTAGAATACGAATTTCGTATTAAAAAAATTTTTGGATGAAAGGGAAATGAGAACCGAGATTTTGGTTTTTGGTCTCCCCTCCCTTCCAGGATGTATCAAAGATGGCGTAAAGCAGTGTACTAATTTTGTTCTGGTCAAGCGGTTTTTGCAAAGTGTTTTTGTTGGGCCTATAATCATTGCAAAAAAAATGTGGATTTCTCTCCCCCTTTCACCCACAATTTTTTTCAGTACGAAATTTGTATTCTACAACTTTGAAAACATGCAATTTGATAATGTCACACAATATTTTTGCCACATTTCATTTTTGACCCCTCTCCCTCCCTCGCCCCTTGCACCGCAAATTTTTTTTAGTGCAAAATTTGTAATCTACACCCTTGAAAACATGTTTCAGATTTCTTTGATAACTTATTTTTCAATAAAGGGGGGTAAAATCGTGCGGTTTTACAACTTTGAAAATCCATCACGTCTATTGTGCTCTCTCATTTATAAATCAGTGAAAATTATCGAATATCACTGAAAACCAGTCAGAATTGCAGCACAGGAAAAAATCTGTGAAAAAATTTTCACTGAAAAGGAATCAGTAAGAAAAATCACTGAAAAATCAAAGAAAATTCACTGAAAAATCAGTAAAAATCTTTGTAAAATTAGTGAAAACCTTTGAGAAATCAGTGAAAATCTTTGAAAAATCAGTGAATTTCGCTGATTTTTCCTGTGCTGCAATTTCGACTATTCAGAGATGCCAATCGTTTTCCTCAAACGTTGGGTCATCGGACGCAGAATGAACCTAAAAATACAGAGCGCTTGATTTTTTTTGTCATGACTCCTACAGAGACATTTGCATTATTATGCCAAAAATGATCAAATTTGGCCAAAAATAACACGGGGGGCAGCACGTCAATGTTCCCGTGATCCAACCAAAAAAAATGTTCAATTTTTTTTTCTAATGCTCTTTCTTATTGCCCTGGAAAAATCCGATTTTTGGGTCTCCCTTCTAGTACCAGAATTTTAACTGAGACACAGAGCAAAATAATAAGGGAGATAAAGTGATTTTCGACGAATTTTGAGGTTTATTGCTCAAGCGAAATGATGAAAATAACTCAAAATTGTCGAAAATCTTTCATCTCCTTACTTGCAATCGATATTTTTGGTTACCTATAATACATAGAGGAAAAAAACGCGAATTTATGAATTTAAGCTCTCGAGCGATTCGCCAGAGGGAATAAAGCAGGGTTTCATTCCCTCTATGACGAAAAAAAAATTAACAGTCGAAAATAATTTCAATTCCAAAATATTTCCAACTGAAAAGTTCTTAACAGAAGCGTGACGACGGGGGGGGGGGGGTCGTCACACTCCCCCCCCAGACCATCTCAAAGTTGCAAAAAATTGGGAAAATTGGAAAGAGTTCCCAACTTTTCGGGAAAATTGGAAAAAGTTCCCAACTTTTCCCATCTTTGGGTTTGGAAAGTTGGAAAAATTGGGAAAATTTCAGAATATATCAAAAAAATTTTCGCCCTCGCTTCGCTCGGGCTCAGTAAGTCATTTTGCACAATTCATTTTCAAAATGATAGGTACGTAGTATAATTCTCATCCCTGTAGCCCAAACAAATGAATATTTTCAAATGAAAAAAAAACCTTTTCGTTTACTTATCAGGGAGCTTCATGACTATCACAATCGTAAATGGAATTTTCAAACATTTTTTGGTTTTTCTGAAAGGAGGGGAGGTAAGTAGAGAGAAAAAAGCACGAATTTTAATGAAGAAATTTCAGGTTTTGAAAGCTACGTTTTCTTCAAAATTTTTCGTCCTTGCTTCGCTCGGACTTAATAAATTTTCCCACATTCATTTCAAACGTATTTTTCAAAAATTGTTCGATTTTTTTTTTAAGAAGAGTGTTTTCATTAATGTATTTTAGATGACAAAAAAGTAGGCAGCTCACAAACAAGCAAGAGTAATCTTTGTTCAGGAAACTTTCATTTTTCAAAAATGAGCCAGCAAATTTCTCCTTCTTTTAATAATATTGGAATAAAGTGGTGCATTGCACACTCTCTCCAAATTACATCCAAGATGAATAATTTTTACATCATTAAAACAGTAAAAAAATGCCTCTTTTGGGTATTTCATATCCAATTTTTTCAAAACTTCGTCCTCGCTTCGCTCGGGCATGGATAAAATCACAATTGAGTATACATATAAACTATGCAAGGTAAAAAGACCAAAAAAGAATCCTGTCACCTCCCCCCCCCCCCCCCATAAATCTTCTTGGTTTTCCGAGTTTTTTTTTTTTATTCATTTTGCGTCAATTCCAAAAAATCCTCCGACGCTGCTGCTGATTTTGGTTTTGAATTGGTTCTAATATAGGTAGGTAAAACTTTTGGTTCTGATAATTTCATTTTTCGTACTTATCGATTCTGATCTTGAAATGGTTCTGTTTTTTCTTGGAAAATAATAAATTTAAAATTGGAAAATTTTGACACACTGAAACATTTCCGAGAAGTTGAAAATTTTAATTTTTTTTTTTTGGGGGGGGGAGGGAGGAAAGGGAATTTTCCGGAAAATTAGTTGGGAAAATTTGCGGTACACCCCCCCCCCCAGGACACATCACTTCGTCACGCCACTTGTTCTTATTCCAACAATTTCAAAAAGTCTAAGCACTTTAGATGAAATTTTAAAATGTTAGGTAGGTGCGTACAGGAATTGAATTGGAAAAAAAAATTAAATCAAAGTTGGAAAAATAGTGAGAAAAAAGTTTTAAAAAATTATGTGTGAATTGGAAAAATATCAAATTGGATAAAGTTATCAAAAAAAAAGGATTAAGTAAAGAAATCAAAAAAAATTATCGTTGAAAAAATTTGAACTTGGAAAAAATTTGAGTTTGGATTGTCGAAATACCATCTGCGGCAAAATTATTCAAGATTCATAGACTATTCTCGATAACCGGCGGTACATGAAAACTGGTAAAACCAACGACGCATCCACTATCGAAATCTCGTGATAGGTACTAAGTTATATTTGCATGGCATACTTGTTATTTCAACTTCAAGAGGATTTGGGATTATGCCAAATGATCAACTAATTTTTTATTACGTTTAGGTATATAAATTCGTATACCAACTTGAACAGAAGTCATATTTAGTGCTTTAGATTTTAACGAAAGTTGCAGTATACCTACGTATCATATGTGAATCGTATTCAGTTTTCAAACAATTGTTGAGATGAGTAAAGTGTGTATAATTTTTTTTTGTCTCATTGCTGCTGCGGCAATTCGCGCAAATCAACAAAACGGTGATGCGATAATCGTATACTTATACGACAAGCTTAGTTTTTTCGAATCTTTTCTATCTGCCCAAGAAATTTTTGCACTTCAATATTCAGCAGAAGACATACCGACCCAAACAATCCATATTCTCAATCGTGCTCTTGAACTATATATGGATATGGGTGTTGAGGTGACACATTGGTGCACAATAACTAATATAACAAAGATTCACGGGAACTTTACTCAGCTCGATGAAAATAAGTTCGTTGCGAATGTGTATCGTCAAATAAACGAGATGAAGACATATTTCGATTCCATAGCGGTGAACAATAATACAAATACCACAAAAGAGAGCCCCCCGACAGTTCGGGAGAGATCGCAAGGTTGGGACAATTTTACAGAAAATATCAAGCCGACATCAGAAAATTTGATTAAAGGTAGGTAAGCTTTGAGTATCTACATACGTAAGTAGTACTTTATCATTTCATCAATTCCTAGAGGTTATTCGCATAATTCAACTGTTTTTTCGCGTTTAAAATTTTCTTCAAAAAATTTTCAACGCAAAATTTAACATTTTCCCAAGAATAATCTTGTCTTCGCAATTTTTTTCAAAATATTTTACACCTTCATTTCAAAGGCTATAGGCGGGGAGCTATTTGGCTCACGGCCTAGGCGTGAGAACTTTTTTACACTCTTTTCAACCAACAAATTTTCCAGATGGGGTCCCTAGACCCTTGGGGGCACAGGAGTCCACAATTTTGATCAAAATTCAAAAAAATCCAAAAAAGGAAAGTAGCGCCTCGATTTCTACTAATTCAAAGGCGCTAATTTTGAATATGTACTTGATTTTTTCATCCAACCCCTCTGAACACCTCCTATTAGCTCCCTTAATAGGGGTAAAAATTTGAAAAAATGAAAAATAACAGGGCATAGGAGTCAGCAAAAAATTTGACTCCTGACTCCAGCTTGACTCCGGAGTCAAAACAAAAGTTGACTCCTGACTCCGGGCTTGACTCCGGAGTTGAGGGAGAAATTTGACTCCTGACTCCGAGCTTGACTCCGGAGTCAAGACCTTGACTCTCGACTCCGACTTTACTCCGGAGTCAATTTTAGACTTTGACTCTAGACTCCGGCTTGACTTGACTCCGGAGTCAATTTCAGACCTCGACTCTTGACTCCGGAGTCAAAACAAAAGTTGACTCCTGACTCCGGGCTTGACTCCGGAGTTGAGGGAGAAATTTGACTCCTGACTCCGAGCTTGACTCCGGAGTCAAGACCTTGACTCTCGACTCCGACTTTACTCCGGAGTCAATTTTAGACTTTGACTCTTGACTCCGGCTTGACTCCGGAGTCAATTTCAGACCTCGACTCTTGACTCCGGCTTGACTCCGGAGTCAATTTTAGACCTTGACTCTTGACTCCGACTTGACTCCGGAGTCAATTTCAAACCTCGACTCTTGACTCCGGCTTGACTCCGGAGTCAATTTCAAACCTCGACTCTTGACTCCGGCTTGACTCCGGAGTCAATTTTAGACCAGGGATGGCGGCCCGGATCCATATGTTCCGGGTTCGGGGTTCGGGGTTCAGGGTTCGAGGTCCAGAGGGTTCGGGTTCGGGTTCAGGGTTCGGGTTTCAGGTTCAGGGTTTTTCAGTTCCGGGTTCGGTTCGGGTTCGGACCATCGGGCCCAGAATCGGGATCTTCCGGGTTCGGTTCGGGTTCGGATTCTTCTTTTTTTAATAATTTGAAATGAAAAAAGTTTATTTCTGATTTTTATTTAACTGAAATGTATTAAACATCGATCGAAAAGATGAAACAAAACGATGTATATGAAGGTGGAGGTGTAATTTGCCGAAAAACCTGAAAAAACCCGATTAATGATCCGATTCGGGTTCGGGTTCAGGGTTCGGGTTCGAAGTTTTTTGGGTTCGGGTTTCGGGTTCGGGTTCGAAGTTTTTTGGGTTCGGGTTTCGGGTTCGGGTTCAGGTTCCATTTTTTTGGGTTCGGGCTCCGGTTCGGTTCGGGTCTGACCAAAATTATCGGGTTTTTCCGGGTTTCGGGTTCCGGGTTCGGTTCGGGCCACCATCCCTGTTTTAGACCTTGACTATTGACTCCGGCTTGACTACGGAGTCATTTTTTTTCCTTTGACTCCGGAGTCAACCTTTGTCCTTGACTCCGGCTTGACTCCGGAGTCATTTTTTTCCCCTTTGACTCCGGAGTCAACCTTTGACCTTGACTCCGGCTTGACTCCAGAGTCAAAAGCCGGAGTCAAAGGAAAAAATTGACTTCGGATTATTATTTAACCTTGACTCCGGAGTTAAAAACCTTATGTTCTCCAGCGGAAATGTAGGTAAACGTGTTCGCGCGTTCATTTTACATTTAAATAACGTAAGTAAACAAGTGCATCGTCTTGCCGTTTTTCAATTTTTTTAATGGAATGGTGAATTTTAAAATGATTTTTAATCTAATTTTATTTTAGAGGATGAAATTATCTATCTTAAAAAAAAAATCAACGTGATTCGTGGAAAATTGAACTTTTAGTACTTAATTTATATTTTGTACCAGTGATATTGGTACATTTCGAGTTCGTGTAACTGTCTCAAAAATCAATTTTTAATTTTGTACTCATCAAATTTATATTTAAAATTCCAAATTTCTTCAAATTTATTGTCATGAACTTCAGCAAATAAGTGTTCAAACTTCAAAAGTTCGTTTTTCATTTTCAATACCCATACTCGCACTTTTTTTTCCAAATTATTTCTTGCTATCTGTACATTCGACATTGAGTTTTCCATAGAAAATTTTTTCAGGTAATGAATTATTCATATTGAATTTTTTTTAGAAATGCGTAACGCATGTTTTATTCTTTCTAAAAATCATTCCAAATTTTTGAAGGTGTCATATTATGACACCTTCAAGATACCTCCTCCGCTCAAAATAGGAACCAGTTTTTGTTCGCTACACAGTGACTCCGTCTTGACTCCGGAGTCAATTTCAGATTTTGACTCCGGAGTCAACTTTAGATTTTGACTCCGGAGTCAACTTTAGATTTTGACTCCGGAGTCAACTTTAGATTTTGACTCCGGAGTCAACTTCGGATTTTGACTCCGGAGTCAATTTTAGACCTTGACTCTTGACTCCGGCTTGAGTCCGGAGTCGATTTTAGACCTTGACTCTTGACTCCGGCTTGACTCCGGAGTCAATTTTAGACCTTGACTCTTGACTCCGGCTTGACTCCGGAGTCAATTCTAGACCTTGACTCTTGACTCCGACTTGACTCCGGAGTCAATTTTAGACCTTGACTCTTGACTCCGACTTGACTCCGGAGTCAAACTTTGATCTTGACTCCTTGACTCCGGCTTGACTCCGGAGTCAAGCCGGAGTTGGAGTCAATTTGGAGTCAGTTTGACTCCGATTCCGGAGTCGACTCCTATGCCCTGAAAAATAACGTGCGACCTGTCGTTTGTGAAGTATTTGAGGGCACTAGGTTCGAATATTTACGTATTTTTTGGATTCGACTCTTCAGTGCACCCCTAGCCCTCAATTTTGGGAAAATCATGTTAATAAAATAAAATGACGTGTGACATATCGATTGTCAATACTTTCATTACATATTCAAAATCAGCGCCTTCGAATTAGTAGAAATAATCAATGTTATGCTACTTTTCTTTTACGATTTTTTTTTTTTGAATTTTTGTCAAAATTATGGACTCCTATACCATCCAGGGGTCTAAGGCTCCCGTTTTGAAAATTTGTTGGTTGAAAAGAGGATTAAAAGGGCTACTTACTGTATTTTTTCAGATTTTCAAATGCTATAGCTTTCAATTTTTCTTCTCGAGCTTTTACCACCAACGTTCAACGTTGAACTTCTTAAAATGCGATTATCGATTTTGCATCTTCTGTAATAAATAATTCTATTTCAGATCCTGCAAACAGTTTTCCCTCAAGTATAACCTACCTCGAGATATGAGCCTTCAAAGTTGGGCGAATTTGCTAGAAATCGTAATTGCATGAAAATTTTGAGGCTACCCCCGCCACCTTTAGGGTTATGGGAAAAATGATTCTGGTTTTGTGAATAAAACACAAAGGGGAACTCGTTAAGAAAATTGAGCGAAATCGGAAGACCCGACTTCTTTGAAAATTTGGAGTACCATGAAGAATATTGCACAATTTCGTTCATTTTTCACTGATTATTTTTACCAATTCTAGTGAGGTGCTTATTGTGTTTCAGGACTAATTCAATACCTCGAGCATACCCTTAATGTAACAGAAAACACCCTGCAGACTTTCGAAGATAAAATAAATTATGTGAAAAGCATAATTAATGTGTTTTTCAATGTCATCCGGATAATCCATAATGATGAAAATAAAAGTACAAGCATAAATATAACGGAGACTGTTGAGAACTGTAAACCTGTTATGGAAAAATATGCTATTTTCCTGTAAGTGTAGAAGTAGATATAATTATCTTAGGTACTACAACTAGAATTCGAACAGGGGAAAAACTTTCCAAGTAAAACATCGACATTATTAATTTTTCCCAGTTGCGAAAATTTAAAATCACTATAGCCCCTTCAAAAATGAATACCTACAGGTAAAAAAAATGTACTCCACAATACCTTTTGCATTTTACTCTTATCATTCCGGATACTTAAGTACTTAGAATATCAATTTTGGTAAAATTTTTGAAAAACGAAGTTTTGGAAAAAATTAAAATCATTGTACTTACTTAGTCCTTTTGAAAATGAAGATAGGCGAAGTCCAGTCGCAAAAGTGAAAAAAATCACGTTCTTTTTCTCATATTCCATTTTCATTTGGTTTCAATTGTTGAACAAGAAAAATTATTTCTTTCTCTCCCCCCTCCCCAAAGCTGCAATATTGAACTGAAAATTAGGCCAAAATGTGAAACCTAGGACTAAATCTACACGAAAAGGGCTTCAGGCACGAAATTGAAAATACACTGCGAACGACTGAATCGTTCCGTTTCCATCTCGCAAGTCCGCATATTTTTTTTTCAAGTTCGAAATTTTTAAATTTTTTTCCAAGTTCGAATTTTTTCTCCATTATTTTTTCAGTTCGACTCATTCATAATCGAGAAAAAATTCGAACTTGAAAAAAAAACATGCGGACTTGCGAGTTGGAAACGGAACGATTCAGTCGTTCGCGGCGTATTTTCAATTTCATGCCTGAAGGCCTTTTCGTGTAGATTTTTTAGTCATAGGTAAATTGTGAAGGACCGAAATTTGGCAAGATAGCGAAATAGTATATTATACAACAAGGGAGATAAAATGATTTTTGACAAATCTTGAGGTTTATTGCCCGAGCAAATCGAGGGAAATACCTAACTCAAAATTGTCGAAAATCATTTATCTCCCGAGTTGCATACGATATTTTACGTCATAGAGGGAATAAAACGCGAATTTAAGCACTCCAGCAATTCGCGAGAGGGAATAAAGTAGCGTTTTCATTCCCTCTTTGACGTAAAAATAATATTTCAGTGGTTGAAACCGCAGAGTGGAACCTCTTCCGCCGGGAACATCAAAACTTGATTCATACTGGAAATAAAATTTTTCAGTAGAAAACATTTTGTGGAAAAACCAAAACATTTATTATTGAAGCAAAATTTAGTTAAGTACCTATTGAATAATATTTGGAATTTGGATTTCAATTTAAATCTATAGAAATATTTTTTTAAAAATAGGAAACATTTTTTAGATCAATAATTTTTCTTTTTTTTTATTACCTCAGTGAAATTTTTTCCCAAATCAGAAGTAAGTAATACATAATGGCATGACGCCGGCGCTGAAATCAGCTCATTGCGAATTCCAAAAAAAATATTGATAATTTTTTCTATTTTTTTTTTCAAATTGAATGTGACCTTGAACTACATTTTCCAAATATTATTCAATTTACTTAGGTACATGAATTTCCTTCCATAAATGTCTAGGTTTTTCCACAAAATATTTTTCTATCGGAAAATTTTGTATCCACTGCTATCCAGCATGAATAAGTTGTGACATTTTCGGCGGAACCGGTTCCATTTTTTTTTTGAAAATTTTTTCAATTTATTTTTCTGGTGATTCGACCTTTGAACTAATAACTACTATTTCCTCATTATTTTACCAAATTTTCAGTCTTTCACATTTTGGCGCAATTTTAACTTCAATTGTAGCTTTTAGAAATTGACTTGGAAACGGATGTAGACAAATTCATTTTTTTTTTTAAATTTACTGAACGACTATAAAATCTTCAAAGTTTTTAATCCCGTTTTTCAGGCATTCAATTTCAATATTTTCATATGTAAATAACTAACTTTATTATGCAGTTCGTTAAAAAAGTGTAAATAGTGAAAAATTTCTGGAAAATCAGTGAAAATTCACTGAAAAGTCAGTAAAATATCTGACATTCACTGATAAATCGATAAAATTCCTGCGAAAAATCAGCGAAAATCGGCAAAAAATTAAAGAATTTCGCTGACTTTCCATATGCTGAAAATCTGACTTTTTTCGGTGACTTTTCACTGATTCGAAATGAAGAAGTATAGGTGACGGCGAATACAGAAAGGGTGTATCGACCCAAAAATCGTGTTTTTTTAATTGTTGACTTACATGAGAAATTTTGTATAATCTGAATCAACAATTTAAAAAAAACACGATTTTTGGGTCGATGATACACCCTTTCTGTATTCGCCGTCACAATTTATTCAGTTACTTAAGTAGTAAACAACTGGCAATAATACGAAAATACTGCTTACTTTTTTGAAAATACTAGCACCGCTAGTATTTTTCCACGAGGAAATTCTTTAATTTCGGTAAGAACCTAAGAATCTAATCTTTTCTAATTTGTTTGCTTTTAGAGCGACTTCGCCTAAATTTGAGATTCAGTTTCCAAAAGTCACACCATCAATGGGCGATACTTTGAGAGTCTATTCAGGAAGTTGCAGTGCACGATGCGAAGCTATTCTAACGAAATCAACCGCGAAACGACTTGGGAAGTTGTTTTTTTCTAAAAAAATCATCGCCGATTTTTTTGACGCAATCGATTCCGTGGGTTCAACTCAGCAATGCAAAGATGAAATGCAATCAATTATAACCCAATATTCTCCCGAGTGGAAAAATGAGGTATCAAAAATGCAAAATACGCAATTTTTGAATATTTCTAAGTGTCGCATCGATTCCGCCTTCCCTGACAGAAGTATAAAAGTCACCATCGTGAACTAATAGATGATTGATTGGTAAGAATGTCATCGAAAAAATTATAATTAATTTATACCGAAAAAAAAAAGGTATAGGTACCTAGTGAATTTCTTAAATACCTATACTTTGATATTTTGTAAGAAAATGAATACCTATATATGAAATGTTTTGTGGTGAAATATAAATCTCTTTGCTTTGTCACTATATTTTCTTGTTCATTGGTATTTTCGACATAAATTCTCTTTTTCCAATTTCTGCGTTTTGGGCCAATTTTATTTTTGTAAAATGAATATTACACTTCATTCACTTCAACGAAATGTAATTTTGTTCCTAAGGTACTTAGTTCTTTTTGGAACTTTTGAACCCTATAGCAACTAACCAGGGTTATGCTGATTCGAATCACTAGTTTTATGATTCGAATCAACTAACAGAAGATGATTCGAAATTTTTATTCTTTTTGAATCATTTCACGAAAATTGGCCAAAAATATCGTTCTGACGTAGGTATTTATCATTTTACGAATAATTTAATGAAAATGGGCAAAAAAATACCAAATTTCAATTGCAATTCGATATTTTCGATGAGTTTGATCATTGTCAACTATAGAAAGAAAAATAAAATGAAACCGAGCACAGCGAGGTCAACATTTTTGAGAAATTTTATGGGTTTTTCATATTAAAAAATGAAATTTTCTCTTGAAACGGATCATTTAATTCTGCTTTATCATCAAAATAAACTATGAAAATGAAAGTACCTATAAATAATGTTCAATTTTCCCAGTTTGGAAAAATATTTGTACAGATGGTAAATTTTCCCAACCCGGGTAAATATAAAAAATTTCCCAACTTGGAAAAATATGAAAAATTCCCCAACTTGAGAAAATATGAAAATTTCTCAACTTGGAAAAATGTTAGTACATATGGCGTAAAATTAATATTTACAAGATACATCAAAGAAACTGATTTTTTGGGGCTTTGATCCACAATTGGAGGCAATGCAAGAGGGAGAGAGTGGGAAAATGTAGGTTTAATTTGGGGCAACTTCCCAAACATATTTCTGAAGAAAATCTTTGATGAGAATTATGTCTTGGTATGGCTATACTTTTATTACTATATATTCCCAGGACTAGTTGTGCTGCAATTTTAACTACTTTTTAGTTTTCAGAGGGGGGAGGGGCATTGGGGGAGATGAAGGGGGTAGGGAAAGTTAATATTTCAAATAGATATTGTGGTACGTGTTCAACGGAATGTATTACGCAGGCTCCCCGATCATGTATTATAAGTATTTCTACAGCTGATTCGGAAACACCTCTTTTTCAGAACCCTCCCACTCCTCGCCCATGTGATAGGAAATTCAGTCTACTTTAAAATTGTACTGAACTAATTTTGACGTAAAATCAATATTTAAAGAGATATATCAAAAAAACTGATTTTGGGGGGCTTTGATCCACAATTGGAGGCAATGCAAGAGGGAGAGAGTGGAAAAATGTAGGTTTAATTTGGGGCAACTTCCCAAACATATTCCAAAAAAAAATTTTTTGATGGGAATTATGTCTAGGTAATTTCCTAATTGCACTGGACTACATTTTTCTATAGTTGAATGACTCACACCAAACTCATTAACTCAGCTTTAAGCTGAGGAGTTTTCCAACAGCTCATTGAGTAAAGAATTTAATGAAGTATAACATTTATTTCGACGAAATTTTCGAGTAGTGTAGGTACTCACTCAGTTCGCCGCTACAGGATACAAGAGTTTAAAAAACTCACTGAGTATTTCCATAAAATTTTACAACCATGGTGGCAAATTCAAAGTGATTTGTCCTTCCATCATAGGTAATCTTTTGATGGTAAAAGTACAACGGAATGTGTAAAAAAATTTAGAAAAATGGATTTATGAAAGCGAGACGAATTTTTCCAACTTTTGTCAATTCATCATTGCATTATGGACTCCGAAGAAATTTTTTTGACTATAAAGCAGCAGTCCTGGCGTCTCAGAAGTGGTCGAAATGTATTTGCGAAATTGAACTGATTTCTGTAACAGAATTTTCCAATCCCTGCATCTGTGCAATGCTTGGAGAAATTAATCTATTCCAACATTTCCAACCTATAGGTAAACCATTCCGAATCTACGAAGACGAAGATAAAACGATGGAAGTTGAGAGCTCAATTTTGAGTAAAAATAGGCCTCTGGAAAAAAATGCATTTGCTTATTTAAAAAAATATCGATTAAAAAAAATATTTAATACAAAATTACAAACAAAAAATATGTCCACTTCTATGTAGGTACGTAAAATGAAAACATTGAAATGTCGAAATACACATACCCATTGAGAAATGAAATCAATTCAGCAATGTAAAAATATAAATAAAATACATTTGATGTTTTGCTGAAAGTCAATACTTGAATTCGTCAAAAAATTCAAATAACAAAATATCTGTACATTAACTTAACAACTGAAGAAAAAAATTATTCTTCGTCTAACACTCGTAAAATTGATTCAGGGTTGGGTCCTCGACGTCTGGGAGGATTCAACGATACATTGTGAACTATTGAAAAAAAAAATCAGAATTAGTCTCAACAGATGATTAAAATTGTTCAAAAATATGTTCTTACCTATATTTGCTGGTGTCGGCGGATTTAAACATTCAAGCCACTCTTTGAGCTCAATTTTTTGATCGTGATTGGAATCACAATACCTGGGCAATTTCTTACCACATTTTCGTAAATGTTTATTTTTCGAAATCATCGAACGAAACACTTTCCATTCTTTTCGTTCGAGAATCTAAAATTAACCAAATCCAGATAAGTAATTTCAAGGAATTTTATGTTTCAGCCTTTCAGCTTATGTATCTGTTCCATTAGGTACCTTATTTTTATTCGAATCTAGGCCATAAAATCCTAACGACGCTGCATATTCGTTACTTCCTTGGTTGTCTTTAGCGTTGACGGTAGCGTCTAAATTTGCATTGCTGAAAAATTTCGTAAAAGGGATGCCAAAATATTTTAATACGTTCGAGGCGTCGTGAATTTTTCAAATTACGTCAGCAGAGGGTGGGAACACGTGGGCTACCACGCCAGCGCAAAAATTTATAAAAACAACGCTTACCTCATATTTTGGCGGAAAAATTCCATTAGATTTCGTATAAATGGTATTTTTTGATCATCCGGGCATCCTAGAGAAATTACACCATCGATTATTAATAAATACGCGAAATATTGAAATTTTTCAAGCTGGATGAAAAATGTTCGATAAGTTGCCTATCAGTGTCCCGTAAATAATATACTATTTTTATTGATTAAATCGAGATAAGAAAGTACCTTTCATCGGAGGAGGTAGAGTTTGAATATTATCGCAATTTGGACGAGAATTTTTGATCGACGTGCCAGGTATTAATTGGCCTCCATTTTCATTGGCACACCAACAAAATCCTAACAGACGAAGAAAAAAAAATTAGAAATCGAATCTCTCAGTTTTTTTTAGAAATAATAATTTTAAATCAATCACCTGTTGATCCATAGCATTGGATTCTATTATAGAGCCCATTTGGAGCACATTCTGGGATGAAAATTGCTTGATTTCCGTTTTTAAAATCTTCCAACTGGTGTTTTCTTTCGGTTTGACAATCTTTCGCTGAAAAAGTATGATTAAGTGTTATTCAATGACTGAATTTTAACCAGATTAAAATATTAATGAGGTCATTCCATGTTAATTCAATTTCTTTTTCAATCTTGAGTTTTCAGATTTCACTCAAATAATTTTTTTACAAATTCTTTTATGCCAAAGATCAGAAAACCACCATATTTTAATATGTAATTTTACCTCAAGCCTTTGTGAGGGTGGTAGAGGGGCATTGTTTTTTGGTTCTGCGATTTTTCATTAAAAATTCGAAATTTTTATTTGGATACTTGGAACAATTTGACTTACCCTGTTGGAAAGAGGATAGAATAGAAATTTGAAATTGTTAATAAAAAAACTTTCAACGTCCAAAGTTGAGCTTTTTAGTAGAAAGCCTAATTTTCAGGGTTAAATTTCGATTCTAGGGGAGGGAAGGTGCACAAGGCCTGAAATTTTTGAGAAAATTCAAAAAAATTGAAAATGTATTGCTTTTGTAGAACAAAAAGCTATCTGAAGAAATATCCAATTCAGAAGTTGAAAAAATTTTCTTGTAAAAAATCTCAGAACTAGAAAAAAATTCGAGTTTGAAAAATTTTGGGAAAATAGTGCCAGAAAAAATTCTCAAGTTGAAAATCAATTTATGTTTGGAAATTTTTTTTTTAAATTACAATAAAAGAATTGAAAAAATTACGATTTGAAAAATTTTGAACAATAATTTGGGGTGAAATTTTTTTAAGAAGACATTTTAGGGTCTGAAATTCTTCAAGAGTAGGTCAAAAATTAAAATTTTTTTGAGTTGGTCAAAATTGAATTTTTTTGATTGGTTAAAAATTGAAAATTTTTTGATTGGTCAAAAATTTAAATTTTTTTAATTGGTCAAAAATTTAAATTTTTTAAGAATTTAAATGAATTTTTGAGAAAAAAAATCAAGTTATAAACATTTAATTTGGAGCTTGGAAAAAGTTTTAAAAATTTTGAAGGGTTTAAAAATGTTGAAAATAATAATTGCAAACTTTACTAAGGTGATATTCGAACTCAGCACCTCAAAAATCCTAACAAACGATATGTCACTCAAGTTTTTTAATTTTTTCAATTTCGAGGTTAAATTTGAGCCTTTGTGGAAGAAATTGAAGTCAAATTCAAAAACTAGGTCGATTTTTGAACCTAGTGTTTGAAAACATAAAAAACGATACGCTACGTGTAGTTTTTACTTTTTAAAGAAAATTTTTCATAAATTTTTCGGCCTTTGTAGCCCCATTCCCCACAGAGCGTCAAGATTTCACCTTGAAAATTATCATTTTCAAAAAATATACCATAAAATTTTTTTTAGGAGTTTTTGTAGATTTTGAAATCATAAATTCATAATCTTGAACTTTTTAGAAATAATTTTGAATCCCATTTCGATCTTTTTTCAAATTGGACATATCAATATTACTTCAAGATCGCCATTTTTGGAATACAGGACCTCAAAAATTGGCAAGGCAAAAACAATGCCCCCCTCCACCCACAAGGACTGGTGCTTAAATATCGAAAGGTTCCCGATTTTCGAGATGAAACCTCTCCATAAATTTTTTTGATAAAAAAATATGTAGATTTGAGATAAATCGACGCATAGAATGACCTGATAACGACGATATTTACGTTTTTCCGAATCTTCATCGTCCTCGTCACCGTTGGGATCTTTCAGAGGAATAGTGTCATCTAAAACTTATAATGAAATTCGCCAGTTAAATAAAATCGAAATGGGAATTTTTTCGTGCAATATCTAGGTACTCATAGCTTACGTTTGGCTGGATCTTGAGGCTCATTAATTATACCCCCATCAGATTCATTATCATCTAGAGGAAGCTCACCGGCTGATTCTTGTTCTGTTTCAGGCCCAGATTCTACATCCGGCTCCATATCTGTATCTGGTTCTTCGGTAGTTGTCGTTTTGATAGGTTCTGCGCAGCGATACAAAATCATCAGTAAAAAAAAATTATATCGTACGCGAGGGGTACAATGGGTGCGCAACTTTCAAGGTCGATGTGAATCATTCGAATGCAAGATTCGGCGACGAGTTCAGAAATAAATCCACGATGATCCGCGGTTTTATTTTTAAAAAACACCGGTACCGAGAATAAACGCCAGGAAAATATCAATTAAAAACAATAACGGTTCCGGTACTAATGATTGTGGAATTAGGAATACTCTCGACGTCATTATTTGGGGCGGTGCATGCGGCGCCTACTATGTTAAGTCATCGAGAAAAATTTCATCGCGACGTCAAAGAGAATAAGGAATGAGAGAGAAAATTACGAATATGCACGAGGAAGTTTGTATGACTAATTTATTAATGGAGAGGTATTTGTACTGCGTGTGTACGATGAAAACAATACAAACGTGGTGGACGCAGCTGCGAAGTTTTTAATAGACGGTGTGATGAAAGTCGGAATTGGAAGCTTTTCAATGTACTTACGAGCGGTATTATTGTTGGTATCGATACTTAAACAACTGGTCCATTCTGGTTTCGTGATTATTGTATTCTGGTCGATATCGCAGAGACGAATAAACGCCCTTGAACATCTCCTCGGCCTGACGACTTTTTTAACCAATTTTCTCAAATCTTTGTATTCGTTTTTGGTCAGCGTTTCGTTTCGGTCTTTGTCGAGCACGGAAAATTTCCATACGACGGCTTTTTCTTCTAGGCTGATACCGGGCTGGTTGTCGGATATGGCTGGGAAAAAATTCAAAATTTATTACGGAGGATGAAAAGTAGGTAGATCTAGATACTGATGGGATGGAGAGAAATTCCCACAGAAACAATGCCAGAAAAAAAAGTTGACAAATTCGTCTCAAATTGAGAAAGTTGACATTGATCAGAAAAAAAGAAAGGGGAATTCTCTTTCAGAAAACACAATCCAACTCTGAAATTATCTCCTAAATCTACATTTTTCAATAATTTTAGCTTCACTGCGCTCGATCTTATTGTATTTTACTCAAATCCTACAAAAATGATTTTTTTTGTGTTTTTTTTCCTCAAAAATTATAATTTCAACCAGGGGCGGCAACTTGGAATTTTTTCACGTCTTGCCCAAATTTTTTTTTCGAAACCTAGCAATGTAAAATTTTTTAAAAATAACACGCTGAAGGGGGCGCATTTAGTCATTTCTATACCAAAAAAATATATTTTTTGATTAAGAATAACAAAAAACTTATAGTAAGTATATCATCCCGTCGTGCAATGAGTGTCAGATTTTTGCCACAATTTTGCCACAAATGTGTCAATTCAGTGTCAATGTTTTTTAACCAATCAGAGTAGAGAAGACTCCGCCTACTTTTCGTTCCGAGAGCAACACAGAATCAAAGTTGTCATTATACTGTCAAAATTTTGCCAAATTTCTGTCAACACTTTTTAACCAGTTTTTTACAGTGGCCTCTGGTGACAGCGATATGGCGTGAATTTGACATGTTATGGAGGGGGGGTGCTTAAAATAATTTATATAAATGTCATTTAATTGATGCAAGGGCGAAGTGTTTAAAAAAAAATTGATATTTAATGCCTAAAAAAGTGTTATGTTTCAATCTTTTAAAAAGATCAATTTTTTAAAAAACTGTGTCATAATTTCGGTTGAGCATGAACAAAGTTAAAATTATTATGAACTATTTGAGGCAACAATGTGAAAAATACTCCTTTTTGCCTCTCACCAGACTTCGAATACCATAAAGAGGAGAAAATGAGAGACTTTTTTTTTGCAGTCATCGCAGATAGGTTGATATAGTTATAATTACGATCATGCCCGAGCGAAGCTTTGAGAAATTTGAATTTTTCAATATCCAAAAAAAGACATTTTTCACGTAATCCCTGAGGGGAATGATTTTTTACGACGTTTTTCGATGTATTTTACACCTCTCAGAATTTTTTTCAGATTTTTTCAAGAGGTGGAATTTGATCAATTATTAGAAAAATCGCGAAAAATAAATGAAAAACAGTAATTTCAAGTAACAAAAATGAATAACTACGCCGAATTTTGGAATATTTGTCAAAAAAATCAAAAGAAATTCCGAGAGGTGTAAAATATATCGAAAAACTTTGAAAAAAATAATAAATTTTCACTCATCTTGGAATTGTTTTTCCTGAGGCGATTTTAAACTTTCGAAGTCAAATTCAAGATCACTAAGGTGGTTGAAAAAAGCTGAAAAATTCCAGAGTACCCCCCTTTAGTACTTCTACCTGTGTGCAACGTTTGAAAAAAATCTATTTAAATTTTGTCACTATAGAATTTTTAACCAGAGAACATCACACATTTTTGGGCACCCCTCCTTCCAGGGATGAGATAAAAATTCGGTCGTACATTTTTAAAATCATCTTCTACCAAGAAAAATCGAATGAATTGTAAACATTCAAGCATTAAAATTCTAAACTGACTAGATCATTGTCATAGTCTGGTAGCCATGTGGCATAGGATAGGTAGTTAGGTAGTTAGGTAGTTAGGTAGTTAGGTAGTTAGGATTTTAGGGTTGCAGGTTCGATTCCCCCCTCCTCCTGACATCAGGAATTTTAGTGGAAAAATTTGGTACATAACCATTGTAATTCTAGAGAGAATGACAATATTCATAATCAAATCATGATCTAGGACTTCCTACATGCTTTTTTTATTTAATGAATGCGGATAAATTTAGGTTTTAATAACACTGCAATTCGTTTAACATGCCGCTACGCCAGCTACATATGTGTAACAGTGCCTAAAAAAGCAGTTAAACCACTTATCTTGAATATGTCAAAAGAGTGTCATTTCCATGTCATTTCACTGCCACAGAGTCAAAACGCTGTCATACCCGCTACCAACAAACTGGTTTTGTGGCAAGATTTTGACACTACAGTGGCAATTCCTGCTCCGCGCTGATTGGTTGAATTTTGCCATTTTCGTGTCATTTTAGGTGTCATTTTTCTCAGTCAAAATCGTGCCATTTCCGTGTCAAATGGCACCCGCTTTGCACGACGGGATATAGGACTACAAAATTTTTCTAATATAAAAGGTAGCTGCCCCAGTGGCGTCGGAAGCTCTTTTTTTGAGTGGGTGCAAAATGAGTATAAAGCCTTGGAAAATCAGAAAATTTTTCGGGGAGAGGGGCAAAAATGTACTTTCTATCGCACTTTTGCCTTAAATAGGTTATATAATGGAGATGTTATTCATGCCCGAGCGAAGCGAGGGCGAAAAAATTAGAAATTTAAGGCTCAAAAACAACATTTTTACATTGTTTTAATGCTTTGAAAATTCTTCTTTAGTGTGATGAGGGGGGGGGATGCAAACGATACTTTGCACCCCTCTCAGAATCGCGATGTACATGTAATACTGCTTACCAATCATTTTTCTACCCATTGCTGAGCACGACATGAAAATTATTTCAGGTATTGCCCAAAATGGTTCAGGTCTTGCTCGAGCCTTTGGGCAATACAATAGTTGCCGCCACTGATTTCAACTAGTCAATTTCATAGGTTTTTTCAACTACGATGAAATTATCCAAGAAAAAGCCATGAAATTGGATGAAAGAGAAAGCAGATGGTCAAAAAATTTAGTCCACTCGGGAAATTTGTGTCATTCATTTCCTTGCACCAAAAAGTTGGCTTATTTCATTTCGAATTTGAAAAAAATTAGTCTTCAATTTTTTCGAAAATTTTGAAGTTTTGCTCTTTTAATATTCAGAATTTCAGACTTCGGTACATCACTGCACACTTCGCACCGCTGATTTTATTAAAGTAGGAAAATTTCAGATTCAATGTTGGAAAAATCTTGAACTCGCCCCTCCCCCCCCCCCAAAGAAAAAACGTCACTGGCACATTGCAAGGGTGGGTTATTATAATGACACCGCAACTTCAAGAATTCTTTTTCAATTTTTATCTGACTTCAGGAGGGGGAAAGTAAGTCGCAGATTACCTACAGTCGAAAAAAAATCTAAAATTTGATCAAAATGAACATCTATTTATTTCGAGATTGTCTTTTTTGGGGGGAGGGGGTGAGATTAAAAATCAGGTCCTAGGAAGTTTACGAAGTTCGTGAAACAAATTTTTTCGTCAATTTCAACTCCAACTCCAATCAGGTCGAACCGAGTTGAGGATGAGAGATCGAGGAGAAAAAAAAGTTGCAAGGATACTGTGGTATCGAAATCCATGTTTTTTGACCTCCTGGACTCATTGCTGTGATTATTTTCTTAAAAAATTGAAAAGGAGCACAGAAGGTGAGAGTTTAGAGACAAGAATTGAAAAACTTTTGGACATTGGTATCAAAATGCATTTTCCCATCTCTATCAATTTTCAAAATAAAAGAGACCAAATTAATATTACTTATCTGACAATATCAAACGAAATATCAAAATGTATACTTACTTACTATTTTACCTCCTCCCCCCCCCCCCCTCGAGCTCGTAATTCGGTTCAAGTGTAATAAAAAATTAAAAGAGCTCCAAGAATAAGGAGAAAGATTTTGAGGTTAAAGAGACACAACTTTCTAAAAAAGTTTGGAAAAATGTTTAAAAATTAATTACGAGAATAGCATTTTGTAAAATTAAAAAACAAGTTCTGAAATAAAAATTCATCGCACTCGTATTTTTCAGGACATGAACATCGCGTCTAGAATGAAGTTTTTTTATCCAACCTGAAGGTTTTTGGGACTGTTACGGAAATAAAATTTTCTAGTTTCCGAACAATTTTCGTTTTTGCAACTTTTAAAGAGGGTTCATTTTTTTCAATTTTGTTTAAAAAACAAAAAAAATTACAAATTTTTCATGCTTTTTCGTTTTCCGTCGCATTACTTATTCTCAAAATAGAAACCAATTTTTGTTTAAGAATACTTGGGGAAAAAGTCAGATCTGGAAAGCATTTTCAAAAAATACCCAAAATTTTTCTACTTTCTCGTTTTTTTAAAAGGAGAAATTCACAATTCTTAATTGAAATGATTCAAGAAAAAAAAATCAAAAACCATTTTGTGTTTAAATTTTTATTGTTTTTTTTTTTAAAATGAAAAAATAATTTTTTGATTTTTAGACTTTATTTTTTCAATTTATGATAATTTTTATCAAATATGACAAATCTGTCCTAGCAACAAATGAAAAAATTTATGTAATTTTTGATAAAATTGAAAAATTGTTTGAAAATTAATTGACCTATAATAGTAATTTAAAAAAAAAAACACTAAAAAGAACTTGATTTTTTGTTTCACCCAAAAAAGTGATTTTAGGTAGATGGCGATTTTCTAAAAATGCCATTTTTTACGCCTCTATTTTCATCTTTGGGACACATGTCCACATTGAAGTTTTTAGGACCATAGACGCACCCAAAAATTAATTAAGGGTGGGACTGAGAACTTGAGAATGATAGGGGGAAGGGGCCAAATTTCAAATTAGTCATTTTCACTGATATTTCAGTCAAAAATTATCAATTATTTTTGACAAATTGAGAATTGATTGAGGAATCAATGATTTTTGACTGAAAAATTAGTCAAAACTCATCAAATTTTCAAAATAAAACGACTAAAATACTGCCCGAGTGAAGCGAGAGTGAATTTTTTTTTGAAAAAATACTGTTTGAAAAGCAAAAAATGCACTTTTTGAATATTTTTGCAATAAAAAAATCTTTTTTCCAAGCTTAAGGGGGGCTCGAGTCCCCTGAGCTCCCCCTTGGGCGCGCCCATGTTTGGGACACATCTTGAGGTTTTTTTTAGGACAGCATGTCCTTAAAAGAAACAATTTGGGCATCGCGTCTCAAAAACCCTTTTAATAGGGACATGATGTCCTAATGCAAAAAAATTTGGACATGCTTTAATCGGTCCATTCTCTTCTTTCAAGAACTTTCTGTGACTGGAATTTGGATCAGAGATCAGAATATTCTCAGAAATAGATTCAAGGAGTCAATAACATGCATTGATACGTAACTCGAAAATTTTTAAATTTTGGCCTCTTCATCCTCATTCTTGCGTTTGTTTTTACAATTTTTCTAGCCAAAATAGGTTTTTCTGAAAATAGACTGAGAAGGTGAAAAAGATGGATTTCGATACCACACTCAATATTGCTGGAACGTTTTTTAATTTTCCCCTCTCTTTTATGTTGGTCAAAGTTTAAGATGGGTCAGATTACTTCCAGGGGTTCTCCTCCATTTTAATTAATACTTTTTTGGTTTTTTTTTCAGCCTCAATTGACATGACAATTATATTTGGCGATTTGGCATCCTCCTCCCAACCACCGAAGGAGTCAGAATAATTAGAAAAATAGCTGCTTATCTCAACATTATCTCAAATATTATTGGTTTAATAGTCTGTCACTTCATAATGACGTCATAAATTTAAAAAAAAAAACTACTTACTGTGGTGTTTTCCATAAACGTCCCTGTTGTATTCGGTTTTAAATATCCTGACCAAGTTCTTAATAAAAATATTCCTATCGATTGGGTCACAGCCTACGAAAAAAATTGAAAAATAACGATTAGTATAAAACGTTACAATAATTATTCAATTTATAATCGATAGGTTTAGGTAGGTACCTACCTTTTTTGGAAGAATTTTTACCATCCTCAGAACCATTTTTCGACGATCCTCGTCCTCCTGCAACACAAAAATCACATCAACCCGTCGAATATTTAAAGTATTCATCAAAGCCCCATCTCTTGCTACCGAATCGTTTACCTCTCTTGGGACATTCCGGTTTCTTGTTATGTACCGCGGTACCCTGTATATTTCGGCCATTCGGCGTCACACACCAACAGTAGCCCAACGATTTATGGCATTGAATCGGCTCATATGTGCCATCGCTCGCACATTCCGGTATAAAATCGTCCTTCGTGTTCCTATTGGATTCTTTGGAATTAGCCCTAGCAGCGGCCATTTTTTTACCATGGTCCAGCCAGCATGGCTGCTTTTCTGTATAACAAAACAAATCGATTGTTTTAAACAGATATTTGCATAATTATACGTTTGTCTGTAGATATCGACGCGAACGGCCTGGGTTCTGTACGTCCGCAAACAGGTTTCAGTCAATGGAAATTAAGAAATTATTCATTTTTAGCGTTGCAACGAATGGCAATGTTACATTGTAGATATCAATGTAAATAATTTGCCAGATAAATTTGAATATTCGATTGCAAGGATGGTGATTATGATGATGATCGGTATAAGGTATGACGTTGAGGTATGCAGAATTTCGGACCAAGTTTCCTTGAGAATAATTTATTCTGCGGTGTAGAAATACCATATCAAAGGGTAAACATATTTTTTATGGGTATTTCGTGCGTAAGTGGCGCCTTCGTCGTCAAAATAAATAGTAATAGTAATTTTTTTTCACTGATTACCTACAGTACGAATTAGTCGAGTCGTTAATTTAAATCCGGTTGAAAGAATTTAGAACCGATTCGTGTAATGGGTAAAATCATCGAAGGAAAAGTAATTTCGAGAATCAATTAGTTTGACTTTGAAGTTAAAAATACGGAAGTATAAGACGCGTCAATAAATCTACAAATTAAGACTTCTACGAACTAGATCTAATGATTTGGTCAATTATACAAACAGTAAGATTGAATCGCAGTAGGTATCAGTAATGAGGCGAAGTGGAGAAATAAAAACATGTATATAGGTACTTTGGTAGGTACAGGAATTTGATGAAAATTTATGAGGTAGGTTGATTAGTTTACGTAGGATGGGGAATCTTCAAAAAAAAAATTCAGTCTGTCTCAAAGAAAAATAATGCATTAATCGTGGCCATTTCATTGCATTATTTTCCATCATTAAGTATTTCAATTTTGGCTCACACCTTCAAGTTCCACTCTTTTTTTTGAATTGAAAAAATTATTTAAAAATTTTGTTGAAAATGATTTCAGTATTAATAATTTTTCTCAAAAATAGCACCAGTAGAGACCATTTTTTTAAAGGTACCTTGGTTCCATTTTTCAGGGATAGGTATATTTAAAAAATCACTTCCATATTTTTTTTACTTCAGCCAGAAGCCAAAAAAAAAAAAATTGAAAAGAATAATCATTTCTGAAAAAATTAAGATCATACATCATCACTCTTCGTTGTGAGGATTTTTCCAAAAGAAGGAAAATTCATTTTTATACTTTCTTTTTTTTTTTTTTTTCAAAATAGAAGGTGTATCAACAGTGAAAGTTCTTCATCAATTGTCTTTGACTGAGGCTAAAAATGTTTGTAAGTATTAAATAATTCAATTTTTTCCATTTTCTTTTTCTTACAGAGGATATTAACGATGTTATTAAAAATTCCTCCAAAAATAAAATGAATTCCAAAAAAAAATTATAAAAAAAGTCTTAGAAATTAAATTTAAATGTGAAAATTATTCAATAAAAAAAAATAATAAAAATATTAAATAATTTTCTCCATCATACTTATGAAAATCGATCTGAAAATTTTTCAGAAATTTGAATTACTTATTCTACACACTACGAAAATTGAAACGTAAAATAAATTTTTAAAACCGGTTCACTGATTGATTCTTAGCCAGTGATGAAAAATTATTTAAAATTTGAGGTACAGAGAAAAGAAAAAAAAAGTAATAATTCTAGGAGATGAATTTTTAAATCGGATCAGCGATTCGCAATCGCAACCAGTTACTTAAGAATTACAGAAATTAAAGATACCATAACACTTGAAACAAAATATGTAGAGCTTAAGGGTTTCAAATTTTTTCTGAAATTTCAATTTTTAGACAATAATGATGACTGGTTTCAAACCGCTAAACCGGTTTCAAAATTGATCTGCTGGGTTGAAATTGTGCAATTTAGATTTTTTTTTCTAGTTTCAAATTTTGGAGTTCTTATTGATAACAGGCTACGGGTCAATCACCCCTCCTCTTATCCCCTCTTTATTTATATTTTAATTTTATTAATCAGTTTAAGCCGAAATAATGCAAATGATGAACAATGAAAGAAAATTTTCGTAAATCTCAATAAAGTATAATTTTGTGCAAAAAATTGAAATTTTTTTTATGCAGGAACTGAAAATTTTTGAAAACAATGCAATGAAATTCCCATTATACCTAATTCCAAAACGAAGGAAGGAGGTGCCAATTTTTTCTATTTTTTTTTTTTTTTTTAATTTACTTACAACGAAAATAGATTTGAGACCGAATTCACTGGATAGATATCTGATCTGTTTAGACCCATTTACAAAAAAAATATACCTAGTGTAGGTAGATCAAAATGCAATCAGCTGTCCAGCTTTTTTTTTTGAAAACGTGATTAAAATTTTCCCAAACGATCAAAATAAATTTTGGGCTTAATTCAAGACGTTTGATTGACTGATTTGAATTACTAATTTCTTGCACCTTTTTGAAAAAAAATACTTAGGTACCTAAATTTTTTTCAAAAGTGGCAAAAAATCAAATTCTCTCCCCCCCCCCCAAAAAAACACATTTTTTGAGGGTTTCTCCTGAAATTGGGTTGAGGGTCTCGATTTTTTTTCAGACCACCTACCTCATTAATTTTAGTAAAAGAGAAAAGAGGCAGTTTTTTTCACTCAACAATCCTTCCTATGACCATCGGTCCTCGGTAGTACTCTTATGTGGTATATTTATACTTGAACAATGACTAACACATTTCATTATTATGTATCATCGTTTACGTATGTACACTCAACATGCGTCGTAGCACAAAATACGAGATAAACTAGTTAAACTTGGACATTTTTGATGAGCCTATGTTGACCAGGTGTTCACACCTGTGCGTATTCTTTTGATTACGCGAGACCTTGCGTTAGGTTTGGTTAAAATCGAACGCCGAAACTGGTTTCGAGTAAATGTTATGTTTAACAATAGCCAATAATTCAAACTGGTTCTGAAAATGGAAGTATCCCGCTGGCGGTGGACAATATTATGGTACAGCACCCGCGTTCGCCGTCGTAGCAGACGTTCAGTCTCCACTTGATTTTTGACGTTTTACAAACCTTTACATTTTCCGCGATGTTTTATTTCTAGCAATGCGTTTTGTGCACATTGCACTCGAAGCAGAGCACATCTGTTGGGATATGTTTGATTATCTGTACCGCAAACTTGTCTGCGAGGCGGTGGTTTCTTGTTTTCGCACTGTTGCAATTTTATTTTACAATCTGATGGCTGTATAAACAGTGAAAAAAAAAGTGTGCATTAGTATACGATATAGATGATACAATTTAATGGGTTTTGAAGCGCCACTAAGTTTACGATTTCATAATCCAGACGAGATATTCTTCGCAATCCAAGTTTTTTCAGAGAAAGAATAATTAATCAGATAATTATTTGTATGGGGTCAATATTCAAGGAAATGAAAATTTGGCATCGCAAGCCCAACAGTTGTAAAAACTTCAGTTTTTATGGAAAATCGATGGTATACCTAACAATAAATTTTTATTTAAATTTTTGGACCCTCAAAATTTTTAATATTTTTTAATAAATCACAATGTGATTTCAAAAATAAATTGTCAAATTCCTCAAACTGGAAAATTCAGATTGGACGCTAATTTCTTCTTAATTTTAAGAAATAAATGGAGGTTTTTGAGGCTTAGGTTCCTTTTGTGCCCATATCCAATTTAAAAATTCAAAATAATAATTTCCTCGAATTTTAACCCCTTATGATTTTTTTTCTTCCCTCGAAAAATGAAGTTAATTTTTCAATTCTATGTAGAGCACGTTTTTTTTTTTTAATATACCTACTTGGATTAAGTATAGGCTAATAAAAATAATTACGTGACGCATCCCAATCCCGAGATCATCACGATAACAGAAGCAGAATGAAGGCGACATGTACGTTTCTACGAAATGCATTATAGACCATTGAAGACCAAACACATGACTAATGAAACACTATTAATCGCGAGGAGCTATTTATTTCTTTTTCTTTCATTCATACCAGCACTAGGTGCAGTGGGGACTGGAGGGGACGTTTGGACTAATTATGAATCACATTTTTGTCAAATTTATTTTTAAATTTACCAACTCGTGCAATTTTTGTCGTCGGAGGTGGTGTTTTGAGAAATGCAACGCGGAATGGAATGTGTAAATCAGAATTATTATCGTTGGATGATGATTTTATTTTTAATCTACAACGATAATTGTGCTTCGTAATTGCAAAAGATCAAGAATCAATTTTAATCTGTTTGTTGTGTGATTGTAAATTAAAGCATAAAACTTGGAAATGGGGGAAAATATTTACTATTTACGTCTTGCAATTCAATTTAGCTTATCGATTTAATCTAATGGTTTTACAGTTACACATCAAACGAAGTATACTTTTGTTATGCTGCCAAAAAATACACGATAATTTTCGGAAAATGTAGAAGGTATCTTTGAAAAACAGAAAACACAATTCAAAGAAAAAGAATTGCAAATAAAATAATAAATAAAATAACAAAAACTCGGAATTTTTCGATCTTTACTTTCGATAATTTCGGCGAATAGAAAAAATAAAAAAATAAAAAATTGAGTAATTAAAGAAAAAAAACAAATAAAAACAGTGTTACCACCAGCAATCGTGTTTTTCAGAAATTGTCGTGCTTTTGAATTGGCACCATTGGCATTCAAAATTTAACTGAAAAAATTTGCCGAGAATTTGAGAAAAGGTGAAAGGTCACGAAAGGTGAAAGTTTAGTGAAAGTTGAGCTTTAAAATTTTCTTGAAGTTGAAATTAATTTTCTCAACCAAGTAACCAATTCACAATCACAACATTCAATTCATCGAAAGGTGCGTAATATTACTCGTGCGTCAAGTTTAGAATCATAATCAATATGTATCCATTATTGGAACAAAAGAATACGAAGAAAAGAATGGAAGATCTTTAGATCTATGATCTACACATTTATCGATTCATGATTTGAGTTATCTTAGTGCTAGTGCTGAAGTTCTAACCAGTTGATCTGCAGCTTGATTTCAGTTTTCGTATTCTTGGTCAGGTAATTTACGTTCATTCATCTTTGCTATTTGCTACCTTCAAACTTTAGTTGTGAGCTTTATTGGGAACAAAGTTGAAGTGATGCGATTTATGGCAAAAACCTTCGTATTATGAACTCTAGGTCAACCTTTACATCAATTCCTATCTAACACGCCGAATCTATCTTCAATTTCAATTCAGAACTCTTCGCGTGTAAATTGTTATCACATCTATAGTAGTATACATCATCTAATCGTTGCAGATACTCCAGAACCACCTGTATCCGAAGAATTTCCACATACCGATACACCACTCAACCTCGAAGTTTTCCAGAGTCCAGACACACGTTCTCTACGTCTAGGAATTCTACCTCTTGAAGCGTGAAAACAGCATCGCGGAAAAGAGCACCATACGAGTTACAGTCGCGGGCAATGTTGGTCGAACTCGTAAAATTTATGTGTTCAGGTATTACCATTGCTGCTGGTATAGGTATATAAAACGTTCAAAAGCAAAAAGATATCTATGAAGCATTCTATAAATTACAACTACATTTTCAACATTTCTCGAATTCCACAGTAGTTTAAAACCTATCGCCTGATTTAATATATCCGCCAGCGAACTGCTTTATGGATCTAATCCAGATAAATGGTGAAAAACTCGTCGGATATAATAGGAAGGCGCCACTATTTTTTACGTTTCGGTTGATAAATATATTCCACTTTGATACTTAGCATTTGTCGAGTTGATATAACAGGTGGTTCGTAAGAAACCGCAACGGTGCGGTAAACTAAGTAGCTAGACAAGATCGTAAATGTATTTTCGCCAGTGGTGCGACTTTTGAATTCTGTAGTGTTTTTACGAGATGGCAGCGAGGTAAAATAGATTTTTTTAATCGATAGACAATTGTGTTTTGTTGATTATTACAATTGGTAAGTTAATGATAAGGTACCGGTACGAATGGTGGAATGAGCAACGCGGAGTGTACTGAACTAATGTAATCAGATTTGATTTTTGTACACATCGAGTTTACTTATCTTGAATAATAGTTTTTCAATCGTTGGGTAATCAATTGCCAATCGATAGCTTTAAAATTCTATATCATTTCTTGGAATTATTTTCATAAAATAATCATTTTATTATTTCAGATGGAAAATTCTATTACACGGCGATAAAATTTCCACGTACGAATTTTTTTAAGACCGACGAATATCCGGGACTGGATTCCGATCCCCATGGACTATCTTTTCGCGCCAAGTATCAGGTAGCTAAATTTTCGAAATATCGCAGTCACGAAACTTCAACTACTTTTCCATTTGAAATGAAGCCAAGCAACTTCTCAATGACAATGGCATTTGGTCAAATGATAAGCCTTATGCGGAAAATTCTTCCTCAAAAATAATACAGTTTAGCAAAAAGCCCTAAGCGCCTATTACTTTTACTTATTACTACGCTAGGTTCCGTATAGTATGCCAACACTAAACCGCATTCCATTGCTGGTCTCCGCAGATACATACGAGTATTTATATAAACATAAACCAGCACAAAAAACAACTTGGAATGCGATTCTTTGTTTTTTTTTTCCTATTCGATATTGTTTTTTCGGGTGTGATGAAACCGTTTTTCTGACTCTGTATGACTTTGAAAATTGATCGTGTTTTGTTGTTTTTTTTTTCAGATTGCGCCGATTTTTATCATCGTGATCTTATCAATGTGCAAACATTTGAAATACGCGACATACTGATGCCATTAAAAAAACAATCTCCTTAATTACGAGTGATTATTTTCAGCACGGGAATACGTATTGGGATGAAATTCGAGCTGCGTGGGTTTCAGATACACAGATACCTATTAGAAAGGTTGGTTACATGTTACATCGATGGTGAAAACATTTCCTGCCTTTTGTAGTGTCTTTTTTGTACCAAAGGTCGATACACTACGTAATCTAGGGAACAGTTAGAAAGAAGATAGCAATGAACCTTTATCAGCTCGTAGTATCGTGATTGTAAAGCATTTGGGGAAGGCAGTGAAAGAGAAAGTCACTGATCCTCACGTTTGTTTTTGTCCTACGACCGTTGCTAAAAAGATAAAAAAAAAAAAAAGGTCGATAGAACTGGAACTGTTATATCGACAGATGTGTCGGTTTAGAATAGTTGACGTTTTCATTGTATTCGAACGTTTCGCATTATCAATTATCAAGATCGCGAGATTGCAGATCAATATTTTAGTGACAGGGTCAGGTATCGAGAAGGTTCGCGAATTGCTATTATTAGCAAAAATGTACCGTTTGGTTCGAAGGAAATTAATTTTTCGGTAAATTTTGATTCGCAGGATAATGAAGAGGATCAAGCCACAAATTGATTAACGATGGTCGAATTTTATCTTATGTCTCCTCGAACAGGTATGTGGTATAACGAGTATTTTTTCAACCAGAAAAGGTAACGAATATTTAAATTATAAAGATGGTGTTTGATTTATGAGGTGGTCTATTAGCTAATGCGATCGAATTCCTCGTATATATTTTTTCATATTATTCAACTAATTTCTCTCATGATTTATTAATATTTTACGTAATCGAAATTTTCATCTCAAAAATATCGATTATAAAATTATCCAATCACGAAGCATCGCGTAAAATTACAACCAATGATATATCGATCAATCGGTCACCGAGAAAACGCGGCATTAAAACGATAAATACTTTCGAGAGGAAAAAGAATTACATCTTACCTTGGCAAAACCCTCGTTGAAGATGAAATTGACGATGAATAAAAGAATATAAAACCGCATGTTAGATAACGCGCAAAGTTCATGATTTAATCGTCACACTCGTTACAAAAAAACACCATCAACACAAGGGACAATAATGTTCATTAGGAGTAAATTGCATCGCATCGTAACGTGTAATTAATCGAAGACAGATGGACGTAAAAAATAAAATTTTATGTACACAAACTATCGTATCTACACGATGGAGCGAACGCTCACGAAACAACGTGTCTTTACGAGGTTTAGAATGTATTACTCCTTATGACCGGCGGTAATAGGTTGAAACGTTGCTATAGTAGCCTTTAAAATCTCAACTGAAAGCAAGTTTCAATACGTCTTCTAACACACTGACAGATTTCTAACCTGAAGGGCTTTCAGCATCCCCACCTAGTACGAGGTGTTTTTTTTTCAACAATGAAATACGCACAATAAATGCTCTTTTTTATACGTGTCAAATATGCTAAAACATACAAATACCTTGGATATATTTCGAATTAGCAATTAAATGTATTTTTAAACGAAGTCGAATGCACGAGAACGACTCGCGATTTATTTGGTGAGGTTGAATGGGTTGCATAGATATTTCGCGGAAGGTTAATTACGAATTGTTTATTTTTTTTAAGGTTTTGGCGGATTTTTTTCGCCGAATTGGGAAAGATGATTTGCGATTAGATTTTTTTATTTGAAAATTGATTGAAATGGTGGGAAAAATAGATCAGTTCTCGGTTCCGTGTTATTAATTTCGCTAATTATTAGGTGGGTGTAGGTTGGAGAATTATGAAAGTATGTCATTAGTGGTAATAATTGATCTGTAAAGGAAACAATTCAAGTTCATTGTTTTTATATTCAGAATTCAGATTTTTCAAATAACGGTAATAATCGTATCGAATTAGTTCATTGTTGAAAAGCAATGGAATTCAATATGAAAAACGTTTTTTTGATTTCATTTTTCAATTATTACGTAATAATTATCCGAGGTAGGAAATACATACAAATTTATTTTTCATTATCAAAGGTCAGAACTGTATCTACAGCTTTCTAAAATAATAAAGCTAAAAGTTATAGTCCCCCTTTTCAAAAAAGTTCTGAGGTGTTGAATAATAATAATCATATTTTTTAATTTTTACATTGTTAATTAATCAATTCGGTGTTATAATTTTAATTTATTGATAGGTAGTGATTTACGGCGATAAACCTTGAAAAATTCACATAAAATATTTCTGAAATTGGTGTAACTCAAACAGAATCTTTATAAACTTATTCATTGTTTGGTTTTAAATTTTAAATTCGCAATTAAAAAATTCAATCTTGATAACGAATTTTTTGAAAAAATTAAAAAATTTTCATTCAAGAGGATAATTTTTATTTTGTTAAATGGCAACACTGATTTGTTGAAAAGTAGTCCACAAGTTTCTGTGACGTTGTGTTGTACATTTATGTATAATCGCATTTTTAAGCTTGAAACTGGAAAATTTATTTTATAATTACGAATTTTCATAATTTCATCATGTAATTAATCAATAATTACAATTTTTGTTTTCTTTCATGCGTGAAATTCTGAAAAAACGTCTATTCGGTTTTTCGATTGTTTACATGTTCACGAAAACTCATCGATCCGCCATTTTGTGGAGTACATTATTTTTAAGTTGTCCGTGAAGTTTGTTTACAAAATTTTTTCAAGCAGTGATTAAAACTTTTCGTAATTTTCTTCTCGAGAATTTTCATATTTTTCCTCAAGAAAGTGAAGATTTTCAAGATATTTTACTGAAAAAACATCGTATAAATATCTTTCATTTCATTCCACATCCAAAATGGTAAGTACAGTTTGAATTTTCATGATTTTACAATCAACTTTATACGATGCCGGATGGTGTTTGAAATATCATGGTCGAATCAGTTTCATTGATTTATTTTCTTGTATTTGTACGTATTTTTCTTGTTTATTCTTGATATAAGCAACGGAAAGATGAAGCATTTACTATTTGAAACGATTCATCGGATCATCGTTGTAGAACATCTTCATTGTTGAAAGATGTTTTCATCGATTATCAAATACCGGCATCTCTCTTCTTAGGATAATTATTGACATTATGTTTATATTTAATTCAGTATTCTAAATGCAGCATTATTCTTACAGTTGTTTTATTCATTTTTCAAATCCCTCGTCGGTAAAGAAGTAGTCATCGAGTTGAAGAACGATCTCAGGTAATAACATTTGCATTTTCATGCGCAGAAAACACATGGTGTCTGCCTGTACTTATTATCAAGTATTATTGTTGTTTTACAGTATGTGTGGCACGTTGAGCTCAGTCGATCAATATTTAAATCTTAAATTGAAAGAAGTTACCGTCAGTGATACAGAAAAACACCCTCACATGGTAATTCTCAATTGAACTAATCAATATCGAATATGAAAACCATAATGCCGGTAAAATCATTATAAAATACTCTTCGCATGTTCTAGTTATCCGTTAGTAATTGTTTTATCCGGGGATCTGTCGTAAGATACGTACAGCTTCCAGCCGACGAAGTCGATACCCAATTATTACAAGACGCTACAAGAAACGAAGCTGATAAAAATGTTACTCGGTGATCGTCTATAATTCGCTTCTCAATTTGGATCGTGTACATAAACTAAAAGCTAAGATTGTTGAAAGGAAGATTTTTTTATGATTATTAAACTATACGAGTATTTTTTCCGTAGATTTTCTTTCACCTGCGAAGAAGAACTGGAAACAGCAATCGTTTATTTTTTTCCGTCTCAAAAAAACACCTTACACACATAACAAACTTTTACTCGAATGGATATACAAACAGCTTGGATATATTCAAAATTACATTAACATAATCAAAAACGATCAGGGTAGGGATAATATACAGACACATTTATTTTCATAACACAATTTTTCGTAAAAAGAAAGAACACCGATAAAATTATGCACAGCAAAGTAACACACATTCAGAAAAATATAAAAATTTTTACGTTTAAAATTAAGTACACAATATTGACTCAGGAATGATTCGAAGTTGTACATGTTGTGTCGTAAAAATTATCGTTTGGAAAAAAAACAATATCACTAGGGTTTCAAGTTTTAAATAAAAAGCTATGTTTGGAACGCAGTTTTTATTCGTTGGCGCTAAAGTATGAATTTTGCATTAGGTATAGTTTATCTATTGGATTGACTTGGGTTAACATGGAGCTATGGTGTAAGGAATTGCTGTTATCGTGACTTCTCGATGTCATACTTAGGTCTAGAGATAAACTATCTGAGCCTGTGCCTTCTTCCATGTTGGTGCTTCCGTCCAGAGAGACGTCCGAGCTGCAGAAACTTTCTCCCGAGTGTTCCCCGATATATGTGCCTGAAAGAATTATTTTAATTTTTTGGTTTTTGGTAGTTTGAGAGGATCAGATTGGAAAATAATCGAGAATAGCATGCAGAGTTATTAAAAAAAAAAAAAAAAATAGAAATTATTATTTTTGACAATTTATATCTATGAAAACTTACTATGATCTGATCCAATGTTTTCTTGTTTCATATCTGATTCACCTTTATCATTTTTATCACAATTTTTCTCATTTTCTTGTTTAGCTTTTCTTTGTATTTTCTTCATCTTAGCTCGTTGATTTTGAAACCAGACCTGGACTACTCTTACACTAAGTCCTGTGTCTTTAGCTAGAGCTTCTCTAACCTGTTTATAAAAATATGATTAATTAATTATTATGTATCATTATGAACATTTCGAAAGTGCTTATCATGTACTTGAATATGTCATATCTCGAAAAAAAAAAAATGGATAATGGCAGTGAGGAAAACAATTCGAGGAGCTTTTCTGGTAAAATCATCAACTGATTTCGAATGATCAATAATGCTATTTTAAAAATTTGATGTTTTTTTTTTTTTTAAAAAAAGAATATTTTTGTTCAATTTTTTTAAACAGGGGAAAAATTACATTCATGACATTTCATATCCTAAAAAGAATGGGTTCAGGTTTTTGTAACCCAAAGTAAAGTTTTGGGACATTTGATCTGAAATTTGAAAATTTTGTAAACCCTTAATTTCGATTTTTCTGAAAATATTTTGAACATGAAATATATATTTAATTGACTAATGGCATGAGTCATTGTAAAATCTGTTAATTCTTTAGTAGTCGGTATTTTGGAGCATCAAAATAGAGTTAGGGGATTTTGATTTTTTTGAATTTTTAATATTTTTTAAAATCCTTGAAGTTTTAGATGAATAAGTTATCTATCTTCAAAATCGAAGGGGCAAAATACTGTTGACGAGAAATGGACTCGAAAACGTATTTTAAATTATGGAGACGAGTGATCCTTAATAAATGGAAAAATTTCCAAATTATAATTTTTGTCCAGCCTTGAGAAATGAACCGACTGTAAAGGAAAATATTTTGGAGAAAAATATTTCAATTTGAATATTGAATGATTATTTTGAGAATAAATCAAAAAATTTTGTTTTGAGGATTTTTTAATCCAACCATCAAAATTGAAGGAGTCAAAAATCTTTTAAAATGGAAATACTTCAATTTTTTCGGATTTTCTCTTCTTTAAATGACCTACAAGTGTTTCAGCTTTGATATTTGGCAAACAATCATCATAGCTTAATTTTCGAATTGGGCAAAAAATCATAATTTAAAATTTGTTTAGTTTTTGTATCCTTCCTTTTCTCATTAAAAATATATTTTCACTCATCAAATCTTATTTATTCGTATAACTATAAGGTATTCTTAACCCCCCTTTCCTTCCCCTCCCCTCCCCTCCCAGGGGTTGGACTTCCTTGAATGACCTCTCATGCTTATTTTGAAAAAAAGTTTGATAATTTCATATCAAATTCTACAAAGATTGAAAATTATAAATTTTCGTTGAATTTTTCGATTTTTTTTTCAACGTCTCAAATGAAAAATTCAGTTGAAGAAACGAAAAAATTGGCTGAAATTCAAATTTTACAATCATTTGAATAATTATTTTACAAATTTTAAATTTTGTAATCTTTGTAGCTTTTCTAATTTTTTATTCTCCAGAAAATTGAAATTCGATTTGAAAACTACAATTTTTCATCTTTGATGTATCGTAAGCCCTTCAATCGAAAATAGGCTTTAGAGTTTGTCGAAAAGAGTTTTTGTTACTTTCAGCGAGTACTTTTATCAGTTTTGTTTTTGAACTGATTGGAATACCTTTTTTATTCAAACACCCTTCTTTCTCGTAGTTTTGATTTTTTTTTCTTTCTTTAATGTTACGATTTGATCTAGATTTTTAAGGTTTCTAAATCGTTGTTCTGACCCTTTTGAAATGTAATTCGCTGTGATGGGGGAGTGAAGTTCCAAAATTCAGTATTCTGACCTTAAATTAAAAAATAGTTCATTTTGATGGATGTAGAATTGCAGAGAAGGTCCAAAATTACAAAATTTGATTCGATAAAAAAAATTTATATCAAAGAGCATGTTTTATGACTTCTTGGATTATTTCTCAAGCTATTTACAACTAAAATTTTTTTGGGTTTCGAAATATGAAAAAAAGGGGACGAAGGAAACCAAAAATTGAAAAAAATGAGGTTTTTGAATGATGTATCAAAATCTATTTTTGATCTATTCAGATATAGTTAGTTTTTTCTAGGATAATCAGAAGAGATCTTCAGGAAATATAAGCTCTTTTAAAAATTTTAGAGAATTTGAAATTACATCTAAATGTATATTTCCATGTCCAGAATTCGTCCTCCTCCCATTCTGGGATTCCTTTTCTTTTTTTTCCCTCTAAATTCTCAATTTCTGGTCCTCCCTTCTCTTCATCTTTACGACCTCTTTTCTAAATTTTGAGCTAAAATTATTTCAAAATAAATGAATCTCAGAGGTAAAGAAATTTCTTTCGAGATCCACCCTAAATTTTTTCAAAATTCCAAAGTGGGTTTCTTTCTGCTGGGTCTTTTTATTTATTCCAAATGATATTAGGTAGTTTCATAAATGAGCTCGAAAGTTGGGAAAAAATTACTTTTTCGATACCTCACTTGATGGCTTAAAAAAACGGTAAATTTCGGTTCCGCGACCCCAAAAGACCAAAAATTGAAAAAAAAAATTGAAATCTGATGACTTCATTACTTCAAATGTGCAAATTGATGCTTACTTTTCGACATGGTTTCGGGCTGACTTCAAAAGATGCTTTAAATTGGCGTCTTTGAACAGATGTTAGTATGGTTCGAGGCCTTTTAGGCCCTCTTCTTCCATCTCTCGGTCGACAGTTTTCATTTATTATTAAATTTTCTGCAAATAAATCGATCATTTAAAACATTAAGAAATTATATTACACCTTGGAAAAGCTCCAATGCTATACCTGGAGATGAAGACTGTTGAACTAATAGCATTTCATTTTCATAATCAGGTCTGCAGAATAACTGGCCTCCTCGTAGGACAAACTGTTCGCCTTTTTGTAAAGGTTGGCAACACATAATGCATATGAAACAGGGTAAATGGTAAACGTAGTCTTGGGCTCGCATTACCATCTCTTGTGGTAATATTGTGACCCCACATCTTGTACATTTAACACCAAATAAACTGTTGAACAAAAGAACCAATTTTAAAATGATTTTTTTTTATCAAAATAAAAACAGATTTCCAAATCAAATTTTCTTACCGATCGTAATCCATTTTACAGTAAAATTTATTATTCCTTGAATAACAAGAATGACTTAATTGTATACCGCAAATTGAACATGCTAAGCAGTGCTCGTGCCAACTTCCATCTCCGACTTTCATCAAATATCGATCCTGAATTTTATGGCCGCAGCCTTCGCATAGTATTCTTTCGCTTTTCACTTGGTATCCTAAGTCATCTGTAAACAAAACAGAAACAGTTGAAATTTTCGCATAAAAAAAATCTCCAATATTTTACGAATCTGTTTCAAAAAATCTCGAGAAATCTTACTTTTTACAATTACGTTGTCTCTAGTTTGGGTTTTAATAGGGGGCGAAAGAGGTTTTAAATCAGGTGGACTAAGATCGGCCGGAATTAGAATTTTCGCAGCTTGATGACATTTTACCAAAGCTAAAGAATTAAAATTTACCATCAATCGAGTTTCTATTTCAAATATTGTGCTCAGATTCCCAAAGCAAATGAAGATCTGTATCCCAAGCAATCCGCTAAAACGATTTTTTACCTTTTTTCCCTCCAGAATAAAAGATTCTGAGATTCCATACAAAACGATATGAATAAATTAAACATCGCCTCGTCGAAACACGTGCCTTCGATTAAGAAATTTCCCCAAAAAATGTTCTACCCGAAGTGTAACTCTGTACCTACCTTCGTAAGCTATTTTATACAAAGGAGAATATAAAATTGAAAAACGCATTGCTCGAAATTTCTTTGAATAGACCCCACTTTGGTGTTTTTCTCTCGCCTTCTAGAATATTATTTTGTAAAAAAATACTCTTTATTCGGATTTCAATTTCATCAACGTTCTTTTATAATGATTCTTTTTTTCGTTGACGCTCATCTTGATTCTATTGTTCGGTAAGGCTTTTCTGTAGGAGTCTTTTATTTATTTATTGGACGATCCGTTTAGTTGTCTCGATTGACGTTTGTCAGTGTGGAATTTTTTTACTAGTAAATTGTATTCGTGACTTGGACCGTGATTAAATCGATTCCAGAGCGAACGAGGAGTAATTTTTGGTTTTTTATTTTTTTCAGATTGAGTCGATGCAGGTGGGAGATGTGATTTTACTGAGTCAGAGGGTCTTTGACGAAATGGCCACGAAATTTAACCAAATGGAGATGGAAATTTGATTCTAGAGTAAGCAACGATGCGATGGAGGATCAGACCGTCGTGAAATTAATTGGTGAGTGTGAATTGAAAATTTTTGGCTACAGCTCGATTAAATATATGTAATTAATAAGTAAAATTTGAAAATTTTCAACATTTCCCCCCTCCCGTTTCGTGATTATTGTGAAGAATTTAGAGGTGTAAAATGTTATTTTACGAGAAAAATCATTTTCCCCTCATCATTCCTTTTTATCCTTCACAATTTTCTAGAGATTGGATACCTGAGCTCAGTTAGAAAATTATTTCATTAGATTTAAATATGCCAGATTGAGCTTTCTTTTCATTGTGCGGTGAAATTTTGAAAGAAACAAATTTAAATAGTAAAAATTATATTAATTTTCTTCCACAAAAAATATAAATAATTTGAAATATTATTTTTTCAAGTTTTTGCTAGTTTAACAAAATCTCATCAAGTCGGTAAATTATGAAGTCGGCAAAATTTTTTTAAAAAGGAGGTAGCATCCCAACTCGAAGTACTTAAATTTTGAGACGAAACAACAATAAATCGTTTGAGAAAATTAAAAACACGAGTCTTTGAAAATTGAAAATTCAATTCTGCAACAATAATTGATCAAAAGTCTGCAGAAAGAGATTTGAAAGAATACAACGTTTTTGATTTTAAACACGTATGAAACTGATAATTAGATTTTTTTTTTTGATGAATTTTCTCTGGAAAATCTGTCTTTTCTTCCGGGCGTATCGCAGGAAAATTTGATGTAAAAGTTCTAAAAGTATCTGAAGTACCTGTGTACTTTAATTTTTAGAGTTTGTTCAAAAAAAATTACCTGGAGAACGTGGAAAAGTTGGAAAAATCATTTTAGAAAAAATTGAACTTTCTAATGTATTTTTTCTCATGTCAAACTATAGATTTTCTTTTGAAAAAAATTAGAAAATTTCCAAGTGTAACTCGTCTTTTTAAACGAAAAATCCATTTTGAAGATGATTAGAGTCAATCTGATTTCCCTTTCCCCTCACTTCATTTGTTTCGGCCCCGAACCACAATGGTGACGAAAAATGACTGCTTGATTAATTTTCGATTAAATTAATTCAAAATGCGGGTAAAATTTGAGAAAGATTATTTGAACGATTCATTGTTCAAAATTAAGCAGATGTTTCGTACGAACCATTTGCAAAAAAAAAAAAAAAAAACTTAGAATTAAAAAGCGACTTTGGATTATTGAATGGTGAAATCGAATCAATTTTAATCAAGTACACGAATTCATCGATTTTTCAACAAAATCTTGAAGAACAAGAACTATTGATTCAATTACGAAAGTTCATCATAAAAAAACCTAAAATCCAAAATTTTAGAGGTATAAAGTTCATTTCTCAAATTTGGAGAATTTTTATACCTTATTTTAGACTTTATGCATCGATTGAAAGTAGTTTCATGACGTTTCGAACCCTCCAGAAAATTGTAAAATTTTCCAGTAAGTATTGGAGAAAATTCCATAAAAAAGATCCACAATTGAATTAAAATTGACCTATTCAATCGATTAAGCACAATTTTTCAAAAGTTGGGTATCTAAATGGATCTTTTTGAAAGAAATTTTTTCCGTACCGAAAAATCTGAGAGGCTGCGAAACGTCTCAAAAACTCTTTCCATTCGATTTGGGAGGTCAAAAAAATTTAGTAGAAAGCTTTAGAAAGTTTTTTTTTTTTAAAAAAAATCATATTTATACTTTTTGCATATTTTGAATGTTTTGAATCAAATTCTCTTTTTTTAACCTTTTTTTTTTTTTTTTTTTTTAAAAAAACAAAAATTACCAACTTTTGAAAAAAATCTAAAAAATGTTTGGCAATTATTTCTCCGTTCAGAAAAACTATAAGGTGGATAATATAAAATTTGCAATAGATTTCGATAGAAAAATCCAAAATTCTTGTAAAAAATTATATTTTTTCATGGTTCAAGTATTTAAAATATGTTATGATATGAAATTCTTCGCTCAATAATTTATGAATGAACTTTTAAAATTGGATAATTTTTTAATAAATGGAAGTGAAAAAAGCTAAAATTTATGTATAATTTCCTTGAAAATTTAAACGAAATATTATTTCCTTCACAAAAAGACCTGTACGCAAAAGTATTCTGAGCTTTAAACCAAATTTTTTCAAAATCGAAAAAGTATTTTTTTTTTTACTGAAGTCTGCTCCAAAATTTATTAATTTTTTTTAAGAAGGGAACCAGGAAAGGTACCACAGTCTCTAAAATCAGTGTTTCATAAATGTAGCTCGCCATCTGTTCCTAAAAATTTATATTTTCTCAGTTTCTCTTATTCAAATAACAAAATTGACGTTCCTACAAATTTTTAAATAGGCAACACTGCAGTCATACATTTCAAGTGTTTTGCTTTTCGCGCTCCTTTGACTGTTCATTTGAGGATTAGGTAGGTTTTTTTTTTTGAAATAGACTTCTCATTAATTTAAACGAATTTTTAATCAAGATGAAATTCAAACATGTGAAAATTCTTCTTGATGAGAAAATATTTAAATTTTGAATTTCTTGTACGAAAATTCAAATTGATTAATCGAAATTAAATCCTCGTCATTTATGAAATGACGCATTCCAAACTGATAAAAATTTTTGAAGAATTATCACTTGATGATGCTCTGAAATGGCAATTTTTTTCAAAAAGCCTAAATTAATTTCCCGATAAAATTTTGTTATCAAGCACATAGTTTTATTTTATATATGAACAGAAAAAGTGGTTTCAGTTTAGATGATTACAAAAACCGTACAAATTTACCCTATACCTATTTAGAATAAAAAAATTTTTAAAAACTTGACCATTTTTTCCCATCCAGTTTTAATTTAATGCTTGTTCACGTTTCGAAAAAATACCCAATTATTTTTTCTCGACTTATCTATTCAATTCGTATGGAACTCAAATACGAAACAAATTGTAAAAATTATCAAATAAAAAACGATCTTTTGACAACACAGAAAATCTTCATCTAGTGATGTCAAGGAGAATATTCTCACCCGCAGAATCTGAGAATATTCGCGAATATTCGCGAATATTCTCGAGGCTCAGGAGAATATTCTCTCGAAACCAAAAATTTCAAATAGCTTGTGGCATATCAAAATACTGGTATTGACGAGGTAGTTACTGTTATTGCATCAGATGTCTGATTTTCTTCTATAAAATGTTACTTATTCAATATTATCGACCTTTTTGCAGACTTCTTTTCATTATGCTCATTGATCACTTTTTTTTAATTGTGTGAAGGCTGGAGGTATTGGTGTACCTATATGAGTCTTGCATGAGAATATGCGAGAATATGCGCGAATATTCGCGAATATTCTCGAGAATATTCTCGCAAAAAGATTTTTCGCGAATTTGTACATCACTATCTTCATCGTCGAAATGAAAAAAATAATCAATTCGAATCTCAGTCAAAAAAAAGAGAGAAAAATTAGGTGAAATTTTTCGAAAATACCTCAACGAAAACTTATAAAATATTCACATACCAAAAATACCTATTCCCGCCTACATTTCGTACTAAATTTTTCGAGAATTTGCATTTATCGAAAACGAAAAGAGAAAAATACCTAAGGCGAGTTTATTGCCCTCTACTTCAATGAAAATTATTTCACCCCTCTAAAAACTGAAACTTTATCATAATTCATTACGCTGATTCAAACAGGCGTAGGTAATTCGTGGTGTAAAATTCATTGCGAAAAGTTGCACATTAAAAGTGAGAAAACTTGTTTTTACCAGGAGTTGGAAGAAAATAGAATTTTTTTCTCCTTTCGAGTACCTATACTTTCGCTACGAATATTGGGCGATTAAACGGTGAAAAAAATCTGTCTGTGTTGGTGTTTCGGATTTCGAAATCTTGCCAGTCTGACGCGAAATATTTTGCGCATATTTCGAATAATTGTTTTGCTGACTGCGAAATTCTTGATGAAAGAATTTCACGTTTCTTTGTATTCGTTCAAAAAGGGAAAAAAATGTCAAATTACAAGAAAAATTCTTCAACGTTTTCAAACGTTGACGAGCAAAAGGGTTGAGATTTTTTTAAAATTCGGTGTATCTTTGGCAGAAGCAGACATTTTGAGTAATAATTTCTATAAATAGATTTAAGGTAATCGAGCATGAAAATACCAAAAGTCTCGAGATTAAAGTTTGGCTTGAAAATGAAAATTGACTTTTTGAAAATGTAATTTAAATCACGTTTTTGGTTTGTAATCGAAGAGGTGATCGATATTGATCTTATCCGCTGGTTCGATAGATTTCGTATGGTGATTCGAGTCATTAAACTTTATCGAATATATCTATCAATTTTTTCAAAAGATTGTGGTCGTAAACCTCGCTGAAAAGGGATGAGTGAGAGATAGGTTTGTGTTGTGTAAATGATCTGTCAAATTAATCCAAAAATTTGATTTTACGGATATTTCTCAAGGAGAGTGAGGAAACAGGAGTTCGCGATCGTTAGCTGTTCAATGACGCCAGGTCACAAATTAATTTGAAAATTATTTATTGAGGTTGAAAATCGTGTAAAATTATCTCAGGAATCAAGAAGAAATATATTCAGAGCGAGAATAATCGAAATTTAAAATGAACTAAGCTATTGAAATATGCTGAATTATTTTATCAAGAATGTCCAAAATATTGTTCTGTCAGTTCAATGACCTCTTGTTTATATTTCCAAAAAGTAAATTCGTTTGAAAATTATTTTAAAAATCATTCATCAGCCAATTTTTCCAAGCTTAAAAAAACAGCAGCCATAAATAGATAAGAAAATTTAATGAAATAATTATTTTCTATTTATAAAATTCTGAGAACTACAATTTTTTGAAAAATTTTCTCGTTTTTCCGGACAAGTTCCCTGTATCTATTATTTTCGGCTGAACATTTCCAACTCTTGTTCAACCCGTCAATCGATTTTCATTCTAATTATACTCATTTTCCTACCCCTTTTACATATCAGCACAAAGAATTCCAGAAATACTTTCCAGTCTCGGTATGGTCGATGGTATTTGAAAAAAAAATAATAAAAAAATTTAGAAACGAGTTACATAACTCTTTTGGGAACCAAATTCGTTGGTGAAAATTTAAATATCTACTTGATTTAAATTCGACGAATTTCCTGGTGTTTTTTTTTCGTTTTTTTTAAATATTTTTGTAAACGGTTCAACTCGTATAACAGCTGGAAATTCTCGAGTCGAAATTCGAAATTTTTAGGCATTCGTGCTTTTATTTACAGCAAACGTAACCCGAAGGCTTCTTTCATAAGATGTTTTGTTCAAAATGGGAATTTTTCAAAATTTTCAAACCAGAAAGGTTAATTTGGATGTGTTTGTGATAATTTTGAGATTTATCAGTTCTTCCTTGATACAAGTATTAGGTAATGCAAATTTTTAATTCTTTTTTAGTGTTTTTTCTCCACATTCGTTGTTATCGAAAATTGTCAATTTAATTGAAATAAGAATCCTAAAAAACCTCTTTCTACATTATGAACTTGAACGAAATAAGGTAATAAGGAAATAAAATGGCTGATTTGGTGTTGGATGAAAATCTAGGCTCTTAAAAATATATAGGTTTTGTGAGGTTTTATGATCAGGCTGTGAAAAATTCTATAGGTAATAAAGTTTCAGTCGATAATAATGATTTTATGACATTTTGTTCAATGCCAGAGAAAAAAAATTTAATTTTATCATCTACTTATGGATTTTTACTAAAAAGTTTGAAATCAAGTATATGAATTTGCTATCTTTAATACCTACTTTCTTTTTAAAATGTCTTAAAAATACGTAAAAATGAATTAATTAAATTGTATTAGGGAAAGAGAAGAAGAGAGAAAGTAAAAATTGTTTAGAGCTAAATTTTCGTAGGTTCAATTTCAATTTTTAAAAACAAGTTGAGGTTGTAAGTAAGTTTTTCCATGAACAATGAAAACAATTCAAAAGAGCAATTTTTTCTTTGTTTTAAAAGAAAATTAATAGTGCATTTTTTGATTCGATACTCAAAAAAATTGAGGTTATTCCATTTTTTTTTTAAAGATTTTTTTTGATTTGACATGGTAATTTTAAACGTAACGAAAAATGCCTTAATTAATTTGAGTGTTCCCAAATGATGAATGTTTTTTAAACCGAACCAAGGAGTTATAGGTTGATAGATATCCATTTTTTTTTTTCAAAAAATTATTTTTATTGGATTTTTATCTCTATTGACTCAAATTGTTGAAAACTAGGTACTTACTTCGAAAAATGATCCTGAAAAAATTCTCGTGTTAGCCCTTGGTGTTAATATCGAATGGCAAATGAGTCACTCAGTTGCATTTAAATTACGAATTTCGTTTATATCAAATTCTAAATTTTTCCAATCCCTGAGAGATGAAAGGAGGGAGGAGAGGGAATCAGAAAAGAGCAATTTTTCGTTCTAATAAATATTAATAGCCAAAATTCTTCCTTTGTAGTGGGGAGAATTGAGCCGAGTCCGTAAGTTGACAAACATAGATGACTTCTTAGTATTCTTTCTAGAAAAATATTTAACCTTCTTGTGTTAAAGAAGTCAGAAAACTTTATATAAAATTTTGAAAATTTTCATTTTTTGTCCACTCTCCTCATTGTGAATTTTGATTTCTTTTTAGCGGACTTCCCGCTCTAGCGGGAATCCGCTATTGCGATCATAGTGGTTTGTTTTTTTATTTATTTATTTATTTGTTGAAGCCTTTTCGTTCTGACGCGATTTCTCTTGTTAAACTGAACAGATCGGGCTGAAATTTTTACAGTAGGTGTAGATTATGTAGAGGAAGAGCTGATTAGATTTTGGTGCAATTCTGTGCAGCGAAAGCTGAGCTTTTCAACTTTTAAGCTCAATTTTGGTACATTTTTTCTGACGCGATAACTCACGTTAGAGTTGACCAATCGACTTGAAATTTTTATGGTGATTAGAATGTATATAGGTGAAGAGCTGATTAAATTTTGAAGTCGATCCGAGCTTTGAAAGCTGAGCTTTTCGACTTTAAAGTTTATTCAGTTTTTCAAAAATATCTCACAAACGGTGCACCGTAGAGAAAAACAAAGGTCATTTTGATGGTCAGGAATTTCAAGCTCTACAACTTTGGTTCTCATGAATTTTTCTTGAAAGCTCACCGTTTACGAGATAATTGAGCTCAAAGTTTGAAGGCTTGTGATTGGTTGATTTCTATTACTTTTTTGTTTTCTTTATTCGACTGATTTTTTGAAAATATCTCGCGAATGGTGCACCGTAGAAAAAAACGGAGTGCATTTTGATAGTCAGGAATTTCAAGCTCTGCAACTTTGGTTCTCATGAATTTTTCTTGAAAGCTCACCGTTCTTGAGAAAATCAAGTTCAAAGTTTGTAGGTCTGTGATTGGTCAATTCTTGTTATTATGTGTTTTCTTCATAATACTAATTTCTGTTGCCAATAATAAATTCGTTTTCAAATGATTCAATTGAATGAATCAGTCGTTCGTTAACGATTCACTCGAATGAATCAGTCATTCGTGAATGATTCGTTTCATTGAATCAGTTGTTCGCGAACGATTTGTTCGATTGAATCAGTCATTCGTGAACGATTGAATCAGTTGATCGCGAACGATTATTTTGATTGAATCAGTCGTTCGCGAACGATTATTTTGGTTGAATCAGTCGTTCGCGAACGATTATTTTGATTGAATCCGTCGTTCGCGAACGATTTGTTTTATTGAATCAGTCGTTCGCGAACAATTTGTTTGATTGTATCAGTCGTTCGCGAACGATACGTTTGAATGAACGAACGATTTCGTTCGTGAATGATTCGATTCATAGATTAAAAGTTAAACTTTTCATAAGTTTGAAGTTTATTTCTGTTCTTGAAAATATGTATTTCGCAAAAGCGATGCTTTGTAGGGGAAAACAGACACAAAAAGAATAGTTAGGATGGATGTCAAAAGAAAAGAATCGGTCTGAAAAGCTCACAGTGTTTGAGAAAAATGAATTGAAAGTTTGAATTCGTGCAATTAGTCACCAGTTTGTATATAATAGGAAGTCCGCTCTTTTGACACAGTGTGTCTAGTTTTTCGTTGTAAATAAAATTTCACTATTCAAAATATATAAGAACCTGGATAAATGATATCAAAAAAAAAACATTCCTTAACCATTAAATGATGAAGTTGATCACCAAAAGTTTGAAAAATCCTTAAATTGTTCAAAAAATTTCTTTTCTGAAAAAAAACACTTTAAAATCGATGACTCTTTTTTCGTCGCATTTTATCAAAATTTTGTTGAAAATTTGAGGTTAAGATGATTCAACGTAATTTTTTCATACTTATTTTTTTTAGATACAGAAGAAATAATGTGTGGAGTAAAATGTCCTGATTTTCTAAATATTACTTTACTTCATGATTTCATTTGTAATTTTGATTTCATTCCATTCTCATTAGGTAAAGTAGTCAAACAACAATTTAAATAGGTTTTCCCAAGTCAGGAGTTTATAAAATTTTTGGTGAAAAAAGCAATTCTAAATTTTTATTGATGAAGTAAAAATATTTAGGACTAAAGAATCATTCAAATGAACCTATAATCTCAAGTTTATATTGATATTTAATTTATTTTCAAAATTGAAGTTTTTGAGGTTTGATAAAACATTCGAAATTTTCTCAAGAAATTTCACGATTTGAAAAAAATTGCGATATTTTTCCCCAATATTTTCTAATTCGAAAACTATATCTTCTATGGGCGTCTGGATGCTTAAAAATGGGACCTTCGAAAAGTCACTTTTTCTTCGAACTTTCTGGCACACGTAATATCGTGACCTTTAGAAAGCCTACAATTATTTTCCCCGACTGAATTCCACCTGATGAATTTGATAATCATTCCAAGTAGAACAGTAGCTCGTGATGGAAATTTAGGCATAAAGCCTTTGTCTTTAGATGAATTCTTAGGCATTTTTGATACCTAAAAAAGGTACGAAAACTGAAAATAGGCTTCTCAAAAACATTTTTCAACAATATTAGGTACTCACTTGAGAAAATTATTTTCAAAAAAAATTAGGCAATTTGAATCGATTTGATGTTAGAGTTTGCATTTATTTTTAGCTGTTTGTTTATTTTCTTTTTTCAAGATCAGAAGTTAGATGATGAATTTTTTCCTTTTAATCAATCTCAAAATTTGGTAGAAATAATTCAGCCAGTGGTGATTTTTTTTAGTTTTTTCATCAGATGAGAAAAAATTCAAGATTGAATTGAATAGGCATAGGTCAGGGGACAGATGTCCCAAGCAATGGTTATTAGCTAAAAAAAATAAGATTGAATCGAAAAATTTTTAATATCTGTTAATAATAACTATTTCTTGAAAAATTTTGCATTTTGAACCACTAGGCCATTCAAAAATTATGTATGTAAATTTGGGGGCTGAAAATTCTAGAAAAAATAAGGCAGGTGGTCAAAATTCAATGAAAAAATTGAGTCTTTTTTTATTTCGGTGGCGCTGGCGTAAGATGTCTCTTATTTTAAATCAGTGAAAAGTCTCTGATAAGTAGTGAAAATTTCAGCGCAAAAAAAAATCAGCAACATCGTTTGATTTTCAGCCGATTTTTGGATATTTTTTTCAAGATTTTCATTAATTTTTCAGAAAATTTCAAAGATTTTACTGATTTTCCTACGAATTTTTACTGATTTTCTAGTAGTCTTTTTCACCGTTATGTTCTTGGTGAAATTTTTTCACTGATTTATCACGCGCCCAGTAATTTTTGATGATTTTCACTAATTTATAAATGAGAAAGTAGTCAAGATATTAACAATAGACAAATAATACACGGACCATGGATTCTAAAGCAAAGAAAAATTGAAAAATTGCGACATTTATGGAAGAAACATCTAAATCAGGGAAAATTATCTAAAATCATTGAACCCCCTTCAGAATTACAGCCCTGAATTTTACTGAGTGCAAACAGTGAAAAAAATTACCGGAAAATTACCAAAAATTTAGGTAAAAATCAGTAAAATATCTGAAATTTTCTGAAAAATTCATAACATTGTCTGAAAAATTCATATAGAATTTTTAAAAAAATCAGCAAAAAGTTCTGAAAATTAAAACATTTTGCTGATTTTCCCTGAGCTGCAATTCTAACATTTTCCCAGTGACTTTTCATAGATTCGAAATGAAAAAGTTCCCCCTAAATTTGAGATAAATCAATCAGAATTTTTAAAATTCTGTTTTTTAAAAATCCGTGGAATAAATTTAACTAATAATCATATGCAGTGATTTTTTTTCTTCCGCCTTTCATTTAAAATTACCTATTTTTTCTGAAAACTTATGGGAATCGATTGAGAAATCAATATTTTTTTTCTGAAGGATCAATCAAAAATTACTGTTTTTCAATGAAATTCGTTTCGTTGATTCAAAAACTCAGAATTTCATAAAATTTGACTGATTTATACTTATTTAGGGAGCAATAATTATTGATTAAAATACTGATAAAAGTTCAGGTAAACTTTTTCAAAAAAATTCTGTTTAAAAAGCAAAAAAACACTTTTGAGACTTCTACGATGAAAAAAATCCTCTACGAGCCTAAAAAGATACTCAAACCCCCTAACCACCCCCTTAAGTACGCCTTCGTTTCGATTTCAAACAAATTTCCAAAAAAAAAACCACCAAGAGTTGGAAATTTTGAATGTTTGCCTCGATTCCAAGACCATCTTCTAATCTTTCCTTTGTATTATCCGAAGATCAATCTAGAATAATCAAATCCATTCGAGTACAGGTCATCATATGATATATGACCTTGGAAAACCACCGCACGATTAAATAATCTTATCAGTTCGGAGTTTCTTTTCACGTACCACAAAAGTCTCAGATTTTCAAATAGAAAATTCAATCCCATGACTTTTTTATGACCAATTTTACTCCAGAAAAAACCATAGCGATAAAATTATAAGCATTCCAACCAAAAAAAATCGCCCAAAATCCGAATCCGATTTGGATCTCAATCAAATCCAAATACTTACTCCTTTTGATTGTCATACCGTCGACGGATGGTATGTCGTCGATTACAGAATCGTCGTCGATTTATGTTTCGTTGTCGCTGATTCCGGGACAGAATACCATAAACCATGCTACGAGTATACGATTTATTCATCCGAGAAAACCGACCAATTTTGGACACCCCTGAGGTCACTCCTGCTAAAGGGCTCGACAATATCACACCGAGTAGAATATTCGGATCAACGAGGGTGGACTTGAGGGACACCAACCACGATTCGATCAAACAATACAAAAACACTTTGATTTTACCACTTACTAGATCTTGCTGAACAAGGATGCAAAGTATCGTTGCTCTGGACCATGTTACACCGAAGAATGTCTAACATGCTATCGATATTTCACCGTAACTTCTTATCACTAAATTTTCCAACTGATAACGATCGCGATCGTATAGAAATCTATGTACGATTAGGAATCATAATCGACGTCATTGCGCACCATACAGAGAAAAAAAAATCAACCCTCGACGAACTCTTTGGCTTTCGAAGCCCCTTTCGAAAAAAAAAATTACTATTTAACTCGCGCCAACAACAATTAACTCGTATGTACGTAAAACGCGCCGATAATAAATTGCGATATAAAATTTAAAAAGTAACAGACGCCGCACACTGAAAGCTACCCGTAAAATGAGGACATATTTTATACGTCGGCTTTACTACACAATTCCCCTCTGTATAAAACTACTTGCTTTGCCCTGCCGAATGCATCTTTCCCAATGTACCATGGCCGTACAATTATCCGCCCTTTTTCGGCCCTATTGGTAGATGTCGTCTACGCCCTTTTATTTACCGCGCTATTAACTTATCCCTGGGTACGTTTATACGTTGACATTTTTACGCCGGCCAATAATTCTGAGCACTAGAGCAATTGTCCTTATGGGAATTTTCTTATATTTGTGGACTTTTCTTTATATACCGAAGAGGTACCTCTCTTACTATGTACCTTTTTTTTTTTTTCATTATGTTTTCAAAGGTATACCCGGATAAGTGTACTGGCCTTTGGCATTCGTTCGTATGTCTATGTATAGAAGGTTTTTTTTTTGTACGTCTCTTGTATTCATTAAGGTTAAGGTCGACTTTTATATAGGTTTTGAGATGGTAGATGTAGAAAGCTGGGTGTATGCAGCTTTTTCGAATTCCTCGCTAACGTACGGGTATATGGTCTGTCAAGGTCTTTGGAAAAGTTTTCGTGTGCGAAGAGTTGCGATTGTACGAGTTGGTAAATGCGTGGACGAGTTTTGCTTTTGCGGTCGTGCTGTGTGGCGAATTTCGCTTTGAGGATTCTTTGCGAATTGTTCAATGTCAGGATGATATTTTTACGAAGAAGGGAGAGTTTGTGGAGGTGAAGGGTGAAGGGTGTAAGAAGTTGAAATTCTTTTTGGAATGGGGGTATATTGGGTATGTGGTGATTGATGAGGTATACCTATGTAAATACAGGGTGTCCATTCTCTGGAAAACCGGGAAAAGTCAGGGAATTTTGACCATCTGGCATAGGCGCACCTAGAAATTAATTAAGGGAGGGGCTCAGAATTTGATAAAAAATGGGTAGGGGGTCAAATTTCAAATTGTGTCATTTTTCACTGATATTTCAATCAAAAATCATCAATTTTTTCTGACAAACAGAAAATTTATTTAAAATTTGGTGATTTTTGACTGAAAAATCAATCAAAAATTGTCGAGTTTGGAAATAAAAGTTTTAAAATACTGCCCGAGCGAAGCGAGAGCGAATTTTTTTTGAAAAAATATACTTTGAAGAGCAAAAAAATTGACTTTTTTCTCATTTTTGAAGCAAAAAATTATTTTTTCCGGGCTTGGGGGGGGGGGGGGGCTCGGGCCCCCTCCCCCCCTTGGGTGCGCCTATGCCATCTGGAAAGGTCAGGTAATTTTGAAATTTTGGGCATTTTCACTGGAATTTTGTAAAAATCCAGAAAAAATCAACTTTTTGAAGTTTCTGGACTCGTTTTATTGAAATTTTTTCAAAAAAATTTTCCCTCACTCCGCTTGGGCCAATTTTTGTATTCGTTATCATTTTTTATTGATATAATTTTTCCAAAAAAAAACACAACAGATATTTAAACGCATGTTCTTGTCTATTAAATAGTAAAATTTTCAAAAAAATTACTCGCTACTATCGGAGATATTTTGAACTCTTACCTCTTACTTTTTAAAAACGGAGCACCATAATGCCCCTAATCACGATTTTGAAAAGAAGAAAAGAAAACAGAAAAGAATTTGTATATTCCGGTCACATTTTGGGAAACTTAACTAAGTAGGAGGTGGAGTGATGAATTTTCAACTTTTGAAGGTCTTTTACAAAAAGTTTTGCCCTCGCTTCGCTCGGGGTCAGCCAATTTATATTTTATCATCAATATATTTAATTATTAATCCATTATTTATTTTTCCAAGCTGAAAAGAAAGTCTTTATTGGAATTTATAAATTTGAGGTACTTTTTTGGGAGAGGAGGAATTGGATTGCGAAGAGAATTACAATTTTGAATTTCGAGACTATGCTTTCATTTGAAACTTTTTCTGTTATAAAATCAAAGTCTCAAATTTTTGTACCGAATTGCAAGAGAGAAGGAGAGAGGGAGGGAGGTGGCGTCAAAAAAATTTTCAAACCTGAATTCATGAACAAATGAGTTTTTCTAAAACAAATTGATTGTGAATGGCTGAAAAAAAATATGAACAAGACTGAAAGGAAAGAACGAGGTTTGGAGGTTTCTGAAAATGAACTGAACGGCTGAAGAAACCAAATAATTATGAACAAATTGTACTTTCCTAACGTTCATTTTTTGATAATATTTTTAATGCAGACAGCAGATGTTAAAAACATGGGGTGGGGGTGGATCTCAATTTAATTTATTTAGTTTTGTGTTCACTAACGAAAAAAACAGTAAATTATTGACAACTTGTTTAAGTTCATGAACAAAACTGTTTAAAATGAACTGAACTAGATGAATGAACGAACGACCCATTCACAAAAATTGAACTTGAACAAAATGAACAAACAACTATTTACAACAACAAACCGAACAAAAAATGAACAAACGTGTAAGCTTTTCAAAACAAATTGAACGTGAACACGATCACAAATTACCCAAGCCAAACCTAGTTGAATAACATTTTCTGAACGCCTACTACAGAAACAAGAAGCATAATGCGACCATCTAGGAAAAATAATTCGGCCGGAGAAAATTAAATTATTTTTCAGAATGCAACAAGAATGGTTTAGCATAATTTCTAAAATTCAATAGCATTTTAATGTTTAAGATTTTTGGTACGTAAAATGAGTGATTGGAATCGATTTTGAAGAAATATTTATACTTATTTTCTTCTCAATAAAAAAATAATAAAAAAATCGATCTGTTTTTTCACAATTTTATGGCAATTGGACCAAAAATTTTCAATGTAGGTAGATATTTATATTTTTTAATTGAAAGAAAACACGAATTCATTCAGCTGACATGTTAAAAACCTAAAAATTATTTTTCTCCAATTTTAATTTTTTTTTTCAATTTTGAGGTTTTTTTCTCAATGACCTTTTCTAATTTTAGTTCTCATTGTTTTTTTGAAAATTATATTTTTAATTTTGATTCGAATTTATAAAAAAATTCATTAGACAGTAACACTCGCGGGCATGAATAGCCCCTCCCCCCTTGATAGACTTTCCCAGCCATAACCTTTTTCCAGAAACTCGAAAATTTAGTAAATTTCGTACCCACCTTACTTGATAATACTCCAACAAAAAGTTAATTGAAGTATATTAGAAGATTTTTTTAATAAAAAAATTATACCTTTTTTCTCCCTTGGTCAATATGTAGGACGAGCCCACCCCTAGCCTTACTTTTTTCTCATACCCAACTCCTTATTTTCACATCGAGGGCTACATCTAATCAAAACAAGCACTTAATTAAATTCTCAAAGATATCATCTAAACGTATCGTTCGTCGACGACAAAAAAAAACCTCGCGTATTAAATTCAGAAGAAGCCGAGAGAAAAAAATCATTCCGAGTCAAAGGCTAATAATGAAAAAAAAGCTCGGACCTGCGAGGACGAAAACAGCGCAGACGTACGCCCGTGCCTTCGGTCATCGCTTATCTATCAAAGACTAAACTCGTGTTAGATTGAAAAACGCATTCGATTAGCCAATAAATACCTACTCGTATTAAAATCGGTACTTTGTTCTTTTCAAGTGGTATTTTTTTCGTTTTTTTACAATAGTTGATTTTTCAAGTAGGCTCGTTTCCAGCTGTTATTTGAAAAGGTGCTTCGTCAGGGGGGGCCTTGTTTAAAGAGCTCGTCCTATGGAGTACACTTCGACTCCGCATCAAATCGACGTGTGTATAGCTAATCGCCAAGCTTATAATGACAGCTATTAACGAACGAGTGTATAAACCTTATTTGTACAAATGCTAGATAGGTGATTCAGAGGGAAACCTTGAAGTAGGAAAATTTCACGTCGAATTCGTTACCCCCCTTTTTTTCACCGTCTTCGCATCTTCGTCGCAAATTCGCGAATAAAATAAATATTTACCGTTTCATTTTAAGAAACAAAAACCGAACGGTAGCGTATTATAGAGTCGACTATGACGGTGAAAATTTGCCCAGCGAAATGAATGTTTACAGAGAACTTGACATTTCCGTTTAAAAGTTTTTCCTCCGGTTCGGATTGATGATGGTTAAAACATTCTATACGCAAGGTGAATAAGCGCGTCGTATACTTGGGAGAAAGCAAGTTATATAAGAGCTTTGCTAATGTGAATGTCAGACAAAACGAAGGGTAACTAATATTTACGATAAACGGGCTCCAAAAAAGGGAGCAAAAATGTACACTTTGAAAAATATAACTCTAATTTTACTTTTAATTAAGTTTCGCCATTAATCAACCCCCATATGGAATGTACCCCTTCGACTATTAATCGTGGTGCCCTTTTTTTCTCGCTCTCTTTCTTTTCGATTTTACTTTGAAAAATTGTTTTCTTTCGACCAAGAGTAACAGCGTTTCGCGAGCTTGGAATGCTGCCGAAGTCGAACGCATTCTTAACACAAACAAAAACCCTTCGCCTCGAAAAGTTTGTTTGTGTTGCTTTTTCTTTCATTTTTCTCTTTTTTTTCTCATCCCTCAATCGTCTTGTATAGTATTAGAGGTCTACGTGTGTAGCTTATTTGGAAAATTGAGATGGGAAGGGGTGAAATAGGACGAGAAGGTATCGTAGAATTTTTTCCTTTGCTTTTGAGGTTCATTGTGTGCAATAGGCCAGAAATTCTGTTCGATTTTTTATGTACAGCTAGTTTACCTAAGCTGACCGAATTTTTATTCGAAAAGATTGATGAATTGCTTTGCTTAGATATGTGTTTTGGTAGATGTAAGATGAAGGGGGGATGGGGGAACTCTTGAGCATCTTTTCTTTCTTCTGTGTATTTCGGCGTTCTCAGAATTTCGCCTGCTTGCAAAGGATTGGTATTCGGTAGGGATCGTTTAAAACGAGGTATGCATTTTAATCTTGGGATTTAGATCGGAGCTACGTCGAGTACTTTGCTGTTGTGAAATTATACCGTGTTGAGAGATAAGCTACAGAGAAATTTGAACACTTTTTCAAAATCTATTCGCGGATGAGGTCGCTAGATATTTGGCGGAATCGAATTATGCATGGGTGAAACGTAACAAGAATCGTAATTCTTGCAATTTCAAGAATTCGTCAAGTAACCTATCTGAAGGGAAATTAAGTTTAGAGGGTTCGAAGGGATTCTTATTGAATTTCCAAGAAACGAGAGGTTAAGATAATTTATAATAACCCTTTTGACACATCACATTTGCAAGGGAGGTGTTTCAACTCAAGAGTCAAATTTTGAGCCCAAATTTTAAAAAATCGAAAATGCACCGTAAGAGAACCTCGTATCCAAAATTTAAGGTGCTGAGGTGCATTGCACCCCCCCCCCCATTCTGACAGGGGGCAAAGTATTTGAGAAAATGGCTTTTTCCAATTTTTTCAAAGCTTCGCCCTCGCTTCGCTCGCGGACATGAATGAAACCATAATTATAAACTATTCAAAGCAAAAGTGCAAAAAAAGGGATATTCCGTCCCCTCCCCAAAAATCCTTCTGATTTTTCGAGTCTTTGTCCTCATTTTGCCCCCACCCAAAAAAGCTTCCGACGCCACTGCTGAAGTGCATTTTTTGAATTTTGGTGATTTTTTAAAATTTCAAATCACCTATTTCTTAGTCTGCAAAAATCAGAATTTGATCTAATCGATGAAAAAATCTGAAATTCGGTATCTACTCTATTATTGATCTGCCAAATAGATTGGAAGCGTTTTCAAGACGTTTTAGAGCCACCAGAAAATTCTGGAATTTTCCAATGTTGGCAGTGGCGGTTTTGAAAAAAAAATCCAAGGAAGTCAGAAAATTTCAAAAAAAATTAATATTTTTTTCAAAGTTTTTTTCAAACGAATTTATAAAAAAAAAAACAGAAAATGCAAAAGGGTTGGTGCAAAAAAATTAGATTTGGCTGAAATCGAAATATGTTATAAAATACACAATTATAAACTCAACAAAACAAACCGCACTCAAATCGGTTGAGTAGAACTCGAAAAAAACCATTTCAAAGTTCCGATTTTTGGACTCGTTCAAAAAACGACCGCCTCAACGAAATTATGCGTTGTGACGTCAGTTCCTTGTATCGGCCCCGCGAACATAACGTATTTTAACGCGCTATTTCAGTTTTTCGTTGATTTTGGAACTGGACTTTGGATTTTTCTGATTTTTTTTTACAATTTTTTCTCATTGATGTGATATAGTAAATTAATAACTATATTTTTTAATTTCAACTTTCCAGGAAGGGGAAGGGGCTCTCGTAATTTTTATATTTTTTAATTTTTTGTCATACTACCATTCTTGGAATTTTTTATCTACAATTTGGTTTTACCTAGGGTGAATCGGTATGCGCGATTTTTTTTAAAAATGTTAAATTAATTAAAAATCAATCATCAAATTTCGAAAAATTCAAGTATTTTGACACTCAATAGAGGAGATTTTCCAAATAAAGTTAGAAAATCATACTTCCACTGATTTTTTCAAAGCATGAGATTTTTTTCCAATTATTTAGTAAAAAAAAATTTTGAAAAACATACAAATTGAAATTTTTAAAAAAAATTGAGGAATACTTTAAGATTATTAGAAAAGTTTTCGAATGGTAAAAAACTTCAAACAATATGGTTTTGAATTTTCTAAAAATCCAAAAAATGATTTTTTTAGAAAATTTAAATGAGAAAAAAATTATACAGTTGGAAAACATTTTAGTCCCTATCCATTAAAATTTTTTTCCAATTTAGTATTCTTCAGATTTTTTAAACACAATAGGTATTCAGTAATTATTTAAATAAAATTAAAAAGTAGTAAGTAATAAAAATATAAGAAACTTGAACCTATTCGAATTTTCTGTGTTTTTTTTTTTTTTTTTTTTGGTAAATTCGTATCTATTATAAAGATTTTGAAAAATGGTTTCATTCTTCGAACTTTCTGATTTTTTCTTCCAAAATTGCCACTGACTCGATCGAAATGGGATTACTTCGATTAGATCCATTTAATAACAAATCTTGTAAAGTATCAATTTTCTTACTTTCAATTTTTGTTTTAATTAATTGATTGTTGCAAAAATATTGTTATTCGTGAAAGAGAACTGATGAAAAAAATTGGCAAAAATTCGAACTCAGAGTCTTCGAATTAATAGAAATCAGAGTTACTTTACTTTAAAGTTTTCAAAATTGGTGGTTCGGAAAAAATTGGAACTTTTCGATATTAACAAGATTCGACCTCCGCCTCTTTTGAGCGTTTAGGTGGAACTACTGAGGTTATTTCACTACAAAAAGAATTAGACCAAATCAGAAGACGCGATTTCATTTTTGGTTGGATTTGATAATGGCCTACCCTGTAAATTTCAACACATGTAAAATTATATCTAGCTATAAATAACCCAAACTGAAATATTTTATACATCCTCAATCCATAATAATACTTAAAATTATTAATTACGTAATGAAAAATCAACAAAAAATTACGATTGATAAAAATTATCGAAAAATCATAATGTAATTTAACGCGACGGTTGTTTCGTTCCCGTTTGAATCCGAGGAACTGACGTCACAACGATGTTACGCGCGTTGCGATTTTTTTTCGCGACCCGCTCAATCTGCGGAATTCAATGGTCAATTTCTTCGATTCTAGTGGACCAATTTCGATGCGGTTTGTTCTCTCGAGGTTGTAATTGTGTATTCTATGACATTACATTATTTTCAGCTAAATCTAATTTTTTTGCACCAACCCTAATAGGTAAAATACTCTTGTATTTTTATTAACATTAAGTACTTTTCAAAACCGTTCAATAAATCATTTTTGAGTTGTACGAAATTGAAAAAAATAATTAATAGGAATAGCTTGGAAAATAAAATTGAAAAAAGTGAAAAAATCCAAATTCGAAAAATGTTGAGAAAATTTAGGTTAAAAAAATTTAATATTTTAAAGTTGAAAAAATTAAATGGTGAAAAAATTTGAGCTTGATGCCATTGACTCGTTTTAGGATGGAATTTCATTTAATTTATATATTTTTAGGACACATTTTAGGAAAATAATTGGTGCTTGAAAAATACAAATCTTTGAAAGAATTAATGGAAGTCTGACTTCCCAAACTTCCCCCGGAAAATTGCCTCTGAACGTTGGAGAAAAGCCCATAAAAATGGTGCATTTGGACTTCAGCACCATATCATCGCAGATTTCCAATATCACTTACCTATTTGATCGAGTAAAAAGCATCCTCCCGAAATTCGTAACTTATGAGTTCATATTCGCATTTTAAATTATTGGGTTGGAAAATTCAAAAAGAAAAATTGGTTGCTTTGAATCGTTTCAAAACTGCTTCTAATCGATTCGACATGTCTAAAATCAGTGCGATTTTGAACCCAAAGGTTACAAATTTTGGAAAATTGTGTTTTAATCGATCAAATATAGTTCACCAATAATGGTAATCTGCGATTATATGTAGGTGCTGAAGTTCATGTAGACCATTTTAATTTGGATTTTCTCCACGTTGGAAAATTCAAAATTTTTTCGGTTGCTCCGAATCATCTTGAAACCATTTCCAATGAATAGCAAAATAGGGTAGGTAGGTATATCAAATTTTAGCTGTTTGCTGTTTTTGTTGATTAGATCAAATTCTGATACCTACTTACAATTTCAAAAACTCGCCAAAATTCGAGAAATGCACTTCAGCACTTTGAAATTTTGGATAGAGATTCTCTTCTGACGAACTTTTGACAGGGTATCTAACGGGTAGTGAAAGTAGTGAAAGTAGTGAAAAAGTAGTGATTTGAAAAACCAGTCATGCCGGTAGTGGAAAAGTAGTGAATTTAGACGAAAATTTGAAAAAAGTAGTGAAAAAATGAAAAAATTCCAAAGACGTGAAATTTATTTTTTTAAATTTCAAAAATTGTTCATTTTTAACAAAAATGAATTAAAACGAACGATAAGTTTTTGACTTTTGTGAAATTGGTAGCACTGTCGTGCTGGAGTATGTGACGTCACAGGGTGTCTACCGGTCGCGAAAGTCGCAATTCCTTTTTAAATTTCAGTTTTTTTAACACATTTTTTTAACGATTTTCGCCCTCGCTTCGCTCGGGCTCATAAATTCATGTTAATCATTTTTAAATGAGGGGCTTGGTTCCAAAACTCACTTTTGCCAAAAAAAATCGATGTCGTTTTTTTCGCGGATTCTGATTCAGTTTTTCATGCTCTATCAGAATCCGCTAAAAAAACGAAGTCGATTTTTTTTGGCAAAAGTGAGTTTTGGAACCAAGCCCCTCAAATAACAAACCTTCCCTCCATTCCAGACAATTGAATATTTTGAAGCAAAAAATGGATTCTTTTGGGTAGCAATTGCGATTGGAATTTTCAACAATTAATTTTTTTTTGAAAAAATGAATATTTTGTATTCATATTTTGAAAAATTTAGAAAAATCGTAGAATTTTTTGATAATTCAGAAGGAGAAATCATTTGAAAATGCGTTTTATTTGTTGTTTTTATAATAAATTCTCAAAAAAATTCGCCCTCGCTTCGCTCGGGCCAAATCACGTCATTACACCTATACTTAAAGGGGGCGCGATGGGGGAATGGAGGAATTACATAATTCCCTCAGCCAATTTCCAGTCGGAAATTTCTCTAAATCAAAATTTTAAAAAAATTTCGGCCTCACTACGCTCGGCCTTGTTCGATTTTTCCTTTCATGATTTTAAAATGAAACAAATGCTGCAAAAGTGATTTTTTTCTGCCAATTTTATTACTTACTTGAAATTTTCCTTTTTAAAAATCATTTTCGAAGTTTCAAAATAAATTTTTTTACATGTTTTGGCCTCGGCATAATCATATTTTTCTTTCAGTAATTTTAAGAAGTAAAAGTGACTAATTTTTACGCAAATTTATCAATTTGAAACATTGTTTTATTCTTTAACGATTGTGTTTTTTCCTCGTTGCTTCACTGTAGACTTCCCATGATTTTTTTTTCTGAATTTTAGATTCAGAATCGGCAACATTTCATTTTTTTTCTCTAAAAAATTTTGATCTTTTTTTTTGTATGTTGGAAAGAGAGTCGATTTTTTTTTGGGGGGGGGGGTGTACAAATTTTTTTTTTTTTTTAAAAAAAGGTAGTGGAAAAAGTAGTGAAAAAGTAGTGATTTTACAAAAAAAAAATCAGTTAGATACCCTGTTTGATTTTTTTTTTGTTTCGGCTCAAAATTTAGTGTGGTGGCGCGAATATTCGAGTATATGAATTATTCGATTATCAGCGAGTGCAAATATCGAATACTTATTGAATAAAAAATTCAAAAAAATGAAAAACATTAAAATTCTGTAAAAAAAAAATGAAAGAAGGTGGTTCTTTTGCTTTTTTAAAAAAAATTGAATGATCCGTGGTTTTAAAAAATTTATTTACCTATATATGAAAAGAATTTTCGTTTTTTAAACATTTTTTTCATATAAGTAAATTTTTTTAATGCTACATAGGCTCAACGTACTTTATGAAATCCGAACAATTGAAATGAAAAAAAATTGTTTACAATTTGAAAGTAAGTATTGTTCGGATGCCTCGCTTGTTAGTAAAATTCCACTAAGCATCTGAATTTGAATTTCCGATAACTGATTTCTTAAAAAAAAGGGGGAGGCTGAATGCTGGGGCGTTTCAAATTTCAAATCTTGGAATTATTATCCGGCAAATACCATTTAGAAGATTTTTTTTTTTTTTTGTAAAATGGTACAATTTTTCAAAAAGTTTTGGATTGATGACAAGAAATCACGAATGGATGATAAATTCAAGTGGTGGACTTTCCAGTTCCAGGAAATAAAAAATGTTACAAAAAATTACTATACTCAAAAAAAATTAATAAAAAATGATGCAAAAATTTAGATAAATTTTATTAGAAAATATATAACGAGTCCCAATTCCACAAAAATGCTCTAAATAGTAAAAATTTATCAATCTTTTATAATAAATTTTATTTTTATGCAATAAATTTTACCAAATAGGTATATCGCAATTAATAATATTATTTTTAGAATAGATTTTACCAAATTTTATAAATTGGGACACGTTATTATTATTTTTGGATAAAATTTATCATTTGTTTTTTCAATGTACCTATCTTAATAAATTGAAGGTGCTATTTTTTACTAAAGGGCCCCATTTCTTGGGCAAATTAATTATTCAATTTTTACATAGTTTCAATTATTAGTTGCCATTTTGAAGTTTAAAATTTGAAAAAAATTCTTTCCAAGTGAAAGTGTTTTTTCCGTTGATGGAAAATTATTAAGTAAAAATATTCTTTATGACGCCATCAAGATGAACGACTACTTATATAAACTGTTTTTGGAACCCGAGCACAACTTCTCTGACGATGACGCAGATTCAGACGATGAAGATTATGTCTACAATGACCACGAGGAGCTTGACGAAGTGGAGACTGGTGATGCCAGTTAACCACCCATAACTCGAAGTAACACAAAAACTGTTCCAAGTTGTGCTGAGGCAGCTTCGTTCTTTGGAAAAAATGACCACGAATGATTTCAGAAACTGAAGTCGAGGCCTGGTTGCAGTGCCACTCTACCAAAACGTATCCATGTTCCACGATCCAAAAGCCCTTGCAAAGGTTTATTGTCGTCGTTTAAAAATTGGAATAAGTTGATCACGGAACGGACGAAATGTTGGAACTGATTATTACATTATACACCAACCAAGAAATCCAGAGAGTTATAGAAGATTCGCCAAACAAAATAAAAACCAATTGAATCATACCATGGAGAATGCTCGAAAAACGAAATAATGGCAATGTTCAATTTACTGTACAAAGCCGGAATCCAGGAAGAATCGAAAACTGGTAACAAGAGCTAGAGAATATTTCGTGCTACGATGAGTTAGCGTCGGGTCGATCATTTATTGGACAGACATTTTTTCTTAGGATATCGTCGGCATTATTCACAAGATCCAACATTTCAAAGACATTGGTTCTTCTTTTTTCTTCCATTTCCATCAGCAAAGCCTAATGACTGCTGAAAAGGAACTTATGTTCCCGTTATAATCGTTACCGGCCGGCGTCAATTTTGTCTTCGACTAATCAGGATGACTCGATCTTTCTGCACTCATGTTTCGATAGTAATTAAAACAAAATCATTTTTTTAAAGGTTATACCTACATTAGAAAATGCCTAGCAAACGCTTGAAGATCAAACATAAGGTGTCTATCAACTTTCAGCATTTTACCTCGATAGGTATATTCGCTGCCGGAATATTTTTAACTTTTTGCCCAGAAAATTTTCTGCCAAAAAATACAAATTTCAACTCGAGGTCACAAATTTTCGAAAATCGTACTTAAATTGATCAAATGTATCATTAATAAGAGTATTATGCAATTAAGGATGCTGAAGTTCATATGAACCTTTTTTATAGACTTTTCTCCAACTGTTGAAAAATTCCAAAATTTCCTGGACACTCCGAAACATCTCGAAACCATATTTAATAAATTCGAGAAGTCGAAAATGAGGTATATTCCTTGATTGAAGTAAATTTCAATATTTTTCGGAACAACGCGACGAAGAAATATTTTAAAATTTCAAAAATTCTTCAAAATTTGAGAAATGAACCTCAGCATTTGAAACTATAGATATGAGATTCTGTTATGCTGACTTCCCATTCATTTTCAAAATTGCAACCAAATGATTCCGAAGAGGTTTTTTTTACTAGGTAGCCTATTTTTATCAATAAGTACCTAAATTAAAAAATTTCGGTCTTTTAAAAACCAATTTTAGCATTTTTCTCCGTTCAATATTGAAGGGACATTTTATCGATCGATATAAAATTTGAAAATTTACAGAAGAGCTAAGTATAATGAATTTTTCTTTGATCGTGTACCATCCGTAAGTCTTGTTCTTTTTTTTTTTTTTTTTAATCAAACCGCTTTCAAAATATTAATCACTGAACGAATGATTACTTAAATACCCATCATTAATCGGTCACGCCTCAAAACTTGAACATTTGTGAAGTTGATATTCAAAGGTTATCGCATGTAATCATAGTTATCTGTATAACGAACTTTCTGACTTGACCGAACTCATCATCTGGCGCATTATTTAATTCAAGGAATAATTTATACTCAGAATAAGTTCAAAATTTAAAGGAAAAAAGGGATTTTCCATCGTTTGAAAAAAGTAATTGATTTACGACAAAATTTTCCACCATTATTTAAAAAACATTGCCGACGTGTTCAGATAATTGTCAGGGTGTCCATTATCTGGAAAACCGGGAAAAGTCAAGGAATTCGGACAGTGTGGAAAAGTCAGGAAATTTTGAAATTTCTGGCTTTTCTGCTGTAATTTTTGTAAAAATTCAGAAGAATAATCTGCCTAAAGTTTCTGGATCTTTCATTAAAATTTTTTTCGAATTGATCATTTTTTATTGATCATAAATTTGTAATGTAAAAAAATTATATTCTTGACTATTGAATTATCAAGTTTTCAAAAAAATTTCCCTCCCTAAGCTCGGGGATAATTTACTCGCCTTTCTTTGTACAGAAATTTTTTTGAATCGTATTTTTTGGTAAAATTTGATGAGAAAGGAGTATTTTGATGCCCTTGATCCCCTATCACTATTTTGAAAACGAATGGAAGAGAATTCGTATTTTCTATGGTCACATTTTGGGGAACTTTACGAAGGTAGGTATACAGTGATGATTTCTCAACTTTTGAAGGTACAAAATTTTCTACCTCCTTCGCTCGGGCCCATAACATTTCTATATTTAATTAGAATATTTGATATTTTACTCCCCATCGATCTACTGGGCCAAGCAAAAAAAAGAGATTTTTGTGGAATTTATAAATTTGAGGCACATGTTTTTTCTGAGGAAGAGGAGAAGGAGGAAAAGGGGGCATTGAATTGCAAAGGAATTTTTGAATTTCAAGACTATGAATATTGAAACATTTGAAAAATTGAATTTAGGCCGATTTTGTAATCGGAAAAAGGAGATTCTAAAAATCTTGTGAGATGTAATGATTTTTTTTTTTTTAAAGATGTTGAGCATGTATTTTAAATCACTCTTCTGCACAATTTCATCACCCAAAAAACCACCCCTTCTCCATTCTTCAAGAATAATATGTTTAAAAAATCTGGAAAATTTCGAAAAATTGGTCTGGAAAACCTGGAAAAGTCGGGGAAAATCATTTCTGTGATAGAGTGGATACCTTGATTGTCAAAAAAAGTCAAAATCGACCCACTAATTCTAAAAGTGTCTAAGTGCCAATTTGGATTTGTTACAGGAAAGCCAAAAAACTTGACAAAATTTACATTGCGCTTATGGACATTCCAAATTTCGAACTCATCTGGATGAGGTTTAAATGAATTATTTTGGATTATTCTGAATTTTAATCGCTGATGCAGCTTGACTCACTGATTTCGAAATACTAAAAATCTCAATTTTGAAAAAAATGGCACTCGAGACATTTTAAGAATTACGTAGTGGGACGAAATGTGACAACTTTTAAAGAAAATTTATTGCTTTAGATATACCTACATCAAAATTTTCTGATCTGAGTGTTCCGTTGTTTCGTTTATAAGTATATTTTCTTATAAATAAAATTATTTCATTTGAAAACCCCAAAAAAATGGTACTTTTGAAAAAAAAAATCCACGTAAAAAACAAGGGAAAACGATTTTTTCATGGATACTTTAGTTTTCTCTCCCTCTTCTCTCTTGGCGAAAAATACCAATGTTCTCTCAATTTTCAATCTGTCAGAGTCAAATCTGATGCCTGAGATTCCCACCATATTATTTTTTTCTCATTGTCTCCTTCAACATTCTACAAAAAATTAAATTTCGACCCATAAAATTCTCGTTAAAATTGTATTTTGTCATAACCTTAAATTCGAACCAATCTGGCACTTCGCTCCATTAATTTTAATCTTGTCCTTTTTCGTTCATTCATTTCCAATATCACACCAACCAAACTCCTCTCAAGATTAAATTTTCGATTTCCAACTAATAGGTCGATGTCTATGCACCAGTTGCAAGACAGCAACCTTGCACAGTCTCCGACCAACCCCTCGTTATACACCGACTGCGTTTTATTGTTTTTAATCATCGAAGCTCGCTGCATCGCTAACGTCAGGTCCGGACCATCCGACTGGATATCACGTTTCACGGTAATTCGCGATCGTTGTGATCCGCTAATCTGTATCCGATTATTGAATTTATAAAAGATACACCTGCACCTCGCCTTCGCTTCTTCCACCCCTCCACCATCGAGCGACATATCAATGCGGTGGAGATTTTCATTCGGCTTATTTTACGCTTTTCGCGGCGTCATTTGTCATTGATGGAAACAAGACAAAAAAAAAGGGTCTTTTCACAGCTGCCTTCGCCATTAGTCATGGATTGGAATTTTTCGAGAATCGCTAATCAGCCATGACATAACAGTTCGCGAGCCATCTAAGTACCTCGCGATGTCGGTCTCCGGAGCTTTTACCGAGACCCTTCCCCTCGACTACACCGCATCGTTTAACTTTCGACGATGGCTCTTTTTGTGCTATATCAATTTCACACTGTACGTACACGACCCCTCTTTTTATCGCTCAACAAAACAATAATACAATAGAATGTAGATGGTAAAACGTGCTCTCGCTTGTCTGCTGAATCTGCTGACGATATGCTTCGTATATGTAAGTCTAATGCCCTCTTGTTACGCGGATATTATACGTAGAGAAAGGGAGACCATAGGACTGGCAAAACAAAACGAAAGCAAAAAAGAACAGTATAACAAGTGTATCGAAATGAAACAAAACGATCCTGTTGCTGTTTAACTAATCGTTGCTGGCAACTTTTTCGCTACCGCGTTTAACCCTTTTTTGCGCGCACTTTACACCGACCTAACGACTTCATCAACCATTAAAATTATTTTATAATGGAAGCTGCTATCTGCGGCTGTAATCAAATAAATTGAAAGTTATTGTTTTTTAATTTTCGTCGTTGTAATTCGTAAATTCCGCCATGGTTTTGGTGAATTTCTTCGTGCTAGCAGGATGGGTGTGTTTTTTTGAGCTACTGCTACTTTGAGAGAAGTAAAGGTTGATTCTTGGATTTTTGCAAATACATAATTCAATGTCCTTATCCATTGCCGGATTTAACCGCACGACGCTCAGAGGCAGAATAAAATTTGCCGCCCCCCCCCCCACAAAAAAATGTGTAACTTCCTGCTTTATTTGGATAATTACATTGAAAGAAAAATTAACGAAAAACGAATTAAAAATCAATTTTCTCAATCATTTTTTCGGTTAGGTACAGAGTGGGCATAGAGGCTTCGAATATCAGAAGGTTCCTAAAGAGGAGAATAGAGGAGAATTTTTTTTCGTACCAATGTTTCAAGTAGATCATAAAATTTTGATTCAGTCATGCCCGAGCGAAGCGAGGGCGAAGCTTTGAAAAATTAGAAATTTAATGTTTAAAAAAAGACATTTTTTTCATATTTTAATGCTATGCCCTATGTAAATAAAAGTTTTGTTCAAAAAAGATTCTTTTTCAGTGGGTACAGTAAATTTTTTCATTTTTTTTTCAAATCACAATTAAGGAAAATTGAAAAAAAACCTGCTCCTCAAAATCTGCCGCCCCCTAAAATTTGCCGCCCGAGGCTGGTGCCTATGTAGCTTGTGCGTAAATACGGCCCTGTCCTTATCTACCTAGTACATATTCCAACTTGAAAAAAAATTTTGTTTTTTCAACAGAATATGACCCTCTTCCATATCTCCCCCTCAAAACCAAGTATTCAGCTACCTAAATTAATTTTTTGGGCTTTTAGAAAAAGTTTGGCTTTTTGTGTCTATTAAGAGACAAGATTTGGCTCATTTTTTCATATTTTAGTTCTCAAATCGATGTGAAATAACATCAAATTAAAAGACAATGATTTTTTTTTTTTGTTTTTAAATGCCACTTGAAATGATTTTTTTAGCCATATACCAGCTGCAAGCTTACAAAAATTACTCGAGTCTAAAAAGGGAGATTTTTTCTTCTTTTTTTATATTTACTTATTTAGAATTTTTGAAAATTATTTCATCATTTTTCAACTTCATGCTTACAAGTGGTATAACTGAAATAAGAAACTTCATCATTTCACAACTTTAAAAAAAAAAAATAAAGAAAAGAAGGGACGGCTTATCCCACAATTTTTCACTCTTCATTAGGTACGACAATTGATATCTAATGATGGTCTAAAACTTGAAAGATTATCAAGTTTTTTCTTTTTAAAAATGATTTTTTGAAGAATTTTTACCCAAGTTTGAAATTTTATCACATTAACTAGTAATTTTTATTTTCTGTTTCAGGTGAGTCACGAGTTTTCATCATTACTTTGTGTCTGTTTAGAAGAGCTTATAAATGAGCAGGTGATTTTTTTCTACACACTTTGGCAGAACTCATGCAGCATTTTTTGCAAAATTCGTACAGAATAAGCAGAATTTTTGGAGAATAATCGCAGAATTTATGCAATATTCGCCGAATTATTGCAGATGTTATGTAGAATTCGCTGGATTTTTGCAAAAATCATGCAGAATTTGTAGACTTTTTTTTGTAATTGAAGATTTTATGAGGAATTTTTAAATTTTTTTGCAGAATTTATGCAGAATTTTCAGATTCTCTGCAGAATTCATGCAGAATTGGTTTATTATATTCGCAGTATTTTAGAAAATTGTACAGAGTTGATGCAGATTTCACGCAGAATTCACAGAATTTTTGACGATTTTCCATGCAGAATTTTCAGATTTTTTGCAGAATTCATGCAGAATTTTTTGCATCATTTTCGCAGTAATTTGACAAAATTTACAGAGTTGATGCAGATTTCATGCAGAATTCACAGAATTTTTGCCAAATTCATGCAGAATTTTCAGATTTTCTGCAAAATTCATGCAGAATTTTTCGCATCATTTTCACAGTAGTTTGACAAAATTTGCAGAGTTGATGCAGATTTCATGCAGAATTCACAGAATTTTTGACGACTTTTCATGCGAAATTTTTAGTTTTTTGTGGTATTTTGCATAGTAGTTTTGCAGTATTTTGACCAAATTCATATGAATTGATGCAGTTTTCCTGCAGATTTTACAAAATTTTTGCAGAATTCATGCAGCATTCGTGCAGAATTTGCAACATTTGTGCAGAATACATGCAGCAATTGTGCAGAATTTGCAACATTCATGCAAAACTCATGCAGCATTCGTGCAAAATTTGTAGAATTAGGCAAAATTTTCTTCAGGATTTATGCATATTTTTTGCAGTATTTTGGCAAAATTCACCGAATAATGCAGTTTTTTTTGTAGATTTTACAAAATTTTTGCAGAATTTATGCAGTATTCGTGCAGAATACATGCAGCAGTTGTGCAGAATTTGCAACATTCATGCAAAACTCATGCAGCATTCGTGCAAAATTTGCAGAATTCTAGCAGAATTTTCAAATTTTCTGCAGAATTTTTTCAGAATTCATGCATATTCTTTTCTGTATTTTAGCAAAATTCACAGAATCAATGTAGTTTTTCTTGTAGATTTTACAAAATTTTTGCAGAATTCATGCAGCATTCGTGCAGAATTTGCAACATTTGTGCAGAATACATGCAGAAGTTGTGCAAAATTTGCAGAATCCAAGCAAAATTTTCAAATTTTCTGCAGAATTTTTTCAGAATTCATGCATATTCTTTTCTGTATTTTAGCAAAATTCACAGAATCGATGTAGTTTTTCTTGTAGATTTTACAAAATTTTTGCAGAATTCATGCAGCATTCGTGCAGAATTTGCAACATTTGTGCAGAATACATGCAGAAGTTGTGCAAAATTTGCAGAATTCAAGCAAAATTTTCAAATTTTCTGCAGAATTTTTGCAGAATTTATGCATATTTTTTGCATTATTTTGGCAAAATTCACAGAATTGATGCAGTTTTTATGCAGAATTTGCAAATTTTTTGCAGAATTCATTCAGAATTCGTGCTGAGTTTGCAGAGTTTTTGCTGAATTCATACAATACACGTGACGTTCTTTTTCTATATCTCGTTTTTTGCCGTTCTAAATATTTGGCAACTATTTCAATGAAATTTTGTACTGTTTGGTTCTGTATCTTTATATTGATTTTTACGCTATTTCGATTCATGATTTTATTTTTGTCCGAAGGGGATATCTGGAGGATCCTTGACGAATTTTCTGCAACACGCGATCACTCATTTATTAACCTATCAATCGTAATTTCATATTTGCTTTACGCCATCTCAAGTGCTGAATCGAAAAAAAAGGGGTGGCTCAGTTCGGTTTGTCTCTTGCTCTCATCTCAGTAATAATAATCCGAAAAACCTCGACCCCGATACCGAAGCAAAGTTATATTAAAAATACCCATAACAATCGTGTACATGCTTCTACACAGTCTTAAGCGAAGTAGGCCTTTGCAAGCCTAGGCGTTAATATAGAATAAAATTCGCTCTATAACTTATTGTATCGATATTAACGATCGGGCTGGTGATATTGTTTACAAAATCCTACATAATACCTAGGATTTTCCGCAGTCGCCGCGCCGTGTCGGCGAAACGTTTCAATGAAACGATAGGGTAGCTTCTTGGGGATTATTTTTGGTGGCCTAGTGGCTTAACTCGTTTACAATAGAAGACGCGCTGCGCTCTTCATTCGTGTAACAAGCGTTTATCAAATCCCGTTATATTTTGCCATTTTACATCATAAAGCCGGTCGAGATTTTTTATTATATATTTTCACGGCGCTACAAAAAAAGCCAACGCTTTTTTGATTGACAGCTCTGTCTGCGACGATGGTCCGGCTACCAGTGGAAAGGCAAAGGTTTCGCTTATAAATGCAAATCACGGTTTTAGCATTTTATATTCGTTTTGATAACGTAAATACAAGCAACTGCGCTTGTCGAGAATTTGCATATACATAAGGGTTGTCTGTGTATAGCCCGTGTATATTTTTGGCCCTGGCGACCTTTAAAGTCGACTTTTTGTTGTTTTTTTGCTAGTTTGTTAATAAATGACTCGGTGTAAAATGATACCTTTGAAGGGTGGTTTGATTTTGGATTTTTGTAAAGAAATGGGGAATGGTGGGAGTTTTTTTTGGAGCTACTGAGGCTCGAAATATTTATTGGGTTTCGTTTTTTGATTTGAAATGGATTAGGAATCCAAAGAGTGGTTTATAGGAATGGAAAGAGGATGGGCTGTATTGGAAGAATGCCAATTTTTAAAAAATAACTTTCCACTAATTTTGGTAAAAAAATTTCCCAGAAAATTTTTACCATTTGAAATGTATAATTTTTTACTTTTTAAAAGGATTTCTGCAAAATTTTGAAGAATTTTCGAACCATTTTTAAAAAATTTTATTTCATCTGAACAGTTTTCTACTAATTTATGATTTTATTTTACTCGTTAATTGATTTTAGAATTTTTTCTGCAAGTTTTTTTATTTGAAATAGTTTTTCCAGCCTTTGAAAAGATTTTTTCTGTGTTTAAGGCTGTACTTCAGTAGGTAAATGAGTAGGTAAAAACGACGAATTTTTGCGAAAGTTTTGTGGGTCACTGAATGAATGGATTTTTTTCGTTTTTGCTTTATTTTGTTCAGAAAGGCCAAACTTAGAGCGCCACGAAGCTATTTTTTGAATAAATAATTATCTGAATTAATTATATGACTCTGAAATTGGCAAACTTACGTCATTTTCACTTGTTTTCACTCCAACATTACACGTTTGAAGAGCAGTTTACGGGAAAAAAGGCTTCGTGGCGCTCTAAGTTTGGCCTTTCTGAACAAAATAAAGCAAAAACGAAAAAAATCCATTCATTCAGTGACCCACAAAACTTTCGCAAAAATTATACAATTACGTACTGATATCGAGTCTAGAGATAACATCCATGATAGCCAATAATTTTTCAAGTTTGTAATGCTCAATATCGTTCGATTTATCAATTTCAAATCGCTTTATTCGTAAAGTTATTCGCAGTTTTTTTGACATTTATGTATTAATATTTTTGTTTTGTTTCAACAAAACTAACAAAAGTGAACTATAGATGTTTGAAATTCAATTATTTCCGAAAAAAATTGGCCAATTATTATAGTTTTAATGTTTTTTAGCTAATAAACGACATGGTTGTTTACAAAATTAACGAGGTCGCGAGTTTAACTAAAATCTATAAAAATCTGCAACCATTTGTGTTTGTATTACCTATTTTCTCATATTTTTGGAAGCTGAAGTACAGCCTTAAAAGATTTTCGAGTCATTTTCCAAAATATTATTGTTTTTACCAATTTCTGATATTTTTACTCGTCGATTGATTTTCTACGAGTTTTTTTTTATCATATGAAACTTTTTTTCAAGCTTTGAACGAATTTCGTTGAAATTTTGGATGATTTTCGAGTCATTTTTCAACATTTTATTTTCATGGAATTACTTTCTCACAGATTTTTGATTTTATACCCAAATTTATCTACAACCTTATTACCATTTGAAATGTTTTCCAAGTCTTATGAACTTCTTTAAAATTTCGAATGATCAAGTAATTTTCCAATTTTTTTCCCATTGAAAAATGTAGTTAACCCCTAGTTTTTGATATTTTATTTTACTCAAATTTGTTTACAACTTTTTCACAATTTCAAACATTTTTTCCCAGTCTTCAAAATTCAAATTATTTTCGAGTCACCTTTCATTTTTTTTTTTTTTTTTTTTGGAAACAATTTTCCACTAATTTTTGATATTTTAATCAATTTTTTCACAACTTTTTCACCATTCAAAACATTTTTTCCGGTCATTGGAAGAGTTTTTTTCTGATTTCGTTTAATTTTCATTTCATATTTTAATCGGACTATTTTTTTTTCCAATTTTAGGAAATTTTAGAAAATTTTTCGACAACTTCTTCAGCATTTGAAATGTTTTTTTCACTCTTTCCAATGGATTTCGTTGCAATTTCAAACGATTTTTTTTAGTCATTTTCCAAAATTTTATTTTTATCCTAATAATTTTCCATCAATTTTTGATACTTTACTCATCATTTAATTTTAAAATTTTTCTAATACGAGTTTTTTTTACCATTCAAAACATTTTTTCTCAATACCTATTTAAAAAGATTTTCAAGTTATTTTCCAAAAGTTTATTTTTATTGAAATAGGCACTCACTTTCTTTTCACTCATTTTCAATATTTCACTCGTTGATTAATTTTAAATATTTTTTCTACAACTTTTTCTTTTTACCATTTGAAACTTTTTTCTTGTCTTTGAAATGATTTGTTCAAAGCTGCAAAAGATTTCCAAGTAATTTTCCAAAGCTTTTCTTACGTTTATCAACATTTTTTAGTGTCTGCTGCAATTTTAAAGGGTTGAAAAATTTACAATGTTTCAAAATATCTTTCCGTATTAAATTTCTATCCATAAAAATCAATTTCTCTAGTCCTTTTGCTGTAAAAATTCCACTCTAAATCGTATTTCGGGCATTTCCCCAAAAATCACCCATCATCGTTCAATTTCCGCCCCATTAAAAACACTCCGAATAGAATTACACTTGAAATCGATGGTAAAATATTCCGTATTATATTCATTTTTAAATTAAAAATGTAAAACTCGGCGAATTAATTTTATTCGCGAAATTTATATAGCCTTCGGGTTCATTTCAATTTTAAATTTCGCTCGGAAAAAATATTCCAATTTTTGACCCTTAAATCTATAAATATTAAACAATTTAGCTGGGACGCGTTGGAAAAAAAGGGAGATTTTTTCGCCAATGGTGACACAAAATTTGTTAATCAAATGAAATTAGAAAAAGATCATTCTGCCAATACTTCATTGAAATATTTAATTAATTTTTTCTCATAAAAATTAAACCGCGATAAGACGCCAAAGTGTTTTAAAATTTAAATTATCGACAACGGCGGTGGCGCAAGTGAAAAAATTGAACGACGGAAATCCACTGTACTTGGAATGAAAATGCGTAAAAGCAAAAACATGTTTCTATTTTAGACAAAATGGACTACAAATGGCCAAACGGAAAAACCTATCCTTTTTCTTCGTTTATTAAAAAGGAAAGAAAAAAAATCTCCTTCGAGAAAGTTCTCTGTGCTCTTCGACTTTGTATAAGGGGTGAGTTTCAGAATTTCGTTCGTTCGTGTTAACGATCGACCATGATTAAGAAAGTCAAATAATTTATGGTAATTTTTTTTTTAAATAGATGCGTTCGACCCTATTTCGCTTTTTCCACCGTATGTCGAATTTCAGAGGGGGTGAAATCGACGAGCGTGTTTTTTGTTTCAAGTTTTTCCATCTGGGTTTGAAGAAATTGTGAAATACAAAAATGTAAATTATAGATAGGAAGTCTTTCTTGGCTTGCCAAGCTTGTATTTTGGGTGATATTACTGTTTGAAATTGTCAACACGGAAATGTAGGAACCCAAAGTTCAAAGTTTGAAAGGTGTAAAGTTCACATGCAGAGTCACAGAGCCAGTTCAGAATTCAACGAATTCGTAAAGTTTGTTTAAATGTTTAACCTTTCCTACATTGTTTACTTTATGTCACAATTTCGAGTTAGGTACTTTGATTTTCAAAATTTACTTTCTACTACAAAAAATACTTCGATATTCATGCCATAAATTTGGCGTTTTAAAATTATTTTCCTTTAGTTTGAAATTTACGCAGCATACTTACCTCAGCTTTTTAATTTATCCATGCAAACATTTGTGATTTTGATAACACATAGAATTCGAATCACACTTCTGGTTCCTTAAAACTATTTTTTTTTTTTTTTTTAGCTTTAAAATCCAATTTATGATTCATTTTTTAAAATCTTGGTTTGATAATAGTTTTGTTTGTTCATTTTTTTTCCTGAAAACTGTTTGATTTTTCATCTTCATTTCGAAGAATATTTGACATTTTTGACTCTCCGAGTTTTTGATTGTTGAAAATTTATGGTTGTTTTTGGTTGAAAATTGTTTTGGTTTTCCGGTTATTTTTTCATTTTTTTTTTCAGATTTGAGAGTAAAATATCTATTATCTTAAAATGATTTGATTTTTTTGGTTTGTTTTTTATAAGAACTTAGTTTTTTGTTTTTCCTAATTTCTTTTTTCAAAAATTATTTGGGTGGTATGTATTTGAACAGGTATTATTTTTGTTATTTTTTCTAAAAAAAAATTGTTATTCGGATTGCTCGTTTCTTTTCTGATAACGATTATGTTGTGTTTTTTTTTTCAGATTAAGTTGATTTTATGGCAAATTATTTGATTATTTTTTTGGGGAGGCATTCATTCAATTTTTTTTTCTGAAATAAGGTATATTTGTTTGATTCTTCCTTGTAATGCGAGGTTATTTATTCAGACAATAATTTGTTTTGTTTTTTTCAAGGGGACTGTTTTTTCATTTCTTTTTATATGAGATACCACGCGCATACGCCAATTGGTAATGAAATTATTTGGTAGTGAGACACTTTGTGGGGTATTTTGGGAGGCATATCAATATCCCGCATGTACCCCAATTGTTGCAGAAATCATTGAGGAGTGAAATATTATTAGGGGTATTTTGGGAGGCATATCAATAACCCATGCTCACCCCAATTGTTGATGAAATCATTTGAGAGTAAAATATTATTGGGAGTATTTTGGGAGGCATATCAATACCCCGCACATACATCAATTGAAATAGGTAGACCAGTACCCTGGGAATATCCCGATTAGCAATTCTTCATTTCCATGACCGGAAAATTTGTGGGGCACTTTGGGAGACAGTTTGGAACTCCAGAAATACACCGATTTAGAATGTAACTTTTTAGTAATGAGATATTTTGTGGAGTACTTTGGGAGGAGATCAGTACCCTGGGAATACCCCAATTAAAAATTGAACATTTCAGTGTCTAGATATTTTATGGGGTACTTTGGGATGCAGTTCAAATATCCTGGTTCAGATTGAATTTTTTAGCAGTGAGATATTTTGTGGAGAACTTCAGAAGGCAGATCAGTAGATCAGTACCCCAGGAATACCCCAATTTAAAATTGAATAATTTTGAAGTGAGATATGTTGTGGGGTACTTTGGAGGCAGACCAGTACCTCAGGAGTACCTCAATTGAAAATGAACTAATTTTGGATTGAGATATTATGTGGGGTACTTTGGAGGTAGACCAGTACCCCAGGAGTACCCCAATTGAAGCTACCCCGTGAAATTAAAAATGAAAGTATTTTGGAGTGAGATATTTTGTGGGGTACATTGGAGGCACCCCAGGAGTACTCCAATTGAAAATGAAATAATCTTGGAGTGAGATATTTTGTGGTACTCTGGAGGCAGATCAGTGCCTCGGGAATACCCCAATTGAAAATGAAACTATTTTGGAGTGAGACACGGCCCGGCCTACTCTATTTAACAGGCCAGAACCGCTGTTATTGGTAACGCCGCAAAGTCGCCATTATCAGGCTCAAATTAACATGTACCTAGTTAAATGGGGGATGTGTAGTTTTTTAAAAGATAACATTTCGTCCCTCTAAAGCTAAAAGGTCGTAACTCCAAAACTTTACTTTTTACAGGAGAGAGAAAAAACTGTATTACTTGAAAATTTTGAATTTCGTAGAAGAGGTGTTGATTTTACTATGCTTTTTTAGTGTTGAGAATGCATTTTCTACTATTATTTTTTCAAAATACCCATTTTTAATTTTTATAGTGGAGTTACGACCTTTTACACTTAAACACAAAAAATTTTTGGAGTTACGCCAAGTTAAAAATCCGTATTTCGAAACAAAATAATTTAAAAATTCATTCTGAACACTGCAAAAGCATATTAAAATCATCACACGTTTCCCAAAATTCAAAAATCCCAAGTAACACAGTTTTTTATCACTTTTGTAAAAAGTCAAATTTTCTATTCATGACCTGTTTGCATTTTTTGTGGAGTTACGCCCAAAAAGTTTCAAAATTTTCAGAATATGGAGTTACGCCAACATATTTTTTTTCTAATTCTAAGGATTTGTTTGATGTTTAAGCTGAAATTTTGTTATTACTAGGTGGAAGACGTCCTATTGTTGCCATTTCAGCAAAAAAACAAAAATTCCAAAATTTTGGAGTTACGACCTTTTAGCATTAGAGGGACGATTTCTCTAAAGCGATAAATGAAAATTATACTTGAAAATTGTTGAAGAGAATCAAAAAACCTATCGAATGATATATTAACATATTGTGAGCTGATAAATAGAGAAATAAGGTGAAAACATTTGGAGATGACTTTGTTTTTTTGACATTGATTCTCTTCAACAATTTTCAACTATAATTTTCATTTATCGCTTCAGAGAAATGTTATCTTTAAAAAACTACACATCCCCCATTTAACTACATGTTAATTTGAGCCTGATATCAGTGTTGCCAGCTTGAACGGTTCTGGCCTGTTAAATAGAGTAGGCTGTGAGTGAAATATTTTTTGGGGTACTTCGGAGGCAGACCTGTACCCCAGGAGTACCCCAATTGAAAATGAAATATTTTTGCAGTGAGATATTTTGTAGGGGACTTTGGGAGATAAATCAGTACCCCAAGAATATCCCAATTGAAAATGAAACTATTCTGGAGTGAGATATTTCGTGGGGTACTTTGGAGGCAGACCAGTACCCCAGGAGTACCTCAATTGAAAATGAAATAATTTTGGAGTGAGATATTTCGTGGGGTACTTTGGAGGTAGACCAGTACCCCAGGAGTACCCCAATTGAAAATGAAATAATTTTGAAGTGAAATATTTTATGGGGTACTTTGGGAGGTACCCTAGGAATATCCTATTCAAGAATTTAACATTTTTGTGGCTAGATATTTTATGAGGTACTTTGGGATGCAGATCAGTATCTCAGGAATATCCCAATTCAGATTGCATTTTTTAGCAGTGAGATATTTTGTGTGGTAATTTAGGAGGCAGATCAAGACCCTAGGAATGTCACAATTGAAAATGAAATAATTTTGAAGTGATATATTTTGTGGGGTACTTTGAGAGATAGATCAGTACTCCAAGAATATCCTAATCTAGAATTTAACATTTTAGTGGCTAGATATTTTATGGGGTACTTTGAGATGCAGATCAGTACCCCAGGAATATCAGATTGCAATTTTTAGCAGTGAGATATTTTGTGTGGTAATTTAGGAGGCAGATCAAGACCCTAGGAATGTCACAATTGAAAATGAAATAATTTTGAAGTGAGATATTTTGTGAGGTACTTTGAAGGCAGATCAGTACCCCAGGAATACCCCAATTGAAAATGAAATAATTTTGGAGTGAGATATTTTATGGGGTACTTTGGGAGGTACCCCAGGAATATCCTAATCAAGAATTCAACATTTTAGTGGCTAGATATTTTATGAGGTACTTTGGGATGCAGATCAGTACCTCAGGAATATCCCAATTCAGATTGCATTTTTTAGCAGTGAGATATTTTGTGAGGTACTTTTAAGACAGACCAGTACCCCAGGAGTACCCCAATTGAAAATGAAATAATTTTGGAGTGAGATATTTGGTGGGGTATTTTGGAGGCAGATCAGTACCCCGGGAATACCCCAATTAAAAATTCAACAATTGAGTGACCAGATATTTTGTGGGGTATTTTGGGAGGAAGATCAGTACCCCAGGAGTACCCCAATTGAAAGTGAAATAATTTTGGAGTGTTTGGAGGCAGATCAGTACCCCGAGAGTACCACAATTGAAAATGAAACTATTGTGGAGTGAGATATTTTGTGTGGTACTTTGGAGGTAGAACAGTAGATACCCCCGGAATACCCCAATTAAGAATGCTACTTTTCAGCAGTGAGATATTTTGTTTTTGTGGGTCATTTTTGAAGGGTAAATCAGTACCCTGGAAATACATGAAATATTTTTTGAGGTACATATTTTGTGGGGTGGATTTTTACCCCACGCATACCCCGATAAAATATCTTGGTCGTGGGTTGTTTTGTGGGGCAAATGATTATCACACTCATACGTCAATGTAAAAATATAATTTGGTCTTGGAGTAATTTTTTGGTGCACTTCGTTACCCCATAATTTTTTGTTTGAGGTATTTTATAGGGCAGATCATTACCCATCGCTTACTCCAATACAAAATAAAATATTTTGATCTTGGGGTACCTATTTTGTAGGCCAAATCATCACCCTGCTCATAATCCAATATATGTAAAATAAAATTTTTTGTCTTGGGGGTATTACCCCGCCTCACCCCAATGTGAATGGTAATATTTTGATCTTCGGGTATTTTGTGGGGAAGATTTTATCCCCCCGCATACCCCGATAAAAAATTCAATTCCTTAGTCGTGGGATATTTTATAAGCCAGATTGTTACCTCTCCCATACCTCAATGTGAAATGAAATATTTTGTTTTGGTCGGGGGGGGGGTATTCTAGTATAATCAATTGTAAGATATGAATTTCTACTAGAAATAGATTGAGAAATTCTCTTTCAATTTAGTCCCATTCTCTCAACTCACTCGATCCAATCAAGTCCTTAATCTCATCCCTACTCCTCACTCAGTTTGCTCTCAACATCAATAAAAAAAACATCACCACTTCGCCATACACATCAATCAGGTGGGAAAAAAGTACCCAATGGGGGGTTCCGATCGGTATCGGTAACATTGAAAAAAACATACGTTATTAACGATTCATTTCGTTTCAATTAACTACACCATCTGAGTAGAAATTTCAATATAGAAATCATACGGTAATAACGGGCGCCGACGTCGTTCGCCAGTTCCTAAACGATTTGCGATATGGTTTTCACGGTACCATATTCAACCCCTTGTCGCTCTACAATCGGTATAGGCTTTAGGCGGGCGTACGTTAAACGATATAAAGATATCTTTAAACGCCACCGAAGTTGAGCCTCTTGTCCACATTAACCGGATCAGCGAGCAGAAACGCATAGTCAACTGTTGCAAGACACGCGTCTTCTGGGCGACAAAAACAGTTCGACACTATTTACGACACGCGTCATCATTTACAAATTGGCCGGTCTATTGAATAGTAAAGGGGGTCCCTAGGTCGCGTGCCGTCGTTCGCGATAAAACCTCGTACCGATATTGCCAACCTGAGCCCTTATTAATGAAATCTTGGCTGGTCGGACCTCCCGCAGGGTAACACACCGCTCGCATCACCTTTTATCCAAGTACGCCTGATAAACTCTTGCATATTAACTGCGCGAATAGAGCCGCGAGCCGCGTCCGTGGGATAATGTCTTATTTTTATTGCCTCGGCTGGCTCCTTTTTCCGACTATTTTGTTTACGTTTAAGTTATCGCGCCCGCCGAGCTCGTTTCTCCGGCAAGCTCGCAGCCTCCGGCGTGTTTTTCGTGGCGTGTTTATATTGTTTTTGGGATTACAAACGCCGCAGCACAACGGTACCGTTTATCTTAGTTTTAGCTGTCGACTGGTTTTAATAGCCGAATACGGAGCTAGAGACTGCAAATTCAATAGGGTGTGTGAATTTTGTACTTTTAGGAGCTCTAGGGTAAGCCCGATGTGTGAACGAATCCTTGTACCAATAACTGGAATTTTCAGATCGGGATGCTCTATATTTTATAAATAATCAGCCGATTTATCTCGAGATGGGAAAATTTTGGGTGCATCAAGGGGGATGGGAGTAAATGAGTTTTATAGAGATTTAAATGCATTAGGTAGCTACCTTCTCTCGAAAGGAACACACGTAACTTCACATTCGTGTACTGATATCATTGACATCCCTCACATACCCAAAAATTGGAAATAGTTTACCTCTGAAGCCCAAATATCGGCCAGGAGTGGTTGGCTCTCTTCGGCTATCATTTTCTTACCATTTTAAAACCTCTAATGCAGAATTTTTTTGGGTGTCCACTTTTTGAAAAACCTCGAAAAGTTGGAAAAATGTCAGAAAATTTTTTTTATTTACCCCATAATATTTTCAAAATAATCCAAAAAAAAGAAATTCGCGTGTTCTCATAGAAATTTTCTAAAACACTAGAATAAGTTGGAAAATTTTGAAATTTTTTCTGGGATTTTAATAATTGTATACAGGGTGTCCCGTCTCAATATGGACGCCCCTTAGCCAGTAATACTACAACTCATGCTGAGTCGATGTAAGTAGGTTTGCCTACCTTTGGAATTGAAGGGGCAGAATTATGCACTTCGAAAAATTTTTCGTTTCAAATTTTGGTTGGCGTTTTTAATCGAGCGCAACTCAACAACCAAGAGAGGTAGGAAGTTGCGCTTTGCAGCAACGGATAGCCCACATTCTCTAGAATTTTTCTATGCGATTGATAATTTTTGTTGGTGAATTAAGGTGGGTGTACCGGGCCAATAATTTAAAAAAAAAAGTTTAAAAAAGTTGATAATTTTTTCTATTTTTGTGAATAACTAAAAAAGTTGTCCTCTTCAGCTACCATTATTAGTAGTGTTTCTAGAAGAAAAAACTCCGATCTTTTCAATGGCGCAAACCCCACTCCTCTATCTTGCTCGAATCAAAAGTTAGAAACCTTTAATTTTGAAAAAAAACACGCGAAAAATTGTACTTTTTCAATTTTTCAAATTTCAAAAAATTTTATCTTTGCAACAAAACGAGATAGAGGGATGAGGTTTGCAGCATTGAATTAACCAAGTATTACCCTACACAGCGTAATGAATAATGGACTTCAATTTTACAAACACAAATTTTTTATAAAAAAATTTCAAAAAATTTTTTGACCAAAAAATTTTTTATTGAAGAATTAAATGATATTATTAAAATTTTGCGTAGTGTTATACTAGATTAATTCAACGCTGCAAACCCCATCCTTAAAGACTTCTAACTTTTGATTCGAGCAAGATAGAGGAGTGGGGTTTGCGCCATTGAAAAGATCGGAGTTTTTTCTTCTCGTTTCAGAGAAAAACGACAGTTTGAAAATCTTTCGACACACTCAAATTGCTGCATCGCCTCAAATCTTTTTTTATTTTTGAAAAACGACAAGAAATGATAATTTTCAGGTATGTTTGACTCGTCGTTTCCTGTCGTTTCTTAGAAAAACGACAGTTTGAAAATTTTTCGACCCCCTGAAATTACAACTTCGACTCAAATCTTTTTTTATTTTTGAAAAACGACAAAAAATGATCATTTTTAGGTATGTTTCACTCGTCGTTTCCTGTCGTTTCTTTGAAAAACGACAGTTTAAAAATGTTTCGACAAACTAGAATATTGATTTTTTTTTTCAAAAATCTCTATTTCCTGATTCTGATGATTTTTAACGGCTACAAGTACGTACAACTGTCGGCATCCCCACCTGATTCTGTAAGCTAAGATCCATCAGATTCCTTCAAAGTTTCAAAAAAAATTTCATTTCTTTTATTTTGAGGATCTAAGCCTGCTTTTCTCATGACAGAACCGATATCCTTTTCCACTGTGGAAAATCCCTTATAACTTGGAAAAAGGTTGATGAAATTCGAAACGTTGGAAGTGTCACCTGTCTAAAACCTCAAAATATGTCCAAAATCCACCACCTTTGATAATAAAGATGATCGATTTTTTTTTACCTCACTATTGTGTATTTTCATTTTAAGAAATGATTGAAAACAAATATTAGTAGATTTATTAACCATCATATTAACAATAGGTACTTAATGGCATTTTCTCATAATTCGTCAAAATTCCATGGAGTATTATCTACTTGATTATTGTGATATTACTACAATAGGAATCAATTTTTTGAATTGAATGGAATAAAATAAAAAAGTATATATGCTAAGTAAATAATATGTCACGTCAATAGTTATTTTTCAATTTGATTTTTCATAATTTGGTAGATATTGGTTTTATTATAATCTGATGACTTTCGTATGTAAATTTTGCTGCCTCATTGAAGGATTCCTCTAGATATCTTATCAAATTCAAAGTGATCTTCCTGGAACCATTTCGGAACTTGCTCCACTTTTTTTTATTTTTAGCGTTGATCACTTCTTTATTGCTGACCTACAACGAATAGGATAATTATTAATTTCATTTCGGCTTGTATACCGATGAATGTCACAAAAATTTTCTCGTGTCCTCTAACCTTTTATATTCTGATGAAGAATCATTACTTTTGAGTGATCGTATGATTTTGGATTGATAATTTCCAGCGATACGAATTTTCAATTTTATATGATTTATTTTCGATCTTGAAGTTTTTCCATGCCCATGAATATGTTGTTCATCGGTGCTAATTCCTTGTTATTTAAATATTCATCGCATTCTGTTAACCATCGTAATTGTCGATTGGAATAATGTTCTGTAGATCTTATTTGAAAAACTCGAAACAGAAACTGCAACTCAAGTTCTGTGTCGAATTACTTTGCACAGCGAGGAAATAATTTTTTCATTTTCTGAAATGAAATGCCGATTTATAAAATCGCGTTCGTACCAGTTATATACCATTCTGCTATTTTAACTATAATAAAGAAACTAAGTCCATGCGAATTACCTGCGGATAATTGTTCATAAGCTGTTAATTTTCAGACTGTGGGTGGTTTTTTTTTTCATCACTTTCTCAATTTTCCTTCATTGCTTGAAACCGTTTTTAAAGTAACACGTATGCTAAATACCAAATTTTACACAGTAAATTCATGACTATAGATGATGTTTCTTTTAATATAAGTGATAGGCGAAATCAAATGATGTTTCAATTCAAACTGCTACTTATCTTGTTGGTATTTTGATTAATTATTTTTATATTACTATCGATAAAATTAATTCGTTTCAATACAGATTATATGTACTCAACGTACTATCTCAAACTCGATAAAAAAAATTGAAAAATTGCGAGTGAAAAATTTTCAACCACTATCATTTTTGGTAAAAAAAAAATACACTGAAATTATTCCATAGAAATTTTTTAAAATTAATCTTTCGTTTTTTTGTAGATAAATTGAAACTTCTTAAAAAGTAAATAAAATACTCGTAACACCAAAAAAGAAAGTTTTTTTTTTCTCTTTTCTGGGTTCAGTCTTCAAGGTATCAGCTCATTCTTACAAAGGAAGTCTGTCAACAAGAAAAAATTATCAAAAATTTCGTTTCTGGGTAACAATAACAACATTATTAAGACCAATTTGATAAAATTTTTTCAATCATTTTTTTTCAACTTGGAAATTTTTTTTTGAACATCGTCGTGGAACTTCAACGAGTGGCGAGAAATGAAAAAATGATGACAATTTTTACAAGGTCGTTTGGTGGTTCAAATGCAAATTTGAGCTACCTCACATTCAAGTGACTTTTTCAAAAAATTGAAAAACGATTAGGTACACCCATTAACTTTCAAAAGTGGCAAAAATTTATAGTCAAAGAATCGCCTTTAAATGAATTTTCAATAGCCCATTTTTTCGTGGAGCTGCTTATTGAGAGACACAAAAACTTGTAAAATTTTCGATTAAATTTGGTCAAAGAGAAATCAAATTGCGAATTTTTGATAAAATTTGAATTTTATAAAATTATTTTGCCTCAAAGTCCGATCCTTTCTGAATAAAAATTTTGAAAAGATCGGACTATGAGCCGAAATAATTTATAAAAATTCAAATTCTATCGAGAATTTTCAGTTTTTTGTCTCCTTCTCAATATAAGTTTACTTTCATAGAGACAGTAAGGAACCAGTTGCTTCATAGGTGGAGCTAGAATTTTTTTGCAGTGGCACAAAACGGTAAACTTGGAGGAGGTTGGTAATTTTGGGGGGGAGGGGGGTGAGGGCGTGAAATATCGGGTCAATCATACAAAAAGACCTAAAAAAAATTTCAACCAGTCATCAGCAACAAAAGAAAACGGGGAAAAACAGAAAAAAAAACAATACCAACATTTGTTTTGTTGCTGATGACTGATTTCAGCCCTTATCATTAATTCGCTCGAATGATGAAATTTATTATTTTTGATGATGAAAAAAACGATAAGAAATCAAAGTAAATGTACCTGGAATAAGTGGTAATAATTTTAGCGGAGATTTTGGAAAAGAAAATCTGAAAAACGCTGAAAATTCAAAAAAACTGAGTGTTTTTCAATATCATTTCAATATGAATTTATCAGAACACTTCTCAGGATTCGAATAGGTTCACTTTATTGTACATATTTTTATATGACTTTTTAAAATTTTCTTCTACTTACCATTGCGCTGGAAAGAAATTTTGATTAATATTTCACACCCACACGTTATTTAAATGTTTTATTATACTCCCCCCCCCCAGAAAAAAGAACTGGGGAGCATTGAAGAGTCAAATCCAAAAAATTGGCAAATATTCGAGCTCAGTGCTTTCAAATATCTAACAAACGACAGGTCGCACGATATTTTTCATTTTCTCGAATTTTGACCCTATTAAGGGGGCTGATAGATGGGTTCAGAGGGGTCGAATGAAAAAACCAAACACATATTCGAAATCAGTGCCTTCGAATTAGTAAAAATCGACACGTTGCATCATTTTTTTCATTTTTTTGAATTTTGGTCAAAATTGTGGACACTTGTACCCCCTCCCCCGCAGGGATCCAGGGATCCCTTCCTGAAAATTTCTTTGTTGAAAAATAAGTAAAAAGGGCTACTTACTGTAATTTTTTCAGATTTTAAATAGTGGTCTTCATCTATTGTGATCATCATGAAAGTTGAGCTTTCATCACCAAAGTTCTACTGTGAACTTTCCAAGATGTGATCATTGTTCTTGAATCTCCTATCAATTCTCTTTCAGGCTCCGAAAACAGTTTTCCTTCAAATGTACCCTATCTTGAGATAAGTGCCTTTAAAGTTAGATAATTTGACAAAAAATCACAATTGCCTAAAAATTACGAGGTTCACCCCCCCTTCCGTCGCCTTGAAGATTAGAAGGAAATAATCGTGGATTTATAAATGGGCTATCAAAGGGGAACTCGTGAAAAAAATTGAGCGAGATCGGTATAGACCCAATTTTATTTTTGATCAGTTTTAGTCTCATGGAATAGCCCATTGGCTCAATGGCGATTTTGGAAGAGAAAATCTGAGGAAGTCAGAAAGTCCAAAGAAATTGAACGTTTTTAAAAATCTTTTTAATACGAATTTACCAAAAAAAAAACACAAAAAAACATTTAAAAATTTCAGTAGGTTCACGTTTCTTGCATTTGTATTACTTTTTGATTTTTTTTTACTCATTGTTTCAATAAGAAGAAAATTATGAAAAATATGGAGTTGAAAACTTTTGTTAAAAATTAACTCATTTTCAAGTTGGACAAAATTTTTTAAAAAATCTGAACAAAATTTGGTATATGAATTTTAAATTGGAAATTTTTTTAAAAGATACCAAAATGTTTTCCAATTGTAAATATATTTTCTATTTGTAATTCTAATTTTCTAAAAATTTTCTTATTTGAATTTAAAAAAAAATTTTATTCCCATTTCTAGGAATTTCTTCTAATTTGAAAACCGTTACAATGATTGAAAAATATTCCAATTTTTTTTTTTTGAAATATCGATTTCATGTTTTTCAAAATGTCTTCTGACTAAATAATTGGAAAGAATTTTTTAGAATATGAAATTGAGAAAAGTAGAATAGCTTGAAATTGGAAAAATGTGAAAAAAGTAGGTTTGAATTAATTTTCCTGTTTTAAAATTTGAAATTTGATGCAGTTTCGAAAAAAAAATTTGGTTAAATAGATTGAAGAAATTTTGAGTTGGAAAAACTTGATCTCAAAAATTGAAAGGCTCAAATTTGAACTTGGATCGTTGAAATTTCGTTAATGGCAAAAATAATTAGGGGCTACCTTATTTTAGGTTGAATGAATTCAAGTTAGGTACCTATTCACTTTTCCAGACACATTTTTCTAAAAAAAAAACCTGGCGTGTACTTGAGAAAATTATATTATAATATTTGAAAAAATTAATGGAAGTTGGAATTCCCCAATTTTCCTTGGAAAATCGCCTTTGCATTGGCTTAAAAATATTTCTGAGTAAGGTATTTATTTTTTTATAAAAACTCATCGAATTTTACTTTATTACGTATTTTCGTTCTATTCTTTTAGCATCCGACATTTCAAAATTAATCTAGATTCATAAAAGTCAATTAATATTTTCCCTCCCTTACTCCTAACCTTATAATCCAATAAAAAGTCATTAAATAATGTTCAATAATCCTTTTCGTCATTTTTCGAAAATTTCCAAGGAAACCCCATCTCCATAAAAATCATATAATATCGTCATTTTCCCAAAAATTTAACCCACCTAGTTAAAATTCTTCAACACCACCGAAGGCAGGAAGGGTACCATATTCCGATCACAAGCTAGCTTAACTTTTAAAATATCGGGATGGGAGATCCAGTACATCGAGGCGCCTCGACCGACGCAAAAATGATAAGGATTAATCCTGGGCTTATACATTGTATTTAATCTTTATAGAATGAATGGAAACACACAGCTTGTATTGTCATGCAGTTTATTAATATATATAGGCATAGTCTTGCCAGCGCAGCGCAGATTTAAAGTGTAGTCGTATAGATGAGAGACGACGATGTAGTGATGTCATAACGTACAGAGGCATATTTATATCGTATCATAGCATAGCGTTCAACAGTATTTTATTTCAGAAGGGGAACTCGGAAATATTGACTATATCAATGGTAAAGTCTGTGTACACTGTACAGGCTGTGTCTAGCAGGGGGTGTAAACTAATCCTCGATTTCGCTGAAAACGCTTCGCTGGGGTACACGAATGTGTATGTGTGTCTTCGTCTCCCTGCAGGCAGTCATACGCCTTCATGTACTAAGCACAGCTTCCGTTTCATTACATATTTTGAATATACTACCATGCACGTTTTCCGGATTAAAGCGACTATTTCAATGGGCCAAAAAAAATCACCAGTTAATTTAGCTCGCGGTTCTCATACGTGGTTGAGAAAATATTCCAAAATTTGAACGAGCAAGGCTACCAAAAAAAATAGTAATTTTTGGACCACATAATCGCGAAAAAAATTAATGAGATACCGTACGAAGAAAAAGACTACATTAGATTTAATATGGAATTATAGCATTAGGGAATTTTCCGGTCTTTTTCGCAGGTTCATTTACAAAGCACCGTTTATACATGTTGAAGCTTTTGTTTGAAAACTTTTGTACACGGATGGTGGACTTTTACAAGGTACGAAAAGAAATAATACAATTATTTGTCCACCAAATACTCGTCGTACAAATTCAAATGTAAACGTAAAACCGAGTCACGACGGGTGACTATTATTTCCAATGTTTACGTAACATGGTCTCGTACTTATTCTGTAAATCTGCTGTTGTTCTGTAGGTAAACTACTACTGGGACCTTTCTTTCCTTCTTTTGCTCCGGGTTTGCTGCGCCTTGTGTAATAATAAACACAATAAAAGGCACAAATTTTACAATGTAATGAAAAGATGAAAGAAAGACGAGTATTTTAATGAGCTGTAATTTTGCCACGGTGTTTTCTATTTTAGAGTTGGGTCGTATCTTTTCACCCTCGATGAGTGATTTTGATGTTGGGTTGAATGTGTTAAGTAATAAAGTGGATAGGTGCCTTGAGAAGATTGGAAGGAGATTTTGGGTGAGTTGTGTACCTTTTTGAAAACAGTGTGGGGGTTGATCCATTCCATATTAAATTGAACCATAAATGAAGTCGAGTTTTCCGATTTTTCAATTTTTTACGAGTTTTCCTTAAGAGAATAAAAAATTAAGTACAGAATTTGTATGGTGAAAGATCAGGTTTCATAATGGATGGAAAAGTTGAAGACTATGCGTGGATAGTTTATGAAGAGAAATGCCTGTAATTTACACAAAAACTGCTCAAATTGCAGAAACTATTATATTTTTGGAATCTTCTGGTCATGAACAATCGAATGGTTTTTTTAAAATTCAATTTCGAGCATTTGGGTGAACGATGGATTTTTTTAGTTGCGGATAGTTGATGAAGAGAAATACCTATAATTTGGACAAAAATGCGGAACCACAGTTTTATGGGATTCCCCAAACTACAAACAGTAATTTTAATGGAAAATTCCTATCCACAAAATTTGCCACTTATTCAAACCTTTTACATTTGTGGTGAAATGCGTGGATAATTATTAACCATAAAATTGACCACAGCTTTATGGGTTTCCCCAAACTCTGCAAATGGTAATTTTGATGGAAAATTCCTATCCACAAATTTTTTCACATGTTGAAACCTTTTACATTTGTGATGAAAGGGTACCCCCGGATAAGATAGGCGAATCGGCCTAAGAGCTACTTTTTGAAATTGACCCCCGGACATTATTAGGGACCCCAAAAAATGATTTTAGGAAATTTTTTCAACTCCTCAACTCACCCCCCTTTACCCCCACCCCCCAAAATAGCGAATTTTCGTCAAAAAATCATATCTCCGAACCTAATGGACCAAAAATTCTGAAATTTATGTGGTGTATACAGGGAGTGGTGACCAATATTTGAGAATTTTTTCAGATTTTTTTTGCACTGCCTTCTAGCCAAAATTCCACTTTGAAACTTTAAAATCGCCATAACTCTGAAACTAAAAAACATACATTTTTTCTTTTTGGCACAAATATAGTCCTACCATGGTACAATATAATGATATTTTTTTCAGATTTTTCGAGTTGGTAGAACAGACCTAAAAATGCGATTTACTGTTCAAAACCACCAATTTCGCCATTCACGCAACGAAAAATTCTGAAATTATTTATGTGGTGTATACGGGAAGTGGTGACCAATTTTTAAAAAAATTTTCCGAATTTTTTTTTGCAGTGCATTCTAGCCAAAACCCCACCCTCAAACGTTGAAAATTGCTCGAATTCCAAAATTAACAGGCAAACATTTGTTCTACTTTTTGAAACTGACCATCGGACATAATTAAGAACACCAAAAAAGTCTTGGGTGCATCTCCCACCTTTCACTTCATCCCCCCCCCCCCCGAATAACGGATTTCGTCTAAAAATCTCATCTTGGTACCTAATGAACCAAAATTTTGAAATTTTTCTATGGTGTATAATGTATATGAGGAATGGTAACCAACCATAGTTTGAGAATTTTTTCGGTCTTTTTTGCGCTGCGTTTCAGCCAAAACCTCACTTAATGACTTTATAACTGCTCTACTTTCAAAACTAAAAAACATACCTACCTTTAATTTTCGCTCCTTTCCCGAATTTCATACTCTGAAACCTTAAAATTGAGTGAAAATCCACCCGAAATCCCAAAAATTCATAATGATCAAATGAAAAATGTAGTTAATAGCCCATAAAAGCGAATAAAACCCTCATTTCTATTAGTATCGCACCGCTAATTTTCATAGCTCGCATTTTGAAAACTTGGTTTTGCATATACCTAAGGTCGGTTTGGTTCACCGAGGTCACATTGCCTAATTTCAATTTTTCAGATTCTCATCTTGGGAAAAACAGACGAAAAAAATGCACTTTTCTGTTCAAAAATAACCATTTCGTTACTCATACAAACGAAAATGCATACCGTGCAGGTTCAGGAAAGTATCTAAAGTCGGAAAACATACTTAAATTTTCGCTAGAGTCAAAAATATGAAAAATGGGCGATTAATTCTCTTTTTTTTTTGCATTATTAAGCAGTTCAGACCTCTATAATGCTTTAAACATGTTTTTCTCGTTTATTTTTTTTTTTTTGAAAGTCATGATTTTCTCATTTTCAAATGCCTTTATCTCACCGAAAAATTGACCTAGGATGCTCACACAAGTCTTAAAATGTACCTCATAGCCTTCCCTCTCATTTAGTCAAAAAACTCATTTTTGAAAATCCGACTTTAAGTACCTTTTCCCCGCGCCATACACAAATTTTAATATTTATATGGTGAAAACAGAGGAGGTAACAAACTATTGAAAATGTTTTCAATGTTTTTTGTAGTGTATTCCAGCCGAAAAACCAAAAAACGCTTGCCTTTTAAACTTTGAATTTCTCCAGATATACATTCGTTCTTTTTAGTTGTTGTTTAAGAGTGTGTTTTTGGCAAGAATGCATTGCAAAAAACATCTGAAAGAATTCTCAAAAGTTTGTTCCTCTCTCTGTGTCCCTGTTCAAAGGGTGAATTTTGACTCAATTTTAAGGCTTCAGATTATAAAATTCCGGGAAGAAGCTGAATTGAAATTTTGACACCTAATGTCGATTGTCTGACACGGTCACATATTGTCCCAGCTAAACCATATTTGCACAAAAAAAAAAGTTGATATGTATTTTAGTTTTGAAAGTAGAGCAATTATAAAATCGTTATGTGAGGTTTTGGCTAAAACGCAGCGCAAAAAAGGCCGAAAAAATTCTCAATATACAGTATACACCATAGAAAAATTTCAAAATTTTGGTTCATTAGGTACCAAGATGAGATTTTTAGACGATATCCGGTATTGGGGGGGGGGATGAAGTGAAAGGTGGGAGATGCACCCAAGACTTTTTTGGTGTTCTTAATTATGTCCGATGGTCAGTTTCAAAAAGTAGAACAAATGTTTGCCTGTTAATTTTGGAATTCGAGCAATTTTCAAAGTTTGAGGGTGGGGTTTTGGCTAGAATGCACTGCAAAAAAAAATTCGGAAAATTTTTTTAAAAATTGGTCACCACTTCCCGTATACACCACATAAATAATTTCAGAATTTTTCGTTGCGTGAATGGCGAAATTGGTGGTTTTGAACAGTAAATCGCATTTTTAGGTCTGTTCTACCAACTCGAAAAATCTGAAAAAAATATCATTATATTGTACCATGGTAGGACTATATTTGTGCCAAAAAGAAAAAATGTATGTTTTTTAGTTTCAGAGTTATGGCGATTTTAAAGTTTCAAAGTGGAATTTTGGCTAGAAGGCAGTGCAAAAAAAATCTGAAAAAATTCTCAAATATTGGTCACCACTCCCTGTATACACCACATAAATTTCAGAATTTTTGGTCCATTAGGTTCGGAGATATGATTTTTTGACGAAAATTCGCTATTTTGGGGGGTGGGGGTAAAGGGGGGTGAGTTGAGGAGTTGAAAAAATTTCCTAAAATCATTTTTTGGGGTCCCTAATAATGTCCGGGGGTCAATTTCAAAAAGTAGCTCTTAGGCCGATTCGCCTATCTTATCCGGGGGTACCCTTTGTGGATAATTATTATCCATAAAATTAACCACAGTTTTATGGGTTTTCCCAAACTCTACAAACGGTAATTTTGATGGAAAATTCTTATCCACAAAATTTTCCACATGTTCAAACATTTTTCATATGTGGTGAAATGTATGGATAATTATTACCCATAAAATTAACCACAGTTTTATGGGTTTCTCAGAACTCTACAAACGATTATTTTGATGGAAAATTCCTATCCATAAAATTTTCCACATGCTGAAACCTTTTATATTTGTGGTGAAATGTGTGAATAATCATTATCCATAAAATTAACCACAGTTTATGGATTTCTCAGAACTCTAGAATTGGTAATTTTGATAGAATATTCCTATGCACAAAATTTGCCTTTTACATTTGTGGTGAAATTTGTGGATAATTATTATCCACAAAATGAACCACAGTTTTTCAGGTTTTCCCAAACTCTAGAATTGGTAATTCTGATGGATAATCAATATCCATATAATTTGCCACACATTTTGAAGCCATTTACATGTGTGGTAAATCTGTGGATAATTTTTATCCATAAAATTCACCACAGTTTTATGGGTTTTTCAGAACTCTACAAACGGTAGTTTTGATGGAAAATTCCTGTCTACAAAATTTGCCACATGTCCAAACATTTTTCATTTGTGGTAAAATGTGTGGATAATTATTGTCCATAAAATTAACCACAGTTCTATGGGTTTCTCAGAACTCTAGAATTGGTAATTTTGATGGATAATTTCTATCCACAAAATTTGCCACATGTTGAAACCTTTTACATTTGTGGCGAAATGTGTGGATAATTATTATCCATAAAATTAACCACAGTTTTATGGGTTTCCCCAAACTCTAGAATTGGTAATTTTGGTGGATAATTCCTATCTACAAAATTTGCCACATGTTCAAACATTTTTCATTTGTGGTAAAATGTGTGGATAATTATTATCCATAAAATTAACCACAGTTTATGGATTTCTCAGAACTGTAGAATTGGTAATTTTGATAGAATATTCCTATGCACAAAATTTGCCTATTACATTTGTGGTGGTGTGAACCACAGTTTTATGGGTTTCCCCAAGCTCTACAAACGTTACTTTTGATGGAAAATTTCCTATCCACAAAATTTGTCACATGTTCAAACCTTTTGCGTGGTAGTTGATGAAGATAAATGCCTGTAATTTGGACAAAAATTTCTCAAAACGGAAAAGCTGATAAATTTTTGGAATCTTTTCGTCATGAACAGTCGAATGGTTTTTTATCATTCAATTTCGAGAATTTGGAAGAAGAAGGGTTTTTGCTACCATTTAAAAATCTTAAAAAATTATAATGAAAATCTTGTTTTTCAAATCATAAAATTTTTATGATCTGAATTCTTCTATTCGAGGAACATAAACTGCAGGTGTCCTCAATTGTGACCAAAATTCAAAAAATATGAAAAGTGAAGTAACACATTGATTTCTGGGTTATTCCATTTCAGTTTGTGCGCAAAGAAGGAGAGAAGGGGTGTCGACGATTTTTTTCAATATTTTTTTTTGTAGATATACCTTGATGAGAGATGACGAATGCGTTAAACCGCAGTTCTCTCAATGGATTTGGAGAGCACCCATGAGTAGTCAAATTTTATTAGGAAAAGTTGGATAAAAAGTTGATATAGTTGGGAAGTTGGAACTGTTTCTCAGGTGTAGGATATTCGAGCAGCTTTTTTGCGGATTTTTTGGAAATCAGTGTTGCCACTTTTTTAATATCAAAAATTAGCTAGAAAAGTTGAAAAATTACATCTCTCTGACACGTTCATAAATTCTGAAAAAATCAACTTTGTATGCTGATTAATAATTAGGTATATTGAAAAATTGAGGTGACCTTTTTTTCGTACTCATGATTTAAAAAATTCCAAAAATTAGTAGAAAATACAATTTTTTTCCTTCAAAGGTTGAATTTGTGTAAATTTATTCCAAGCGACGCGACGTTCGATGTGTAATTTGTATGATTTTTGAAGACATTCTCCAAGTTCGAATATTTTTTAATTTTTTGTTATTCGACCCTTCAATGGTCCTTTATTCTTTCCCAATTTTGAAAAAAGAAAACGAGTACAAAAAATATAAATAACGTTTGGTCTATATCGGGTTTCAAGCTTCGGCGAAAAATTGCAATTCGTCGAAAATTACGAGATCCATTCTCTAGCTTTTTCGAGGGTTAGGATGGAAATTAATGACGTTTATTTCATTAGATCATCAAGTAGAACTCGTAAAAAAAAAATCAAGTGAAATTGAAATCCCAAACTTGATTTTTGATTCGAGTTGATACGGAATGGGTCAGTTTTATTAATGAGTTATTACCTATATTTAGGAATATCACTCGATTTCAACTCACTAAACTGGAATATGGTTTATTTCGTCGAATTTCTGGATCAACGAGCATCACTCCAGTGGTTATAACGTGTATCTAAATATCATTTTGTTTGGTAAATTCATTCTCTTGTGATTCCAAATCTGCAAGTATATAATTGAAGTACCTAAGGAAAGTTCTATTTATGTGAAAAGTTTTGGTAAAATGCAGAGATTTTGAAGTACTTAGGTAGGGGGTGCTTACCTTGACTCATGCTGGAAAATTAACTTACCAACACTGTCGATATTTTCAGCTCTGAAATTTTTTCACGAGCCTGTTTAAAATTTTTCTGTGTGGTATGAAATCTTGTAATAATCAATTTTACAAGGGTCATTCAATTTCAGCGAGAGGAGAGATCTAGATTCTTGTCAAAAAACCTATGATTTCGTTAAAGAGCCTTAAAAATTTCAATTGCCAAGGTACATTTTGTTTTGTAAACAAATTTTATGGAATTAATTTGAAAGTTTCTTCAAATTAAGTATGAGTCATTAAAATAAGCTGAAATATCAAAAAAAAAATTCAAAATTTTCGAGAGATTGAAAAATTTATGAAAGTTTTCAAAAATGTCATAAAAATTGTTCAATATTTGTAAAAAGTTGGAAGAGATTTTGTAAAATTGATTTTAAAGAATCATAAAAATGATTAAATTTTTGAAAATGTAAAAAAAATCGATGTCTCATTTTTTACGTTTTGGGTCCAAATGGCACCAAATCTGGACCAAATACATAAAAATAAAAACATCGATTTTTTTACACAAGGTCCCTTCTTTACGGCAGGGTCACATATTTAAAATTTTTGCTATCAAAATTGGTCCCACTTTTTTATTTATTTATTCATGTTGAAAATTGAAACTCGATTTGGACATAATGTCCCGAAAACCATTAATTTTGAATATAATGTCTCAAAAAATCCAATTTTGCAATTTCGACATGATGTCCAAAAAAAAACTTGTTCTGAACATTTAATGTTCCAAAAAATCGCAATCTGTATCTCAAAAAAAAAAAGAATTAAACGATTTGAATTCAGTATCTAAAAACCTTTCAGTTTGGACATTATGTCCCAAAAATTCCCGAAAACCAATTTGGTAATTTTTAAATTACTTATTTTCTAAAAACGAATTTACTTAAGGCCTTAGTAACTTTAATAGAATATCCCAGAAAAATGTGTCCCATTGGAATATCGTAATGAAATGTAAAATTTGAATTTTGAATGGATGTCATAAATTTTTATTTTAGAGATTTAAAAATTTTTCAACTTCGACAACTTTTTTTCCTTTTCGATCTTTCATAAATTATTCATGATTTTTGTGTTTGGTTGAGGAGAGCCGAGAAGGAAAATAATTGAGGAATGTAAAATATTAATCGCAGTCGCACTTTCTTAAATAAGTATTTTTTGAAAATTTCACTCAAAAAAATTGATCATTAAATTTTCATTCTGCTGAAAAAAAAGTTGAAAAATTGACACCTTCGGAAATTTTTCACTTCGACAAATTCCTCTCCCATTGTATTTCCAAACGAAAGCGAACAGTAAAAAACGATTTCACTGACCTATGCACATTGCAAAGGGTACACAGACTAAAAGAGAATAAAGATCTAAACGATAACAAGGGGCATTCCTTTATTGCATCATTTAACAAGAATTTTTCCAACCCGACTGAGGAGGGTTTTTGACTTGGTAAACGATTTTCTATCGTCGAATTAGCCAGTGTACACTTTTCCACACGATAAGAGGGAAAAGGAAAATGCCTTCGTGCATTGGTGTATTAACGAAGAAACAGGCGAACAATTTGGAAACTTCTTGGTATTCAGACTCGAAAGTTTTCACTTCGGTTCACAATGCAAAATATCTTGGAATGTTATTAAAAATTTAAAAAATTTACCAAAAAAGTTTTTCTCGTTTTTTTCCCATGGTTATTGTTATTGACGGTTGTTTATTTTTCGTTCGATTAATTTAACTCGAGCCGTATATACGATTTAGATAAATTTCGTTAAACAAGTACGTCGGTTTTTTATCGTCATTTTTTTTATTGGCGAAAAACGCCGGAGCACGAATTAAAATAAGGAATTTCGTCGAACGAGGAATTCAAAAGAGGAGTTGGTTTTTTTCTCCGGGTTGTTTCAAGTTAACGAGAAAAGAAGCTTTAAACGAAGTAATATTTAAAAAAGAAAAATAATAAGAAAAAAACGAGTGAAAAAAAAAGGCAAGGAAGAATAATAAAGAAAAAAAATTTAGCTACTTTTCGTTGTCAAGTTACTAGCTTGGTTAGCTGTAATTTAATTTTATCTCGTCGTTTAACGCCAGTCAACTCGCTAGAGTTGAATAACGCCGCAATTTCTCGCTCGCATTCGAAGTTTAGATTGACAATATTAAAGTTGGAAGCTGGAATAGCGTTGCAGAGAAGCGGAGCATTCTTTCGGAACACGTTTTCCTAATTTATAGAACTATCTGTGCCGTTTGCCGCCACGCTATGTACGCTGCCGCGTGTATATACACACACGTACACGCTTTCTACTTTCTTTGCTGCTTTTTCTTTCTTTCTTTTTCTTTTTTTTCTTGCCTTTTTTCCCGTTGCTTCGGCACGAGATACACCCATGCCACATTTTGTTAAGTTTACTCAACAAAAGGAAAAGTCCTTTCGGCTATTGACGCTCTTTCTCTCCGACTTTTAATAAAACTCTTGTCTGTTTGCGTCTGATAGATGACTGCACAGGCGGCAGCCCTTCATCTGCAAACAACGCCACCCTTCCTTCTTATACGTTGCCGCTTGATATTAAACTTTTCGTCGAACGAAACTGCTATACTACAAAATGCCGACCGTCGTTCCCCTCTCGATCGTTTCACCATACTGTGTACGAGTATACAAGCTTTTTCTAACATGGAGCTTTAAAGAAATGCCGCATACAGGTCAATGGATTCGCGCCGCGGTGCAATTTTTCTTTTTCTGTCTGTGTGATCATATTTATTTTTGTAGGTGCATGGTTTTAAGGGATAGAGGGTTTGGAGTGGTGTTGATGAATTTTGAGAGTTGAATGAGAATAATTGGAGATTTTGTGAGGAAAGAGTATTGAACTGAATTTGTGAGGAAATGTCTTCGATTTGAACAAATTTTTGATTTGGGACATAGTTTTGAGTTGAAATTTTCCCTCCCCCCCCCCAAAAAAAAAATTTCCAGCTCTTTCAGTGTCTGTGGAGCGAGCTAGGATGCTCTGGAGTAAAGCTATTATGAAAATGAAACGATGATTTTCTTTAATTTTCCAATTTCCTATTAATTTTGAATATAAGTTTTGATGTTAGATAATAAATCTTCGAAACAATGTTCTCATTAAATCAACCAGTTTCATTTAAAATTTGATTTTTTTGTTTTGTTTTTAGGTGTCAATAGTCGTTAAGCTCACCAACAGTTATTGGCGATGATTACATTAAAGAAGGGGAGCCTTTCCCTCAAGTAAGTTTTCTTATTTAGTTAGTTTTAAATGTTTCCGATGTTTTTATTTTTAGAGTTTTTGACGACTGATTCTCAATCTAGAATATACAAATTGGGAAAAAAATAAGCTTGGGTGCCATCTTTCCGACTCCCCTCCTTCCAAGGATCTATCGCATTTTTTAAAAGAGCGCGTATCTCCAGTGACGTACCGAAGGCATTTTCCATCGGGGGGGGGGGGAGGAGGAGAACTGATGAAAATCCCAATTCGAATTCATGAAATTCCGAACTCAAAATGGATACAACTTAAAATACCAGAAAAAGTAAAAGGGGAACTTTTTTTTTGGCACTATCACCTCAAATCAGGGGCGAATCTTCACTTTCGGTTTAGGGGGGCGGAATCCACGAATTTGCCGATTCGAAACCTATATGAATTTTTAGAATTTGCCGACTCTAAGTTCTACTTGGAACATGTACAAAAACCTCGAGTGAACATGTTTTCAAATCAAATTTGGCGACCATTATTTCTTTTTTAAAAAAGAGAACTTTACCAACTACACGCATTGAAAAATTTTAAAAAATCTTAGTTTTTGTGCTAGGTACTTTTTTGATTTTTTTTTTTTTTAGAAAAAAACAATATTTCTGAAATTACCTCCTTCCAAAAAATTTAACATTTTGTTTGAACATGTGACAAATTTTGTGGATAGGAATTATCCATCAAAATTACTGTTTCTAGAGTTTAGGGAAACTCATAAAACTGTGGTCAATTTTATGGATAATAGTTATCCATGCATTTCACCACTAATGTAAAAGATTTGAACATGTGGCAAATTTTGTGGATAGGAATTATCCATCAAAATTAGAATTTCTAGAGTTTGGGGAAACCCATAAAACTGTGGTGAATTTCATGGATAATAATTATCCACATATTTCACCACACAAGTAGGGGGTTTGAACATGTGGCAAATTTTGTGGATAAGAATTATCCATCAAAATTCTTGTTTCTAGACATAAAACTGTGGTCAATTTTATGGATAATGATTATCCACGCATTTCACCACAAATGAAAAATGTTTGAACATGTGGAAAATTTTGTGGATAGGAATTTTTCATCAAAATTACCAATTCTGGAGTTTGGGGAAACCCATAAAACTGTGGTGAATTTCATGGATGATAATTGTCCACAGATTTACCACACATGTAAATGGCTTCAAAATGTGTGGCAAATTATATAGATATTGATTATCCATCAGAATTACCAATTCTAGAGTTTGGGAAAACCTGAAAAACTGTGGTGAGTTTTATGGATAAAAATTATCCACAGATTTACCACACATGTAAATGGCTTCAAAATGCGTGGCAAATTGTATGGATAGGAATTTCTCATCAAAATTACCAATTCTAAAGTTTGGGAAAACCTGAAAAACTGTGGTGAATTTTATGGATAAAAATTATCCACAAATTTACCACAAATGTAAAAGGTTTCAACATGTGGCAAATTATATGGATATTAATTATCCATCAGAATTACCAATTCTAAAGTTGGGGAAAACCTGAAAAACTGTGGTTAATTTTATGGATAAAAATTATCCACAGATTTACCACACATGTAAATGGCTTCAAAATGCGTGGCAAATTGTATGGATAGGAATTTCTCATCAAAATTACCAATTCTAAAGTTTGGGAAAACCTGAAAAACTGTGGTGAATTTTATGGATAAAAATTATCCACAAATTTACCACAAATGTAAAAGGTTTCAACATGTGGCAAATTATATGGATATTAATTATCCATCAGAATTACCAATTCTAAAGTTGGGGAAAACCTGAAAAACTGTGGTTAATTTTATGGATAAAAATTATCCACAGATTTACCACACATTTGAATGGCTTCAAAATGCGTGTCAAATTATATGGATATTAATTATCCATCAGAATTACCAATTCTAAAGTTTGGGAAAACCTGAACAGCTGGTGAATTTTATGGATAAAAATTATCCACAAATTTACCACAAATGTAAAAGGTTTCAACATGTGGCAAATTATATGGATATTAATTATCCATCAGAATTACCAATTCTAAAGTTGGGGAAAACCTGAAAAACTGTGGTTAATTTTATGGATAAAAATTATCCACAGATTTACCACACATGTAAATGGCTTCAAAATGCGTGGCAAATTGTATGGATAGGAATTTCTCATCAAAATTACCAATTCTAAAGTTTGGGAAAACCTGAAAAACTGTGGTGAATTTTATGGATAAAAATTATCCACAAATTTACCACAAATGTAAAAGGTTTCAACATGTGGCAAATTATATGGATATTAATTATCCATCAGAATTACCAATTCTAAAGTTGGGGAAAACCTGAAAAACTGTGGTTAATTTTATGGATAAAAATTATCCACAGATTTACCACACATGTAAATGGCTTCAAAATGCGTGGCAAATTGTATGGATAGGAATTTCTCATCAAAATTACCAATTCTAAAGTTTGGGAAAACCTGAAAAACTGTGGTGAATTTTATGGATAAAATTATCCACAAATTTACCACAAATGTAAAAGGTTTCAACATGTGGCAAATTATATGGATATTAATTATCCATCAGAATTACCAATTCTAAAGTTGGGGAAAACCTGAAAAACTGTGGTTAATTTTATGGATAAAAATTATCCACAGATTTACCACACATGTAAATGGCTTCAAAATGCGTGGCAAATTGTATGGATAGGAATTTCTCATCAAAATTACCAATTCTAAAGTTTGGGAAAACCTGAAAAACTGTGGTGAATTTTATGGATAAAAATTATCCACAAATTTACCACAAATGTAAAAGGTTTCAACATGTGGCAAATTATATGGATATTAATTATCCATCAGAATTACCAATTCTAAAGTTGGGGAAAACCTGAAAAACTGTGGTTAATTTTATGGATAAAAATTATCCACAGATTTACCACACATGTAAATGGCTTCAAAATGCGTGGCAAATTGTATGGATAGGAATTTCTCATCAAAATTACCAATTCTAAAGTTTGGGAAAACCTGAAAAACTGTGGTGAATTTTATGGATAAAAATTATCCACAAATTTACCACAAATGTAAAAGGTTTCAACATGTGGCAAATTATATGGATATTAATTATCCATCAGAATTACCAATTCTAAAGTTGGGAAAACCTGAAAAACTGTGGTTAATTTTATGGATAAAAATTATCCACAGATTTACCACACATTTGAATGGCTTCAAAATGCGTGTCAAATTATATGGATATTAATTATCCATCAGAATTACCAATTCTAGAGTTTGCGAAAACCTGAAAAACTGTGGTGAATTTTATGGATAAAAATTATCCACAGATTTACCACACATTTGAATGGCTTCAAAATGCGTGTCAAATTATATGGATATTAATTATCCATTAGAATTACCAATTCTAGAGTTTGGGAAAACCTGAAAAACTGTGGTGAATTTTATGGATAAAAAAATATCCACAGATTTACCACACATGTGAATGGCTTCAAAATGCGTGTCAAATTATATGGATATTAATTATCCATCAGAATTACCAATTCTAGTGTTTGGGAAAACCTGAAAAACTGTGGCGAATTTTATGGATAAAAATTATCCACAGTTTTACCACACATGTAAATGGCTTCATAATGCGTGGCAAATTATATGGATATTAATTATCCATCAGAATTACCAATTTTAGAGTTGGGGAAAACCTGAAAAACTGTGGTGAATTTTATGGATTAAAATTGTCCACAGATTTACCACACATGTAAATGGCTTCAAAATGCGTCTCAAATGATATGGATATTAATTATCCATCAAAATTCCGTTTTCTAGAGTTCGGGGACACCCGTAAAACTATGGTTAATTTTATGGATAACGATAACAATTATCCATGTATTTGACCACATATATGTAGAGGTTTTCAACACATGGCAAATTTTACAAAATTTTCGAATTCAAACCTTACTTGTCTTGCCTTCAATTCATTCTTGCTATTTTTTGCAGAAATCTTGGTGAACTCCTAATTTTTCTAAAAAATGTTGCATGGTGTCTCAACCCTTTTACCTCTTTTACTTTTTTGTAAAAATTCATAATATATTGTTTTTTAAATTATTTTCCCATCATATTGCGAAATTTTTATTTTATTAGTTTTTTTTTTAATTTTTCAATTGATTCTTTTGAAATATTTTCAATTTTTAATTTTCAAGTGATTTCTTTCTCCTGATGAAGAAATCGTGTAAAAAATGGATTTTTACTCCCCCTCCTCCCTCGAAAAATTCAAATGTTTGAAAAATTCCTCCTTTTTTACTACAAATTTTTTTGAAATTTTGGGTAGAACTTAGTCCTCTTTTTTTCAAAATTTCTTTGTTGGAAATATGACCAAAAATGAGTCGTTCATTACAACCCTGCTTTGCTTTACAAGCGAAATTTTTTGAAATTAAGTTTTGTTTTCATTTGCAAAAATAATATCTGTGTTTTGAAGATTTTTTTCAAAAATCGTATCATCTTTAAAATTTTCTTCTGACAAGGCTTAAAATTTTGATTTTTTGAGTAACCTCTTCTCGGACACAGGAATGTTGAAATCCTTGAGTAAAATTCCTTCAAAATCCATGAGAATTTATCAAACACCCTATTTATTTCCTTTCGGCAACTATATTACAAAAAAAATTACCCAATATAATAATAAAATAAAATTTGAAAAATCCTGATTTTAAAAAATATGCTAAAAATACTCTCCCAGCTAATATTTTCTTCCCAAAAACTTCCTATCCCAAAACATCTCTTCAAATAAAGTCACATTCTTCTGTATAATTTCTCACACGAATAAAAAAAGTTTCAAAACCACATGACTTAATTCAAGCCGCACTCGAACTCATACAGAGTACTTGAAATTCAACCAGAAAACTTACACAACTTTGAAAACCGAGTTTATTGCGCCTTCGATACACATCGAGCTCGGATAAAATTCCTCGTATAACTTTTTTTTTTACACGATATGGTGCCTAAACCAAGTTCGATACGGTATCTATTGATTGGAAGGGGTTTCGTATACGGAATCTGGGAGCTTTTCCTTCAACCGCATTAATAACGAAGCATAGGTGGAAAAAAGGGCAACAAGGACATAAATCGACACTTTTATAAACCAACTTCCGCCTATATCGAGGGATCTGCAATGCACCTCTCGAGCTATAATAGGTAAAAATCACAAAGGCAAAAAAATATACCTCGGCTCCCATTCGTACAAAAATTAAACCCATATCGGTGAAAAGTATAATTTCCACCTATTCGATTCCGATTATTAATAACACACTCATAAATACCGTCGCACGGTTGGGTGAACCCTCGTTGAATTAAATCCGGCCTGGTGGAAAAATAAAATGAAAATTCAGCGATAATTTTGAATTCTGGCGTTGTAAATCATAACAGTTCGCAATTATTTTATGCATTTGGTTACACAAGGTAGGCATTCGGCACCGTCATTTCGCCTCGATCGGCAAAACCCTTGATGCCGTTTTAATTCGAGCATCATTCGGTGAAAAAATATTACCGAGATGGTTTTAATAAAACCTGCAAATGTTTGCTCGCGGTAACAGAGAAAGTTTTACCATAGTCGAGCTGTAGGCTGCGGGGCTTTTTTTTTTTCGCCTTCGCGTATCGATAACCGTTGCAAAAAATATACACCGATTCGCAGATGGAATTTACGACCACAAGTTGCAGGTTATATGTTTTTTCGTTCCATTTTCCAGGCAAAAGTTTTATACACGTATAAGGATTATAAGGAATGCGTCTTATACGCAGCCATTAGACCGACACCAGTCTATGGTGTCGTTCGGTATATGAAAAAGTTTACCCGGCAACGTTTCCATCATTACTTTGTACGCGTATTTTTGCGGTATACTCAATACGTGGTGTATGAGAAAGTTTTTTCTTTCGAGCGAGCTTTTTAAATCCAGCCAAGTCGGGCAATATACGATAATCATCTTAAAACGCTGGAATATTCGTCGAAGCGACGATACCTCGCATACATGAGCGAAATTTTACCCACGATATTGGAAAATTTTACGTGCCAGGGTTGCTAACCTAAATTTACACTCGTACGAGTATTAAGTGCTTTAATATATTTTTTCTCATGTTTCGTGATTCGCGAGTGAAATTGGCGAATTTTATTCCAAAGAGGGGCATTTTTACTCCTGTATGAATTATTTAGGTCGATTTATTTGCATCTCTGGTAGGATTATTCTGGTAATTTTACGAGTTGAGTGTGAATTGGAATTTTGTTGAATGAGGGATGAAGGGAGGTGAAGAAATGGTAAAATTCTCTCAAGGATTTTCTTGGATTTTTTTTTCAAATTTATGAGACGAGTTCGTCTTCACAATCGATGGAATATTTTTACCTAATCGTTGTCTATAATCAGAAGTGAAATAAGTGATTTCATATGTTGCGTATCGTGAGTTTGAATTACGCGATAACCCTTTTTCTCTACGAGATCAAGAAGATCTGTTGATAAAATTTGAATTTTTTTACTAAACTTGGGTCAGTACGTATTTTTTTCCAATTGATATATAATATTAGACATAGACGCGCCCAGAAATTAATGAAGGGAAGGGCTGAGAATTTGTGAGAAATTGGGGGAGGGGGTCAAATTTCAAATTAGCCATTTTTCACTGATCTGTTAGTCGAAAATCATCAATTTTTTCTGACAAACTGGGAATTCATCAAAGAATTCGTGATTTTTGACTGAAAAATTGGTCAAAAATTATCAACTTGAAAAAAAATGACTAAAACATTGCCCGAACGAAACGAGGGTGAAAAGTTTTTGGAAAAATACTGTTTGAAAAGCAATTTTTTATATTTTTTTCAAGCTTGGGGGGAGCTCGAGCCCCCTGAGCCCCTTCTTAGGTGCAATGTATTGGAGCTGGAATCTGAAGTAATTCGAGTGTATTAAAATTTAAGTAGTTTCGATGTTTTACTTCCTCTATCAAATAAACATGTGCAATTTTGTTCCAGAGATACTGAAAGTATATATTTAGAGGTTTCGACGTGAATCAAAAAAGAAATTGCATCCTAGATTTTGACGAAAATTGATGAAAATATTAATTTTGAAAAGGAGACATCTCAAAAAAAAGTTGAGCTTCCTAATCCAAAGAGGAGCGGAGTTAGGGGCTTTAAAATGAGATCATTTTCAAAAAAATTATGATTTTACCCATTTTCTGTGCTGGAAACCTTGATTCGTTCCTTGAAAAGCGCGATTTGAGTTTCTATTCAAATTCTAAATGAATACTATTTTTGTCCTCTTTAAAAAATCTGAAAATTTCCAATTTTTCATGTTATTTCTCCCTCCCCCCCCCCCCAAAAAAAAAAAAATTCATGATTGTGCTGACAACAAACTGTACTTTGATTTAGGCGATTTTCATAAAATTCTAATTGGCAACACTGCTATTCAAAATTTCTAAACAAAATTTTAATTGATTTTAATAACCAAAAAATATTTTGGCCAAGTTTTCAAATCTTTGAATGAATAACTTGAATTTAATGAAAACTTTGTGAATTAAATTGCGGGTTGGCAACAGTGCTATGAATGGAAATTAAAAAAAAAATTTCTAAACAGATTTTTTAAAAATTGATTTTAAAAAATGTTTTGGCCGAGTTTTCAAATCTTCGAATGAATAACTTGAATTTGATGAAAGAAAATTTTGTGAATAAAAATGCTGATTGGCAGCACTGCTATAAAATTTTTTGAATAATGCCAAATATTATTCCAAAAGAGTAAAAAAAAATGGTTCTTTTTTGATTTACATATTTCATTGAGAAACCTGAATCCCTATGATAAAAAATTCACAAGGTTTTTAAAAAAAATCTTGAATTTTGCTGATGGAGAGGGAGGGGGGATAGTTGAAGATTCGTTCAAATTTTAGGCAAATACTTTCAAAAAATTACGAAAAAATAACCAAGTGAACTGCAAAAAATTTTGAAAAGATTGAGCTGAAATTTGGTGTACTCAAAAAATGTCATCTACTTACACGCTTCAGAACTTTATACTTTTTTGTAAACACTGAAATTTTTCCAAAAAGTTTGTACTAAAATTTCAACTTGGCTTGCTCAAATTTATGATTCTAAGAAAAAGTTCTAAAATTTAGAATCATGGATTCCTGTTGATTTATTAGTTCTGTTTTCATGAAGCTTTTTGGATTTTTTTTTTCATCGTTAGAAGAAAGTTGAGCGAAATTCACTTAATTTGGATTTTTTGTGTAGAAATTTGTCAAAATACTTAACTTGATTAGGATTTGTTTCCCTCAGTTTTTTTTTTCAATCAGTAGGCTATTTTTTTTGTTAAATCAGGGTTCATTTTGAGATGAAATGAGGGATTTTCCTCTAAAAATCGAAGATTTAAACGAATCTTTTTTCTTTTTCCTTATTATTTTAATATTATTGAAATGGAAAGGGAAGATAAAGTTTTCTTTTGTTAAAATTATTTATGTTTTTCCTCTAAAAATTTAAAAAGGGTATGGAATTTCCAGGGATTTTCTGAAAATGTATCAGGTATAATTTTATGAGATCAAAATTGTATTAGGTACACCTCGAAATGATATCGAATTCGAATCGAATATTGTAAAATACATTTCAGCCATTTCACCGTTTTCGAATTTCTAAATCAATGAAAAGTTTTATACTTATACTTCTCGTACTATAAACTATCGATAATAATCATTTAGCATCATTTATCACACAGTCCATCACAGTCGTTATTGATGAATGATGATGTAATGAGATATACAAAAAATAGAGATTAGGCTGGGATCATCCGTAGACGTGGCAAGAAAAAAATAAATTTCGAAGTTTTTCAAAAATCTTTCAGTTTAAAAATTGGATGTTGAACTTTGGACTTCAAGAAAATTCGATGTTTTAAAATCTATTTCGTTGCGTGAAATTTGAATAATTTTTTTTTTTAAATTTTGGAATGAAATTTCAAAAATTACCCAATTTTGAATTCTTGATAATTGGTGGTCAGTGATTGGGTGTTAGAATTTTTTTTCAATCTCTGAATTTTTGAAATCATTCGATCATTGTGGCAGTTGCTAATTTTAAAAAAAATTGAATAATCTGCAAAAGTCGTTATTTACTTACCTACTTTTAAAAATTGCAATATTTTTGAAAATTTACAAATTTTTAATTTTTAATTGTAGAATTTGAAAAAATTATCCAGTTTCTGAAAAGTATTCAGATATATTTTTTCTCTTCTGAGTTGAAACTATTTTGATGAGAATTTCTTGGTCTTATAACTCCTTTCTGCATTTCATAATAATTTTATAGAAATGTAATTTTGAAAACGTAAAAATTACCTTTAAAATTTCTCAGCCATTAAGTATATGTAATTTCAAAGTTAAAAAAAAACTCACCTTAACCAACTTTTACCAATCATTCTACTTACCCATCTTCTGTGTTCTTCTTTTACGAAACCGTTTTTTCTGGATGTTGCTTCCTTGCTTCGTTCTCCTTCCCACCCATTTCGAAAAATGTTTCGTGATTCAAACAACATTTTCGTGGTATTTATATACGTAAGCACGTGTTTCCTATACACGTATTTTTTATTACGAAAAATATGTCATTTTATTCGGTTCATTCGATTCGAGTTTTTCAAAATTGATGTCAAATTTTTACTCAGCTCGACTCTTTTTTTTCTTTCATCTTTTTATCGCGAAAAAATCTTCAGTCGACTTTGTCGCAAATACCAAAGATAACTAGGTTAATACTGTACAAAAAAGATAAGATTCCAGGGTGTTTTTTTTTTTTTTTTGTAAACTCGCAAGTTTGCTATTTTCGAGTTCTTTATTCTTTTGAAATATTATGGAAAGTGATTTTTTTTAAGCATAGCACTGATGCATTGAAAAGTTATTTTCCTTTGGTTGGGCAGGGGTGAAGAAGAGGGAGGGAATTGAAAGCAAAAGTCACCTCTACCAACAAATACTTGTTAATTTTATCTAAACAAAAATTTAGGTACATTCAGTTTTCAGTTTCGTAAAATTCTTCTATTTTAGATTAAACGTAAATTGTGATTTAAATCAATTTTCCTTCAATTTTTTCTTCGTAAATGCTTACTTGATGTGCCAAAAAGTGAAGCTTCGATCATGATTGTATTTTCTATCAAATCATCGTTGTAGATAAGTGATTCGATATTGACCTAATTTTAATTGATGGTGAGAGATGCCAGATCTAAGATTTCCGTTTTTTTTGACGTCCAATGTTTCACATCATTTAAAATTTGAAATTTTTTTGGATGAGATAACAGGTAGATATATTTTCTTCTGAGAAAAAATCAACGACGCATATTTCATCTAGTTCTAAGAAGCCAATAATAATTTTTTCATCGTAGTGTGAGTAAAAGTGCACTTTTACTCACACTCGCGAATCGCTCGAGTGCTCAAACTCGCCTTTTACTCACACTACAACAAAAAATATCGTATGGAACTCGGGAGATAAATGATTTTCGACGATTTTGAATTATTTCCCTCGCTTCGCTCGGGCAATAAACCTCAAAATTCGTCGAAAATCACTTTATCTCCCTCATTGCATAATATACTATTATTTTTTCCTCTCTCCCTCAATATCTCATTAAAACTCAATTGCCTTACAGTATTTGAAACAACACGATCAAATTGAAAAAATAAAAATTGAAACACATAATTAAAACATTATATTTAAGATAGAAAATTCTAACAAAATGGTTTAATATTATATATTTTGGGCGGGTAAAAGAGAGAGGAAGTGAGAAGAGGGGAAAATGTATCTTGAACTTTGCAGTTCACGTGAACAGTTCATAATATGAGATGGTTGAGATGATGGGTACAAGATGAGGAAGAAAAGGAAGGGGAGTCTCGATTGTTAATCCATCACCGATGGTTCTTCGGCTCGAAAATACGTATCGTTCATCGAGTATAGCCTATCGATAGGATTCATCATGGTGTTGGATAAGGCTGACATTCCATGTAGACGACTCTGCATTATGATATTGCTGGACATCTCTAGAGGTCTGGCTACTACGTTGTTGGGTATCATATGCAGAAGATTAATATCTTTTTCGTCTGGTTTCATGTAACCTGCAAAAATAATCAAAATGGGAGATGAGCAAACAGAAGTGTCAAAAGATCCTTGAAGCTTTTGAGGGCTAACCCCCAAATGTATCGTGTACCCCCCTCTCATTTTCACAAGCTTAGGTACTAATTTTATCGCCACCTTCGAAACCGGATTATAAAAAAATTGTCTTTCTACCTCGTTTTACTACTGTCTTCAGGGCCTAAACCTTAAAAAAAATTTGAACCAACGAATGAAATTTAATTTGGTATAAATCAACCCAAATTTGTAGCGATTTTCAGGTTGCCACTTAGTGGGAAATCTACCAATCAGAAATGTCGTTCGCAAAGATCCTTGCTCCCAATTTTTTCAAATTTTGGAATTTTTCTCTATTTTTCATTTTTTCACAATCACAATTTTTTTCAACTTTAGAATTTTTTCTCAAAATTCAACTGAACTCTGAAATTTTTTCTGGTATTTTTTTCTCAAATTTTAAATCTGCATAGAAGTTTGATCAAACTGCATCAAGATAGACCGCAATCTAGCAGAGACGAGTTTCCAAGGGAAGTTAGAGAAGTCAGAATTCCATTAATTTTTTCTTCAAGATTAAGATTTTCAAGTACCAATTTTTCGGTAAAATGTGCCCAGAAAAATAAAAAATTGAATCAAATTTTATCCTGGAACGAGACCATAAACAAGATTTCAACGATGCAAGTTCCAATTTATTCCAATTTTTTGAGTCTAAATTTTTAAAGTCTAAATTGTAAACTCCTTTCATCTTTTCAATCGTAATTTTTTTTCAAAATTTTGCCTAATTTCTTTTGAAGTTGAAATTCATTTTTTAAAAAAGGGAAATTTCAAAATTATTTTAAAAAATTTTAAAGTTGAAGAAATTTTAAGGAAAAACATTTTACGGAATCTTTTTTTAAAAAAATGTTCAACTCGAAAATGACTGAATTTCAATTTTTAAAAAATAATAAGAATACAAGAAACGTAAACCTTTTCAAATTTTGAGTAGTTATTTAATTAATTCGCATTCGAGAGATTTTGAAAAATGTTCAATTTCTTTCAAGTTTCAGATTTCCTCAGATTTTCCTTTCCAAAATCGCCACTGCAATCTAGGCACCCTCGTTCGATGCGTATTGAAGATAAAAAGATGAGAATGAAAACCATTTCAAAAATTTACCCAATTGTGAACATTTTTGCAGTATAATGAAATGAAATCAAAATTTTGTTACTGATTTTGTTTTTTCAACTTTTGTAATTTGTAAGGCGATTTTTGCCCCACTATAATCTTTTTTCAATTTTTTCTGACCCTAAAATTTTTATCAACTTTTTCAGCTCCAAAATTTTTTCAAACCAGGACTGCAAGAACGATGAATTTTTTGGTTCTTGATGTTCTTTTCCCATTCTCAGAACTTTTGGCTTTTCTGATTTTTTTTTCCACTTTCAAATTTTTTTCTTGTCTTTGTTCTCATTCTCATTTTTCGACTTATTGGGTCTTTTTGGTTCTTTATTCTTTGTTCTTTTTGGTTTTTGCAGTCCTCTTTCAAACATTTTTCTCAAAATTTTTTCATGTTCATATTTTAATTTTTTTTTTCACAAAATTTTATTTACTATAGCTTTTAGTAATCTCAAAAGGCTTTCAGTGATTTTTCACTAATTTTTCTTTTGATAATTTTTACTCGCGCGTTTTTCTCCGAAGGTCAACTTTAATTGCCCATCAGTGATTTTTAATAATTTAACTGATTCATTCCAAAAAAAAGTACTGAAATTCAACAGCTATAGAAATTCCAATCAATTCAAAAAGTCAAAATGGGGCAACGTCTTCAAATTTTTCTTCACTGTGATACCTGTTTCATTCAATACCCAAATTTTCAAAAATGTGTCACATTCAGTTCTCTTCATACAGAATTAAATTTTCACGAAAAAAAAAGGAAGTTAAGAAAACGAATAAATTTATTCTAAAAAATGATATTTTTTATCAAAAAAATATTAAAATTTGTCAAAAAATGAATATTATTCAAAAAAATTGAAAAATTCTACCTATTTTGTGAATTAGGACACGCGTTATTATTTTTTCGATTAGATAAATTTTATCATTAATTTTTTTCAGTGCAGCTTTTTTGGATTCAATCTCGATTGATTGAAAATTTTTTATTTTGTAGGTAACTTTTTGAACCGCCTTTTCAATCGAAAATATTATGATGCTATTTTTTTTTTCTTCAACTTTTTCCTCAAAAATTTGTAAGGGAAGAGGGGTGAGGATAGAAATTGTTTTTGTTACAAAATATTAATATTTCCTGGGAAGAAAATGCGAACATCTATTCTATTATCATTTTTGTAAATTTATGATCCTAATTCTCGGCCTATTTTGAAAATCTCGATTTTTCTCTTCTCACCTTTGTAGATAACTCATGATTTATCAATCTTTTCTTCGAAAATATCTCCATTACCGACTCCGACTCGTAATTTCTCTCACTCTTCATAATAGAACTACTTAATAAACAAATTATAACTTTCATCTTCACACCATCCACCTCTTTTCCCTTCCTTACATCTGCCAAAAATATTAATCAACTTCCCGATCCTCGCGTATTTAAAAACACTTTTCGAACACGTGTTCTCCCAACCGATCAAGTTCATGTACATGGAAGTCTTTTCCCCTCCTCTTCGCCATCTTCTCTCATAACCACATCTTATTTGTACACGTAAAAAGCGAATCACCGTCGAAAAAAAAGGCGCAGACGAGAGAAAAACCTCCACGACCCGAACCCCTGTTCGACGACGCTGCTGCGACTTTATTGCTGTCAGGAGTTTCTGTACGCTTTTCAGGATCAAAGTATCCTATCGCCGATTCGTTGGCGTTCTTTTTCGTCGTTGTAAAGTTTACTCGACGCCATTGGGTCGCGAGGCGAAGGGACTATAATAAATAGAAAGGGATTTGGCGGAATGAAGCTATCTTTAGCGCAAATAGTGGGCGCCATTCCGGCTTAATGTCGCTTAAGGTCTAACTTTTATTACGTTCTACTATAAAAGATATAAGAAAAAAGAGAAGGCGAAAGAACTCCTACTCCTCCGCAGCCCCCCTTCGTGTAAACTCAACTCCACAATGAAAAGTAGAAAAAGAATTATGTAACAGAGAAAAATTCAACGTTAAACTTTTATCAGAGGGTTAATACTTTTCCCCTATTTAAAAAATTTCATCTTTCTTTGCCTTTCTCTCTCTGGTTCCTTGAAGCTTCTACTTTCTCTTTTTTTTTTTTATAGCCTAGTGTAGGTACTTTTTTTTATTTTATTTTGCATACGTATCTTACATAGCATTTTTTAGCACAACTTCACGTCAACCGAATAATGGTTTTAAATAAGCTTACTATTAAGTATGCTATATGCAGCAACGTAGACTACATAAGAAACCATGGCTATATTATTTTTAACCGACGATATATCTATGCAACGAACGTCTGCGTAATGTGCTTGCTTCATATATTTATCTACATAAACGCAATCTCGCACATTTACATTAACTTTATACCACTTACCAACCTCTTCGTCGTTTTATAATGTTTAATGTTATATTAAACATTACCCAAGACAAACCCAGTTCCCTCAGATGAACTTTTTATGCCATTTTTCAAAAATATTACATACCTTCGTTCTACAGAATTCATAGTTTTGTACTTTGTACCAAAATAGGAAAATAGAACTTCATACTTTTCTCGTGCTACTATTTTTTTGACTTCCAAAAAAAAAATTCAAATTGATGGCCAGCACCCATAACAACCGAAAAAAACTGATGAAAATATCCCTGATCACTCCCATATTTAAACCACGTGTTGCAGAAAGGACGTAAGTCTGAAATGTGAAATTTTGAGAAAACGAATGTCCAAAAATAATAATTTTTTCAGATTTTAATGCTTTGAAAACTCAAAAATTGGATTTCTGAGATCAGAAAACTCGAATTCGTGACAAAATTATGTGTTAAGGAGGTGTGTACCTCAAATTTTCCTTACTAAATTTTCTGAAAAATTCCCAACTATTTTTCTAAAAAAAAAAAAAACTAATTTTCATAAAATTTTAAAACTTCTTTTTAAAAATCTGCCAGCTTCCTAAAATTTTCCCAATTTTTAAATTCAGTAAAAATTGAGTTTGACTGGAAAAAAATTTTCTTCGAATTATTTAGGTAAAAAAAATGTAATTTTTCAAGAGAATTTTCAACGGATATGAAACTGATTTTTTTATTTAATGAAAGACTTGAACATTAAGAGCTGGAAAAATTTTAATTTAATTTGAAGAAAAATTGAGGTAAGTATAGCTACAGAATCTATCGAAAAAATTGACTAAAAAAACAATCGGTAGCTGAAAAAAGGTTGAGAAAAAATTTAGGTAACTCCTCTGCCAAAAACGACAATTTTTTCAAATTCGTCAGATTATCTGAAAATTATTCAAAATTTCCTTTACTCATTCGATTTTTTATCCGTTTTTTCTAAAATTATTTCTGGAGAGAAAAAAATTGAAAAGGGTGTGCCAAGACACACTCGGCACACCCTGAAGTCACGCCTATGCTTTTTTGGCGACTTCGCCCTTTTTTTTACCAAAGAGGTCGCTTTTAGTGAATTTTGGTCACTATTTTTCATCGTGTGTACTGTGCATGAAAATCAAGAAAAAAAATGAAAGTAGCATGAATTTTGATCATTTTTTTCCAACGTTTCTCTCATGAGTTTTTAAATCAAAGATTTGCTTTTCGATCATTTTTGAGGTTTACTTTTTTAAGAAAAAATTTCTGCCCTCGCTTCGCTCGTGTAGGATTTTTTGGCCTACAGCTTTGAAAAATGAGTGAAAATTGTGAATTGAGAGAATTTTCTGTTTTCATGAAGCATTAAAATTCAAGAAAAAATGGTCACTTTTTGACCGCTTTTTCGTTTTTGAAGTCACTTTTGCAGTCATTTTTTCATTTTCAAAAATCACCTAAGTTACTTTTTTTTGGGGAAATTTTGTCGAAAAAAGTGATCTTAATTCAATTTTTCACGTTAAATCAAAATCAAGCCCTAGCTCCCTCAACCCCCCTTCCCCCCAAAAAATGAGAAGAGCAAATTATTTTTATTGCAAAATATTTAGTTGACTAGGGTGGGAAGTTCTTAAAATTATTTTGGGAACAAATTAGAAAACTGTAGAAGAATCGTAGGTATTTTTTTAATCAATATTTTAATCGAGGGGGGGGGGGCTTTTTAAATATGGTTTGAATTTCATGGGCGTGAAATTTATATTTCAATTTTTGATGATTTTTTTAAGATCTTAATTTTATTAGTGAAAAATTTTTCATGATTATAAATTATATTTTGATAAAACCGATGAAAATTAGTTCATTCTGACTTCTCAATTTTTTTTTTTACTATCATTTTCATTAATTTTGGAATCGCCAGCAAAATTGTATGATATTATTTTCTCTAGAAATTCTGAGATTTCTGAGCAGTGACGTACCTAGAAATTTTTGCAAGGAGAGGGGTCCCGAAATTGTATAATCTTTCCAGAAATTTTGATGAAAATATAACTTTGAAAAAAAAACTTCTATACGAATTACTTTGATTTTTGAAACAAAAAATAATATGTACCTAACAAATTCCAGCCGTGACATCAAAAGCTTTTTTGGGAGAGTGCAAAGTGGGTATGGTAATTTGAAATATCAGACATGGTGTCTTTTTTATTCTGAATGTTCCAAGAATTAAGGCATTGAGATGGAGATATTCAAAAATTGTTAGTTGATTTTGAGCTGCTTAAATTAATTTTTATCTTTTGTATAAAAAAATTTCATAAATACTGGAAGGAATCATAATGTTGGTAAAGAGGTCCTCCATTGATTAAAAACGAAAAAAAAAATCGAGTTTTCAAAATTGAACAAGAATCCTGATTCGATGAACTTTTATGATTTTTTGGAACAAGTTCAATCCAAATATTTTATTCTTTTTTATTTCAAATCGGAGGAATGGGTCTTTGGGCATCCTGAATCGGTAACAATGTTCGTGAGATTGAAAAAATGTGATTTTGTCCAGAAAATTATGTATAATATTTCTTTAGATTTAGATGAGTAAGTTGATTTTTTTTTTTTGCAGGTGAATCAAAAAATTGAGACTTATCATGAAGAGGTCTTTGAAAAATATATACAAAGTCCCATTTTTTCAAGAAAGAGAAACCGGATTGAAAATAATGAAGTGAGTGCTCGATTTTTCTTTTTTATGTTTGATAATTTTTTGCTTTGAAAATTTTATCTGCTGTATCTTTGGAGAGAGGGGGGTATGAAATCATCCAAAAAAATATATTTTTGTTCTCCCAGCGCGATGAAAAAAATGAAATCACACAAAAAAGTTCCATCTCGAAGGAGGAGTCATCATCCCCACAACTTTCCTTCCTAAATTCTATTCTCAATACGTTATCAACAATTTCACACCGAACGAATCCGCGTCGTCGTTGAAGTTCCAAACAACAACAGCAACAAAAAGCCCTACAGAGGCGCTTTTTCCACCAAAAAGACTGTTTAAACTGTCGCTTTATAGTTTTGTTCAATTATTCGTGCACGAAAAAGGGAGAGCCGTACGTATAAAAGCGCACGACAAAGGTGAATCTTTTTGAAGTTTTGCGAAACAAAACGACGAAAAAGTTGAGCCAATGATTTCACGTTCGAACGCCGCTTTAATATAAAATATTAACGCAAACATTTTTAACGCTTTTCAAATATTAAAAGAATCTTTGGCGCATTTAACGAAAACACTTCTAAATTAAAAGCTTTCAACTTTCATAAATGAAGCGAAACTCGAGTAGTATTCGACGCTACCGTCTTCCTTTGCGCCAACTAAAGCCCTTTTAACCCTTTTGCGTATACGTCTGTCTATACGCAGCTTCTTTGCAAATGTTCATAATGCCTATTATACCCAAAGTCTTTTCATTGTATAAAAACACTGTTTTCTCCTCGATAAACCTTATGCAGATATTTTCGTTCGTTGTGAGAAAGTTGTTATTCGATAGGGGTTTTATTGCGTATTATTTTACGACGTTTTTATTGCGTGAGATTTCTCGATTCGAAATTGACGATTTTTTATCATTATTTTATCGAGTTTCCTACGAATTTGAAGTTGGGTTTTAAATTTCTGTCTCGAGGAGGTTATATTTTTCAATTTCTACGAAGTAAAACGAACTGAGAAATGGAATTCTTGAAGCTTTTAGGTGTATGTAGGTATATTAAAAAATACTCGGATCATTTTACTTTATTCAACGATTTTGAAATGTTTTGCTAAAACAGCGATTGCTCCTCTTCCTCTCGATAATAAGTAGGTACCTATCATATTTTGAGAGAAAATTTAAAAAAAAACACTGAAAGGCCCTAATTGTCTTATAATTTCAAAAAAAAAAATTGTTCTAATAATAATCAAATAGGTTTTTACTTTTCTCATCCTCCTCTTCTCCCTCCTCCCTTCCTCATTCTCTCAATTCATCCATTTCTTCTTTATTTGATTCCGCATACCACAATTTAGATTTTTAAACCAACTATAAAATTTTGCAAAAAAATAACAAAAAAGTTTCAATGGATTTGTTGAGATTTTTTTTTTTGAGAATCGAGAAAAATATTGAAAAAATTTACAAAATCTATGCAGATGCTCAAGGTCATCCTTAAAAAAAAAAAACATGAAAAAATTTCAGCAAGTTTCCAGATAGGTACCTAATCAATTTATTTTTATTTTTTTTGCAAATTCAAAAAGATTCACCTATTTAGTTTGAAACAATTTTCGTTTGATTTTGCGAAATTTTAATTTTTCAACAATTTTTTTTTGATATTAATACTCCCTAAATTTGAATCAGTCAAAAAATGCCAAAATTGAATGATGAAATAAAGAAGATCAAGTCACTGGTAATCGGTCAAATTCCACTGATTCTCCTGTTAATCGGTGAGATTTTACTGTCAATCAGTGAGAAATTACTGATTCAATATTAAATCAGTAAAAATTAATTGACTGATTGAAATCAGTCAGAATTTACTGATTCAATTAGTGAATTTTCATTATTGAATCAATAAAAATAAAATTTCACTGACTGAATCAGTAATTAGTTCCTGATCGAATCAGTGAAATTTTATTTTTACTAATTCAGTTATATAAATTCACTGTTTGAATCAGTGAATTTTTTCACTGATTCGTACTGTGACTCAATTCTGTCGATTTAAATCAGTCAATTTTGACTGATTCAAATCAGGAGAGTATTTTGATATTTTTTCTGTTATTTTTGTTGAATTTTTGGGTATTCTTTTTTAATTTTCAGAGAAATTCATCTTTTTGAGAAGTTTCAAAATATATAATTGAACAATTTTGGTGCCTTGAAGCAATTTCTTCATTGAATCTTATTGTTTTCTTATTTTTAGAAGTTTTATTCATTTTAAAAATCAATTCTTGCTGAATTTTAATGAATTTTCACGCAGTTTAAAGTATAGGTAGTTTATTTTTGAAATTTGTACCAAAATTTTGAACTTGTGAGTTTTACCCCATTTTGAGCAATTTGTGTTCACTGTTCAGAAAGTTTTGATTTTTTATTTCAATTTGTAACTTTTTCATTGACTGTTCAACAGTCCTAAAAATTTGGCAAGTTGTGCTCGAATCTTGGTTTTCCAGAAAATAATAAAATAGGTAGTACTGATTCTGAATTGAGAGTGGCATTTTTTCAGATTTGAACCCTCTTAATAGTCAATTTTCAAAATATTCATAATTACGTGAATTCAAGAGTAAGTGATTAGTTTTCATTTTGAATTTTCCAGATGAATTTTTAAAAAATTGATGCTCATTTTGCTTCATTAATTCAACTTTTTAAAAGATAGATGCATTATTTCTACGTATTTTTAGTGGTGATGAATAAAGAGGATTTCCATTTTGAAAACATCCTATGGAAAAATAGATTCGAATCCGTGTGGAGATGAGAAAATCTCAATGGAAGAAATTTAAGATGGAAATAAATTTTAAATTCTGAAATATTTTCCGACTATGTCGTGTGTACCTAAATTCAAATTTAATTTCCTCAAAATTTTTACAAATTTGGATTTTAAAATTTTTTTGTCAACGCCATATTTCTCAAAATTTTATCCCAACTCGATTTAAAATCCTTATTCCCGGGTTTTATCTGATTTTTCCAACTCTTGGCATTGACAGCAGGTTCATAATTTCTTGAAATCAGTATGATTAATGTAGAGCGAAGGAGGAGATATTTTGCAACGAAATGCTCATTTTTTTTTTTACAAAAATTTGAATCGCAAACTAAAAAATTCATTCTTCCTGCTACCTCTCATTTTAAGGTGGCGGGAAATCACATTCATACAAATAGTCAGAATTGCTAAACACGAAAAAATCAGCCAAATTCTTTCATGTTTAGCAAACTTTTGTTAATTTTTCGAAGAATTATGCTTCTTTTCCAAAAAACTTCACTAATTTTCTAAAAATTTCACTAATTTTCAAAAAATTTCACTAATTTTCTAAAAATCTCACTAATTTTCAAAAAATTTCACTAATTTTCTAAAAATTTCACTAATTTCTAAAAATTTTGCTTCTTTTTCAAAAAATTTCACTAATTTTTTTATAAATTTCACTAATTTTTTAAACAATTCACTAATTTTTAAAAATGTTACCAATTTTTTTCAAAAAATCACTATTTTTAAAAAAATTACTATTTTTCAAAAAAATCACTATAATTTTTCACAAAAATTTACCAATTTTCAGAAAATTTTACTAATTTTTAAAAAATTTTATTTATTTTTACAGAATTTTAGAAATTTTAACGATTTTCCTGTAATTTTTCACTTAATTTCCAGCAATTCTTCTCACCGTTCGCTTTCAATGAAGTTTTTTCATTGTTTCTGCAATTCTGAATATTCTCCAGTAATTTTTAATAATTTTCACTGGTTTATAAATGAGAAAGCAACTCCATCCTCACTTTTAATGTACCTAATCTTCCTGCTTATCTTTCGAAATTATTATCTCTCCTTGTCCCGAATATTGCAGTCTTTCTCATCAACTCCCTGATCTGTTCTAATCAATTGATCGATCCAAGCAAGACCACAACACTACCAATAATTATGAAAATCTCAGATACATTTTCTTACCTAGTGACGTAGGGAACAACATGGCGTTTGATTCATCCTGATGCAAATGCTGCGGCTTGTAATACGGCACATCGTTATCAATTATATCTTTAAACGGCATACTCCGCGAATAATAGTTATCTCTGGCGAGGACATTTTGTTCGGTATCACTGTCATTTATATAATGAGGCATCATATTCTCCGGACCTGCGAATCAGAAAAAAACACCCCCAAATACAACCACGTAGGTAATTAGCAGAACGAGATTATTTTCTACGTAGTATACATCGTACTCGTAATGGTACGTCTACGTATAGAGATGGAATTTTGGAAAATTTATCTCCTCGGTAAAGGCGCGCATTCCTCGAATGGTAGAGTTGGACGTGTAATACGCAAAGGAACGCCCGCAGGCGATAAAAAACAGGGCCCGGGACGCGGGGCGGAATCAAATAACGTATCGGAGAGAATACGTACTCGCGATACGATGGTTGCATAGCATCGCGGATTCGGCGAGCTTGAGAGAATATTCGACTATGGTTATTTACTCGGGTCAGTAAAATACTATATTCGTAACACGTATAGCCCGAACCTCATTTACTCGTGACACGTTTCTAAATGACTTACACGCCGAATGCAAAATAGCGTAAAATCTCGCGCCTCGCAGTCGCCATAGCAACAAGACTTTTTAACACTTTGCCAAACGAATACCTCGCGTATAACCAGTCGCCACTCGACGGCCGATTATGATTGGTAAAATTGAAAATACTTGACACCTCTGATCGCCCTGTGCCTGCAAAGGCTCTGCCATTATATCCGAAAAAACAAACAAGCCGAAAAAATAACGCCGTAGAGTTATTTTTATAAAACCGACGTGGATGTCCGACCCGCCGTCGGGTACGTGTTTTTTCTCTTTTTTCTCGCCTTTTTATTTCGCTCTCGTTCAAAGGGTTATCGTTATCGCAGGTACAGACTACAGAGATTATCGCGCCAATACCGAGCGAAATGCTGCTGGTTAGGAACGTGACGTGGAGGTAAAGGCAGAATTTCGCGACTTACTTTTTTCATCTTTCAGAGTGTCGGCTTTATCGCCGTTTAGGCAGTCGCTGTCGCTGCCGTTGCTGCTGCAATTGTTGTTGTTGTTTAATACGTTCTGACTGATCGATTTGTTCTCCAGTTTGGCTTTTTTCTGCATTTTTTTCATTTTCGCCCGCTGATTTTGGAACCATACCTGGAACAATGGAATTGTGGGAGAAAAGGTTATTGAAGTAGAAGATGAGTAATTGTAAAATAGGGAACTTTTTTGAATTTTCTGTCCAAGAGTATGCAAAACATCGAATCCTTTTTTGGGGGGAGGGGGGTCTAAACATTTATAAAATTACAAAATTTGATCAATGCTGAAAAATCCAATTTTCAAAAAAAAAAAAGTACAAATCTGTTGAAAAATTTGTAAATTTTTTGAAAAAATTGATAAATTTTGCCTAAAACTGATAGTTTTTTGAAAAAATTTGAAAAAAGTTGTTTAAAATGTCGAAATTTCAGGTATAAAATATTATAATATTTTTTCAACTTTTTCAGCAGTGAGTAGGTACCTAACTACCTACGTTTTTAGGGTAAACGAAAAAAAAAAATTGATTGGAGTGATTTCAAGGCCAAAAATTTAATTAATCTAAATTTTGATACTTTGAATACATTGGAGCATAAGTACACCCAGAAATTAATTCAGGAAGGGGCTGAGAATTTGAGAAAAAAATGGGGAGGGGTCAAATTTCAAATAAGATAGTTATTTTTCACCGATCTTTCAGTCAAAAATCATCAATTTTTTCTGACAAACAGAATTTATTGAGAAAGTAGCGATTCTTGACTGAAAAATCAATCAAAAATTATCAACTTTTACAACCAAATGACTGAAATATTGCCCGAGCGAAGCGAGAACGAGAATTTTTCGAAAAAATATATACCTATATTATTCTTTGAAAAGCAAAAAAGTGCTCTTTTTTACATTTTTGCAGCAAAATTTTTTTCCCGAGCTTAAGGGAGAGGGCTCGAGCCCTTTCAGCCTCCCCTTGGGTGCGCCTATGCATTCGAGTGAAAATAAGGAAATTTTACCTCGTAAAATGTCCATCTTGATCTCATGAGCCAAAAATTCTTTTAAAAACCTGATTTTTGCGTTATACTCTCTAAATCTGAATCAGCCAAAAAATTGAAAATTCACTGATTAAACAGTAAAAAGTGTGCAACTATTAATCAGTGAAATTTGACTGTCAATCAGTGAAAAATTACTGATTCAATTAGTGAATTTTCATTTTTGAATCAGTAATATTTTTTCAACTACTGAAATGAATCAGTAAAAATCAAAATTTACTAATTCAATCAGTGAATAATTACTGTTTCAATCAGTGATTACTCACTGATTCAATCAGTAAATTAAAATTTTTACTGATTCGATCAGTAAATTACAATTTTTACCGATTCAAAAATGAAAATTCAGTGATTGAATCGGTAAAATTTTCACTGATTTCTTCAGTTGCACACTTTTGTCTTATTAATCAGTGAATTTTGACTGATTCAAGTTTAGAGAGTAAGGCAAAATTTTTACTTCGATGTATTCAAGGTACCGAAATTGAAACAATTTTTTTTTTGAATTTTTATATAGCGTTGAATCTACTTCAAACAGTTTTTTCCTTCTCCTGAAAAAAATAGTATTTTGAACATACGAGGTCTCATCCAAACCACACCGACGATTTGGTAAAAATAAGTACCCATGTGTTAGGTAAAATTTTCAAAATTTGCAGTATTTTCCAAATTTTGACCAAGATTTTCCCCAAATTATAAAAATTATCAAACTTTACCAAAGCAAAACTTTATTCAGTTCAATTTTACATTTCGTTTGAAAAAATATGCATTTAAACGTAAAAAGTCATTTTTTGCTGAGGATGCAGTTTATCAACATTTTCTCCATTTTTTAATTTTTTGTAAATTTAATAACGTGATGTTTACTGGAAAGGAAAAAAAAACAGAAAATAACAAGAATTTTATCTTAGTAGCAATTAAACCAAAAAACAAGTAAGATTTTCAATGATTTTATGATAGAAAAAAACTCGTGGATTTTTGTCCTTTCCTAATGTCATTTTTCAAAAATAAAAAAGAATTGAGTCGAAACTGCAATTTCAGTTTTCTCGAAAAATTTTCAAACTGTCGTTTTTCAAAGAAACGACAAGAAACGACGAGTCAAACGTGCCAAAAAATGGTAATTTTTTGTCGTTTTTCAAAAGTAAAAAAAGATTTGAGTCGATGCAGTAATTTAAGTGTGTCGGAAAATTTTCAAACTGTCGTTTTTTAAAGAAACGACAGGAAACGACGATTTAAACATTTTTAAAAATGATTATTTTTTGCCATTTTTCAAAAATAAAAAAAGATTTGAGTTGAAACTGCAATTTCAGTTTGTCGGAAAATTTTCAAACTGTCGTTTTTTAAAGAAACGACAGGAAACGACGAGTCAAACATTTTTAAAAATGATCGTTTTCTGTCATTTTTCAAAAATAAAAAAAATATTGATTCGATGCAGTAATTTGAGTTTGTCGAGAAATTTTCAAACTGTCGTTTTTTAAAGAAACGACAGGAAACGACGAGTCAAACATACCTAAAAATGATCATTTTTTGTCGTTTTTCAAAAGTAAAAAAAGATTTGAGTCGATGCAGTACTTTGAGTATGTGAAAAATTTTTTAAACTGTCGTTTTTTAAAAATGAAATAGATTTGAGTCGAAGCTGTAATTTCAGTATCTCGAAAATTTTTCATGCTGTCGTTTTTTAGCGAAGCGACAGGAAACGACGAAAACAACATACCTGAAAATGATCATTTTTTTAATCGTTTTTTATACAAATAAAAAAGATTTTGAGTCGTGGCTGCAAATTCATCGAGTCGAAAAATTTTCAAACTTTAGTTTTTGAAAGAAACGACAGGAAACGACGGATCTATCATACCTAAAAATGATCATTTTCCATTTCAATTTTTTTTCAATTTTTCCTCATTTGTGTGTTACCTATTTTGTAAGAAGCGAAGACCGAATGAAAAAATTGATCAGTTTTTTCTTCAAAATGATGACCAAAAGTTCAACCCTACCTACGCTTGGGCCAAAAGTGGAAAGATGTAAGTTTGTCTCGTGCACTTTTTTAATATTCAACAGGATTAAATTTTTTTTCAAAAAAAAAGAGGAATTTTCATTTCAACAATTTGCAAATATGACGACATCTTTTTCAAAAAATTCAAGTTTTTTAAAATTTTCCCCATTTTTTGAAGATTTAATTTGTTTTTTTTTTCGGGGGGGGGGGGAGAAGAGAGGTACCATTTAACGAAGTTACGTTGACCTGTGAATTTCGAGATTCGATCGGATCTTTCACCCGGAACAGGGCAAAATAAGCAACATCGTTGAAATAATATTTACTCGTCATTTCATAATTTTTTCGCCTCCTCTCCTCACAGAATTTTAATCATCTCTCAACTTATCACAACGAACAATACCCACCGAAAAAATCTTTCTCGAGAGGATATCCGTTCGCAGGACCAACAACTATACTCCTAGGTAAATTAAAAATCGCTCACATCACACTCTCACACAGCAGCCTGACTCATACACGTAGATTTACTCACACATACATCGCAGATAGAAACATTTCAATTTCATCTTAACGAACGGATTCTTTAGTCTAGTGAATTAGTAATTTGTCAGCACCGAAGGCCTTGTCTGGCTTAGTCGAAGCAGAATGAGACCGAGAAACCATACAGCACGCAAATTTTTTTTCCATGCTATACCGCAGCACATTTTGCTGTTTCAACCAAAAGATGTGTTTGTGCATCGATGATAAGGCGTATTGTTCTCACGTCTGGTGTTGTAAATAGATGAACAAGATGGTGTGATTGTGAAAGAAGGCCGAAGGGGGAGAGGGTGGCAAATACATGACAACTCGTATCCGCCACTCTCGGTACATACTTTTTATTAACGTGATTAATTATTTACACTGTTAACAATTTACATGTAAGAATACGAATTATACAACGGCGACGAAATACCCAATGTTAATATGGCTGTCTTCTGTCAACGAATCAACATAGACCTTTTATTGAATTTTACCAGACTGGTGTCCAAAAAAAAAAATGCAGCGGTGTTTTTATCATAATTGAACTTGGGATGGTGATTATATTTACACCTTTTATTATTGTTTTGCTCTTTTACACCCATACAAAAGAACAGTCTCTAGTTAACCTTTAATCTCGAATCGTTATCGGTTGATTGAGTTCTGGGAGCACAGTCTATGGCAAGTTTTTGATTCATATTTATGTTCTAAACAGCTGAAAGTTTTTTTCTTATCAAATAACCGTAAGATTTTCCAATTTACACCTATGAAATGATATACCTTCGAGTAGGAGTCTCGTTTTGCTCGAGAAATCTCGAAAAATATTCGTATTCTTTGGCAAAGTGAAAAAAAGGTCTATTCGAAATATTTAAATTGAATTTCGCATATTGTCTCAATTTTGTTTAGGAAATGAAAAAAAAAGATATAGGAACCAAGGATCAAGAGGGAGCAAAGGCTCGACACGTGACGAATTGAAACTCGTACGTATCGTATTTCGAACAAAAGACGAGGATGGAGGCAGGAAAGGGGCGCGATGTACGAGATGTTTCATATATGAGATGTACAAAAAAGGAGAACAATCGAAGCGCAAAAATTTTTATTATTAAAATTTCTTCTCCAAGTCAAAGTGAAGCTGCATTCTTATATGTACAGCGTCGTCGAGTTATTTATATAATATCTTTCGTTGGCGTTTTTTCTCATCTGTGTGAGATTTCGCTTCCTTCGCTGAAGCAAAATATTGCGCAGATGGCCCCGCTAAAGAGATTCCACTTTTTCGCGTGTATAACATTTCGCTTCGCGTATCTTTAATCAACGAAATTTTACTTTGGAATTTGATATTGTTAAATGTTCAATTACGTGGGTTTTTTTCGTCGTTGAAGAATAGAGCGAGCGAGAGGATTTTCTTAGGTGTGTGGAGTGTATTGAATATTGGATGGGAGTGGAGAATGGTTGGTGGAAAGTGATGTATTTTTAAGGGGGTGAGGGGAGAAGATGGGAGAAGATCGAGTTGAAAAGAATATTAAAAATTTTTAACCAGAGATCGGAATTTATTTGGGTTAGGTCGGGACAGTATGTCCGAGTGAATTTGGCTTATAGCTGAAGAATATTAAAATTTTAAAAAAATTACGGTCGTTCGAATTGGATCCCATCTTCAGAATGAACCAGAGATTTGGAAATTTTAGTTCGCGTGAAATTTGGATAGAAATTGGTTGAAAAAATTCCGGAGAATGGTATTTTGATATCAATTTTAATGTGAAGATTCGAACAGTAAAAAAAGCTGGGAAAGAAAATTCCCCCCCCCCACCCCAATGAAAATTTGGGCTTAATCTCTTATTATTTTTTCCCATCTCTTTTTTTCACATTTCTATTATTCAAATCATCATTGGGTATTTTTGATGTAGAAATTTTTAGACAAAGATGGACTTGATGAGGGGGAGAGAGAAGGGAGAAGGAAACAAGAAAAAAAGGAGGCTTAAGGAGAAGAAGAAATCAATTTTTTCAAAAACTATGAGTCTAATTGCAATTCTAAAAAAAAAAAAAATGAAATTGAAAATCTGAATTCGACTTATCTAGGTATCTTTAGGTAAAAAAAATTGCGATATTTTTTCAATGAAATGGAGCAAAATTGATTTTTTAAAAAATGAAAATTTTAGAATCTCGAATGGATTTTTAATATTTTAAAAATTATTTGTATCAATAAATTTATTGCTTATTTTGAGACAGATCTCTTATTGAAAAATACTAAAAACTCCTTTTGCCTAATTCGAAAGGTTCTCGCAGTAGATAAATTTTATTTTGTTTTATCTTCAGAGGAACGTATGAATCGAAATCCTGAAATATTCCAGGATCAAACCGAATGAGGCAAACGGAGAAAGACAGAAAGGACAGATGGTCCGACCAAAAATGGTGAAATTAAAATTACTTATTGTATATTTTTTTGTCGTAAAAATCAGTTGAAAGTGGATAATTTTTCAAATGTAAGGACTGTTTTTGGGAAATTTTTCATTCAGAATCAGAAAAAAGGAATTAATTTTATGGAATTTTTGAGTTGGAAAAATCAAATTTTTTTCAGATTTTTTCGACCCTTCATTGAACTGAATTTTGGTTTGTCTCTGAACCTCTTTTTTCCTTCGGATTTTTATTAAGCAATTTTTGGTTTACCCATTTTCTTCAAGAACTCGAGATACGTTATTCAAGATCTTTTAAATGTCTATTGCAAAAAACCTGCGTAATTCGTAATTTCCTAAAAAATTAACCTCTCGCTTTGTTTAGATGGGAAGGGGAGAAGAAGCAGAAGGAACAGATCGCGTCTCATTATGAAAAATAAAAATATCAATTTCAACTTCGATTCCAGTTGAAAATAGGCACTTGCAGTTTTCCGATTAAAATTGCAATTTTTTTCCACAAAAAAAAAATGATTTTTGAGGTCTTGATTTTTCGACTAGATCGAATTTTCAATTTCTAAATTTTATCGATTCAACCATTAAGCTTCACTTACATCATCAAAAGATGCAATTTTATGTCATTTTTAATTTCAAACAGATAATTTTTGAGCTACGAAATCCTCAGAAATGACGGATTTTTGGCCTGTTAGTTTTCTATAGGTAAGACACTGTGTAAAAATCAGCCAGAAATGTTTGAACCTTACATGTTGCCTTCTGACAAGTGAAATGAGAAAATCCAGGAAATAGCAAAAAAAATCTTTTGATTTTGGCTCAAAAATAAGATACTATGATAACCAATGATTTTACTGCAAAAAGTAAGAATTTTCAACTTCTACGGTTATTTTTTTGTGAATTTCTCGATGAAAGGAGAAAAAAAACTAATTTTTTCGAAAAATATTTAAAGCAAAAGAAATTACGTTAAAATGGGGAAAATTCAGAAAAAACAAGAATTTTTATTTCTCAAATCCAGGAAACAATCATGACTTCAAATTCTCGCTCCTACTTACTTTTCTTGTATTTTTCTAGTCAACCTTTGATTAAGTTAAACATTTGAAAATTATTCTTTAATGAAAATTTTGAAACATTTGAAGAATTTTTGAAATTTTTTTAAGGTAACCGTTACTAAATTTCAGTCAAATCTGGTATGAGAAGAAGATGGAATGGAAAATCCCTTCAGTCGAATTTTTAAAAAAAATATCTAACAAAATTTTTGGCAGTTTCGATAACATTTGGAAAAAAATTCAAAATTTTTGGTGATTAGTTATTCAAACGGTTCAAGTTTCAAAATAGGCAGGCATCAAAAACTTTCATTTGGTATTTTCTGTAAAATTTTCGTATTTGATATTTCAAGAGCCAATAAAAATAGACCACAAAGCCCACAATTTTCAAGAAAAAACTCAACATTGAAATTTATTTGTCACAATTTTAGTAATTTCGATTTTGAGAATTTTTCACTTTCATAAATTTTACTGATTTGTTGGTGAATTATCACTGATTTTCCACTTATTTTGAATTTTTTTTCTATTCTTTGGATCTTTAAGGAAGAAAATACTTGATGATTTTTTCCCCAAAAAGTTTAAGATATTCCAAACAATTTGGTGGTGGTGGTGGTGGTGGGGGGGGGGGGGGTTGTTACCCAAAGAAGATTTCTTGAACGATTTTTTTGAACTGTTATCGTGCGTATTTTGGCTTGTATGTGCGTGAGTTTTTTTTAGTGAAGAGTCAAATTGTACATCGATGTTTTCCTGATTAATTCCCTTCCCTCCTGCAGAATAAAATAACCTGTCGGATTATTTTTAACTTTTATCTGTTCGAAAAATTGATGTTTTGGTCAAAGTTATGCATAATTAATTTTTTTCTAAAAGAAGGTTAAAAGAAGGAAGCTAATTATTCGCATACAGTTATCAATAAATTGATGTAGATATAGTACGATTTTCACTCGTTTGGAAATTTTTTTCGGCTATTTGTGTTTTGATGAAGTTTTAAGTGGTGATTTGAGATAAAATCGTTGTATTGTTAATGAAGCGTATTTTATTTCAATTTCGTACGATTATTTTTTCAAAGGTTTATTACTCCAAAATATAAATCAAACCGATGCAAAAATGTTGCAATTTTTCAAAAATTGGAGATTTTTTTACCTACAGGTACAAAAAAACTGGATCGCTGAAAATCAAATTTTTTTAAAATAAAATTATTTGTAGGTAAACCATTGAATAAATTTTGTAATTTTTCAAAAATTGAAGATTTTTTTTATTCAGATACCATACAAAAAAAATCAAATTTTTGAAAATCGAAATTTTCTAAAAAAAAATTGTCGAAATTCCTCGAAAAAAAAATCAAACCACGTCAAAAACTTGGACCTAATTCCCGTACAGGAAATCCTTCCAAAAGTTCTACAACCGCACACCAAACACATCCCAAGCTCGATCAAAAGGCCACGTCTTCTGTAACCCTTAACCCATGAAGAAAAACACCTCAGGTTTTCGGTTCAGCTGATCTGCTGGCGAAAACGACTCGATAATTCACGTGTAAAATATTCTTACCGGCGCGTAAAACTTGTCGAAGTCGAACTTTGGCACCGAGGAAATTTTCACACAGTTTAGAAACACGGTCGAAGTTAATAAAGGATGTTTCTCACACTTTCATCGTACACCCATCTCAGCCAAAATCGGGTTAAAAGGCACAGCGCGCAATTTAAGGGTATATACGCGGTCGAAAGCTCGTGGCTGGGCGGGGGGAGGGTCGAACAACGTATACGCGGTGGTAGGTCTCTAAATAACGTAGGTATTTAAATACGTTAAAAATTTTCAACACTTACTTGAACAATGCGCACGCTAAGTCCGGTATCTTTGGCCAAAGATTCTCTAACTTTTCGACACGGTTTCGGGCTAATTTCGAACGATGCTTTGAATGCTCTTCTTTGTTGAGTTGTTAAAATTGTCCTGGGCCGTTTAGGACCCCGTCTTCCGTCGTGGCTTCGTGATTGAAACGATGCGTCGTCGAATGAGAAATCTGTATTTTGAAAGGGCCAAGCACAAAGTTGTGAGAGAAACGAAGAGGAAATTTTTTACACGCCATATGTCATCGAACGAACTGTTCGCTCGTATTAAAACGTTTATACGTAATAAAACTGCTGTTCGGTGTCACGTGGGTAGCAAAAAAATATTAGTGTTAGAAGGGAGCAAAAAAAAAAGTTTTAATTAAATGTTTATAAAATACGCGTTTTAGTCGTCGACGTTTTACATTTTTTTTTATCGATTGGCGAAAAAATCCGAATTGGCAAGTCTAACTGATGCGTGTGGTCGCGAAATGTAACACGGTGCGAATCTCGTAAATTTCAAGTTGGGTGGAGAAAAAAATAGGGCAGTTGAAATTTTTTTTTAGAAAATTAGAAGAAAAAAAAAAATGAGGAAACGTACCTGGTGGAAATTCTTGCATCATTTCGACTTCCTTCTCGTAGTCGGGACGGCAAAACAATTGGCCCTGTTTGATTATAAATTGGTCACCTTTTTGTAGTGGTACTCCGCAGACGACGCAGACAAAACAACGTAAATGAAATATGTAATCCGAAGCTCGCATCACCAACTCTTCAGCCGGTATTTTTTCCGAACATCCAAGACACTTTTTAGCATATAATCTAAAGATTATTTCTTATCAGTAGTGTTATCTCTCTGACGTTAATAATTACATATATCGTAACGATTAGTCTCGCGTTTACATGCTGAATGAGGCGGTTTCTTTTCGATTTTTTTTCTTTACTATGAGCGTGAGTAGAGGAAGGTGCTAGGTGCTGGGATTTGAGCGCTGATTTGAGAACGTGTGGAGTGAGCTTGATGGAGCAAGTTTGGGTGGAATTTTTCTGATAAGAAGTTTTGGTAGAATGATGAATGGAATAATGGAAATGATTTTTTTTCTTTAAATTGAGTTTTGATTTTTGAGAAAAAATAGGTAGACCCAAATATTCTAAAAATGGGCATTTTGCTTCAATTCTTTTTTTTTTCCCCATTTTTTCACGAGGAATTACTTCTTTATCTAATGATTTTTTTATGTAGTTGAATAGATTAATCGAAGTGGGTGACTACTGACAAGAAAATCCGGAAAATAGCAAGATTTTCACCTTAGTAGCCAGAAAACCAGAAAATACCCAACGAGAATTTAAATGATTCTGCTGCAAAAAGCAAGAATTTCCAACATTTTTTTCCTTTTTCCTTGAATTTTTTAATCGAAGGATGAAAAAGGAAGTTCTTGTTTAGGCAATCTTGAATTGGAAAATCGAAAAATGGCATGAAACTGAAAAAAAAAAATCAGAAAATGGTAAAAATTTTTATTTTTTGGGTCCATTAAAAACTATGTTAAAAATTGTTTCTGATGAGTAAAAATTAGGTTCGTCTTGAACACGAGGTGAAAATCGCCAAAAATTGCCCTTTTGAAAAAAAAATCAAAAAATTGAAGTCCAAGGTTTTCCCTTTTTCAATGAAATTTTTTCAGAGTAGACTGGCTCAACATGGCATGAATACAGGTGGTGTTTTGAAATATCCACATGATTTTTATGCCACAAATTTTTAAAAAGTTTTTTAAAACAATTAAATATGTGCTAATAATTTTTGTAATTTTTAAAAAAAAAAATTAGAATGAAAAAATTGAATGATTTTTTTTAGATTCTTCTGTAACTCTACCTTTCTCATCCTTTTGAGCCAAATTGCATCGGAAAATTCCCTAACAAAAAATAATGTTGAATTTCAAAAATATCGTGTCATTAGAGGGGAAGCTTGATTGTCGAAAAAATTAACATCGATTCTTGTCGAAGTTCTATTGTTTTTTCGATTTTTCATGTGTTCAAATTTTTCATTTTTTGATGAATTTTTAATTTGGTCAACAAAAAATAATCAACACATCAAATGTGAAAAAATTGAAAGAACTGTAGAAGTTCCAGCATAAAAATTGATGTTAATTTTTCGTGAATCCTTCTCTTGGAAAAGCAAACAAATTGATAATTTGCATTTGTTGTGGTGAACGTGACCCAATTTGTAAAACATACTTTGTCATGCTGAATTGTCGAAGATTTTTTAAGATTTTGACAGGGTTCTAAGTTTTTTTGAAATAACGAAGGAAACAATTTCGTTTAATGACGCGATGTTGTAAGAAAATTTGGTAACTTTTTAAAAAGGAAAATATGTGAACTCTGAGGGGTTATTTTGTTTCTTTAAAGAAAAAAAATTTTGCCCTTAATACTAAAAAAAATTGATTTTTATTTACTTATATTCATTTTTTCATTCCGTTTTGAAATCATCTTGCTCTGAGGATTTTTGAATTTCGATAACAATTAAAAGTATTTTGCCAAAATGAACAGAAAAATTGCAAAAATGTTTGCTCTTTGGTGACTTTTATAATAATACAAATTTTTAGGTAACAAAAGATTAACTTTTCGATTTTTTTGAAAAATTCAAATATTTATTCGGTATATATTGAAGCCGGTTTGAAAACTAGATACTTACCTGAAAAGTTCGAATCTTGGCTTCTGGGAAGGAAGGGAAATAGGAAAATGGGAAAATAATCAAACAAATTTATCGAAAGATTTTTAGAAAAAAAAATTGTAAATTTTCGATTCCTTCAACAATTAATCTGATGTTACTCTTTGAATTTTTTAAAAGCATTTTTAAAAAAATTTCGAATAGATCCTGGAATTTTAACAAAAAGTGCATCTTTTCATGAAGTACTATCAAAACTTGTTCAGAATGAGTATTGATTATGTTGATGGGGGGGGGGGACTGGCTGGTTACTCATGTTCAAAATCTGCAATTATATATAGGTATGAATCTTCATTTTTCCATCAAAATCAGAGGTGAATCATTGGAGGGGGAGGGGGAAGTTGGTAAAATATTTTTGCTACATTTTCCCTGTTTTCTTTCATTTGTGTTTATTTTTTATTGAAAAAAGAAGAGAAAAATACTGATTTTGGCCAAAAAAATATTTCTGTAGAGCATTTTTTTCTTTCGTGTGAAATAATCATTTTGAATGGCTTGTGCAATTTTTAACCTCATTTCGTTAATATGCCCTTAAAAACTTGAGTTGATGTAGAATAAATTATTCATCAATTGATATTTTTGAATTATGGATTTTAGCACTTCTCTTTATCGAATTTTTTTTAGTTTGAAAAATGTAACGAAAAAGTAAAATTTTCATATCAATTTACCTAAGAGATTTTAAATAATGTTTTCAATAGTAAGATCAGTGAAAGTTACATAACACCTCTTCCTCAATCTGAGGAACTCCAGTAAAAAAAAAAATGAGCTTTCAATAAAAATAGACAAACTCTACATTATTTAGAAAATGAGCCTCATGTTTTTTCATTAAAAAGAAAATTCTTGATGCAATCATGTTTCACCTTTAACCCGCCGACACCACACATGTGACAAATGTCACGGACCGGTTTTTTTCTTGCGTTACGCGGGCAGGATCGAGTGATCGGGTGGTAATGCCTCCTTGTACCTATGAGCGCTTACCCCACCGATCATTTCCGCGGATTCGCAAATTGCCTACTTTTTCATTTGAAGGGGCAGACATTTTCGTAATAAATCTGGACTGGCTCGAATTTTAATTTTTTTTGCTCCTCAAATCAAAAGGACCGGCAAATTGTTATACACGAACGAGTAGGGCATAGATACACAAGTATCTGTCGGGTAGCAAATTCATCCCCTCCACTTTTCAATCAATGCAAAAAAAATGGGAATAAAAACGAAAAAAACGTATTTTTTTCTAAAATTTCTGCCCCTTCAAAAACAAAAGTAGACAATTTGTTCAACAAGGGAGATGAAACGTTGAACATTTATGTACACCCCCTTGAAGTTATAATGCCATACCAAACTTTGGTCCAGCGCTAGAAAATTATTCGGTAAACAACTTTTTTTGAAGTGTGGTGTCGTAGGGTTAATGATTTGGAAGAGACGAGAGGGAAAGATAAGAACAGATGAAAAAAATGCATGTGCAAAACCCCGAATGAGATAATAATTGACGTTCAATATCCCTCTTGTCTGATTCGCTATCTAATTTTATAAATGATTATTTTAATCGCACTTGTCATAAAAAAATGTGATAAAATCAGTCGCACTTTTATAAACGTCTCAAAATTTTCCGAATCGAAAAGTATGTCTGAATATGTTGGTATTACTGGTCTACGTGATCCATACTTAATATTACAGTATGTAGAAAGTGCTGTTTTTGTACACTTGAAATTTTTGTAGGTAATTTTGATGGGTTTATTTATAAATTTTTAATGTTGTTTGTAGTCAATTTTTTTTAAAGAGTGGAATGGAAAGTTTTGAAAGATTTGGTGAGAAGGAAGGGAAAAGATGAACCGAAGTTGATATCGTAGGAATGAAAAGCTGAGTTTGAGAATTTTCGATTCGGAATATTTCTTGCTCGAAATACAGATTTTCACAATTTTTAATTAATTTGAGATATACTGGTTTTCAACTGCATTCAATTTTAAAAACTTTAAATCTTTCACATTGAAATTTTCTTCATAATTTTTTACTTATTTTAAATCATTACCTTTACTTTATTGAGTTAAGGAAAAATTCTGAAAAACATGAACTGGAACAAAAATATAAAAGAAATTACAAAAAATTTTAAATTGAAATTTTTTCATTGTGTAAAAATTTTTTTCTAAAAATTCTACAACTTTGATTTTTTGGAATTTTTTCAACTTCATATGTTTTTAAATTCGAAATTTGTTCCATTTTTGAATTAAAAAAATTTTCATTTCATGTTTTCCATAATTTGGAACGAAAATTTGAAAAAAAATTGAAAATTTCAATTTTAACTTGATTTTTAAAACCTCATTTGAGGCCAAAATTATTCAAGGGTTGGTTAGTTTTCTTTTCCATGGTAAAGTTAACAAAAAATTGTATTCCCTCCTCTTTTTAAAGGGTAAGAAAAACGAGTCTCTTAATTTCATGTTTCAAAACTGAAGCTACAGTTAATAATTTTATCATTTTTGGGGTGGTGGGAAACTTGGAATGTAACCCTTTCGCTCTTATTTTGGTCTTTCCTGAGAAAGGGGAAGTAGAATAAAATTTTTAAAAAAAATAGTTCATGTCTTGAAAATTTTTGGAAATTATACGTTTGAAAATGGCAAACCTCTCAGATCTGCATTAATTAATTAATTTTTTTACTAAATAAAAAATGACTTGAAAAATTGATTCATAATTAGCTGATCTTCAATAAATCTTAGAATAACTCCTTATCAAATCGCCTCATCTTTTAAATGAATTTCAAAATCAAATAACTTTATAAACAACTCGCAAATAACCCTCCCCTTCCCCTATCATTATTTTTATTATTCATAATGTACACCTATCTAGATATATTCCAACGTCATAACAAACCATGTATTTTCTCCCAACATCCATTCTCCTCAATACGAAGATCGCTCACCATAGAAAACTATTCGCCGAGATAAGACCCTGCTTAATCTACGAATACGAACCGTTCAGAAGCGATTACCCATCATCGTTGAATATGTAAAGCGAAAGTTAACACGAAGTTGGTGCAGGTTGTTCCGTTTTCACCAAATATCAATTCCCCCAAAATTTTATCAAAGAATGTTTACAGTCGATTGACCTTTTGATAACTTATAAAACATGAACCGCTAGGGAAAGACTTTTGAAATTCAACGTACGCAATCTCTTGTTTCCTACTCGTATAAATTTTATTAGACGGAAAATATTTTTTGTAATGACTCGATAATTTAGGAACTTCTTACTTCCTACAATACCTGTTTTTTGTAGAAAATAAGTCCACTACTCGTATAATTTTTCGAAATAGAAAAAATAATTTTAAAAAAATGCAATAATGCTATCAATAAAAATAATCTCTTATGTGTTTATTATGTTTACAAAATTTTCATAACTGGGGTATCTTTAGATTTTCTAATATTTATCTATTTTAATTTTAAAGATAGATATTTTTATGAAATTTACACCGCGATGGGTAAATTTTCAATTAGCATGTATTTTTATTATATTTTTTATTATTCGTATCTATAAATATAATCCGGTATCTATTTTGCTGATATACGATTCAAATCCGATAACACAATCGTCTGATGTACGTCGAGATTTTTCATACAATCATTAGCGTTATAAATGAAGCCTGCAAGTTAGCCCGAATGTGTATTTTAAATTCGGTATTCTTCACAAAAGGTCTTTCGAGTTTAAAATTAATCGAATTCCGAATTCAAAGGCTGATTAATGTAAAAATAATTTTCAACTATTGTGATCCTTCTGATGTTCTGATACCAATATCATTCTCGGGGTGAACAAACCATAGTGATAAAGCGAAGGAACAACAGATTTGTATTTTGTAATTTCCATAAGCCTAAAAACACATTAACTTATGGCTTATGGCGGAAGTTGAAAAAAAAAGCTACGCGAGGTTAATTTTTCTTCTTTTTCGAATCGACTTTCGTGGGCATAGATGGAATAGTAATTGCTCAATTGAATTTTATCTTGATAGATGATTTTGATATGATTTTTTGGAAGGTTATCGTTGTAGAAAAAGGGTCAATTCGACCTGAAGGCGATGATGTAAAGCTCCGATGGAACGTACGTAATAAATTTAGAAAAAAATATTGGAAATTTTGGATTGAATTGGGCCTTTTCTGTCGTTCGCTTTTGAATTTCAACTATTGAGCTGGTTAATATGAATCGCAATTTCCCAGATTCTTGATGGAAGATATCAAATTCATGATTCGTTGATGTTTTTTTTTAGAAAATATTTATTTTGTTTTAGAAATATACAATAATTTTTATTACGGAGGAGGGGAGAAGAGGGGGAATTTGATCTATAATTTTTCCAAAATTTACCAACCATACGAACTTTTAATTTCAAATCTATGTTTCAATGATTTTTCAAATGTTTCTGAAATTCATCTAGAAATCTAAAATTTTAGCTCTTTTTTCTTTTTCCAAAAAAAGGTGAAAGTTATAAATCATAGAAAATCAACGAGCGAGAGTTAAAAATCCGAAAATTTCCTATTCGTGAATTTTTTCCTGATTTTCCCACACAAATGTAATCATTCATAATTTTTCTGATTCAAAACACAAAATTTCTTCAGTTGTAGGAGAAAATTAATTTTTTTGATACAAAGGTAATAATTTTTTAACTAAAATTTGGATTCGATTATTTTTGGAGGGGTTCACATCTAAGCAACTTCCATCAGTTTATCGAATAGATGCCCAATGCCCATATAAAATTGTAGAGAAATTGTTGACGAATATGTACTATTGAATGTAAATAACCAACGAAATAGAGAAAAAACCGCTAAATTTCAATACAGTTTTGTAATATATCGTCAAAATTTATTAATTTCTAGAAAAGAAACACCAAAGTTGTTCGAAAAATTAATTCAATTTTTCAAAAAATTCTTATAAAATGGCAAAATTTGATAAAACATTGATAAAATCATGTAAAATATGAAAACGATTTTTTTATTGGAAGAAAATTTCTCAGGGTCGAAAATTGGTGTAAATTTTTGTAAATGTCATGAAAATGATAAAATGATAGGTTAGTTTGAATTTATTAAAAAGTTTACAGAACCAGATGGTGAAAGGGATCTCCTTGTCTCAATATTGACAAATTAACATTTTCTATGTATTTGTAAATAGTGGAAAAAATTCCCAGCAGAAATTTTTCAGTTTTTCCCTCCTTTAGCATTACCACAATTTGATTCTGAAAATTAATGAAATAATTTTGATGAGAATAAGGTAAAATTATTTGAAAAATTGAAAATTTACGTTCAAAACATTAGAAAAAATTTAAGTAGAATTTTTTTACTTTTGGTAACGCAAAAAAATGTGATTTCTTTTGAAAATCCTTAAAAGGTGCAAACAATTTTTACTTCACTTACTATAAGTATTCATGTTCATGAATAAAACTGCCTTCTAAATTATCAAAATACTGAAAAAAAAAAAAGTTGTCAAAACAATTTGCTGGACACTTTTTTTTATCAATTCTAAACAAATTTTAACGATTTTTCCAACATTTTTATCAAATTGAGATATAACTTTGAATATTTTTTTCAATGATACTATAACAATTTTATTTTCAATTACTTAAGTTGAACATTTTTTTTACAATGTTTCGTCAAAGGTATTTGATAACATTTTCGAATATATTTGAACAGTTTTTGAAAAAAAATTACCATATTTGTACCAATTTTATCGAAGATTTTAGAAAATTTATAATTTCAAAGGATTCTACGTTCGTGAATAGTTTCAATTTTTTTTTAAATGCAATTTCCAAAATTCAGTTTTTTCATGCAACTATTAACTAATTTTATTTGAATGTGAATTTTTTCCGTAGTCAGAGCAAAAAATAATTGGTACGTTCAATTGTTCTGTTGAAAAATCACAAAGGAAGACACCTGGACATATTCAAAAAGTTTTTTTTTTTTAAAAAAAAAAAAAGAAAAAAATGGTGAGTGAATTTTTTAGATTTCAAAGTATCACTGCATCGCCCTGAAAAGTATGAAAATTTAATCGAATCAACAAAAGAACAAAAAACAGATCTACAAAAACGACGAAATTTTGGTTTTCATTCGGTCCTCGTTCTCAGAACGTTTGGTTCTTTTTTCGTTCTCAAAATTTCGATTCCATTCTTGTTCTACAAAAATTTTCATTCCTATTCGCCTTCTTTTTAAAATTTTAAATTTAAGTAGGTACCTACTAAAACTTTTTCAATTTTTTCTTTTACAAAATATAATTTGTATTAAAAAAAATTGTTGAAATATGAATCATCAATCTTCACATAACTTTGAAAATTAATCTCTCTTAAAATACAACTGCCCAGCGTAATTTTTACTTTTTCATCATTCCATGAAGAACGAAAAAACCAAGAAAATTAACGTTTTTGTTCTTTCAACACTTTCAGAGTTTGCTCTCGTTCATCAAATTTTTGATTCTGTCCGGTTCATTGCTCTTAATTTTTTTTCTGGGTTTGTAGTTCTGCTCTTGAAACGATCAGACGCATCGATTGAAGAAATGGAGAATTTTGATAAGTAAGCGTTTCTTTAATGTTGGAAAATTTCAAAATTTTCCGGAGGCTCTCTCCGAAACGTCTCGAAACAGCTTCCAATCGATTTAGGAGGTAAAAAATAAGCATCACATCATTTTAGCTTTTTTCATTCATTGCATTAAATTTTCATATTTTACAAAGCGACGAAGCAGTTGAAAAATTTCAAAAAAATTCTTCAGTCAAAAATCAAAAAATGAATCCCAACGCCTAAAAATTCCATTACCATTGATGAATATTAAAATTTCGTATGAAAAAGAAGAGTATTTTAGAGAGAGAGACAAAAACTGCCTGAAAATTCCTTTAAAACGAATATACGCAAGGGGGAATCAAAAAATTTGCCGTCGGTTGTCAAAAAGTCATTCGAAAAGGTCAAGCCAAGTCGAGCTTTTTTCTCAAAAAATTTTGTTAGACACCCTGTGCCTACTTTCGATTCATTTTCGTTCCAGCTCAAATTTTTACATCGAACAAGAATATTTCCCTCATAAAAAAGTTCATCTGCTATGCCTTTGCATCGAACTCTAATTTCCATAAATTTTCCTTCGTACCAAAATAATTTTTTTTTACCTTATGATCCTATGAATATTGAATATTATCTTGATCCTAATTCTATCAGGTCATTGAATCAGACAACACGATTTTCAATGTAAATCAAAATTGATTAAACTCCGAAACTCGTTGAAATTTAATTCTAGCCCAGGGGTCATATTCCTGAAATTTGACTACGAGAATTATCGGAGTTAAGGAGTTATTTAGCACCCGTAGCCTTCGTCCCTCGCGCTAATTAACACGCATAGCACTCAAGAAATAATAGACACAATTTAAATGTAGTTGGTTACTTGAGCAATGATGAAGTTTCTCCATTACGTTGAAAGGCTCTGGTGTGGTAAGGGGGTCAATTAGCCCTTGGTCGAACTTTGACCAAATTCTTATGCCATTCGATTTGGCATGGTAGAAGATGATTTTAGAGCGCATGAGCGAATTTTTATCTCACCCCTGGGGGGCTGGGGGGCCAAAATACACGGTTTTCAAGCTGAAAACTCTTAAAAATTCTATCTCCTCGAGTTTTCAACCGATTTTTTCCAAACTTGGCACAGAGGTAGTGGTACTAGAGGGGAATGCCCTGAAATTTTTTCAGATTTTTTCGACCACTCCAATGACCTTGAATTCGACTTTGAAAATTTCAAATCGCCCTGGGAGCACCGTTTTGCCGCGGGGTATAAAGAAAAAATTTTTTTCATGTTTCCCACTCCATTTTACACCACTCAGAATTTTTCAGATTTTCGAGTTGTGGTTTACATGTGGCGTCCGAAAAACTGATAAATCGGTCGTTTTATTACTTTAAAATTATGCCTTTACCATAAATTTCGTATTTTTCATTTTTTTTCTCACTAAAAATACATTCATGCTCGCTTTTTATTAAATTTTGATAAATATTCACCCATTTCCCATGACTACGACATTTTGAACAAAGGGTATCCCCGGATATGATAGGCGAATCGGCCCAAGAGCTACTTTTTGAAACTAACCAGCAGAAATTATTAAGGACCCCAAACAATGATTTTAGAAAATTTTTTCCACTCCCTAACTCACCCTATCCCCTTACCCCCACCCCCAAAATAGTGAATTTTCGTCAAAAAATCGTATCTCGGAACCTAATGGACCAAAAATTCCGAAATTCATGTGGTGTAAGTATATAGGGAGTGGTGACCAATTTTTGAGAATTTTTTCAGATTTTTTTTGCGATGCATTCTATTCTAAAAAACCACCTTAAAAACTTTGAATTGCTCAAAGGGTCTGGCCGGATAAGGGGTGATTTTGGCCATGGGTTGGATTTTCGCTTCAACCTTTCCAAAGGGTACCCTCTGATGTAAAAAATCTGGAAAAATTTTCAACCTCCCCCCCCCCTTCTATTTCTGAGTTATGGCCATTTTATTGCTGGATTTTCAACAATTTTTAATTTCAACAAGAAAATTTCCTTCACAACAGTTGAAATTAAAAATTGTTGAAAATCCAGCAATAAAATGGCCATAACTCAGAAATAGAAGGGGGGGGGGGGGAGGTTGAAAATTTTTCCAGATTTTTTACATCAGAGGGTACCCTTTGGAAAGGTTGAAGCGAAAATCCAACCCATGGCCAAAATCACCCCTTATCCGGCCAGACCCTTTGAGCAATTCAAAGTTTTTAAGGTGGTTTTTTAGAATAGAATGCATCGCAAAAAAAATCTGAAAAAATTCTCAAAAATTGGTCACCACTCCCTATATACTTACACCACATGAATTTCGGAATTTTTGGTCCATTAGGTTCCGAGATACGATTTTTTGACGAAAATTCACTATTTTGGGGGTGGGGGTAAGGGGATAGGGTGAGTTAGGGAGTGGAAAAAATTTTCTAAAATCATTGTTTGGGGTCCTTAATAATTTCTGCTGGTTAGTTTCAAAAAGTAGCTCTTGGGCCGATTCGCCTATCATATCCGGGGATACCCTTTGTTCAAAATGTCGTAGTCATGGGAAATGGGTGAATATTTATCAAAATTTAATAAAAAGCGAGCATGAATGTATTTTTAGTGAGAAAAAAAATGAAAAATACGAAATTTATGGGAAAGGCATAATTTTAAAGTAATAAAACGACCGATTTATCAGTTTTTCGGACGCCACATGTAAACCACCACTCGAAAAAATCTGAAAAAATTCTGAGTGGTGTAAAATGGAGTGGGAAACATGAAAAAAATTTTTTCTTTATACCCCGCGGCAAAACGGTGCTCCCAGGGCGATTTGAAATTTTCAAAGTCGAATTCAAGGTCATTGGAGTGGTCGAAAAAATCTGAAAAAATTTCAGGGCATTCCCCTCTAGTACCACTACCTCTGTGCCAAGTTTGGAAAAAATCGGTTGAAAACTCGAGGAGATAGAATTTTTAAGAGTTTTCAGCTTGAAAACCGTGTATTTTGGCCCCCCAGCCCCCCAGGGGTGAGATAAAAATTCGCTCATGCGCTCTAAAATCATCTTCTACCATGCCAAATCGAATGGCATAAGAATTTGGTCAAAGTTCGACCAAGGGCTAATTGACCCCCTTACCACACCAGAGCCTTTAAAAGGACACAAATAGACTTAAATTGGCTGAAAAAAGGCGAATTTTCTAATTTTTGATCGACTGAACACTTTAAGAATATTTCAATAGAAGGAAACGTAAATAATAACAACAAAAAATTATCACGCAAATATAAACAACCCACTGACTCACTTTTAAAAATAACTAGCCAATTATAATTGAAAAAAATTAGATAATAATTAAAGGCTATTTAGCTCTCGTAACCTTTGTTTTCATGACTATTTAATTCCAATAACTCCTTAACTCCGATAATTCTCGTAGTCAAATTTCAGGAATATGACCCCAGCTCTGTTTCTTTCCAAAATTTAAATTCAACGACTACAGAAATACGAGAAAAAGGTTTCAAATTGAGTCAATATACTCGTGACGATGTGAAAATGTTTAGAAACATTAATTCAAGAGCTCGCGGGTTAAGGTACTCGTTATTATCGCTTAGCTATCAGTTGACTTGTCTTTGCTGTGAGTGGATGTCAATACTCGAGCTTTAGATTTTGATGAGTACTTTTCAACAACGAGATGTTTACATGAGCTTAATTTTTTACTCGCTCGTTGCCGAAAAGTATTTGCTCATCTTTTTCAAAACTCATACTTTATCTTATACTCTTGTTAGATTACCTTGTCTGTAAAAAAAATCATCTTTTTTTCATTCTAAACGAGCTTCTATTTTGGGGCGACTTCGTAACCATATTCTTCGAAAATTATGTCTCACAGAGAAGTATAAATTAATGAAGCTCGAGCCCTAAACCGCCGGCAATGGATGTTCATTGCATCGAATCCGAATCGTCGCCGTGGGGAACAATGGAAAAGGCCGGAGAAGGCGACCGTTTCTATATTTGTGGTTAAATTAGGTACGGCTGGTCACCGGTTTTAGTGTTGTGTGCCAGGAATTACAATCAACACGTGACCTGGATAAAAGCGGACGTTTTAACGACGTTCGGGTCAAATGATTCGAATTTTATAGCTTTAATAGGTATGCGATAAATGTACTTAAAGTTCGCCGATAATCTGGTGCGTTGTGCGCCGTCCTGTAACGTGGCGATGAAGGCAACCCTCGGTATGAAAATTTCTATTCCTATACGCGGTCATTTGAGTATCGAGATTAAAAAGTAAGATATCGCGTGTGCGGCGAATGGAAAATGAAGATGACGCGAATACAAAACGAAAAATGGTCCTGAGAGTTGCTGGGAAATCACTTTATACGTCTGCGTTGGTAAACCATACACGATTGTGTATTTTTTGCCCAGTCGAGCGACTAATTTACGTTATTCGGGAGAATTGTTTTGGGCGGTGCTGGGTTTAAAAGAGCGTATCGGATTTCTAAAAGTTGGACCCTTTAAGAAATCGAATCGCCTTTGGATACGATAGATTTACCCTGTGTGATGTAAAGAAGCGTGCCGAGAATTTTAAATATTTCTTCGCGAACGCGTATTTCATTAAGAAATTTTTTCCTTTAAATATATTTTTTTTTCGCTATTTTCGAAACCGTACCGAGCATTCCTGAGATGATTTTTTTTACCATCTTTTTTTTTTCCTTTTCATTTTTTAGATATCTGAGCCAATAGATGGTTATTTTTATCAAACCGATACGCGGTTGTTGGAGTCATCGAGGTTTTTTTTTGAAATGAAATATGTATTGGAGTTGGAAAAGGGTGCAATGTGCAGTAGGATAGGAGACCTACGTTCATACGTAATAATTTCATCGAATCGTGGGGTGTTTCTTAATGGATATTAAATGAATATAAATATCATAATGACACAAGTGGCTTCTCTATATGTTTTGAACGCATTAACATATTTTTTCGCGACGCTTTTGCTTCTGCATTTGGTGCAGCCTTTGGTTTCTGATGCCGGTGTGTGTTATATAGATGTAGACGAAGGGAGACCGATGTAATATATTCAGCGTTTGTAGTCGTACACGTGCATTTTATCGGTATAACAATAGCGTGTATGTGGTTTACATTTTGTGCCCTTTGAAAAGTATGAAAAAAGTAGCTGCATGTGGAAGAGTAGCTCGAATGTGAAATTTATTGATGTAGACATTTTACGCAGAGGTTGATTTGTGATTTGATAGGTGGATAGTTTTAATTGAGCAGTAGCTATGTGGACAGAATTTACTTTTGAAAGGTAAAAGAAAGAAAATCCGGTCAAAATCATTTGGAATTTTGAAATAAATCCAAATTGAAGTGTCGGTAGGTAAATATATGAGTCCAAACAAAAATGAATCGAAAAAACAAAAAAAAAAAAAACTAGCATATTCAAAATTTCAAAGACTGAAAATTATTTCTCGAATTTTGGCGAATTTTTAAAAGTTCAAAATAAATTTATCTCATCATTCATGTCCGGGCAAAGGATTTTCTGATGAGACTGCAACCTGTAAGAGAAAATTGTGACTAGAATAATTCAACTCCAATTTATGTATAAGTTCATCTCAGCTTGAAAATTAAAAAAAAATCCTTAAGGTGATTATTGGGATAAAAAATCGTCTCTGTTCTTTCTAAACTTGTGTATTCGAAAGAATCCTTTAAATGAATATTGGAAGAAAAATTCATCCCAAGTTCATCACCTGTTCGAAAATTGGGGGAAAAAATTGGAAAGACTTTTGGGATGAAATTTCAGCTTAAATTCATTCCAGGCTGGGGAATTGAAAAACTCTTTGGAATGGATGTATATTGGAATAAATATTAATCCCAAATTCATCCCAGGCTTAAAAATTCGAAGAAATTCTGGGGATGAATATTTCAAACCAAAATCATTCCTGGCTTGAAAATTTAAAAAAAATCCTTGAGATGAATCCGGTGCTGATAATTAATCCTAGGTTCATCTCAGGCTTGAAAATTTGACAAAAATCCTTTGAATGAGTTGAAAATTCATCCTAGGCTCATTCCAGGCTTGGGTATTCAATAAGTCATTACGATGCAAAATTGAAATGGAAATTGATGCAAAGTTCATCCTTGGCTGGGGAATTGAAAAAAAAAAATTGGAATGTGTAGGTATTGGAATAATTATTAATCCCAAATTCATCTCGGGCTTGAAAATTCGAAGAAATTCTTGAGATGAATATTTCAAACCAAGTTCATCCCTGGCTTGAAATTTAAAAAAATCCCTGGGATGAATCCTGTGATGAAAATTAATCCTAAGTTCATTTCAGGCTTGAAAATTCAGCAAAAATTGTTTGGATGAATTGAAAATTCATTCTAGGTTCAGCCCAGGCTTGGGAATTCCATAAATCATTGGGATGTATATTGGAATGAAAATCGATCCCAAATTCATCCCGGGCTTGAAGATTTGACGAAATTCTTGGGATGAATTCTAGGATGAAAATTCATTCCCAGTTCATCTAAGCCATCTTAGACTTTAAAATTCATTTCTAGTTTATTCCGGGCTTGAAAATTTAAAAAAATCTTAGGGGTGAATATTGGGATGAACATTATCCCAAATTCACCCCAAGCTCAAAAATTTAACAAAAACCCTTGAGATGTATATTGGGATGAAAATTTATCCCAGGTTTTAAAAAATCAAAAATTTTATCCAAAGTTCATTCTAAGGCTTAGAAATTTGAAAAATTTTTGGGATAATCCTGAGATGATCTTGAGATGAGTTTTTATCCCAAGTGTATCCTAGGCTTGAAATTTTATCCTTGAAATGAATATTCATCTCAAGTTCATTCCATAATCCCAGGCTTGGAAATTGGAAAAAATTTTAGAGATAAAGATTTCATACCAAGTTTATCTTCGGCTTGGAAATTCGAAAAAATCCTGGGGATGTATATTGAGATGAAGAGTCATTCCAAGTTCATCTCAGGATTGAAAATCCGATAAAATCTGTGGGATGAAATTTCATCCTAAGTTCGTTCCATGATTGAAAATTCGAAAAAATCTGTGGGATAAATAATTCACTCCAAGTTCATTTCAAGCTTGAAAATTCGAAAACATCCTTACGATGAATCGTGGAATGAAAATTCCTTCTCAGTTTTTCCCAGATTTGGAAATTTGAAAATGAATATTGAGATGAGAATTCACCTCAAATTCATCCCAGACTTCAACATTTTTTTAAAAAGCATGGGGAAAATACTGGGATGAAAAGTCATTACAAGTATGATTTTTTGAAAGTTTTTTTTTCTTGAAATTTAAAAAACGAAGGTATGGCCAAATCTAGCATTGTGACGTCACTAACTGGAATTTTCGTTTTCGATTCGTGGCGTGGCAAAGTTTTGCAGGGATTCATGTGACACGAAACGCCGTGAATCTGAAGTAGAACAAAAATTCCAGTTTGTGACGTCACAGCGCCAGATTTCACCACGCCTTCGTTTTTCAACGCTACGAGAAAACAACTTTTATAAAATCATCAACCAAGTTATACTTTTAATGGATTAATTTTCAATTAACAAACGTCTATAAATTACTTAAATGATAATTTTACCGTTGGTCTTTTCGGGAAGGGGGGAAGAGGCTTTCAGATTCAAATCTTGGCAAACAGTTCTGGAAATTTCTTTTAGAAAGAAAATAGGTCTTTTTAAAGAATTCGTAAGGACGAAAACTGAGCACGAAGAACTTTATTTTGGATGGAGGGTGAGAGAATCAGTCTCGAAGATTCCCAGGTTTTTTCTTTTTACTACAGATTTGTTGCTGTATATGGCGTTATAAAAAAAAAAAAAAAAAGTCAATACCTGATAATTTGTATAAAATTGTATTTAAGCATTAAACAGAAATGCAGCTGGGCAGCTGGTGTTTTCAATAATCATCTTATCTTACAGGATGTCACGCCCATTTCTATTCTCAATCTATTGAAAACTTCCGATTTTGACAAAAGGCATTGTTTTACTTCACCGACACCCCTGATAGTCCAGTATTCATCCACCGTGTCTAAATAAAACTTTACTTGAAGCTTAAAACCAGTTTTTTTTTAGGTATAACACCCAAGATAAGATATAGTTTCGTATGCTTTCATTGACATCGAACGGGAAAGAAAATCAGTTCGTCATAAATTCTGTTGACATGAGGCCTATGTTCTTTTAGTTCGAACTATAAAACTACCCATTTAAAGTGATTAGATATCCGTTACCGTACGTTGTTTGCGTGTTCTTCTGTTGTGTCCTAGTTGAATTTTTTCAAGTACATTTTACAAAACTGAACACGTATAGTGTTGATAAATTTGGTAAAAGTCATCGAAATAGGAATAATTTTTGATTTTAAAAAAAAATCGTTGCATTTGATGGATTTTAATGATTTTTAACGTTGGCGAAACTATCTGTTTTCAGGTGTTTTCACTTCGACGAGACCTTTTTCTTGAAGACTAATTTAGTTCATTTTCATATACCTTCGTACTGAAGATGTCAGCTCAAGTTTATCAAGTATCTGGTGAGTATCAGTTCTTTCTTTTACAATTTTTTCTTATCCAGTTAGTATTTACCTGCATGAATTTCATAATTATTTAGAATGAACGTGTAAAAAATCTAATTGCGATTTGCCATTGACCATTTTTTTTTTTCATTTGAGTTGAAATTCTCCTTTTCGTCTTAGGTTTTTCGATTTCGCTGTTTGAAAATGATTTGATTTGGATTATTTGTGGGATTTTTTGAAAAAATTGGAGGGAATTTTCTTTTTTGGGGATGAAGGGAGGAGAAAAGGGCGATGATAAAATTGAAAGTGATGGAGAGTAGTCTTCGATTTTTCAAATAAATAATTTTTTTTTTTGGATTTACTTATTCTAAAAAATAATTTCGGCTCTTCAGGTTTTCTCTTTTTTCTATCATTCTTTTTTTAAGTATTTTGTTCTGGAATATTGACGTGTTTTTTTTTTCAGCAGGTCATTATTTTTTCATTTTATTCTGAATACCTAATGCATAATTTGAATTCTTTGGTTTCGTTTGAAAATTTATTTGTTTTTCTCTCTCTCTAAAATCAGCCAAGTAGGTAATTTTGTTAATTGGGTTTATTCTGGTGATGATTTGAACATCGAGGCTAAATTTTCGTATGAAAGAGTTTCAATATGTAATTTAAAAGATACCCCAAAGTAAAAAATTGATTCGTAAAATCAAGGACTTTTACAATTGCCTCTATAACCATGTTCAATTTCCCCAAAAACTTTCATCTCGTTGTAACCGATCGCGATATCGCAACATTACAAAATTAGAAACCTCTCACATCCCAAGAAATAAAATTCAACCGCACAAATGCGGCGATCTAGATATTGCGAAGAAAATGTGAAAGGAGGGGAAAGGGGAAATATGGGGTTCTCGCTCATATTCCTAGACATAGTACACTACATGGCCATATACGACATACACATCGGACAAAATAAACTCTTTGGTAGTAAGAAAAGAGAATGGTACAACATACACATAGTATAGTACCGTAACACGTGCACTATTGTGACGTCATCGTCGTTATAGAAGAGATCAGCTTGTAGCATATTGTGCAGATGATTCCGGGCTTGTTGGGGTGCGAGGCAATATGTTGCAAAGGCACCCTTTTATTTTATATACAGGCTTGTCAAACTATTCCAGGGGAGAATTGCAGCATCTCGCGGTTTATTTTATTGACGCTCGTATGACAGATACCTTTATCTTTTTTACCCCTTCTGTCTTTTTTTAACTTTTTCTTGGAGACTTTCAAAGTATTGGTACAAATAACTTCTTCGTACGTGGAAGTTGAACTTGAAGCAATAAAAAAATTGGGGTGGTTTTTTGATATCTTTTTACGAGGGATTTTCCTTAGAATGATTGAAGGTGAGTTGTTTCCCAACGAAATATGTATCTATGTGAAAAGATAAGCTAATTTATTTTCATTTATTTTCGAGGTTTGTACGAGTTGATTTCCAGTTTCTCTCGAAAATTTTTCGGATTTTTTAAAATCATTTTCATTTCTCGATTTTTTTTTACGAGTTCCCCTTGGTGATCTATTTCACAAAACCATGATCTTTGGAGGCCTCAACATTTTTATGCAATTACAATTTTTAGCCAAATTGTCCAACTTTGAAGGCTCTTATCTCGAAATAGGTCTTCTTTGAGGAAAAACTGATTACGGGATCTGAAAGAGAACTGATAGGAGATTCAAAATCAATAATTACATTTTGAAAAGCTCAAAGTTGAACTTTGATTGGGAAAGCTCAACTTTCATGATGAGAGCAAAGCATGAAAGCTACAATTTAAAAATCTAAAAAAAATACAGTAAGTAGCCCTTTTTATCTTCTTTTCAACAAACAAATTTTCAAGTTGGGATCTCCAAGCCCCCTGAGGGGTACAGGGGTCAAAAATTTTGACCAAAATTCAAAAAAATCGAAAAAGTGAAGTAGCACATCGGTTTCTACTAATTTAAAAGCGCTGATTTCGAATATGAACTTGGTTTTTTCATCGAGCCCCTCTGAAGCTCCCTATTAGCCCCATTGAGAGCGTTAAAATTCAAAAAATGAAAAATAACGTGTGACCTGTCGTTTGTTTAGTATTTGAGGGCGCTGAGTTCGAATATTTGCTTATTTTTTGGATTTGACCTTCAGCCCCCCCCCCAAAAAAAAACCTTCAATTTTGGCGAAAAGTATGTTAAAAAATTTTAATGGCGTGTGACAGACATGTCGATTGTCACTAATTTGAGGGCGTAGAATTTGAATATAGACTTACTTTTTGATATTACCTCCTTCCTCGTGCTCTAATCGACTCTTTCTCGAATTAATTGTACATTTCTTTCGATCAGAGCAGGGGGAAAAGGTAAAATTAAAAAGTAAGTCAATATTCGAATTCTACCCCCTCGAATTAGTGACAATCGGTCATTTGCCATTTTAAATTATTTTAAATCTTAAAAATTTTTCTGGATTTTCTTCAAACTTGAAAATATTTTCTCCAATTTTTTCACATCAAATTTCTTTGTATTTTTTTTTCAAATTTTTAACGGTCTTTACCATCAGAAAAGCTTCGGAGTGGTAAGGGAGTCAATAGACATTTTTTGGCCTCTAGTCGAATACGATCAAAATTTTAATGCAGTTAGATTTTTCTTGGTGAAAAATGATTTTAGAAAGCACGAGCAAATTTTCATCTCTTGAAAATTTGAAATCGCCCTGGGAGACACAATTGTGAGATGGGCTAAAAAATGAAATTTTTTCAGAAGTTTTTCAATGTATTTCACACTTTCAGATTTTTTTCAAAAAAAAAAAAAAAAAACGTGATATTGTTCCTTAAAATTACACAGATTTTCATCAATTTTTCTCGATTTTTTGAATATGATCAACTTTTACTAAGTACTCGAAAAAAATTGAAACTATTCTAAAAGGTGTAAAAAATATTGAAAAATTTTGGGGGGAAAAATCATCTTTCTGCCTATCCCAAAATTATGTCTTCTAGGGCGATTTTAAATTTTCACAATGGAATTTAAGGTTATTCAAGTGATTGAAAAAATCTGAAAAAATTTTAGGGTACGTACTCCCCTCTAGTACCTTCACCTATGTGCTAAATTTGAAAAAAAAATCGATTTAAAACTCGCGGAGATAGAAATCTTAGCTTGGAAATCACGTATTTTGAGACCTCAGCCTCCAGAGGTGAGGTGAAAATTTTCTCGTGCACTTTAAAATTATCTTTTACTCAAGAAAATCGAATGGCATAAAATTTTAATCAAGTTCCTCCAGAGGTTAAATGATCCTTTTATCACTCCAGAGCCTTTTGAAATTTAAACACTGCGTTTTTTGATGTTGCTTTCTAAAAATTTTGAAGAATTTTTATGTTGAATGAAGATACAGTATCGAATAGAAATTTTTTAAAAAAAGAGCATAAGTGAACCTGTGAACATATAAACCTCGCTTAGGAGTCAAAAATAATTTTTTGAGAAAAAAATTGGAGCTGGGACAAATTTCAACTTTTTGAGAAACAACTTTGGAACAGAAACCAATAATTTTGGAAAAAAAAATGTAAAGGTAAAATGATTCTATTTCATTTTTTCAAAAAAAAAAAAATGAAGATTATCTGGTAAAAGTTCTCGGAAAAACAGAAGTTACAAAAATGAATACATTTTACCCCAAAAATGATAAATTTTATCAAAAAAAAAGATGGATTTTATCAAAAAAATTCATAAATTTTACCAAAATAATAAATTTTTATCAAAAAATAATAAAATATATTTTAAAAAATAATAAAATGTATTCAAAAAATAATAACGTGTTTCAATTCACAAAATAGGTGAAATTTTTTCTAAAAAATAATATTTATTATCAGAAAAAATAATGAAATTTGTCAAAAAAATGAATAAATTTTACCAAAAAGAATCAATTTTATTTAAAAAAATGATAAATTTTACCTATTTTGAGAATTGGGATACCTACGTTATTATTTTTTTGGATAAATTTTATTATTTTTTTTTTCACTGATTGGAAAAAATTTAGAGTAGACTTTTGAGCACAAAATTCAGAGTTGAAAATTTTATAAAAAATTTTGGGAATGAAAAAAATATTGAATTTGAAAAAAAATATTGTAAATTTTTCTTTATGGTATCTCCTGAGTAACGTTACCTGGTTAAAAGAAATTTAGAATCAATTCGTACATTCCTCTAAAAAAAATTGGAAATCAATTCACACATTTTTGAATTCAGAGAATCAACTTGTCAACTCCCAGAGGTATCTAGGAGAGAATAAATTAATCTTGATCTTTGCTTACCTGTCGTAGTCGAATTTACAATACATTTTACGATCTCTGGTGAAACACGTTTGAGCCAAATGGATACCGCAAATGCAACATATCAAACACATCTCGTGATAAGATTCGTTGGCTATTTGCATAATATATCGGTCGCTGATTTCATTCGAACAGGCATTACATCTGGCAGGATGTAAATTCGGATTCATTATCCCTGAAAAAAAAAGTACCCGTGTAGGTATTTTCGCATCATTGATCAAAGTCCGCATAAACGTAGGCAACCGAATCGACATCGACTGGGAAAACGAGTTATTAAAGTTGCATAACACGATGGGAGGTCTTCGCCGGAGTAATTTACGCGGCGAATTTGAAATTCTACAGTGAAATCGCTTTGATTACGGTAGCGGAATTGGGTAAACAACATAGACACAATTTAATATAGCTCCTTTGACCACAATCGTACCAATTTGGTTATATAGAGACGTAGGTACGTATGTATGACGCGTGTTATTCGTAAATAGATAAAACGGCCGCATACCGAGACATTCGCAGCCAATATGTAAAGTAAGCATTGCCTCTACCCTCGTCTGCCTCTGAGCAGCATCAAAATTATCCGATACGATAGAACCAGCCCCGTACGTCGAATCGATTCGCTCGGCAAAGTTGCAATATCAAAATGCAAATCGTGTTGTAAAGCAATATATAATCGTTTGCTGTGCTTTACAAAATACCGTACAGTCAAAGGATTACACCCCGAGTTACTTTCGAATTGTCCCCCCATCCCGCGGTCACCCTCGAGTCTGCTTTTTGTGCTGGATATGATTCTGGCGGATCCTTGCGCCTTGCGGAGTTGATACGGGCGTCTCGTCGAGCGTGCCTTTTGTGTAATATATCGTCGATGTGTATGTTCGAGACCACCCTTTTTATTGGAACGTTTATCATGTCACCCTCGTCGGCTGAGCCTTCACTTCGGGTATTTATGTGTAATCTAATATCATGTGGATGAGGAATGATTCGATTTAGGAAGCTGGAACCGGTTGGAATGAAGGAGGTGTGATTTAATGGATGAAGGCGTTCGGAGAATTGGATAAAATGGAGTTTGGTGGCCAATTAGCCATAAAATGAAAGATACGAGGTGTTTGAAGTCGATAAAAAGAGGTGGTTGGGTTGGAAGAAGAAGTGGGCAGATGGATTGTGGTGGAGTGTGGATGGATTTCGATACGTATAGGAAACTTGAAGCTTATGAAAAATTTTGGAATTGATTGATCATCAGAAAGTGTTGAAGTAGGGATGAAAAATTGTATGTTGTTTAATCATGATTTTTTTATCTGCTCCACCAGGAGTTCATAAGTAAGTCTTGGTAGGTGTATTTGTATTTCAAGATTTGAAGAATATTTCTGATGAAATTCATGACCTGAAATCCTAGTTGGAATGCTCAAAGCTGTATCCAAATTTTCAATTTTTTTTTCAAGTTTTGTAAAACATTTCTATATTATGAAAATTTTATAAAAATGGGAAGTTTTTTTTTTGAATATTTGAAATACCATCAGAAGGTGGGGGGAGGGGTCTTTAGTTTTTTCGCCTTAAAACTAGGGCCAAATATTTGAAAAAATTGGGTGTTTAATCACTAAGATAGGAATTTTTTGTGTTTTGATGCTGCGAAAGCTCTTATCTGATGCAAATCTGAAATTGAATGGTTTATTTGATACAAAATTCTGAAAACCCAAAAATACTTGTTTTTGCGAAAACTAATTCAAAGTTCAATTTATTTTTTGTTTCTTGTATCAAACTGCTTTCTGAAGAAAAAAAGTAAACCAAAAATTTAAACCAGTTTCAGAACCAAAGAGTGGGTCAATTTGAGGAAAAACCAGGCACTGGAAATAAAACCAAAACATTTGAAAAACCAAAACCATAATCAAATCGAAGTTCGTTTTGGTTTTGGCCTGCTGGAATTTTTTACACTATTTTATGTGTTGATTTGAATTTTAAGGGTCTGTCATGTCTCGTGGCGTTGTAACTTCGTATTGTAAGATATTTGAAATTTTGAAACCGAAATAATCAATTTTTCAACCCATTTTTTTTATTCTGAAAATAGTTTCAATTTTTAATTTTCTTTTCTCCAGATATTTTTGAACTCTAAAAATTTTTCCTCAACACTAAAATTTTTTATCTGGAATAAATTTTTACCAACTCTGGAATTTTTTTCTTTCAATTTTTTTTCAGGTAGGTACATATATGAAAATTTGTCTACTCTGGCATTTTTTCTAAAAAAATACAAATCTTTCATTTCTTAACTCAAAAAATTTTCTCTCAAAATTAAATCTTTTCTTAAAATTTTTGCTCTTGAAATTGTTTCTTCAAGTTCAATTTTCACACCTTTTGATTTTTTTTCTCAAAATTCCATTTTTTTTTAGCTCAGTTCAAATGTTTTTCTAAAATTATTTTCCAGCTGTGAAATTTTTAGAATAAAAAAATTGAAAAAATTGCACTGAAAAACATTCCAAGAAATGTAATGTGAGAAAAAATCGAGAGAATGCCAATTTTTTAAAAATTTTAAGACCAAAGAATAGGATTTTACAGTTGTTAATTTAAATATGAAAATTTCGGCAAAAATGAAAATTGAAGAAATTGAAAAAAAATCTTGGACCTGAAAAAAATTTTGAAGAAGAAAGTTTAGTAGGGGAAAATTTTATTGGAGGAGTTGAAAAAATTGATATTAAATATTAGAAAAATTTTCGAAATCTGAAAAAAAATGAAAATTTTGAGAAAAAAGGAAAAGTTTTACACCACGCTTCTTTCTCAACTCTGTTTGAATAATTATTTTATTGAACCACTTTTATATATGAATTATTGGTAAAACTTTAGCCCAACAAGGACTTGTTACCTCAACGACCTCAACTATGCGGACCGAAATACCTCCAAATCTCCCAGAAAATCCGGCTGATTGGTCTATTGAAAACGTAATCGCATATGTCTTACACAGTTACCCCAATCTCATCAAATACGCTGATTTGTTAAGACAACACGTTCGTATTTTATTTTTCAATTCGATTTATTCCATTAAATCTTTAATCTTCATACGTATTAATCTTGCCCTTTGAATTTACAATAGAAAATAAACGGAAAAGCTTTTTTGTTGGTAAATCCGAATAAATTGATGTTTGATATGGGACTGAAAGTGGGACCAGCATTGAAACTTCATCATCTCGCGTGGAAGATCAAAAACCCTAGACGACATTATACCATAATTTATTAAAACATTTTTTTAACAGCACGATTCATCTACCTAGACCTACCATTTAAATGTAGTTTTAATGTAAAATTTTCGAAAATTTATGTGCCTTGTCAATACCTATCTCATTATTACCTTATTTTTCATAATTTTTGTTACGTTTTCCTTAATTTTAAACGAGTTTAATTAGATAATTTTAATCACCTATTTTCTAAATAATTTTTCAATCGTTTTTACAATGATTTAAATTGCTGAAAATATGTTTTCAAATTGAAATATTTTTAAAATTTTATTTAATTGGCGAGTAAACTTTTGTTATTTTGCGATTACTTTACCATGATTTGTATATAATTTTCGTGTTTTTTTTTCAAATTTATGAATTTGTTCCATAAAATTGAGAAATTCATTTAAAAGTTTTTGTAAAATTTTGTAACTTACTGATAAATTTTGATCATTTTTTAAAAATGTTTATCACATTTTGATCTTGGTACCTACTAACCTCTTTTCATTAAGTATCATTTTAGAAATCAATTATTGTCTTCTGAAATTTGGCTAAAAATTTCTGTTGGTGAATTCGACTTTGATCATCTGTGTTATGATTTTAAAAAAGCTTGATTTTTCAAATGTAATATTCAATAATCTCCTCAATAATTTTACATAATAACCTATGGGCTGAAGTTTTCTCCTTGACTTTTTCAGAATGTCATACCAGCGCGTATAAAAAAATTACTCTTTTCTTTGCAGTAGGTAAAATTTTGGGTACCAACTTTCAACTTCGTAATTTTGATTTTTTAAAAAAAATTATTATTATTAATGACGCCATATACAGCAACTAAGGCTAAGAGAGTATTTCCAATATTGGAAAAATTGAGGGTTTTCATCCTTAAAGTTTGGTCAAAGAATAAGTTTTTTTTTTTTTTTTTTTAAAAAAAAACTTTTTTGATAGGAAATTACGATACAAGTACCGAAAACATGATTACGTAAGTCGAGAAGAATTTTGTGTTTGGGTTCCAATTGCCAAATTTTTGTTGCTTTTTGGTAACTAATGAAAGGAAAAAATAATTTTTTGGCCAAGTTGCTTCTGAGGGTGGAGTCGAAAACTGTATAGTTTTTCAAAAACAATAAACACGAGCTTTGAAAAAATTTCAATTTTTTTGGCCTAGACTGCTGATAAAAAATTTTACATTTTTTTCTTCTTTAAAATATACCCGCCTAAATTAATTATTTTTTTAACAATATGATTTTATTGATGAACATTTGAGTAACACAAACTTTTCTAATTATTTTTCGGTTTTAAATTTTTTTTATTGACAGTTTAATATTTTAATTAATTCAGCCTGTGTTTATTGTTTTTGAAAAATTACATTTTTCGACCCCCCCCCCCCTCACCTCCAAAAGCAAAATTTGAAAGCAGTGGCGCTTTTGGAAGAGAAAATCTGAGGAAGTTGGAAAATCCGAAGAAATTGAACGGTTTTCAAAATCTTTTTAATACGAATTTACCAAAAGAAAAACACAAAAAAACATGAAAAATTTGAATAGATTCACGTCTCTTGCATTTGTATTACTTTTTGATTTTTTTTTACTCATTGTATCCAGAAGAAAATTATGAAAAATATGGAGTTGAAAACTTTTGTTAAAAATTGACTCATTTTCAAGTTGAACAAATTTTTTTAAAAAATCTGAACAAATATTTTTTATTTGTAATTCTAATTTTTTTTTAAATTTTCTTATTTGAATTTTAAAAAAAATTAAATTCCCATTTTTTGGAATTTTTTCTAATTTGAAAACTGTTTAGGTACAATGATTTAAAAATATTTAGATTTTTTTAAAATTCTGATTTCATGTTTTCCAAAATGTCTTCTGACTAAATACTTACTTAATTGGAAAGAATTTTTTAGAACATAAAATTGAGAAAATTAGAATAGATTTAAGTTGGAAAAATGTGAAAAAATAGGTTTGAATTAATTTTACTATTTAAAAATTTGAAATTTGATGCAGTTTTGAAAAAAATTATGGTTAAATAGATTGAAGAAATTTTGAGTTTAAAAAACTTGAGCTCAAAAATTGAAAGGCCTAAATTTGAACTTGGATCGTTGAAATTTCGTTAATGGCAAAAATAATTAGGGGCTGCCTTGTTTTAAGATAAATGAATTCAAGTTAGGTACCTATTTACCTTTCAAGACGCATTTTTCTAAAAAAAAAAAGTGGCGTGTACTTGAGAAAAATAAATCTCAGTCTTTGAAAAAATTAATGGAACTTCCTTTGGAAAAACTCCTTTGTTTGAAAGCCACAAATGAGTTTGTTGGCTCATTTTGATGCCTATAAAATCAGAATTTAGGCATTAAAACTGGAACACAAAAGAAAAAATTTTTTGTCCACTTGTGTGATTCATAACCATCAATTCTGAGTCTTTATTGAGAAGATGGAAAAATCTGTTTTCAGAAAGTATTTCCCCTTCCTTTGGGGGTTGCAGAAAATTCTTCAAGTGTTCATTTTTGATCGACTTTTACGAACATGAAACACAAAAAAATCAAGATCGAATTTTTGGAAATTTGGTATAGATTTTCGGTTATTTGCCTGGACTTCAAAAGTAACCTTACTCGCATCTTTTATTGTATTCTTCGAATAAAAGACGACGACCGCGTATAAATACCCGAGACCGACGACACGACGACCTTTGTGTCAGCATATGTGTGATCCATAACTATTACCCTTTTGTATGTAATGTACACGTATGAGTAACATTTTAACGTCACATGTAGGTAGGCTAGTAAAATTACATAAAGATACCTCCGCACGTAGCAGTTTTACTATCGCCAGACCTGTCTACAGATCGTTTAACCTATCACCAAAGGTCATGATGAGTTCCGGAGTTTAAAACTTACATCCCACGGGTATCATTAAAGACACGAGTTTCCGAATAACCCTCTCGAGTTATGTACAGCAATGGGCGAAAAAATCACCACCAAATATAACTGCTCAAGTACATAAGTATATATAGCTGTATCATTTACGAGGGCATATGCCACATATAAGACGTAACATATTTTTACAATTGATTCAACAATACGAGTATAGTTTTTATATCAGTCGCGTGTGCTCCTTATTAAAAAAAATTTACTAAAAATGAAATCAGATCAGCTGCTGGATGCATATAAAAACAGGTGTTTCTTGCTGTACGTGCCGAGGTCAATTTAAAAGTAAAGCAGGATCTGTGATAGACGAATGATTAATGCTTACTGTTTTTTTTTTTCGGTCAGCCAAAAGTGAAACCGAATAGGGAAAAAGGGTTACTTGAACGTTAAATGATGCGCGATAATCGCGAATAAATCATTCTTATAATCCTTTCGGTCGCGAATTATCAACGAGTCTCGTTTGTTGTATTTGATTTTAACGAGTCATCCTGCATAATGGATGAGGGAGGGTGACAAGCAATAAAACCTGTATGGATGTACTTCCTATACCACTTGTCATTGCATCGATGAAATAATCTGGCGTTTTAAATGTATGAAGTGTTGTCCAATGGCGGTGACGGGGATGGGACTTTTTTTTATTGGCGGGGCATGTGTTTATATCACTTGTTGACTGATTATGATTTTTATTTTTTTCGAGAATGAGATAGGGGCTATTGAATGAGAGAAGGGAGTATGAGGAAATGAATGAAAAAATATATAAAAGCAATTTGTATCTGTGGCATAAAAAATAGAAGATTTTTATATTTTTCAAATTCTGATGAAATGTTGGTCAGTTATAAAAATAAATGTTTCAAATTCCTTACGAAACGAAGAAACTACTCAAATTCGTTTTCAATTTGAAAGATATCTGTGGTTTTTGGAAAATACAGAAAAGGCATGCTCTGAAATTCTTGTAGCCGTTTCATCTGTCCAAGTTGGTACATAAAAAAAATTGAAATTTTTTGAAAAAAATGTAATATTTTTGTAAAAAGTATTCATCTACTTTTTTTCTAAACTTGAAAAAATTTAAATCCTATAACCAAATATTGACCTCTAAAACCTAAAATTGCCCATTATTTTTGCCATTCTGGAACCTCCAGCGTGGTATAGATTTTCTAAGTTTTTTAGAATTCCTCCAATTTCAACTAATTTAATGAAAAATCTGCCTTTGGCTCAGTTCTTGGGCCTGCACCTCAAATAGTATGTATCTTTGGCCAGCTTTCAATTTAGACGAAATTATAAAAAAAAAACAATTGACTGGGGGCCCTAAAATGCTTGGAAATATTTGAATTTCGTTTCGGGAATTTGTATTGGGTGATGAATGTGCATCACTGACTACTGGCAAAGTGTAAATATTTTTCAAGCCAAACTCTTTAAAAAGTATCACTGGTCTGTTTGACGAAGTTACCAGCCAGAGGACTGTAATGAATTCTCAATTTGGTACGAAGTTTGAACTTGAAGCTTATTTGAACTCGAGATTCTATTTTTATGCACAACAGCAACGCTACCCCTCTCTCAAAAAAATCAGACGAGTTTGACTTTTAATTTAAATGTTGGGTGGGTACATATTCATCATTTTTTTTTTCAATTTATGACTTATTTTCAAAGTTATTGCTAGAAAAAATTACACAAGTTTTGCTTTAGAACAAAAACTTTGAAATCATGGTGATGTGAAGAAGTCGAGATATTTTTTTTAATAATGAATTTTTGCCAAAATATCAAAAATTGCCAAATGTTGACATTTTTAAAATCATTTTTCAGTTATTGAAATTGCTTGTTAATTGAAAAAAAAAAAGTAAAAGCTTCAACTCAAATAGCTGACATTTCAATAATAAGTCTTCAAATGTAAAAAAAAAAAAGTAAAACAGATTTTGTGACATTTCGACAGTTTGTTGATTTTGTCATACCATATTTACTTACCTATTTTAGTGGAATTTTTACATTTGTGACGTGACAAGAAAAACCGACCCTTATGCTAAAAAACATATTTTTGAGGAAAACGCCAAAATAGGTTGAAAAACTGATTTTTATGAAAAACTGATTTTTATGAAAAATGACTTTTTACTGAAAATGTGATCTCTGATGTCTGAAGAACATTTTAAGCACACTACCTACCTTTTTTTCGTATTATTTTTTCAATTCTTTCACGAAGTTGGCTGCACTGAGTGACTAGATATGGACCTGAAGTTTGCTCCATTGGCTTCCTTATGAAATTTCATTACAAGACCAACAATTTTTCATCATTATTTTATTTCTATATTTTCATAGTTGAAAAAATTGAAAAATATATGTAATGAAAAACTCCAAGAGCTTCGTTTTTAAAAGTTGTTTTCAGCACTTTTCAACTTCAAATTTGCATAACTCAGCGATTTTTGCTCTGATCGAGCTGTGATTTGCTCCATTCGATTCCTCGTACATTTTTCCAACAGAAATCGTCAAAATCTCATTTTTGACTCCATTCCCATAAGGATCGATTCTCATGGCGCGTCACATTTTGTAAAATGAGTTTGATTAGATAAAAAATTTTTTTACAATTTATAAAATTTGGTATTGGAAATCTAATTTTGAGGAATAGCAGAAAAAATCAAAAATCATGTTTTTAAAAAAATATCCTTAAGGAAAATTAAAATGTCATATTACATTATGACAAAGTATGAAGAAATAGAAAGTGTTTTGAAAACCGAACAAATTTTCACTTTATGACCTTTTGCCTAATATTAAAATTGAAGGAGGTACAGAAAATCTCGGAAAAAAATCGAATTTCACGAATCAAGGGAATGAAAAATTTTTAAAAATTCAAAATATTTTTCAATTTATTTTGAGTAATCCGTTGCTCCTTTAATTTTCAATGTTGGATAAAAAATTTTTGGAACATACTTTTTTTAGTTTTCAACGTATTCTCAATTTTTTTGCATAGTTTATTTTTCAAAAATTTTTGAACAATTTTTTTTACCCTCTTCAATTTTAAAGTCAAGCAAAAGTAATGGCGTGAAAACGTTTTCAGTTTTCGAAATACTTTCAATTTTCATGGTTGAAAAATTTTTCAACATGATTTTTTTTTAGAAGCAGCATTTGTCCCTTCAGTTTTTAAGACAGGCAACATGTTCATCTCAAGTAATTATTTTCTCGGTAACTCGGTTATATTCAAAAAAATATGCATGACCGATAATTCATGGAACATCCTGTGTATTTTCAGTTAAACATGAAATTGGCCAAACGAATGTCAAATTTTGAAAAAAAAATTTCAAGAGATAAATTTTAGAATTTTTTGATGAAATTTCTATGTTTTTCCTACTCGAAGTAAAAGATATGATTTTTTCTATTTTTTCCAAGGCTTAAAAAAATTCTTAAAATAAATTTTCGATTAAAATTGTAATTTTGCCTTTGTGATTGTGTTTTCATTTTTGTTCTCTCCTCCTTTTCGATTGGTATTTCATTCTTCATGGTCAGTATTACTGAATAGACAATTTTTCCAAGTTTTCTTCAGGAATTTTAAATTCACCATTGGTCGCTGAATTTTTCGATTTCAGATTTCGAATTTTCATTTTTGTTTCAAGTAAAATTGTCCATCGGCGAAGTTGGTGATCTAAAAAATGTTGAAATTTTTACTTTCTTATGCTTATTATTTTACTTGAATATGTGATAATTTTTTCGAAAATTTTCCTGAATTTTTCAGAGTTTTTCACAGTTTGAAAATTTAAAAATTCTCCAAAGAAAGAAATGGCTGCCGTGGCTTTTCTCTTCAAAAATTTGTTGCATCTTTTAATTTGAACACAATATTTTTATGTTTTTTTTTTTTTTTTGGGGGGGGGGGCTAAAAATGGATGCAACATGATTTTGAAAAAACAATCATAAAATGTTCGCAAGTTTCAAAAAATTCTACGAATAAAAAATGGTAAGTACGAAAAAATCGATTCCTGTCCTCAGGAGCAATCGAGAGCAAGAATCTTGAATACACAATGAAAGGGGACGTACAAATACCGATATAATTTAATGTCGAACTCGAAAGTACACTCGGCCACATCGAAGGCTACCTTATCCGCAGTATCATGCGGTATTCGAAAAACCACGACGATGGCTTCGGCGCAGGTAGGCCGCTGAAATTCCATACCCAGCAGCATCGTCATCACCACTCCTGAATCATTCACCTGTATACGCGAATTTGGCGCAAAAAAACGCCGAGAAAAAACCCTCCGCGAATATTTTTAATCGCCTCGATTGTTTAATTGGAAACCCATGTACGATGAATAACGATTTTACGTCAACGGGGTGTACATTGCTGCGAAAAAAAATACTCGCCGCACATATCTGGCATTTTTAACATATTTGCCCGTAGCGAATACGTGGAAAGAAGTTTTCTGGGGTAGGGAAAAAAAAAGATCGACCGAGCAGAAAATGAGATAGAGGGATGAAGGTAACAGTGTCACTAATATACGGGTTCGTACTACCCCACTCATCCACAACAATCGTATTCGCTGGTGTAAAATGTATATAAACCGCACAGAAAACCGAACATATTACCCTTTAAATTACAATATGTTATACATCAGTAACAAGCCCTTTTCGTTGACTATTTCCTGCTCTGCGAAAAGTTTTCCACTTATGCATGGTACCGACATCGACGTCGTAGATATGCTCAAGAGTTTCACTTGGAAGCTCAAATGATGACGAAGACGACAAATATTGTACCCAGGATGCGACTCGACGTATGTACCCAAACGAGTATTTGAAAATTGCGTAGTAATTTTCACGCCCCACGACCCTGGCTGAATTTTTTCCCTATTTCGGATACACGCATAAATGTCTCAGCAGCCATCGTTGTCAAGCCCAAAGTGTTATTCGATGACGAAAATAGGTATTTGTACGAGGGAGTGTTTTTTCATAGATAAAGGGTTCGTAAGTATGTAGGTGAAGTTTTTCACTATACGTTTCCCAAGCAAAGGATTTTGTTTCTTTTGGTTGGAAAAAATGTGAAATTTTTTCCAAAGGATAAAAGTTGCATTTTCGATGGGTAAAGATTTTGATTTTTAAAAATTCAAAAAAAAAATTTATAATTCAGAAACTAATATTTGGTTGAGCAGGGCGAAATGTATTTTTGCTTGGACAAAGTCAGAGTTGGAAAATAAGTAGCCCCCCCCCCCTCCAAAGGCAAAATTGAATCTTTGATGAAGTTTGAATCCGAGAAATTGTATCTTAGAAATGATCGATGACTTTTGACTTTACCCTTTTTTGAAAAAAATTCACAATTTGATAATTTTGAGTCAGAAAAAAACTGAAAATATTCCATCGTGAATTGGAAATCTTGAATTTTTGCTTCCAACTTATCAATGTTCCCAGATTTGGTGATTTTCCAAAAATTGGATAATGTAAAATAAAGTTTTTCACGATTGATCACAATTTCAATGATTTAAGATTTTCCCTTGATTTTAATTGCAGGTCTGTGCAGAGGGGGGAGAAGTAATTCCCCCGGGCTCGTGGGGGCTCCTATAGAGGCCTGCGAGGGTCTTTTAGAACTAAAAAATTTTAATTTATTCAGTTCTTTAAAAATATCAATTCTCATATTTTCAAAAATTTTAAAATCAAGTTTAGAGATAATTTAGTGACTGTGTGGACCAGAAAATTCCTTTTTTTTTTTCGAAAACAATCGCCATTTTATACCGTTTTTTAATTCTGATGAAGCGAATTGTGATACTTGGAAGAAAATAAAAATTAAAAAAGTTATAAAATATTAATTTTGAAAAAAAAGTACTCCTTGGTCTACCGAGTCACTAAATGATTTCTAAAACTGAGTTGACTCAAAAATCAAAATTTAGAATTTTTGACCCTCCCCCCCCCCCCCGTGTAAGACTTTTTTACTTTTTAATTTTCTCTCCAGGTCCGAATTTTTTCCGCACGGCCCTGTTTAATTGAAGTGAACTCCTAAAGACATTTTTATTTCCGAAAAATTCTGCCAAAGGCTGAAAAAATAGGTCAAAAAACTGCAAAAAAAAACACTGCTCGAATACTTTCCTTCTGCGCCAGGAGGAGGTTCCATTGATTAAGAGAATGGTGTTGTTTTAGCGTTTAATTTCTTTGGACATGATTTTTGAAAAAAAAATTCCCTCCTTATTTTGTCTTAGTCATTAGTAATAGAGGTGTAGTAAATTCAAAGTCCAAAAGGTGCTTTGGAGGTCGTCGAGATGAAAAAAGTTCAATTCTTTTCAACCTCCTAGTCCATTTTTGAGGTTATTTA